>CAXARU010000031.1:737500-1937500 GCA_963971365.1 Lasioglossum villosulum | reverse complement strand
AGTTGACAGTTCACAGTACACACTTCACAGTTCACAGTTCACAGTCCACTGTTCACAGTTCACAGTTCACAGTTTACAGTTCTCAGTTCACAGTTGACAGTTGACAGTTCACAGTCTTCATTTCACACTGCAGTCTTCACAGTGCACAGGTTACAGTCCACAGATCACAGTTCACAGTTCTCAGTTCACAGATCACAGTTCACAGTCTTCATTTCACACTTCACAGTTCGCAGTTCACAGTTCACAGATCACAGTTCACAGATTACAGTTCACAGTTGACAGTTGACAGTTCACAGTACACACTTCACAGTTCACAGTCCACAGTTCACTGTTCACAATTCACAGTTCACAGTTCACAGTCCACAGTTCACAGATCACAGTTCACAGTTCACAGTTCACACTTCACAGTTCACAGATCACAGTTCACAGTTCACAGTTCACAGTTCACAGTTCCCAGTTCGCAGGTCACAGTTCACATTTCAAAATTCACTGTCTTCATTTCATTCTTCACAGTTCGCAGTTCACAGTTCACAGGTCACAGTTCACAGCCCACTCTTCACAGTTCACAGTTCTCAGTTCACAGATCACAATTCACAGACTTCATTTCACAATTCACTTTTCACAGTTCACAGTTCACAGTTCACAGTTCACAGTTCACAGTTCACAGATCACAGTTCACAGTCTTCATTTCACACTTCAGTCTTCACAGGGCACAGTTCACAGTTCACAGTTCACAGTTCACAGATCACAGTTCACAGTCTTCATTTCACATTGCACAGTTCACAGTCCACAGATCACAGTTCACAGTTCTCAGTTCACAGATCACAGTTCACAGACCACAGTTCACTGTTCACAGATCACAGTTCACAGTTCACATTTCACAGTCTTCATTTCACACTTCAGTCATCACAGTGCACAGTTCACAGTCCACAGATCACATTTCACAATTCTCAGTTCACAGATCACAGTTCACAGTCTTCATTTCACACTTCACAGTTCGCAGTTCACAGTTCAAAGATCACAGTTCACAGTTCACAGTTCACAGTCCACAGTTCACTATTCACAGCTCACAGTTCTCAGTTCACAGTTCCCAGTTCGCAGGTCACAGTTCACATTTCACAGTTCACTGTCTTCATTTCATACTTCACAGTTCGCAGTTCACAGTTCACAGGTCACAGTTCACAGCCCACTCTTCACAGTTCACAGTTCTCAGTTCACAGATCACAATTCACAGACTTCATTTCACAATTCAGTTTTCACAGTTCACAGTTCACAGTTCACAGTTCACAGTTCACAGATCACAGTTCACAGTCTTCATTTCACACTTCAGTCTTCACAGGGCACAGTTCACAGTTCACAGATCACAGTTCACAGTCTTCATTTCACAGTTCACAGATCACAGTTCACAGATCACAGACCACAGTTCACAGTTCACAGTTCACAGTTCTCAGTTCACAGATCACAGTTCACAGTCTTCATTTCACAGTTCACAGTTCACAGTTCACAGATCACAGACCACAGTTCACTGTTCACAGATCACAGTTCACAGTACACAGTCTTCATTTCATACTTCACAGTTCGCAGTTCACAGTTCACAGTTCACAGGTCACAGTTCACAGTCCACTGCTCACAGTTCACAGTTCTCAGTTCACAGATCACAGTTCACAGACTTCATTTCACAATTCAGTTTTCACAGTTCACAGTTCACAGTTCTCAGTTCACAGATCACAGTTCACAGTCTTCATTTCACAGTTCACAGTTCACAGTTCACAGATCACAGTCCACAGTTCACTGTTCACAGATCACAGTTCACATTTCACAGTCTTCATTTCACACTTCAGTCATCACAGTGCACAGTTCACAGTCCACAGATCACAGTTCACAGTTCTCAGTTCACAGATCACATTTCACAGTCTTCATTTCACACTTCAGTCATCACAGTGCACAGTTCACAGTCCACAGATCACAGTTCACAGTTCTCAGTTCACAGATCACAGTTCACAGTCTTCATTTCACACTTCACAGTTAGCAGTTCACAGTTCAAAGATCACAGTTCACTGTTCACAATTCACAGTTCACAGTTCACAGTCCACAGTTCACAGATCACAGTTCACAGTTCACAGTTCACACTTCACAGTTCACAGATCACAGTTCACAGTTCACAGTTCACAGTTCACAGTTCCCAGTTCGCAGGTCACAGTTCACATTTCAAAATTCACTGTCTTCATTTCATTCTTCACAGTTCGCAGTTCACAGTTCACAGGTCACAGTTCACAGCCCACTCTTCACAGTTCACAGTTCTCAGTTCACAGATCACAATTCACAGACTTCATTTCACAATTCACTTTTCACAGTTCACAGTTCACAGTTCACAGTTCACAGTTCACAGTTCACAGATCACAGTTCACAGTCTTCATTTCACACTTCAGTCTTCACAGGGCACAGTTCACAGTTCACAGTTCACAGTTCACAGATCACAGTTCACAGTCTTCATTTCACATTGCACAGTTCACAGTCCACAGATCACAGTTCACAGTTCTCAGTTCACAGATCACAGTTCACAGACCACAGTTCACTGTTCACAGATCACAGTTCACAGTTCACATTTCACAGTCTTCATTTCACACTTCAGTCATCACAGTGCACAGTTCACAGTCCACAGATCACATTTCACAATTCTCAGTTCACAGATCACAGTTCACAGTCTTCATTTCACACTTCACAGTTCGCAGTTCACAGTTCAAAGATCACAGTTCACAGTTCACAGTTCACAGTCCACAGTTCACTATTCACAGCTCACAGTTCTCAGTTCACAGTTCCCAGTTCGCAGGTCACAGTTCACATTTCACAGTTCACAGTTCACAGTTCACACTTCACAGTTCACAGATCACAGTTCACAGTTCACAGTTCACAGTTCACAGTTCCCAGTTCGCAGGTCACAGTTCACATTTCAAAATTCACTGTCTTCATTTCATTCTTCACAGTTCGCAGTTCACAGTTCACAGGTCACAGTTCACAGCCCACTCTTCACAGTTCACAGTTCTCAGTTCACAGATCACAATTCACAGACTTCATTTCACAATTCACTTTTCACAGTTCACAGTTCACAGTTCACAGTTCACAGTTCACAGTTCACAGATCACAGTTCACAGTCTTCATTTCACACTTCAGTCTTCACAGGGCACAGTTCACAGTTCACAGTTCACAGTTCACAGATCACAGTTCACAGTCTTCATTTCACATTGCACAGTTCACAGTCCACAGATCACAGTTCACAGTTCTCAGTTCACAGATCACAGTTCACAGACCACAGTTCACTGTTCACAGATCACAGTTCACAGTTCACATTTCACAGTCTTCATTTCACACTTCAGTCATCACAGTGCACAGTTCACAGTCCACAGATCACATTTCACAATTCTCAGTTCACAGATCACAGTTCACAGTCTTCATTTCACACTTCACAGTTCGCAGTTCACAGTTCAAAGATCACAGTTCACAGTTCACAGTTCACAGTCCACAGTTCACTATTCACAGCTCACAGTTCTCAGTTCACAGTTCCCAGTTCGCAGGTCACAGTTCACATTTCACAGTTCACTGTCTTCATTTCATACTTCACAGTTCGCAGTTCACAGTTCACAGGTCACAGTTCACAGCCCACTCTTCACAGTTCACAGTTCTCAGTTCACAGATCACAATTCACAGACTTCATTTCACAATTCAGTTTTCACAGTTCACAGTTCACAGTTCACAGTTCACAGTTCACAGATCACAGTTCACAGTCTTCATTTCACACTTCAGTCTTCACAGGGCACAGTTCACAGTTCACAGATCACAGTTCACAGTCTTCATTTCACAGTTCACAGATCACAGTTCACAGATCACAGACCACAGTTCACAGTTCACAGTTCACAGTTCTCAGTTCACAGATCACAGTTCACAGTCTTCATTTCACAGTTCACAGTTCACAGTTCACAGATCACAGACCACAGTTCACTGTTCACAGATCACAGTTCACAGTACACAGTCTTCATTTCATACTTCACAGTTCGCAGTTCACAGTTCACAGTTCACAGGTCACAGTTCACAGTCCACTGCTCACAGTTCACAGTTCTCAGTTCACAGATCACAGTTCACAGACTTCATTTCACAATTCAGTTTTCACAGTTCACAGTTCACAGTTCTCAGTTCACAGATCACAGTTCACAGTCTTCATTTCACAGTTCACAGTTCACAGTTCACAGATCACAGTCCACAGTTCACTGTTCACAGATCACAGTTCACATTTCACAGTCTTCATTTCACACTTCAGTCATCACAGTGCACAGTTCACAGTCCACAGATCACAGTTCACAGTTCTCAGTTCACAGATCACATTTCACAGTCTTCATTTCACACTTCAGTCATCACAGTGCACAGTTCACAGTCCACAGATCACAGTTCACAGTTCTCAGTTCACAGATCACAGTTCACAGTCTTCATTTCACACTTCACAGTTAGCAGTTCACAGTTCAAAGATCACAGTTCACAGTTCACAGTTCACAGTTCACAGTCCACAGTTCACTATTCACAGCTCACAGTTCTCAGTTCACAGATCACAGTTCACAGTCTTCATTTCACACTTCACAGTTCGCAGTTCACAGTTCACAGATCACAGTTCACTGTTCACAGTTCACACTTCACAGTTCACAGATCACAGTTCACAGTTCACAGTTCACAGTTCACTGTTCCTAGTTCGCAGGTCACAGTTCACATTTCACAGTTCACTGTCTTCATTTCATACTTCACAGTTCGCAGTTCACAGTTCAGAGGTCACAGTTCACAGATCACAATTCACAGACTTCATTTCACAATTCAGTTTTCACAGTTCACAGTTCACAGTTCTCAGTTCACAGATCACAGTTCACAGTCTTCATTTCACAGTTCACAGTTCACAGTTCACAGATCACAGTCCACAGTTCACTGTTCACAGATCACAGTTCACAGTTCACAGTTCACAGCTTACATTTCACAGTCTTCATTTCACACTTCAGTCATCACAGTGCACAGTTCACAGTCCACAGATCACAGTTCACAGTTCTCAGTTCACAGATCACAGTTCACAGTCTTCATTTCACACTTCACAGTTAGCAGTTCACAGTTCAAAGATCACAGTTCACAGTTCACAGTTCACAGTTCACAGTTCACAGTCCACAGTTCACTATACACAGCTCACAGTTCTCAGTTCACAGATCACAGTTCACAGTCTTCATTTCACACTTCACAGTTCGCAGTTCACAGTTCACAGATCACAGTTCACAGTTCACACTTCACAGTTCACAGATCACAGTTCACAGTTCACAGTTCACAGTTCCCAGTTCGCAGGTCACAGTTCACATTTCACAGTTCACTGTCTTCATTTCATACTTCACAGTTCGCAGTTCACAGTTCAGAGGTCACAGTTCACAGATCACAATTCACAGACTTCATTTCACAATTCAGTTTTCACAGTTCACAGTTCACAGTTCACAGTTCACAGATCACAGTTCACAGTCTTCATTTCACACTTCAGTCTTCACAGGGCACAGTTCACAGTTCACAGTTCACAGATCACAGTTCACAGTCTTCATTTCACAGTTCACAGATCACAGTTCACAGATCACAGACCACAGTTCACAGTTCACAGTTCACAGTTCTCAGTTCACAGATCACAGTTCACAGTCTTCATTTCACAGTTCACAGTTCACAGTTCACAGTTCACAGATCACAGACCACAGTTCACTGTTCACAGATCACAGTTCACAGTACACAGTCTTCATTTCATACTTCACAGTTCGCAGTTCACAGTTCACAGTTCACAGGTCACAGTTCACAGTCCACTGCTCACAGTTCACAGTTCTCAGTTCACAGATCACAGTTCACAGACTTCATTTCACAATTCAGTTTTCACAGTTAACAGTTCACAGTTCTCAGTTCACAGATCACAGTTCACAGTCTTCATTTCACAGTTCACAGTTCACAGTTCACAGATCACAGACCACAGTTCACTGTTCACAGATCACTGTTCACAGTTCACAGTTCACATTTCACAGTCTTCATTTCACACTTCACAGTTCGCAGTTCACAGTTCACAGATCACAGTTCACAGTTCACAGTTCACACTTCACAGTTCACAGATCACAGTTCACAGTTCACAGTTCACAGTTCCCAGTTCGCAGGTCACAGTTCACATTTCACAGTTCACTGTCTTCATTTCATACTTCACAGTTCGCAGTTCACAGTTCAGAGGTCACAGTTCACAGCCCACTCTTCACAGTTCACAGTTCTCAGTTCACAGATCACAATTCACAGACTTCATTTCACAATTCAGTTTTCACAGTTCACAGTTCACAGATCACAGTTCACAGTCTTCATTTCACAGTTCACAGTTCACAGTTCACAGTTCACAGTTCACAGATCACAGTTCACAGTCTTCATTTCACAGTTCACAGATCACAGTTCACAGATCACAGACCACACTTCACAGTTCACAGTTCACAGTTCACAGTTCACAGTTCACAGTTCACAGTTCACAGTTCACAGTTCACATTTCACAGTCTTCATTTCACACTTCACAGTTCGCAGTTCACAGTTCACAGATCACAGTTCACAGTTCACAGTTCACACTTCAAAGTTCACAGATCACAGTTCACAGTTCACAGTTCACAGTTCGCAGTTCGCAGGTCACAGTTCACATTTCACAGTTCACTGTCTTCATTTCATACTTCACAGTTCGCAGTTCACAGTTCAGAGGTCACAGTTCACAGCCCACTCTTCACAGTTCACAGTTCTCAGTTCACAGATCACAATTCACAGACTTCATTTCACAATTCAGTTTTCACAGTTCACAGTTCACAGTTCACAGATCACAGTTCACAGTCTTCATTTCACAGTTCACAGTTCACAGTTCACAGATCACAGTTCACAGTCTTCATTTCACAGTTCACAGATCACAGTTCACAGATCACAGACCACAGTTCACAGTTCACAGTTCACAGTTCACAGTTCACAGTTCTCAGTTCACAGATCACATTTCACAGTCTTCATTTCACAGTTCACAGTTCACAGATCACAGACCACAGTTCACTGTTCACAGATCACAGTTCACAGTACACAGTCTTCATTTCATACTTCACAGTTCGCAGTTCACAGTTCACAGTTCACAGGTCACAGTTCACAGTCCACTGTTCACAGTTCTCAGTTCTCAGTTCACAGATCACAGTTCACAGACTTCATTTCACAATTCAGTTTTCACAGTTCACAGTTCACAGTTCTCAGTTCACAGATCACAGTTCACAGTCTTCATTTCACACTTCACAGTTCGCAGTTAACAGTTCACAGATCACAGTTCACAGATCACAGTTCACAGTTCACAGTTCACAGTTCACAGTTCACAGTTCACAGTTCACAGTTTACAGATCTCAGTTCACAGTACACAGTTCACAGTTCACAGTCCACAGTTCACAGTTCACAGTTCTCAGTTCACAGATCACAGTTCACAGTTTTCATTTCACAGTTCACAGTTCACAGTTCCCCGTTCACAGTATTCATTTCACATTTCACAGTTCGCAGTTCACAGTTGACAGTCCACAGTACACAGTTCACAGTTCACAGTTTACAGTTCTCAGTTCACAGTTCACAGTTCACAGTTCACAGTTCACAGTCCACAGTTCACAGTTCACAGTTCACAGTCTTCATTTCACACTTCACAGTTCGCAGTTCACAGTTCACAGATCACAGTTCACAGTTCACAGTTCACACTTCACAATTCACAGATCACAGTTCACAGTTCACAGTTCACAGTTCACAGTTCCCAGTTCGCAGGTCACAGTTCACATTTCACAGTTCACTGTCTTCATTTCATACTTCACAGTTCGCAGTTCACAGTTCACAGGTCACAGTTCACAGCCCACTCTTCACAGTTCACAGTTCACAGTTCACAGATCACAGACCACAGTTCACTGTTCACAGATCACAGTTCACAGTACACAGTCTTCATTTCATACTTCACAGTTCGCAGTTCACAGTTCACAGTTCACAGGTCACAGTTTACAGTCCACTGTTCACAGTTCACAGTTCTCAGTTCACAGATCACAGTTCACAGACTTCATTTCACAATTCAGTTTTCACAGTTCACAGTTCACAGTTCTCAGTTCACAGATCACAGTTCACAGTCTTCATTTCACAGTTGACAGTTCACAGTTCACAGATCACAGACCACAGTTCACTGTTCACAGATTACAGTTCACAGTTCACAGTCTTCATTTCACACTTCAGACTTCACAGTGCACAGTTCACAGTCCACAGATCACAGTTCACTGTTCTCAGTTCACAGATCACAGTTCACAGTCTTCATTTCACACTTCACAGTTCGCAGTTCACAGTTCACAGATCACAGTTCACAGTTCACAGTTCACAGTTCACAGTTCACAAGTTACAGTCCACAGATCACAGTCCGCAGTTCACTGTTCACAGATCATAGTTCACAGTTCACAGTTCACAGTTCACAGTTCACAGTTCCCAGTTCGCAGGTCACAGTTCACATTTCACAGTTCACTCTCTTCATTTCATACTTCACAGTTCGAAGTTCACAGTTCACAGTTCACAGTTCACAGTTCACAGTTCACAGTTCACAGTTCACAGTTCACAGGTCACAGTTCACAGTTCACAGGTCACAGGTCACAGTTCACAGTTCACAGTCCACACTTCACTGTTCACAGATCACAGTTCACAGTTCACAGTTCACAGTTCACAGGCCACAGTTCACAGTTCCCCGTTCACAGTATTCATTTCACACTTCACAGTTCGCAGTTCACAGTTGACAGTTCACAGTCCACAGTTCAATATTCACAGTTCACAGTTCACAGTCCACAGATCACAGTTCACAGTCTTCATTTCACACTTCACAGTTCGCAGTTCACAGTTCACAGATCACAGTTCACAGTTCACAATTCACAGTTCACAGTTCACAGCTTACATTTCACAGTCTTCATTTCACACTTCAGTCATCACAGTGCACAGTTCACAGTCCACAGATCACAGTTCACAGTTCTCAGTTCACAGATCACAGTTCACAGTCTTCATTTCACACTTCACAGTTCGCAGTTCACAGTTCAAAGATCACAGTTCACAGTTCACAGTTCACAGTCCACAGTTCACTATTCACAGCTCACAGTTCTCATTTCACAGTTCACACTTCACAGTTCACAGATCACAGTTCACAGTTCACAGTTCACAGTTCCCAGTTCGCAGGTCACAGTTCACATTTCAAAATTCACTGTCTTCATTTCATTCTTCACAGTTCGCAGTTCACAGTTCACAGGTCACAGTTCACAGCCCACTCTTCACAGTTCACAGTTCTCAGTTCACAGATCACAATTCACAGACTTCATTTCACAATTCACTTTTCACAGTTCACAGTTCACAGTTCACAGTTCACAGTTCACAGTTCACAGTTCACAGATCACAGTTCACAGTCTTCATTTCACACTTCAGTCTTCACAGGTCACAGTTCACAGTTCACAGTTCACAGTTCTCAGTTCACAGTTGACAGTTCACAGTTCACAGTTCACAGATCACAGTTCACAGTTCACAGTTCACAGTTCACAGTTCACAGTTTACAGTTCTCAGTTCACAGTTCACAGTTCACAGTTCACAGTTCACAGTCCACAGTTCACAGTTCACAGTTCTCAGTTCACAGATCACAGTTCACAGTTTTCATTTCACAGTTCACAGTTCACAGTTCCCCGTTCACAGTATTCATTTCACATTTCACAGTTCGTAGTTCACAGTTGACAGTCCACAGTTCACAGTTCACAGTTCACAGTTTACAGTTCTCAGTTCACAGTTCACAGTTCACAGTTCACAGTCCACAGTTCACAGTTCACAGTTCTCAGTTCACAGATCACAGTTCACAGTCTTCATTTCACAGTTCACAGTTCACAGTCCACAGTCCACAGTTCACAGTTCCCCGTTCACAGTATTCATTTCACATTTCACAGTTCGCAGTTCACAGTAGACAGTTCACAGTCCACAGTTCACTATTCACAGTTCACAGTTCTCAGTTCACAGATCACAGTTCACAGTCTTCAGTTCACACTTCACAGTTCGCAGTTCACAGTCCGCAGTTCACAGTTCACAGATCACAGATCACAGTTCACAGTTCACATTTCACAGTTCACAGTTCACAGTTCACAGTTTACAGTTCTCAGTTCACAGTTGACAGTTCACAGTTCACAGTCTTCATTTCACACTTCAGTCTTCACAGTGCACAGGTTACAGTCCACAGATCACAGTTCACAGTTCACAGTCTTCATTTCACACTTCAGTCTTCACAGTGCACAGGTTACAGTCCACAGATCACAGTTCACAGTTCTCAGTTCACAGATCACAGTTCACAGTCTTCATTTCACACTTCACAGTTCGCAGTTCACAGTTCACAGATCACAGTTCACAGATTACAGTTCTCAGTTGACAGTTGACAGTTCACAGTACACACTTCACAGTTCACAGTCCACAGTTCACTGTTCACAATTCACAGATCACAGTTCACAGTTCACAGTTCACAGTTCACAGGTCACAGTTCACAGTTCCCCGTTCACAGTATTCATTTCACACTTCACAGTTCGCAGTTCACAGATCAAAGTTCACAGATTACAGTTCACAGTTGACAGTTGACAGTTCACAGTACACACTTCACAGTTCACAGTTCACAGTCCCCTGTTCACAGTTCACAGTTCACAGTTTACAGTTCTCAGTTCACAGTTGACAGTTGACAGTTCACAGTTCACTATTCACAGCTCACAGTTCTCAGTTCACAGTTCCCAGTTCGCAGGTCACAGTTCACATTTCACAGTTCACTGTCTTCATTTCATACTTTACAGTTCGCAGTTCACAGTTCACAGGTCACAGTTCACAGCCCACTCTTCACAGTTCACAGTTCTCAGTTCACAGATCACAATTCACAGACTTCATTTCACAATTCAGTTTTCACAGTTCACAGTTCACAGTTCACAGATCACAGTTCACAGTCTTCATTTCACACTTCAGTCTTCACAGGGCACAGTTCACAGTTCACAGATCACAGTTCACAGTCTTCATTTCACAGTTCACAGTTCACAGTTCACAGATCACAGACCACAGTTCACTGTTCACAGATCACAGTTCACAGTACACAGTCTTCATTTCATACTTCACAGTTCGCAGTTCACAGTTCACAGTTCACAGGTCACAGTTCACAGTCCACTGCTCACAGTTCACAGTTCTCAGTTCACAGATCACAGTTCACAGACTTCATTTCACAATTCAGTTTTCACAGTTCACAGTTCACAGTTCTCAGTTCACAGATCACTGTTCACAGTCTTCATTTCACAGTTCACAGTTCACAGTTCACAGATCACAGTCCACAGTTCACTGTT
Source organism: Lasioglossum villosulum (assembly GCA_963971365.1). NCBI lineage: Eukaryota > Metazoa > Arthropoda > Insecta > Hymenoptera > Halictidae > Lasioglossum > Lasioglossum villosulum. Next base: position 1,926,065 of record CAXARU010000031.1, on the reverse strand, counting down.
CACAGATCACAGTTCACAGTTCACAGCTCACATTTCACAGTCTTCATTTCACACTTCAGTCATCACAGTGCACAGTTCACAGTCCACAGATCACAGTTCACAGTTCTCAGTTCACAGATCACAATTCACAGTCTTCATTTCACACTTCACAGTTAGCAGTTCACAGTTCAAAGATCACAGTTCACAGTTCACAGTTCACAGTTCACAGTCCACAGTTCACTATTCACAGCTCACAGTTCTCAGTTCACAGATCACAGTTCACAGTCTTCATTTCACACTTCACAGTTCGCAGTTCACAGTTCACAGATCACAGTTCACAGTTCACAGTTCACACTTCACAGTTCACAGATCACAGTTCACAGTTCACAGTTCACAGTTCCCAGTTCGCAGGTCACAGTTCACATTTCACAGTTCACTGTCTTCATTTCATACTTCACAGTTCGCAGTTCACAGTTCAGAGGTCACAGTTCACAGATCACAATTCACAGACTTCATTTCACAATTCAGTTTTCACAGTTCACAGTTCACAGTTCACAGTTCACAGATCACATTTCACAGTCTTCATTTCACGCTTCAGTCATCACAGTGCACAGTTCACAGTCCACAGATCACAGTTCACAGTTCTCAGTTCACAGATCACAGTTCACAGTCTTCATTTCACACTTCACAGTTAGCAGTTCACAGTTCAAAGATCACAGTTCACAGTTCACAGTTCACAGTTCACAGTCCACAGTTCACTATTCACAGCTCACAGTTCTCAGTTCACAGATCACAGTTCACAGTCTTCATTTCACACTTCACAGTTCGCAGTTCACAGTTCACAGATCACAGTTCACAGTTCACAGTTCACACTTCACAGTTCACAGATCACAGTTCACAGTTCACAGTTCACAGTTCACTGTTCCTAGTTCGCAGGTCACAGTTCACATTTCACAGTTCACTGTCTTCATTTCATACTTCACAGTTCGCAGTTCACAGTTCAGAGGTCACAGTTCACAGATCACAATTCACAGACTTCATTTCACAATTCAGTTTTCACAGTTCACAGTTCACAGTTCTCAGTTCACAGATCACAGTTCACAGTCTTCATTTCACAGTTCACAGTTCACAGTTCACAGATCACAGTCCACAGTTCACTGTTCACAGATCACAGTTCACAGTTCACAGTTCACAGCTTACATTTCACAGTCTTCATTTCACACTTCAGTCATCACAGTGCACAGTTCACAGTCCACAGATCACAGTTCACAGTTCTCAGTTCACAGATCACAGTTCACAGTCTTCATTTCACACTTCACAGTTAGCAGTTCACAGTTCAAAGATCACAGTTCACAGTTCACAGTTCACAGTTCACAGTTCACAGTCCACAGTTCACTATTCACAGCTCACAGTTCTCAGTTCACAGATCACAGTTCACAGTCTTCATTTCACACTTCACAGTTCGCAGTTCACAGTTCACAGATCACAGTTCACAGTTCACACTTCACAGTTCACAGATCACAGTTCACAGTTCACAGTTCACAGTTCCCAGTTCGCAGGTCACAGTTCACATTTCACAGTTCACTGTCTTCATTTCATACTTCACAGTTCGCAGTTCACAGTTCAGAGGTCACAGTTCACAGATCACAATTCACAGACTTCATTTCACAATTCAGTTTTCACAGTTCACAGTTCACAGTTCACAGATCACAGTTCACAGTCTTCATTTCACACTTCAGTCTTCACAGGGCACAGTTCACAGTTCACAGTTCACAGATCACAGTTCACAGTCTTCATTTCACAGTTCACAGATCACAGTTCACAGATCACAGACCACAGTTCACAGTTCACAGTTCACAGTTCTCAGTTCACAGATCACAGTTCACAGTCTTCATTTCACAGTTCACAGTTCACAGTTCACAGATCACAGACCACAGTTCACTGTTCACAGATCACAGTTCACAGTACACAGTCTTCATTTCATACTTCACAGTTCGCAGTTCACAGTTCAGAGGTCACAGTTCACAGCCCACTCTTCACAGTTCATAGTTCTCAGTTCACAGATCACAATTCACAGACTTCATTTCACAATTCAGTTTTCACAGTTCACAGTTCACAGATCACAGTTCACAGTCTTCATTTCACAGTTCACAGTTCACAGTTCACAGTTCACAGTTCACAGATCACAGTTCACAGTCTTCATTTCACAGTTCACAGATCACAGTTCACAGATCACAGACCACAGTTCACAGTTCACAGTTCACAGTTCACAGTTCACAGTTCTCAGTTCACAGATCACATTTCACAGTCTTCATTTCACAGTTCACAGTTCACAGATCACAGACCACAGTTCACTGTTCACAGATCACAGTTCACAGTACACAGTCTTCATTTCATACTTCACAGTTCGCAGTTCACAGTTCACAGTTCACAGGTCACAGTTCACAGTCCACTGTTCACAGTTCTCAGGTCTCAGTTCACAGATCACAGTTCACAGACTTCATTTCACAATTCAGTTTTCACAGTTCACAGTTCACAGTTCTCAGTTCACAGATCACAGTTCACAGTCTTCATTTCACACTTCACAGTTCGCAGTTCACAGTTCGCAGTTAACAGTTCACAGATCACAGTTCACAGATCACAGTTCACAGTTCACAGTTCACAGTTCACAGTTCACAGTTTACAGTTCTCAGTTCACAGTACACAGTTCACAGTTCACCGTCCACAGTTCACAGTTCACAGTTCTCAGTTCACAGATCACAGTTCACAGTTTTCATTTCACAGTTCACAGTTCACAGTTCCCCGTTCACAGTATTCATTTCACATTTCACAGTTCGCAGTTCACAGTTGACAGTCCACAGTTCACAGTTCACAGTTCACAGTTTACAGTTCTCAGTTCACAGTTCATAGTTCACAGTTCACAGTTCACAGTCCACAGTTCACAGTTCACAGTTCACAGTCTTCATTTCACACTTCACAGTTCGCAGTTCACAGTTCACAGATCACAGTTCACAGTTCACAGTTCACAGTTCACAGTTCACACTTCACAGTTCACAGATCACAGTTCACAGTTCACAGTTCACAGTTCCCAGTTCGCAGGTCACAGTTCACATTTCACAGTTCACTGTCTTCATTTCATACTTCACAGTTCGCAGTTCACAGTTCACAGGTCACAGTTCACAGCCCACTCTTCACAGTTCACAGTTCACAGTTCACAGTTCACAGATCACAGACCACAGTTCACTGTTCACAGATCACAGTTCACAGTTCACAGTTCACATTTCACCGTCTTCATTTCACACTTCAGTCATCACAGTGCACAGTTCACAGTCCACAGATCACAGTTCACAGTTCTCAGTTCACAGATCACAGTTCACAGTCTTCATTTCACACTTCACAGTTCGCAGTTCACAGTTCACAGATCACAGTTCACAGTTCACAGTTCACAGTTCACAGTTCACAGTTCACACTTCACAGTTCACAGATCACAGTTCACAGTTCACAGTTCACAGTTCACAGTTCCCAGTTCGCAGGTCACAGTTCACATTTCAAAATTCACTGTCTTCATTTCATTCTTCACAGTTCGCAGTTCACAGTTCACAGGTCACAGTTCACAGCCCACTCTTCAGAGTTCACAGTTCTCAGTTCACAGATCACAATTCACAGACTTCATTTCACAATTCACTTTTCACAGTTCACAGTTCACAGTTCACAGTTCACAGTTCACAGTTCACAGATCACAGTTCACAGTCTTCATTTCACACTTCAGTCTTCACAGGTCACAGTTCACAGTTCACAGTTCACAGTTCACAGTTCACAGTTCACAGATCACAGTTCACAGTTCACAGTTCACAGTTCACAGTTCACAGTTCACAGTTTACAGTTCTCAGTTCACAGTTCACAGTTCACAGTTCACAGTTCACAGTTCACAGTTCACAGTTCACAGTTCACAGTTCACAGTCCACAGTTCACAGTTCACAGTCCGCAGTTCACAGTTCACAGATCACAGATCACAGTTCACAGTTCACATTTCACAGTTCACAGTTCACAGTTCACAGTTTACAGTTCTCAGTTCACAGTTCACAGTTCACAGTTCACAGTCTTCATTTCACACTTCAGTCTTCACAGTGCACAGGTTACAGTCCACAGATCACAGTTCACAGTTCTCAGTTCACAGATCACAGTTCACAGTCTTCATTTCACACTTCACAGTTCGCAGTTCACAGTTCACAGATCACAGTTCACAGATTACAGTTCTCAGTTGACAGTTGACAGTTCACAGTACACACTTCACAGTTCACAGTCCACAGTTCACTGTTCACAATTCACAGATCACAGTTCACAGTTCACAGTTCACAGTTCACAGTTCACAGGTCACAGTTCACAGTTCCCCGTTCACAGTATTCATTTCACACTTCACAGTTCGCAGTTCACAGATCACAGTTCACAGATTACAGTTCACAGTTGACAGTTGACAGTTCACAGTACACACTTCACAGTTCACAGTTCACAGTCCACTGTTCACAGTTCACAGTTCACAGTTTACAGTTCTCAGTTCACAGTTGACAGTTGACAGTTCACAGTCTTCATTTCACACTGCAGTCTTCACAGTGCACAGGTTACAGTCCACAGATCACAGTTCACAGTTCTCAGTTCACAGATCACAGTTCACAGTCTTCATTTCACACTTCACAGTTCGCAGTTCACAGTTCACAGATCACAGTTCACAGATTACAGTTCACAGTTGACAGTTGACAGTTCACAGTACACACTTCACAGTTCACAGTCCACAGTTCACTGTTCACAATTCACAGTTCACAGTTCACAGTCCACAGTTCACAGATCACAGTTCACAGTTCACAGTTCACACTTCACAGTTCACAGATCACAGTTCACAGTTCACAGTTCACAGTTCACAGTTCCCAGTTCGCAGGTCACAGTTCACATTTCAAAATTCACTGTCTTCATTTCATTCTTCACAGTTCGCAGTTCACAGTTCACAGGTCACAGTTCACAGCCCACTCTTCACAGTTCACAGTTCTCAGTTCACAGATCACAATTCACAGACTTCATTTCACAATTCACTTTTCACAGTTCACAGTTCACAGTTCACAGTTCACAGTTCACAGTTCACAGATCACAGTTCACAGTCTTCATTTCACACTTCAGTCTTCACAGGGCACAGTTCACAGTTCACAGTTCACAGTTCACAGATCACAGTTCACAGTCTTCATTTCACAGTTCACAGATCACAGTTCACAGATCACAGTTCACAGTTCACAGTTCACAGTTCTCAGTTCACAGATCACAGTTCACAGTTCACAGTTCACAGATCACAGACCACAGTTCACTGTTCACAGATCACAGTTCACAGTACACAGTCTTCATTTCATACTTCACAGTTCGCAGTTCACAGTTCACAGTTCACAGGTCACAGTTCACAGTCCACAGTTCACAGTTCTCAGTTCACAGATCACAGTTCACAGTCTTCATTTCACAGTTCACAATTCACAGTTCACAGATCACAGACCACAGTTCACTGTTCACAGATCACAGTTCACAGTTCACAGTTCACATTTCACAGTCTTCATTTCACACTTCAGTCATCACAGTGCACAGTTCACAGTCCACAGATCACAGTTCACAGTTCTCAGTTCACAGATCACAGTTCACAGACCACAGTTCACTGTTCACAGATCACAGTTCACAGTTCACATTTCACAGTCTTCATTTCACACTTCAGTCATCACAGTGCACAGTTCACAGTCCACAGATCACATTTCACAATTCTCAGTTCACAGATCACAGTTCACAGTCTTCATTTCACACTTCACAGTTCGCAGTTCACAGTTCAAAGATCACAGTTCACAGTTCACAGTTCACAGTCCACAGTTCACTATTCACAGCTCACAGTTCTCAGTTCACAGTTCCCAGTTCGCAGGTCACAGTTCACATTTCACAGTTCACTGTCTTCATTTCATACTTCACAGTTCGCAGTTCACAGTTCACAGGTCACAGTTCACAGCCCACTCTTCACAGTTCACAGTTCTCAGTTCACAGATCACAATTCACAGACATCATTTCACAATTCAGTTTTCACAGTTCACAGTTCACAGTTCACAGTTCACAGATCACAGTTCACAGTCTTCATTTCACACTTCAGTCTTCACAGGGCACAGTTCACAGTTCACAGTTCACAGATCACAGTCCACAGTTCACTGTTCACAGATCACAGTTCACATTTCACAGTCTTCATTTCACACTTCAGTCATCACAGTGCACAGTTCACAGTCCACAGATCACAGTTCACAGTTCTCAGTTCACAGATCACATTTCACAGTCTTCATTTCACACTTCAGTCATCACAGTGCACAGTTCACAGTCCACAGATCACAGTTCACAGTTCTCAGTTCACAGATCACAGTTCACAGTCTTCATTTCACACTTCACAGTTAGCAGTTCACAGTTCAAAGATCACAGTTCACAGTTCACAGTTCACAGTTCACAGTCCACAGTTCACAGTCCACAGTTCACTATTCACAAGCTCACAGTTCTCAGTTCACAGATCACAGTTCACAGTCTTCATTTCACACTTCACAGTTCGCAGTTCACAGTTCACAGATCACAGTTCACAGTTCACAGTTCACAGTTCACAGTTCACAGTTCACACTTCACAGTTCACAGATCACAGTTCACAGTTCACAGTTCACAGTTCACAGTTCACAGTTCCCAGTTCGCAGGTCACAGTTCACATTTCAAAATTCACTGTCTTCATTTCATTCTTCACAGTTCGCAGTTCACAGTTCACAGGTCACAGTTCACAGCCCACTCTTCACAGTTCACAGTTCTCAGTTCACAGATCACAATTCACAGACTTCATTTCACAATTCACTTTTCACAGTTCACAGTTCACAGTTCACAGTTCACAGTTCACAGTTCACAGATCACAGTTCACAGTCTTCATTTCACACTTCAGTCTTCACAGGTCACAGTTCACAGTTCACAGTTCACAGTTCTCAGTTCACAGTTGACAGTTCACAGTTCACAGTTCACAGATCACAGTTCACAGTTCACAGTTCACAGTTCACAGTTCACAGTTCACAGTTTACAGTTCTCAGTTCACAGTTCACAGTTCACAGTTCACAGTTCACAGTTCACAGTTCACAGTCCACAGTTCACAGTTCACAGTCCGCAGTTCACAGTTCACAGATCACAGATCACAGTTCACAGTTCACATTTCACAGTTCACAGTTCACAGTTCACAGTTTACAGTTCTCAGTTCACAGATCACAGTTCACAGTTCACAGTTCACAGTCTTCATTTCACACTTCAGTCTTCACAGTGCACAGGTTACAGTCCACAGATCACAGTTCACAGTTCTCAGTTCACAGATCACAGTTCACAGTCTTCATTTCACACTTCACAGTTCGCAGTTCACAGTTCACAGATCACAGTTCACAGATTACAGTTCTCAGTTGACAGTTGACAGTTCACAGTACACACTTCACAGTTCACAGTCCACAGTTCACTGTTCACAATTCACAGATCACAGTTCACAGTTCACAGTTCACAGTTCACAGGTCACAGTTCACAGTTCCCCGTTCACAGTATTCATTTCACACTTCACAGTTCGCAGTTCACAGATCACAGTTCACAGATTACAGTTCACAGTTGACAGTTGACAGTTCACAGTACACACTTCACAGTTCACAGTTCACAGTCCACTGTTCACAGTTCACAGTTCACAGTTTACAGTTCTCAGTTCACAGTTGACAGTTGACAGTTCACAGTCTTCATTTCACACTGCAGTCTTCACAGTGCACAGGTTACAGTCCACAGATCACAGTTCACAGTTCTCAGTTCACAGATCACAGTTCACAGTCTTCATTTCACACTTCACAGTTCGCAGTTCACAGTTCACAGATCACAGTTCACAGATTACAGTTCACAGTTGACAGTTGACAGTTCACAGTACACACTTCACAGTTCACAGTCCACAGTTCACTGTTCACAATTCACAGTTCACAGTTCACAGTCCACAGTTCACAGATCACAGTTCACAGTTCACAGTTCACACTTCACAGTTCACAGATCACAGTTCACAGTTCACAGTTCACAGTTCACAGTTCCCAGTTCGCAGGTCACAGTTCACATTTCAAAATTCACTGTCTTCATTTCATTCTTCACAGTTCGCAGTTCACAGTTCACAGGTCACAGTTCACAGCCCACTCTTCACAGTTCACAGTTCTCAGTTCACAGATCACAATTCACAGACTTCATTTCACAATTCACTTTTCACAGTTCACAGTTCACAGTTCACAGTTCACAGTTCACAGTTCACAGTTCACAGATCACAGTTCACAGTCTTCATTTCACACTTCAGTCTTCACAGGGCACAGTTCACAGTTCACAGTTCACAGTTCACAGTTCACAGATCACAGTTCACAGTTCACAGATCACAGTTCACAGATCACAGTTCACAGATCACAGTTCACAGTTCACAGTTCACAGTTCTCAGTTCACAGATCACAGTTCACAGTTCACAGTTCACAGATCACAGACCACAGTTCACTGTTCACAGATCACAGTTCACAGTTCACAGTTCACATTTCACAGTCTTCATTTCACACTTCAGTCATCACAGTGCACAGTTCACAGTCCACAGATCACAGTTCACAGTTCTCAGTTCACAGATCACAGTTCACAGACCACAGTTCACTGTTCACAGTTCACAGTCCACAGTTCACTATTCACAAGCTCACAGTTCTCAGTTCACAGATCACAGTTCACAGTCTTCATTTCACACTTCACAGTTCGCAGTTCTCAGTTCACAGATCACAGTTCACAGACCACAGTTCACTGTTCACAGATCACAGTTCACAGTTCACATTTCACAGTCTTCATTTCACACTTCAGTCATCACAGTGCACAGTTCACAGTCCACAGATCACATTTCACAATTCTCAGTTCACAGATCACAGTTCACAGTCTTCATTTCACACTTCACAGTTCGCAGTTCACAGTTCAAAGATCACAGTTCACAGTTCACAGTTCACAGTCCACAGTTCACTATTCACAGCTCACAGTTCTCAGTTCACAGTTCCCAGTTCGCAGGTCACAGTTCACATTTCACAGTTCACTGTCTTCATTTCATACTTCACAGTTCGCAGTTCACAGTTCACAGGTCACAGTTCACAGCCCACTCTTCACAGTTCACAGTTCTCAGTTCACAGATCACAATTCACAGACTTCATTTCACAATTCAGTTTTCACAGTTCACAGTTCACAGTTCACAGTTCACAGATCACAGTTCACAGTCTTCATTTCACACTTCAGTCTTCACAGGGCACAGTTCACAGTTCACAGTTCACAGATCACAGTCCACAGTTCACTGTTCACAGATCACAGTTCACATTTCACAGTCTTCATTTCACACTTCAGTCATCACAGTGCACAGTTCACAGTCCACAGATCACAGTTCACAGTTCTCAGTTCACAGATCACATTTCACAGTCTTCATTTCACACTTCAGTCATCACAGTGCACAGTTCACAGTCCACAGATCACAGTTCACAGTTCTCAGTTCACAGATCACAGTTCACAGTCTTCATTTCACACTTCACAGTTAGCAGTTCACAGTTCAAAGATCACAGTTCACAGTTCACAGTTCACAGTTCACAGTCCACAGTTCACAGTCCACAGTTCACTATTCACAAGCTCACAGTTCTCAGTTCACAGATCACAGTTCACAGTCTTCATTTCACACTTCACAGTTCGCAGTTCACAGTTCACAGATCACAGTTCACAGTTCACAGTTCACAGTTCACAGTTCACAGTTCACAGTTCACACTTCACAGTTCACAGATCACAGTTCACAGTTCACAGTTCACAGTTCACAGTTCCCAGTTCGCAGGTCACAGTTCACATTTCAAAATTCACTGTCTTCATTTCATTCTTCACAGTTCGCAGTTCACAGTTCACAGGTCACAGTTCACAGCCCACTCTTCACAGTTCACAGTTCTCAGTTCACAGATCACAATTCACAGACTTCATTTCACAATTCACTTTTCACAGTTCACAGTTCACAGTTCACAGTTCACAGTTCACAGTTCACAGTTCACAGATCACAGTTCACAGTCTTCATTTCACACTTCAGTCTTCACAGGTCACAGTTCACAGTTCACAGTTCACAGTTCACAGTTCTCAGTTCACAGTTGACAGTTCACAGTTCACAGTTCACAGATCACAGTTCACAGTTCACAGTTCACAGTTCACAGTTCACAGTTTACAGTTCTCAGTTCACAGTTCACAGTTCACAGTTCACAGTTCACAGTTCACAGTTCACAGTCCACAGTTCACAGTTCACAGTCCGCAGTTCACAGTTCACAGATCACAGTTCACAGTTCACATTTCACAGTTCACAGTTCACAGTTCACAGTTTACAGTTCTCAGTTCACAGATCACAGTTCACAGTTCACAGTTCACAGTCTTCATTTCACACTTCAGTCTTCACAGTGCACAGGTTACAGTCCACAGATCACAGTTCACAGTTCTCAGTTCACAGATCACAGTTCACAGTCTTCATTTCACACTTCACAGTTCGCAGTTCACAGTTCACAGATCACAGTTCACAGATTACACTTCTCAGTTGACAGTTGACAGTTCACAGTACACACTTCACAGTTCACAGTCCACAGTTCACTGTTCACAATTCACAGATCACAGTTCACAGTTCACAGTTCACAGTTCACAGGTCACAGTTCACAGTTCCCCGTTCACAGTATTCATTTCACACTTCACAGTTCGCAGTTCACAGATCACAGTTCACAGATTACAGTTCACAGTTGACAGTTGACAGTTCACAGTACACACTTCACAGTTCACAGTTCACAGTCCACTGTTCACAGTTCACAGTTCACAGTTTACAGTTCTCAGTTCACAGTTGACAGTTGACAGTTCACAGTCTTCATTTCACACTGCAGTCTTCACAGTGCACAGGTTACAGTCCACAGATCACAGTTCACAGTTCTCAGTTCACAGATCACAGTTCACAGTCTTCATTTCACACTTCACAGTTCGCAGTTCACAGTTCACAGATCACAGTTCACAGATTACAGTTCACAGTTGACAGTTGACAGTTCACAGTACACACTTCACAGTTCACAGTCCACAGTTCACTGTTCACAATTCACAGTTCACAGTTCACAGTCCACAGTTCACAGATCACAGTTCACAGTTCACAGTTCACACTTCACAGTTCACAGATCACAGTTCACAGTTCACAGTTCACAGTTCACAGTTCCCAGTTCGCAGGTCACAGTTCACATTTCAAAATTCACTGTCTTCATTTCATTCTTCACAGTTCGCAGTTCACAGTTCACAGGTCACAGTTCACAGCCCACTCTTCACAGTTCACAGTTCTCAGTTCACAGATCACAATTCACAGACTTCATTTCACAATTCACTTTTCACAGTTCACAGTTCACAGTTCACAGTTCACAGTTCACAGTTCACAGTTCACAGATCACAGTTCACAGTCTTCATTTCACACTTCAGTCTTCACAGGGCACAGTTCACAGTTCACAGTTCACAGTTCACAGATCACAGTTCACAGTCTTCATTTCACAGTTCACAGATCACAGTTCACAGATCACAGTTCACAGTTCACAGTTCACAGTTCTCAGTTCACAGATCACAGTTCACAGTTCACAGTTCACAGATCACAGACCACAGTTCACTGTTCACAGATCACAGTTCACAGTTCACAGTTCACATTTCACAGTCTTCATTTCACACTTCAGTCATCACAGTGCACAGTTCACAGTCCACAGATCACAGTTCACAGTTCTCAGTTCACAGATCACAGTTCACAGACCACAGTTCACTGTTCACAGATCACAGTTCACAGTTCACATTTCACAGTCTTCATTTCACACTTCAGTCATCACAGTGCACAGTTCACAGTCCACAGATCACATTTCACAATTCTCAGTTCACAGATCACAGTTCACAGTCTTCATTTCACACTTCACAGTTCGCAGTTCACAGTTCAAAGATCACAGTTCACAGTTCACAGTTCACAGTCCACAGTTCACTATTCACAGCTCACAGTTCTCAGTTCACAGTTCCCAGTTCGCAGGTCACAGTTCACATTTCACAGTTCACTGTCTTCATTTCATACTTCACAGTTCGCAGTTCACAGTTCACAGGTCACAGTTCACAGCCCACTCTTCACAGTTCACAGTTCTCAGTTCACAGATCACAATTCACAGACTTCATTTCACAATTCAGTTTTCACAGTTCACAGTTCACAGTTCACAGTTCACAGATCACAGTTCACAGTCTTCATTTCACACTTCAGTCTTCACAGGGCACAGTTCACAGTTCACAGATCACAGTTCACAGTCTTCATTTCACAGTTCACAGATCACAGTTCACAGATCACAGACCACAGTTCACAGTTCACAGTTCACACTTCTCAGTTCACAGATCACAGTTCACAGTCTTCATTTCACAGTTCACAGTTCACAGTTCACAGATCACAGACCACAGTTCACTGTTCACAGATCACAGTTCACAGTACACAGTCTTCATTTCATACTTCACAGTTCGCAGTTCACAGTTCACAGTTCACAGGTCACAGTTCACAGTCCACTGCTCACAGTTCACAGTTCTCAGTTCACAGATCACAGTTCACAGACTTCATTTCACAATTCAGTTTTCACAGTTCACAGTTCACAGTTCACAGTTCACAGTTTACAGTTCTCAGTTCACAGATCACAGTTCACAGTTCACAGTTCACAGTCTTCATTTCACACTTCAGTCTTCACAGTGCACAGGTTACAGTCCACAGATCACAGTTCACAGTTCTCAGTTCACAGATCACAGTTCACAGTCTTCATTTCACACTTCACAGTTCGCAGTTCACAGTTCACAGATCACAGTTCACAGATTACACTTCTCAGTTGACAGTTGACAGTTCACAGTACACACTTCACAGTTCACAGTCCACAGTTCACTGTTCACAATTCACAGATCACAGTTCACAGTTCACAGTTCACAGTTCACAGGTCACAGTTCACAGTTCCCCGTTCACAGTATTCATTTCACACTTCACAGTTCGCAGTTCACAGATCACAGTTCACAGATTACAGTTCACAGTTGACAGTTGACAGTTCACAGTACACACTTCACAGTTCACAGTTCACAGTCCACTGTTCACAGTTCACAGTTCACAGTTTACAGTTCTCAGTTCACAGTTGACAGTTGACAGTTCACAGTCTTCATTTCACACTGCAGTCTTCACAGTGCACAGGTTACAGTCCACAGATCACAGTTCACAGTTCTCAGTTCACAGATCACAGTTCACAGTCTTCATTTCACACTTCACAGTTCGCAGTTCACAGTTCACAGATCACAGTTCACAGATTACAGTTCACAGTTGACAGTTGACAGTTCACAGTACACACTTCACAGTTCACAGTCCACAGTTCACTGTTCACAATTCACAGTTCACAGTTCACAGTCCACAGTTCACAGATCACAGTTCACAGTTCACAGTTCACACTTCACAGTTCACAGATCACAGTTCACAGTTCACAGTTCACAGTTCACAGTTCCCAGTTCGCAGGTCACAGTTCACATTTCAAAATTCACTGTCTTCATTTCATTCTTCACAGTTCGCAGTTCACAGTTCACAGGTCACAGTTCACAGCCCACTCTTCACAGTTCACAGTTCTCAGTTCACAGATCACAATTCACAGACTTCATTTCACAATTCACTTTTCACAGTTCACAGTTCACAGTTCACAGTTCACAGTTCACAGTTCACAGATCACAGTTCACAGTCTTCATTTCACACTTCAGTCTTCACAGGGCACAGTTCACAGTTCACAGTTCACAGTTCACAGATCACAGTTCACAGTCTTCATTTCACAGTTCACAGATCACAGTTCACAGATCACAGTTCACAGTTCACAGTTCACAGTTCTCAGTTCACAGATCACAGTTCACAGTTCACAGTTCACAGATCACAGACCACAGTTCACTGTTCACAGATCACAGTTCACAGTTCACAGTTCACATTTCACAGTCTTCATTTCACACTTCAGTCATCACAGTGCACAGTTCACAGTCCACAGATCACAGTTCACAGTTCTCAGTTCACAGATCACAGTTCACAGACCACAGTTCACTGTTCACAGATCACAGTTCACAGTTCACATTTCACAGTCTTCATTTCACACTTCAGTCATCACAGTGCACAGTTCACAGTCCACAGATCACATTTCACAATTCTCAGTTCACAGATCACAGTTCACAGTCTTCATTTCACACTTCACAGTTCGCAGTTCACAGTTCAAAGATCACAGTTCACAGTTCACAGTTCACAGTCCACAGTTCACTATTCACAGCTCACAGTTCTCAGTTCACAGTTCCCAGTTCGCAGGTCACAGTTCACATTTCACAGTTCACTGTCTTCATTTCATACTTCACAGTTCGCAGTTCACAGTTCACAGGTCACAGTTCACAGCCCACTCTTCACAGTTCACAGTTCTCAGTTCACAGATCACAATTCACAGACTTCATTTCACAATTCAGTTTTCACAGTTCACAGTTCACAGTTCACAGTTCACAGATCACAGTTCACAGTCTTCATTTCACACTTCAGTCTTCACAGGGCACAGTTCACAGTTCACAGATCACAGTTCACAGTCTTCATTTCACAGTTCACAGATCACAGTTCACAGATCACAGTTCACAGATCACAGACCACAGTTCACAGTTCACAGTTCACACTTCTCAGTTCACAGATCACAGTTCACAGTCTTCATTTCACAGTTCACAGTTCACAGTTCACAGATCACAGACCACAGTTCACTGTTCACAGATCACAGTTCACAGTACACAGTCTTCATTTCATACTTCACAGTTCGCAGTTCACAGTTCACAGTTCACAGGTCACAGTTCACAGTCCACTGCTCACAGTTCACAGTTCTCAGTTCACAGATCACAGTTCACAGACTTCATTTCACAATTCAGTTTTCACAGTTCACAGTTCACAGTTCTCAGTTCTCAGTTCACAGATCACAGTTCACAGTCTTCATTTCACAGTTCACAGTTCACAGTTCACAGTTCACAGATCACAGTCCACAGTTCACTGTTCACAGATCACAGTTCACATTTCACAGTCTTCATTTCACACTTCAGTCATCACAGTGCACAGTTCACAGTCCACAGATCACAGTTCACAGTTCTCAGTTCACAGATCACAGTTCACAGTCTTCATTTCACAGTTCACAGTTCACAGTTCACAGATCACAGACCACAGTTCACTGTTCACAGATCACAGTTCACAGTACACAGTCTTCATTTCATACTTCACAGTTCGCAGTTCACAGTTCACAGTTCACAGGTCACAGTTCACAGTCCACTGCTCACAGTTCACAGTTCTCAGTTCACAGATCACAGTTCACAGACTTCATTTCACAATTCAGTTTTCACAGTTCACAGTTCACAGTTCTCAGTTCACAGATCACAGTTCACAGTCTTCATTTCACAGTTCACAGTTCACAGTTCACAGATCACAGACCACAGTTCACTGTTCACAGATCACAGTTCACAGTACACAGTCCTCATTTCATACTTCACAGTTCGCAGTTCTCAGTTCACAGATCACAGTTCACAGACTTCATTTCACAATTCAGTTTTCACAGTTCACAGTTCACAGTTCTCAGTTCACAGATCACAGTTCACAGTCTTCATTTCACAGTTCACAGTTCACAGTTCACAGTTCACAGATCACAGTCCACAGTTCACTGTTCACAGATCACAGTTCACATTTCACAGTCTTCATTTCACACTTCAGTCATCACAGTGCACAGTTCACAGTCCACAGATCACAGTTCACAGTTCTCAGTTCACAGATCACAGTTCACAGTCTTCATTTCACACTTCACAGTTAGCAGTTCACAGTTCAAAGATCACAGTTCACAGTTCACAGTTCACAGTTCACAGTCCACAGTTCACAGTCCACTGTTCACAGATCACAGACCACAGTTCACTGTTCACAGATCACAGTTCACAGTACACAGTCTTCATTTCATACTTCACAGTTCGCAGTTCACAGTTCACAGTTCACAGTCCACAGTTCACTGTTCACAATTCACAGATCACAGTTCACAGTTCACAGTTCACAGTTCACAGGTCACAGTTCACAGTTCCCCGTTCACAGTATTCATTTCACACTTCACAGTTCGCAGTTCACAGATCACAGTTCACAGATTACAGTTCACAGTTGACAGTTGACAGTTCACATTACACACTTCACAGTTCACAGTTCACAGTCCACTGTTCACAGTTCACAGTTCACAGTTTACAGTTCTCAGTTCACAGTTGACAGTTGACAGTTCACAGTCTTCATTTCACACTGCAGTCTTCACAGTGCACAGGTTACAGTCCACAGATCACAGTTCACAGTTCTCAGTTCACAGATCACAGTTCACAGTCTTCATTTCACACTTCACAGTTCGCAGTTCACAGTTCACAGATCACAGTTCACAGATTACAGTTCACAGTTGACAGTTGACAGTTCACAGTACACACTTCACAGTTCACAGTCCACAGTTCACTGTTCACAATTCACAGTTCACAGTTCACAGTCCACAGTTCACAGATCACAGTTCACAGTTCACAGTTCACACTTCACAGTTCACAGATCACAGTTCACAGTTCACAGTTCACAGTTCACAGTTCCCAGTTCGCAGGTCACAGTTCACATTTCAAAATTCACTGTCTTCATTTCATTCTTCACAGTTCGCAGTTCACAGTTCACAGGTCACAGTTCACAGCCCACTCTTCACAGTTCACAGTTCTCAGTTCACAGATCACAATTCACAGACTTCATTTCACAATTCACTTTTCACAGTTCACAGTTCACAGTTCACAGTTCACAGTTCACAGTTCACAGATCACAGTTCACAGTCTTCTTTTCACACTTCAGTCTTCACAGGGCACAGTTCACAGTTCACAGTTCACAGTTCACAGATCACAGTTCACAGTCTTCATTTCACAGTTCACAGATCACAGTTCACAGATCACAGTTCACAGTTCACAGTTCACAGTTCTCAGTTCACAGATCACAGTTCACAGTTCACAGTTCACAGATCACAGACCACAGTTCACTGTTCACAGATCACAGTTCACAGTACACAGTCTTCATTTCATACTTCACAGTTCGCAGTTCACAGTTCACAGTTCACAGTTCACAGGTCACAGTTCACAGTCCACAGTTCACAGTTCTCAGTTCACAGATCACAGTTCACAGTCTTCATTTCACAGTTCACAATTCACAGTTCACAGATCACAGACCACAGTTCACTGTTCACAGATCACAGTTCACAGTTCACAGTTCACATTTCACAGTCTTCATTTCACACTTCAGTCATCACAGTGCACAGTTCACAGTCCACAGATCACAGTTCACAGTTCTCAGTTCACAGATCACAGTTCACAGACCACTGTTCACTGTTCACAGATCACAGTTCACAGTTCACATTTCACAGTCTTCATTTCACACTTCAGTCATCACAGTGCACAGTTCACAGTCCACAGATCACATTTCACAATTCTCAGTTCACAGATCACAGTTCACAGTCTTCATTTCACACTTCACAGTTCGCAGTTCACAGTTCAAAGATCACAGTTCACAGTTCACAGTTCACAGTCCACAGTTCACTATTCACAGCTCACAGTTCTCAGTTCACAGTTCCCAGTTCGCAGGTCACATTTCACATTTCACAGTTCACTGTCTTCATTTCATACTTCACAGTTCGCAGTTCACAGTTCACAGGTCACAGTTCACAGCCCACTCTTCACAGTTCACAGTTCTCAGTTCACAGATCACAATTCACAGACTTCATTTCACAATTCAGTTTTCACAGTTCACAGTTCACAGTTCACAGTTCACAGATCACAGTTCACAGTCTTCATTTCACACTTCAGTCTTCACAGGGCACAGTTCACAGTTCACAGATCACAGTTCACAGTCTTCATTTCACAGTTCACAGATCACAGTTCACAGATCACAGACCACAGTTCACAGTTCACAGTTCACAGTTCTCAGTTCACAGATCACAGTTCACAGTCTTCATTTCACAGTTCACAGTTCACAGTTCACAGATCACAGACCACAGTTCACTGTTCACAGATCACAGTTCACAGTACACAGTCTTCATTTCATACTTCACAGTTCGCAGTTCACAGTTCACAGTTCACAGGTCACAGTTCACAGTCCACTGCTCACAGTTCACAGTTCTCAGTTCACAGATCACAGTTCACAGACTTCATTTCACAATTCAGTTTTCACAGTTCACAGTTCACAGTTCTCAGTTCACAGATCACAGTTCACAGTCTTCATTTCACAGTTCACAGTTCACAGTTCACAGATCACAGTCCACAGTTCACTGTTCACAGATCACAGTTCACATTTCACAGTCTTCATTTCACACTTCAGTCATCACAGTGCACAGTTCACAGTCCACAGATCACAGTTCACAGTTCTCAGTTCACAGATCACATTTCACAGTCTTCATTTCACACTTCAGTCATCACAGTGCACAGTTCACAGTCCACAGATCACAGTTCACAGTTCTCAGTTCACAGATCACAGTTCACAGTCTTCATTTCACACTTCACAGTTAGAAGTTCACAGTTCAAAGATCACAGTTCACAGTTCACAGTTCACAGTTCACAGTCCACAGTTCACAGTCCACAGTTCACTATTCACAGCTCACAGTTCTCAGTTCACAGATCACAGTTCACAGTCTTCATTTCACACTTCACAGTTCGCAGTTCACAGTTCACAGATCACAGTTCACAGTTCACAGTTCACAGTTCACAGTTCACAGTTCACAGTTCACACTTCACAGTTCACAGATCACAGTTCACAGTTCACAGTTCACAGTTCACAGTTCACAGTTCCCAGTTCGCAGGTCACAGTTCACATTTCAAAATTCACTGTCTTCATTTCATTCTTCACAGTTCGCAGTTCACAGTTCACAGGTCACAGTTCACAGCCCACTCTTCACAGTTCACAGTTCTCAGTTCACAGATCACAATTCACAGACTTCATTTCACAATTCACTTTTCACAGTTCACAGTTCACAGTTCACAGTTCACAGTTCACAGTTCACAGATCACAGTTCACAGTCTTCATTTCACACTTCAGTCTTCACAGGTCACAGTTCACAGTTCACAGTTCACAGTTCTCAGTTCACAGTTGACAGTTCACAGTTCACAGTTCACAGATCACAGTTCACAGTTCACAGTTCACAGTTCACAGTTCACAGTTCACAGTTTACAGTTCTCAGTTCACAGTTCACAGTTCACAGTTCACAGTTCACAGTTCACAGTCCACAGTTCACAGTTCACAGTTCTCAGTTCACAGATCACAATTCACAGACTTCATTTCACATTCACTTTTCACAGTTCACAGTTCACAGTTCACAGTTCACAGTTCACAGTTCACAGATCACAGTTCACAGTCTTCATTTCACACTTCAGTCTTCACAGGGCACAGTTCACAGTTCACAGTTCACAGTTCACAGATCACAGTTCACAGTCTTCATTTCACAGTTCACAGATCACAGTTCACAGATCACAGTTCACAGTTCACAGTTCACAGTTCACAGTTCTCAGTTCACAGATCACAGTTCACAGTTCACAGTTCACAGATCACAGACCACAGTTCACTGTTCACAGATCACAGTTCACAGTTCACAGTTCACATTTCACAGTCTTCATTTCACACTTCAGTCATCACAGTGCACAGTTCACAGTCCACAGATCACAGTTCACAGTTCTCAGTTCACAGATCACAGTTCACAGACCACAGTTCACTGTTCACAGATCACAGTTCACAGTTCACATTTCACAGTCTTCATTTCACACTTCAGTCATCACAGTGCACAGTTCACAGTCCACAGATCACATTTCACAATTCTCAGTTCACAGATCACAGTTCACAGTCTTCATTTCACACTTCACAGTTCGCAGTTCACAGTTCAAAGATCACAGTTCACAGTTCACAGTTCACAGTCCACAGTTCACTATTCACAGCTCACAGTTCTCAGTTCACAGTTCCCAGTTCGCAGGTCACAGTTCACATTTCACAGTTCACTGTCTTCATTTCATACTTCACAGTTCGCAGTTCACAGTTCACAGGTCACAGTTCACAGCCCACTCTTCACAGTTCACAGTTCTCAGTTCACAGATCACAGATCACAGTTCACAGTCTTCATTTCACACTTCAGTCTTCACAGGGCACAGTTCACAGTCTTCATTTCACAGTTCACAGATCACAGTTCACAGATCACAGACCACAGTTCACAGTTCACAGTTCACAGTTCTCAGTTCACAGATCACAGTTCACAGTCTTCATTTCACAGTTCACAGTTCACAGTTCACAGATCACAGACCACAGTTCACTGTTCACAGATCACAGTTCACAGTACACAGTCTTCATTTCATACTTCACAGTTCGCAGTTCACAGTTCACAGTTCACAGGTCACAGTTCACAGTCCACTGCTCACAGTTCACAGTTCTCAGTTCACAGATCACAGTTCACAGACTTCATTTCACAATTCAGTTTTCACAGTTCACAGTTCACAGTTCTCAGTTCACAGATCACAGTTCACAGTCTTCATTTCACAGTTCACAGTTCACAGTTCACAGATCACAGTCCACAGTTCACTGTTCACAGATCACAGTTCACATTTCACAGTCTTCATTTCACACTTCAGTCATCACAGTGCACAGTTCACAGTCCACAGATCACAGTTCACAGTTCTCAGTTCACAGATCACATTTCACAGTCTTCATTTCACACTTCAGTCATCACAGTGCACAGTTCACAGTCCACAGATCACAGTTCACAGTTCTCAGTTCACAGATCACAGTTCACAGTCTTCATTTCACACTTCACAGTTCGCAGTTCACAGTTCACAGATCACAGTTCACAGTTCACAGTTCACAGTTCACAGTTCACAGTTCACACTTCACAGTTCACAGATCACAGTTCACAGTTCACAGTTCACAGTTCACAGTTCCCAGTTCGCAGGTCACAGTTCACATTTCAAAATTCACTGTCTTCATTTCATTCTTCACAGTTCGCAGTTCACAGTTCACAGGTCACAGTTCACAGCCCACTCTTCACAGTTCACAGTTCTCAGTTCACAGATCACAATTCACAGACTTCATTTCACAATTCACTTTTCACAGTTCACAGTTCACAGTTCACAGTTCACAGTTCACAGTTCACAGTTCACAGATCACAGTTCACAGTCTTCATTTCACACGTCAGTCTTCACAGGTCACAGTTCACAGTTCACAGTTCACAGTTCTCAGTTCACAGTTGACAGTTCACAGTTCACAGTTCACAGATCACAGTTCACAGTTCACAGTTCACAGTTCACAGTTCACAGTTCACAGTTCACAGTTCACAGTTTACAGTTCTCAGTTCACAGTTCACAGTTCACAGTTCACAGTTCACAGTTCACAGTTCACAGTTCACAGTTCACAGTCCACAGTTCACAGTTCACAGTCCGCAGTTCACAGTTCACAGATCACAGATCACAGTTCACAGTTCACAGTTCACATTTCACAGTTCACAGTTCACAGTTCACAGTTTACAGTTCTCAGTTCACAGTTCACAGTTCACAGTTCACAGTCTTCATTTCACACTTCAGTCTTCACAGTGCACAGGTTACAGTCCACAGATCACAGTTCACAGTTCTCAGTTCACAGATCACAGTTCACAGTCTTCATTTCACACTTCACAGTTCGCAGTTCACAGTTCACAGATCACAGTTCACAGATTACAGTTCTCAGTTGACAGTTGACAGTTCACAGTACACACTTCACAGTTCACAGTCCACAGTTCACTGTTCACAATTCACAGATCACAGTTCACAGTTCACAGTTCACAGTTCACAGGTCACAGTTCACAGTTCCCCGTTCACAGTATTCATTTCACACTTCACAGTTCGCAGTTCACAGATCACAGTTCACAGATTACAGTTCACAGTTGACAGTTGACAGTTCACAGTACACACTTCACAGTTCACAGTTCACAGTCCACTGTTCACAGTTCACAGTTCACAGTTTACAGTTCTCAGTTCACAGTTGACAGTTGACAGTTCACAGTCTTCATTTCACACTGCAGTCTTCACAGTGCACAGGTTACAGTCCACAGATCACAGTTCACAGTTCTCAGTTCACAGATCACAGTTCACAGTCTTCATTTCACACTTCACAGTTCGCAGTTCACAGTTCACAGATCACAGTTCACAGATTACAGTTCACAGTTGACAGTTGACAGTTCACAGTACACACTTCACAGTTCACAGTCCACAGTTCACTGTTCACAATTCACAGTTCACAGTTCACAGTCCACAGTTCACAGATCACAGTTCACAGTTCACACTTCACAGTTCACAGATCACAGTTCACAGTTCACAGTTCACAGTTCACAGTTCACAGTTCCCAGTTCGCAGGTCACAGTTCACATTTCAAAATTCACTGTCTTCATTTCATTCTTCACAGTTCGCAGTTCACAGTTCACAGGTCACAGTTCACAGCCCACTCTTCACAGTTCACAGTTCTCAGTTCACAGATCACAATTCACAGACTTCATTTCACAATTCACTTTTCACAGTTCACAGGTCACAGTTCACAGTTCACAGTTCACAGTTCACAGATCACAGTTCACAGTCTTCATTTCACACTTCAGTCATCACAGTGCACAGTTCACAGTCCACAGATCACAGTTCACAGTTCTCAGTTCACAGATCACAGTTCACAGACCACAGTTCACTGTTCACAGATCACAGTTCACAGTTCACATTTCACAGTCTTCATTTCACACTTCAGTCATCACAGTGCACAGTTCACAGTCCACAGATCACATTTCACAATTCTCAGTTCACAGATCACAGTTCACAGTCTTCATTTCACACTTCACAGTTCGCAGTTCACAGTTCAAAGATCACAGTTCACAGTTCACAGTTCACAGTCCACAGTTCACTATTCACAGCTCACAGTTCTCAGTTCACAGTTCCCAGTTCGCAGGTCACAGTTCACATTTCACAGTTCACTGTCTTCATTTCATACTTCACAGTTCGCAGTTCACAGTTCACAGGTCACAGTTCACAGCCCACTCTTCACAGTTCACAGTTCTCAGTTCACAGATCACAGATCACAGTTCACAGTCTTCATTTCACACTTCAGTCTTCACAGGGCACAGTTCACAGTTCACAGATCACAGTTCACAGTCTTCATTTCACAGTTCACAGATCACAGTTCACAGATCACAGACCACAGTTCACAGTTCACAGTTCACAGTTCTCAGTTCACAGATCACAGTTCACAGTCTTCATTTCACAGTTCACAGTTCACAGTTCACAGATCACAGACCACAGTTCACTGTTCACAGATCACAGTTCACAGTACACAGTCTTCATTTCATACTTCACAGTTCGCAGTTCACAGTTCACAGTTCACAGGTCACAGTTCACAGTCCACTGCTCACAGTTCACAGTTCTCAGTTCACAGATCACAGTTCACAGACTTCATTTCACAATTCAGTTTTCACAGTTCACAGTTCACAGTTCTCAGTTCACAGATCACAGTTCACAGTCTTCATTTCACAGTTCACAGTTCACAGTTCACAGATCACAGTCCACAGTTCACTGTTCACAGATCACAGTTCACATTTCACAGTCTTCATTTCACACTTCAGTCATCACAGTGCACAGTTCACAGTCCACAGATCACAGTTCACAGTTCTCAGTTCACAGATCACATTTCACAGTCTTCATTTCACACTTCAGTCATCACAGTGCACAGTTCACAGTCCACAGATCACAGTTCACAGTTCTCAGTTCACAGATCACAGTTCACAGTCTTCATTTCACACTTCACAGTTCGCAGTTCACAGTTCACAGATCACAGTTCACAGTTCACAGTTCACAGTTCACAGTTCACAGTTCACACTTCACAGTTCACAGATCACAGTTCACAGTTCACAGTTCACAGTTCACAGTTCCCAGTTCGCAGGTCACAGTTCACATTTCAAAATTCACTGTCTTCATTTCATTCTTCTCAGTTCGCAGTTCACAGTTCACAGGTCACAGTTCACAGCCCACTCTTCACAGTTCACAGTTCTCAGTTCACAGATCACAATTCACAGACTTCATTTCACAATTCACTTTTCACAGTTCACAGTTCACAGTTCACAGTTCACAGTTCACAGTTCACAGTTCACAGATCACAGTTCACAGTCTTCATTTCACACTTCAGTCTTCACAGGTCACAGTTCACAGTTCACAGTTCACAGTTCTCAGTTCACAGTTGACAGTTCACAGTTCACAGTTCACAGATCACAGTTCACAGTTCACAGTTCACAGTTCACAGTTCACAGTTCACAGTTTACAGTTCTCAGTTCACAGTTCACAGTTCACAGTTCACAGTTCACAGTTCACAGTTCACAGTTCACAGTTCACAGTCCACAGTTCACAGTTCACAGTCCGCAGTTCACAGTTCACAGATCACAGATCACAGTTCACAGTTCACATTTCACAGTTCACAGTTCACAGTTCACAGTTTACAGTTCTCAGTTCACAGTTCACAGTTCACAGTTCACAGTCTTCATTTCACACTTCAGTCTTCACAGTGCACAGGTTACAGTCCACAGATCACAGTTCACAGTTCTCAGTTCACAGATCACAGTTCACAGTCTTCATTTCACACTTCACAGTTCGCAGTTCACAGTTCACAGATCACAGTTCACAGATTACAGTTCTCAGTTGACAGTTGACAGTTCACAGTACACACTTCACAGTTCACAGTCCACAGTTCACTGTTCACAATTCACAGATCACAGGTCACAGTTCACAGTTCACAGTTCACAGTTCTCAGTTCACAGTTGACAGTTCACAGTTCACAGTTCACAGATCACAGTTCACAGTTCACAGTTCACAGTTCACAGTTCACAGTTCACAGTTTACAGTTCTCAGTTCACAGTTCACAGTTCACAGTTCACAGTTCACAGTTCACAGTTCACAGTTCACAGTCCACAGTTCACAGTTCACAGTCCGCAGTTCACAGTTCACAGATCACAGATCACAGTTCACAGTTCACATTTCACAGTTCACAGTTCACAGTTCACAGTTTACAGTTCTCAGTTCACAGTTCACAGTTCACAGTTCACAGTCTTCATTTCACACTTCAGTCTTCACAGTGCACAGGTTACAGTCCACAGATCACAGTTCACAGTTCTCAGTTCACAGATCACAGTTCACAGTCTTCATTTCACACTTCACAGTTCGCAGTTCACAGTTCACAGATCACAGTTCACAGATTACAGTTCTCAGTTGACAGTTGACAGTTCACAGTACACACTTCACAGTTCACAGTCCACAGTTCACTGTTCACAATTCACAGATCACAGTTCACAGTTCACAGTTCACAGTTCACAGGTCACAGTTCACAGTTCCCCGTTCACAGTATTCATTTCACACTTCACAGTTCGCAGTTCACAGATCACAGTTCACAGATTACAGTTCACAGTTGACAGTTGACAGTTCACAGTACACACTTCACAGTTCACAGTTCACAGTCCACTGTTCACAGTTCACAGTTCACAGTTTACAGTTCTCAGTTCACAGTTGACAGTTGACAGTTCACAGTCTTCATTTCACACTGCAGTCTTCACAGTGCACAGGTTACAGTCCACAGATCACAGTTCACAGTTCTCAGTTCACAGATCACAGTTCACAGTCTTCATTTCACACTTCACAGTTCGCAGTTCACAGTTCACAGATCACAGTTCACAGATTACAGTTCACAGTTGACAGTTGACAGTTCACAGTACACACTTCACAGTTCACAGTCCACAGTTCACTGTTCACAATTCACAGTTCACAGTTCACAGTCCACAGTTCACAGATCACAGTTCACAGTTCACACTTCACAGTTCACAGATCACAGTTCACAGTTCACAGTTCACAGTTCACAGTTCACAGTTCCCAGTTCGCAGGTCACAGTTCACATTTCAAAATTCACTGTCTTCATTTCATTCTTCACAGTTCGCAGTTCACAGTTCACAGGTCACAGTTCACAGCCCACTCTTCACAGTTCACAGTTCTCAGTTCACAGATCACAATTCACAGACTTCATTTCACAATTCACTTTTCACAGTTCACAGGTCACAGTTCACAGTTCACAGTTCACAGTTCACAGATCACAGTTCACAGTCTTCATTTCACACTTCAGTCTTCACAGGGCACAGTTCACAGTTCACAGTTCACAGTTCACAGATCACAGTTCACAGTCTTCATTTCACAGTTCACAGATCACAGTTCACAGATCACAGTTCACAGTTCACAGTTCACAGTTCTCAGTTCACAGATCACAGATCACAGTTCACAGTTCACAGTTCACAGATCACAGACCACAGTTCACTGTTCACAGATCACAGTTCACAGTACACAGTCTTCATTTCATACTTCACAGTTCGCAGTTCACAGTTCACAGTTCACAGGTCACAGTTCACAGTCCACAGTTCACAGTTCTCAGTTCACAGATCACAGTTCACAGTTCACAGTTCACATTTCACAGTCTTCATTTCACACTTCAGTCATCACAGTGCACAGTTCACAGTCCACAGATCACAGTTCACAGTTCTCAGTTCACAGATCACAGTTCACAGACCACAGTTCACTGTTCACAGATCACAGTTCACAGTTCACATTTCACAGTCTTCATTTCACACTTCAGTCATCACAGTGCACAGTTCACAGTCCACAGATCACATTTCACAATTCTCAGTTCACAGATCACAGTTCACAGTCTTCATTTCACACTTCACAGTTCGCAGTTCACAGTTCAAAGATCACAGTTCACAGTTCACAGTTCACAGTCCACAGTTCACTATTCACAGCTCACAGTTCTCAGTTCACAGTTCCCAGTTCGCAGGTCACAGTTCACATTTCACAGTTCACTGTCTTCATTTCATACTTCACAGTTCGCAGTTCACAGTTCACAGGTCACAGTTCACAGCCCACTCTTCACAGTTCACAGTTCTCAGTTCACAGATCACAGATCACAGTTCACAGTCTTCATTTCACACTTCAGTCTTCACAGGGCACAGTTCACAGTTCACAGATCACAGTTCACAGTCTTCATTTCACAGTTCACAGATCACAGTTCACAGATCACAGACCACAGTTCACAGTTCACAGTTCACAGTTCTCAGTTCACAGATCACAGTTCACAGTCTTCATTTCACAGTTCACAGTTCACAGTTCACAGATCACAGACCACAGTTCACTGTTCACAGATCACAGTTCACAGTACACAGTCTTCATTTCATACTTCACAGTTCGCAGTTCACAGTTCACAGTTCACAGGTCACAGTTCACAGTCCACTGCTCACAGTTCACAGTTCTCAGTTCACAGATCACAGTTCACAGACTTCATTTCACAATTCAGTTTTCACAGTTCACAGTTCACAGTTCTCAGTTCACAGATCACAGTTCACAGTCTTCATTTCACAGTTCACAGTTCACAGTTCACAGATCACAGTCCACAGTTCACTGTTCACAGATCACAGTTCACATTTCACAGTCTTCATTTCACACTTCAGTCATCACAGTGCACAGTTCACAGTCCACAGATCACAGTTCACAGTTCTCAGTTCACAGATCACATTTCACAGTCTTCATTTCACACTTCAGTCATCACAGTGCACAGTTCACAGTCCACAGATCACAGTTCACAGTTCTCAGTTCACAGATCACAGTTCACAGTCTTCATTTCACACTTCACAGTTAGCAGTTCACAGTTCAAAGATCACAGTTCACAGTTCACAGTTCACAGTTCACAGTCCACAGTTCACAGTCCACAGTTCACTATTCACAGCTCACAGTTCTCAGTTCACAGATCACAGTTCACAGTCTTCATTTCACACTTCACAGTTCGCAGTTCACAGTTCACAGATCACAGTTCACAGTTCACAGTTCACAGTTCACAGTTCACAGTTCACACTTCACAGTTCACAGATCACAGTTCACAGTTCACAGTTCACAGTTCACAGTTCACAGTTCCCAGTTCGCAGGTCACAGTTCACATTTCAAAATTCACTGTCTTCATTTCATTCTTCACAGTTCGCAGTTCACAGTTCACAGGTCACAGTTCACAGCCCACTCTTCACAGTTCACAGTTCTCAGTTCACAGATCACAATTCACAGACTTCATTTCACAATTCACTTTTCACAGTTCACAGTTCACAGTTCACAGTTCACAGTTCACAGTTCACAGTTCACAGATCACAGTTCACAGTCTTCATTTCACACTTCAGTCTTCACAGGTCACAGTTCACAGTTCACAGTTCACAGTTCTCAGTTCACAGTTGACAGTTCACAGTTCACAGTTCACAGATCACAGTTCACAGTTCACAGTTCACAGTTCACAGTTCACAGTTCACAGTTTACAGTTCTCAGTTCACAGTTCACAGTTCACAGTTCACAGTTCACAGTTCACAGTTCACAGTTCACAGTTCACAGTCCACAGTTCACAGTTCACAGTCCGCAGTTCACAGTTCACAGATCACAGATCACAGTTCACAGTTCACATTTCACAGTTCACAGTTCACAGTTCACAGTTTACAGTTCTCAGTTCACAGTTCACAGTTCACAGTTCACAGTCTTCATTTCACACTTCAGTCTTCACAGTGCACAGGTTACAGTCCACAGATCACAGTTCACAGTTCTCAGTTCACAGATCACAGTTCACAGTCTTCATTTCACACTTCACAGTTCGCAGTTCACAGTTCACAGATCACAGTTCACAGATTACAGTTCTCAGTTGACAGTTGACAGTTCACAGTACACACTTCACAGTTCACAGTCCACAGTTCACTGTTCACAATTCACAGATCACAGTTCACAGTTCACAGTTCACAGTTCACAGTTCACAGTTCACAGGTCACAGTTCACAGTTCCCCGTTCACAGTATTCATTTCACACTTCACAGTTCGCAGTTCACAGATCACAGTTCACAGATTACAGTTCACAGTTGACAGTTGACAGTTCACAGTACACACTTCACAGTTCACAGTTCACAGTCCACTGTTCACAGTTCACAGTTCACAGTTTACAGTTCTCAGTTCACAGTTGACAGTTGACAGTTCACAGTCTTCATTTCACACTGCAGTCTTCACAGTGCACAGGTTACAGTCCACAGATCACAGTTCACAGTTCTCAGTTCACAGATCACAGTTCACAGTCTTCATTTCACACTTCACAGTTCGCAGTTCACAGTTCACAGATCACAGTTCACAGATTACAGTTCACAGTTGACAGTTGACAGTTCACAGTACACACTTCACAGTTCACAGTCCACAGTTCACAGTTCACAATTCACAGTTCACAGTTCACAGTCCACAGTTCACAGATCACAGTTCACAGATCACAGTTCACAGTTCACAGTTCACAGTTCTCAGTTCACAGATCACAGTTCACAGTTCACAGTTCACAGATCACAGACCACAGTTCACTGTTCACAGATCACAGTTCACAGTACACAGTCTTCATTTCATACTTCACAGTTCGCAGTTCACAGTTCACAGTTCACAGGTCACAGTTCACAGTCCACAGTTCACAGTTCTCAGTTCACAGATCACAGTTCACAGTCTTCATTTCACAGTTCACAATTCACAGTTCACAGATCACAGACCACAGTTCACAGATCACAGTTCACAGTTCACAGTTCACAGTTCACAGTTCACAGTTCCCAGTTCGCAGGTCACAGTTCACATTTCAAAATTCACTGTCTTCATTTCATTCTTCACAGTTCGCAGTTCACAGTTCACAGGTCACAGTTCACAGCCCACTCTTCACAGTTCACAGTTCTCAGTTCACAGATCACAATTCACAGACTTCATTTCACAATTCACTTTTCACAGTTCACAGTTCACAGTTCACAGTTCACAGTTCACAGTTCACAGATCACAGTTCACAGTCTTCATTTCACACTTCAGTCTTCACAGGGCACAGTTCACAGTTCACAGTTCACAGTTCACAGATCACAGTTCACAGTCTTCATTTCACAGTTCACAGATCACAGTTCACAGATCACAGTTCACAGTTCACAGTTCACAGTTCTCAGTTCACAGATCACAGTTCACAGTTCACAGTTCACAGATCACAGACCACAGTTCACTGTTCACAGATCACAGTTCACAGTACACAGTCTTCATTTCATACTTCACAGTTCGCAGTTCACAGTTCACAGTTCACAGGTCACAGTTCACAGTCCACAGTTCACAGTTCTCAGTTCAAAGATCACAGTTCACAGTCTTCATTTCACAGTTCACAATTCACAGTTCACAGATCACAGACCACAGTTCACTGTTCACAGATCACAGTTCACAGTTCACAGTTCACATATCACAGTCTTCATTTCACACTTCAGTCATCACAGTGCACAGTTCACAGTCCACAGATCACAGTTCACAGTTCTCAGTTCACAGATCACAGTTCACAGACCACAGTTCACTGTTCACAGATCACAGTTCACAGTTCACATTTCACAGTCTTCATTTCACACTTCAGTCATCACAGTGCACAGTTCACAGTCCACAGATCACATTTCACAATTCTCAGTTCACAGATCACAGTTCACAGTCTTCATTTCACACTTCACAGTTCGCAGTTCACAGTTCAAAGATCACAGTTCACAGTTCACAGTTCACAGTCCACAGTTCACTATTCACAGCTCACAGTTCTCAGTTCACAGTTCCCAGTTCGCAGGTCACAGTTCACATTTCACAGTTCACTGTCTTCATTTCATACTTCACAGTTCGCAGTTCACAGTTCACAGGTCACAGTTCACAGCCCACTCTTCACAGTTCACAGTTCTCAGTTCACAGATCACAATTCACAGACTTCATTTCACAATTCAGTTTTCACAGTTCACAGTTCACAGTTCACAGTTCACAGTTCACAGATCACAGTTCACAGTCTTCATTTCACACTTCAGTCTTCACAGGGCACAGTTCACAGTTCACAGATCACAGTTCACAGTCTTCATTTCACAGTTCACAGATCACAGTTCACAGATCACAGACCACAGTTCACAGTTCACAGTTCACAGTTCTCAGTTCACAGATCACAGTTCACAGTCTTCATTTCACAGTTCACAGTTCACAGTTCACAGATCACAGACCACAGTTCACTGTTCACAGATCACAGTTCACAGTACACAGTCTTCATTTCATACTTCACAGTTCGCAGTTCACAGTTCACAGTTCACAGGTCACAGTTCACAGTCCACTGCTCACAGTTCACAGTTCTCAGTTCACAGATCACAGTTCACAGACTTCATTTCACAATTCAGTTTTCACAGTTCACAGTTCACAGTTCTCAGTTCACAGATCACAGTTCACAGTCTTCATTTCACAGTTCACAGTTCACAGTTCATAGTTCACAGATCACAGTCCACAGTTCACTGTTCACAGATCACAGTTCACATTTCACAGTCTTCATTTCACACTTCAGTCATCACAGTGCACAGTTCACAGTCCACAGATCACAGTTCACAGTTCTCAGTTCACAGATCACATTTCACAGTCTTCATTTCACACTTCAGTCATCACAGTGCACAGTTCACAGTCCACAGATCACAGTTCACAGTTCTCAGTTCACAGATCACAGTTCACAGTCTTCATTTCACACTTCACAGTTAGCAGTTCACAGTTCAAAGATCACAGTTCACAGTTCACAGTTCACAGTTCACAGTCCACAGTTCACTATTCACAGCTCACAGTTCTCAGTTCACAGATCACAGTTCACAGTCTTCATTTCACACTTCACAGTTCGCAGTTCACAGTTCACAGATCACAGTTCACTGTTCACAGTTCACACTTCACAGTTCACAGATCACAGATCACAGTTCACAGTTCACAGTTCACTGTTCCTAGTTCGCAGGTCACAGTTCACATTTCACAGTTCACTGTCTTCATTTCATACTTCACAGTTCGCAGTTCACAGTTCAGAGGTCACAGTTCACAGATCACAATTCACAGACTTCATTTCACAATTCAGTTTTCACAGTTCACAGTTCACAGTTCTCAGTTCACAGATCACAGTTCACAGTCTTCATTTCACAGTTCACAGTTCACAGTTCACAGATCACAGTCCACAGTTCACTGTTCACAGATCACAGTTCACAGTTCACAGTTCACAGCTTACATTTCACAGTCTTCATTTCACACTTCAGTCATCACAGTGCACAGTTCACAGTCCACAGATCACAGTTCACAGTTCTCAGTTCACAGATCACAGTTCACAGTCTTAATTTCACACTTCACAGTTAGCAGTTCACAGTTCAAAGATCACAGTTCACAGTTCACAGTTCACAGTTCACAGTTCACAGTTCACAGTCCACAGTTCACTATTCACAGCTCACAGTTCTCAGTTCACAGATCACAGTTCACAGTCTTCATTTCACACTTCACAGTTCGCAGTTCACAGTTCACAGATCACAGTTCACAGTTCACACTTCACAGTTCACAGATCACAGTTCACAGTTCACAGTTCACAGTTCCCAGTTCGCAGGTCACTGTCTTCATTTCATACTTCACAGTTCGCAGTTCACAGTTCAGAGGTCACAGTTCACAGATCACAATTCACAGACTTCATTTCACAATTCAGTTTTCACAGTTCACAGTTCACAGTTCACAGTTCACAGATCACAGTTCACAGTCTTCATTTCACACTTCAGTCTTCACAGGGCACAGTTCACAGTTCACAGTTCACAGATCACAGTTCACAGTCTTCATTTCACAGTTCACAGATCACAGTTCACAGATCACAGACCACAGTTCACAGTTCACAGTTCACAGTTCTCAGTTCACAGATCACAGTTCACAGTCTTCATTTCACAGTTCACAGTTCACAGTTCACAGATCACAGACCACAGTTCACTGTTCACAGATCACAGTTCACAGTACACAGTCTTCATTTCATACTTCACAGTTCGCAGTTCACAGTTCACAGTTCACAGGTCACAGTTCACAGTCCACTGCTCACAGTTCACAGTTCTCAGTTCACAGATCACAGTTCACAGACTTCATTTCACAATTCAGTTTTCACAGTTAACAGTTCACAGTTCTCAGTTCACAGATCACAGTTCACAGTCTTCATTTCACAGTTCACAGTTCACAGTTCACAGATCACAGACCACAGTTCACTGTTCACAGATCACAGTTCACAGTTCACAGTTCACATTTCACAGTCTTCATTTCACACTTCACAGTTCGCAGTTCACAGTTCGCAGTTCACAGTTCGCAGTTCACAGTTCACAGATCACAGTTCACAGTTCACAGTTCACACTTCACAGTTCACAGATCACAGTTCACAGTTCACAGTTCACAGTTCCCAGTTCGCAGGTCACAGTTCACATTTCACAGTTCACTGTCTTCATTTCATACTTCACAGTTCGCAGTTCACAGTTCAGAGGTCACAGTTCACAGCCCACTCTTCACAGTTCACAGTTCTCAGTTCACAGATCACAATTCACAGACTTCATTTCACAATTCAGTTTTCACAGTTCACAGTTCACAGTTCACAGATCACAGTTCACAGTCTTCATTTCACAGTTCACAGTTCACAGTTCACAGATCACAGTTCACAGTCTTCATTTCACAGTTCACAGATCACAGTTCACAGATCACAGACCACAGTTCACAGTTCACAGTTCACAGTTCACAGTTCACAGTTCTCAGTTCACAGATCACATTTCACAGTCTTCATTTCACAGTTCACAGTTCACAGATCACAGACCACAGTTCACTGTTCACAGATCACAGTTCACAGTACACAGTCTTCATTTCATACTTCACAGTTCGCAGTTCACAGTTCACAGTTCACAGGTCACAGTTCACAGTCCACTGTTCACAGTTCTCAGTTCTCAGTTCACAGATCACAGTTCACAGACTTCATTTCACAATTCAGTTTTCACAGTTCACAGTTCACAGTTCTCAGTTCACAGATCACAGTTCACAGTCTTCATTTCACACTTCACAGTTCGCAGTTCACAGTTCGCAGTTAACAGTTCACAGATCACAGTTCACAGATCACAGTTCACAGTTCACAGTTCACAGTTCACAGTTCACAGTTCACAGTTCACAGTTTACAGTTCTCAGTTCACAGTACACAGTTCACAGTTCACAGTCCACAGTTCACAGTTCACAGTTCTCAGTTCACAGATCACAGTTCACAGTTTTCATTTCACAGTTCACAGTTCACAGTTCCCCGTTCACAGTATTCATTTCACATTTCACAGTTCGCAGTTCACAGTTGACAGTCCACAGTACACAGTTCACAGTTCACAGTTTACAGTTCTCAGTTCACAGTTCACAGTTCACAGTTCACAGTTCACAGTTCACAGTTCACAGTTCACAGTTCACAGTCTTCATTTCACACTTCACAGTTCGCAGTTCACAGTTCACAGATCACAGTTCACAGTTCACAGTTCACACTTCACAGTTCACAGATCACAGTTCACAGTTCACAGTTCACAGTTCACAGTTCCCAGTTCGCAGGTCACAGTTCACATTTCACAGTTCACTGTCTTCATTTCATACTTCACAGTTCGCAGTTCACAGTTCACAGGTCACAGTTCACAGCCCACTCTTCACAGTTCACAGTTCACAGTTCACAGATCACAGACCACAGTTCACTGTTCACAGATCACAGTTCACAGTACACAGTCTTCATTTCATACTTCACAGTTCGCAGTTCACAGTTCACAGTTCACAGGTCACAGTTTACAGTCCACTGTTCACAGTTCACAGTTCTCAGTTCACAGATCACAGTTCACAGACTTCATTTCACAATTCAGTTTTCACAGTTCACAGTTCACAGTTCTCAGTTCACAGATCACAGTTCACAGTCTTCATTTCACAGTTCACAGTTCACAGTTCACAGATCACAGACCACAGTTCACTGTTCACAGATTACAGTTCACAGTTCACAGTCTTCATTTCACACTTCAGACTTCACAGTGCACAGTTCACAGTCCACAGATCACAGTTCACTGTTCTCAGTTCACAGATCACAGTTCACAGTCTTCATTTCACACTTCACAGTTCGCAGTTCACAGTTCACAGATCACAGTTCACAGTTCACAGTTCACAGTTCACAGTTCACAAGTTACAGTCCACAGATCACAGTCCGCAGTTCACTGTTCACAGATCATAGTTCACAGTTCACAGTTCACAGTTCACAGTTCACAGTTCCCAGTTCGCAGGTCACAGTTCACATTTCACAGTTCACTCTCTTCATTTCATACTTCACAGTTCGAAGTTCACAGTTCACAGTTCACAGTTCACAGTTCACAGTTCACAGTTCACAGTTCAGAGGTCACAGTTCACAGTTCACAGGTCACAGGTCACAGTTCACAGTTCACAGTCCACACTTCACTGTTCACAGATCACAGTTCACAGTTCACAGTTCACAGTTCACAGGCCACACTTCACAGTTCGCAGTTCACAGTTGACAGTTCACAGTCCACAGTTCAATATTCACAGTTCACAGTTCACAGTCCACAGATCACAGTTCACAGTCTTCATTTCACACTTCACAGTTCGCAGTTCACAGTTCACAGATCACAGTTCACAGTTCACAATTCACAGTTCACAGTTCACAGCTTACATTTCACAGTCTTCATTTCACACTTCAGTCATCACAGTGCACAGTTCACAGTCCACAGATCACAGTTCACAGTTCTCAGTTCACAGATCACAGTTCACAGTCTTCATTTCACACTTCACAGTTAGCAGTTCACAGTTCAAAGATCACAGTTCACAGTTCACAGTTCACAGTTCACAGTCCACAGTTCACTATTCACAGCTCACAGTTCTCAGTTCACAGATCACAGTTCACAGTCTTCATTTCACACTTCACAGTTCGCAGTTCACAGTTCACAGATCACAGTTCACTGTTCACAGTTCACACTTCACAGTTCACAGATCACAGATCACAGTTCACAGTTCACAGTTCACTGTTCCTAGTTCGCAGGTCACAGTTCACATTTCACAGTTCACTGTCTTCATTTCATACTTCACAGTTCGCAGTTCACAGTTCAGAGGTCACAGTTCACAGATCACAATTCACAGACTTCATTTCACAATTCAGTTTTCACAGTTCACAGTTCACAGTTCTCAGTTCACAGATCACAGTTCACAGTCTTCATTTCACAGTTCACAGTTCACAGTTCACAGATCACAGTCCACAGTTCACTGTTCACAGATCACAGTTCACAGTTCACAGTTCACAGCTTACATTTCACAGTCTTCATTTCACACTTCAGTCATCACAGTGCACAGTTCACAGTCCACAGATCACAGTTCACAGTTCTCAGTTCACAGATCACAGTTCACAGTCTTAATTTCACACTTCACAGTTAGCAGTTCACAGTTCAAAGATCACAGTTCACAGTTCACAGTTCACAGTTCACAGTTCACAGTTCACAGTCCACAGTTCACTATTCACAGCTCACAGTTCTCAGTTCACAGATCACAGTTCACAGTCTTCATTTCACACTTCACAGTTCGCAGTTCACAGTTCACAGATCACAGTTCACAGTTCACACTTCACAGTTCACAGATCACAGTTCACAGTTCACAGTTCACAGTTCCCAGTTCGCAGGTCACTGTCTTCATTTCATACTTCACAGTTCGCAGTTCACAGTTCAGAGGTCACAGTTCACAGATCACAATTCACAGACTTCATTTCACAATTCAGTTTTCACAGTTCACAGTTCACAGTTCACAGTTCACAGATCACAGTTCACAGTCTTCATTTCACACTTCAGTCTTCACAGGGCACAGTTCACAGTTCACAGTTCACAGATCACAGTTCACAGTCTTCATTTCACAGTTCACAGATCACAGTTCACAGATCACAGACCACAGTTCACAGTTCACAGTTCACAGTTCTCAGTTCACAGATCACAGTTCACAGTCTTCATTTCACAGTTCACAGTTCACAGTTCACAGATCACAGACCACAGTTCACTGTTCACAGATCACAGTTCACAGTACACAGTCTTCATTTCATACTTCACAGTTCGCAGTTCACAGTTCACAGTTCACAGGTCACAGTTCACAGTCCACTGCTCACAGTTCACAGTTCTCAGTTCACAGATCACAGTTCACAGACTTCATTTCACAATTCAGTTTTCACAGTTAACAGTTCACAGTTCTCAGTTCACAGATCACAGTTCACAGTCTTCATTTCACAGTTCACAGTTCACAGTTCACAGATCACAGACCACAGTTCACTGTTCACAGATCACAGTTCACAGTTCACAGTTCACATTTCACAGTCTTCATTTCACACTTCACAGTTCGCAGTTCACAGTTCGCAGTTCACAGTTCGCAGTTCACAGTTCACAGATCACAGTTCACAGTTCACAGTTCACACTTCACAGTTCACAGATCACAGTTCACAGTTCACAGTTCACAGTTCCCAGTTCGCAGGTCACAGTTCACATTTCACAGTTCACTGTCTTCATTTCATACTTCACAGTTCGCAGTTCACAGTTCAGAGGTCACAGTTCACAGCCCACTCTTCACAGTTCACAGTTCTCAGTTCACAGATCACAATTCACAGACTTCATTTCACAATTCAGTTTTCACAGTTCACAGTTCACAGTTCACAGATCACAGTTCACAGTCTTCATTTCACAGTTCACAGTTCACAGTTCACAGATCACAGTTCACAGTTTTCATTTCACAGTTCACAGATCACAGTTCACAGATCACAGACCACAGTTCACAGTTCACAGTTCACAGTTCACAGTTCACAGTTCTCAGTTCACAGATCACATTTCACAGTCTTCATTTCACAGTTCACAGTTCACAGATCACAGACCACAGTTCACTGTTCACAGATCACAGTTCACAGTACACAGTCTTCATTTCATACTTCACAGTTCGCAGTTCACAGTTCACAGTTCACAGGTCACAGTTCACAGTCCACTGTTCACAGTTCTCAGTTCTCAGTTCACAGATCACAGTTCACAGACTTCATTTCACAATTCAGTTTTCACAGTTCACAGTTCACAGTTCTCAGTTCACAGATCACAGTTCACAGTCTTCATTTCACACTTCACAGTTCGCAGTTCACAGTTCGCAGTTAACAGTTCACAGATCACAGTTCACAGATCACAGTTCACAGTTCACAGTTCACAGTTCACAGTTCACAGTTCACAGTTCACAGTTTACAGTTCTCAGTTCACAGTACACAGTTCACAGTTCACAGTCCACAGTTCACAGTTCACAGTTCTCAGTTCACAGATCACAGTTCACAGTTTTCATTTCACAGTTCACAGTTCACAGTTCCCCGTTCACAGTATTCATTTCACATTTCACAGTTCGCAGTTCACAGTTGACAGTCCACAGTACACAGTTCACAGTTCACAGTTTACAGTTCTCAGTTCACAGTTCACAGTTCACAGTTCACAGTTCACAGTTCACAGTTCACAGTTCACAGTTCACAGTCTTCATTTCACACTTCACAGTTCGCAGTTCACAGTTCACAGATCACAGTTCACAGTTCACAGTTCACACTTCACAGTTCACAGATCACAGTTCACAGTTCACAGTTCACAGTTCACAGTTCCCAGTTCGCAGGTCACAGTTCACATTTCACAGTTCACTGTCTTCATTTCATACTTCACAGTTCGCAGTTCACAGTTCACAGGTCACAGTTCACAGCCCACTCTTCACAGTTCACAGTTCACAGTTCACAGATCACAGACCACAGTTCACTGTTCACAGATCACAGTTCACAGTACACAGTCTTCATTTCATACTTCACAGTTCGCAGTTCACAGTTCACAGTTCACAGGTCACAGTTTACAGTCCACTGTTCACAGTTCACAGTTCTCAGTTCACAGATCACAGTTCACAGACTTCATTTCACAATTCAGTTTTCACAGTTCACAGTTCACAGTTCTCAGTTCACAGATCACAGTTCACAGTCTTCATTTCACAGTTCACAGTTCACAGTTCACAGATCACAGACCACAGTTCACTGTTCACAGATTACAGTTCACAGTTCACAGTCTTCATTTCACACTTCAGACTTCACAGTGCACAGTTCACAGTCCACAGATCACAGTTCACTGTTCTCAGTTCACAGATCACAGTTCACAGTCTTCATTTCACACTTCACAGTTCGCAGTTCACAGTTCACAGATCACAGTTCACAGTTCACAGTTCACAGTTCACAGTTCACAAGTTACAGTCCACAGATCACAGTCCGCAGTTCACTGTTCACAGATCATAGTTCACAGTTCACAGTTCACAGTTCACAGTTCACAGTTCCCAGTTCGCAGGTCACAGTTCACATTTCACAGTTCACTCTCTTCATTTCATACTTCACAGTTCGAAGTTCACAGTTCACAGTTCACAGTTCACAGTTCACAGTTCACAGTTCACAGTTCAGAGGTCACAGTTCACAGTTCACAGGTCACAGGTCACAGTTCACAGTTCACAGTCCACACTTCACTGTTCACAGATCACAGTTCACAGTTCACAGTTCACAGTTCACAGGCCACACTTCACAGTTCGCAGTTCACAGTTGACAGTTCACAGTCCACAGTTCAATATTCACAGTTCACAGTTCACAGTCCACAGATCACAGTTCACAGTCTTCATTTCACACTTCACAGTTCGCAGTTCACAGTTCACAGATCACAGTTCACAGTTCACAATTCACAGTTCACAGTTCACAGCTTACATTTCACAGTCTTCATTTCACACTTCAGTCATCACAGTGCACAGTTCACAGTCCACAGATCACAGTTCACAGTTCTCAGTTCACAGATCACAGTTCACAGTCTTCATTTCACACTTCACAGTTAGCAGTTCACAGTTCAAAGATCACAGTTCACAGTTCACAGTTCACAGTCCACAGTTCACTATTCACAGCTCACAGTTCTCAGTTCACAGATCACAGTTCACAGTCTTC
This sequence comes from Lasioglossum villosulum, assembly GCA_963971365.1. Taxonomy (NCBI): domain Eukaryota; kingdom Metazoa; phylum Arthropoda; class Insecta; order Hymenoptera; family Halictidae; genus Lasioglossum; species Lasioglossum villosulum. The sequence continues at coordinate 1,885,985 of CAXARU010000031.1, read as the reverse complement.
ATTTCACACTTCACAGTTCGCAGTTCACAGTTCACAGATCACAGTTCACAGTTCACACTTCACAGTTCACAGATCACAGTTCACAGTTCACAGTTCACAGTTCCCAGTTCGCAGGTCACAGTTCACATTTCACAGTTCACTGTCTTCATTTCATACTTCACAGTTCGCAGTTCACAGTTCAGAGGTCACAGTTCACAGATCACAATTCACAGACTTCATTTCACAATTCAGTTTTCACAGTTCACAGTTCACAGTTCACAGTTCACAGATCACAGTTCACAGTCTTCATTTCACACTTCAGTCTTCACAGGGCACAGTTCACAGTTCACAGTTCACAGATCACAGTTCACAGTCTTCATTTCACAGTTCACAGATCACAGTTCACAGATCACAGACCACAGTTCACAGTTCACAGTTCACAGTTCTCAGTTCACAGATCACAGTTCACAGTCTTCATTTCACAGTTCACAGTTCACAGTTCACAGATCACAGACCACAGTTCACTGTTCACAGATCACAGTTCACAGTACACAGTCTTCATTTCATACTTCACAGTTCGCAGTTCACAGTTCACAGTTCACAGGTCACAGTTCACAGTCCACTGCTCACAGTTCACAGTTCTCAGTTCACAGATCACAGTTCACAGACTTCATTTCACAATTCAGTTTTCACAGTTCACAGTTCACAGTTCTCAGTCCACAGATCACAGTTCACAGTTCTCAGTTCACAGATCACATTTCACAGTCTTCATTTCACACTTCAGTCTTCACAGGGCACAGTTCACAGTTCACAGTTCACAGATCACAGTTCACAGTCTTCATTTCACAGTTCACAGATCACAGTTCACAGATCACAGACCACAGTTCACAGTTCACAGTTCACAGTTCACAGTTCTCAGTTCACAGATCACAGTTCACAGTCTTCATTTCACAGTTCACAGTTCACAGTTCACAGATCACAGACCACAGTTCACTGTTCACAGATCACAGTTCACAGTACACAGTCTTCATTTCATACTTCACAGTTCGCAGTTCACAGTTCACAGTTCACAGGTCACAGTTCACAGTCCACTGCTCACAGTTCACAGTTCTCAGTTCACAGATCACAGTTCACAGACTTCATTTCACAATTCAGTTTTCACAGTTCACAGTTCACAGTTCTCAGTCCACAGATCACAGTTCACAGTTCTCAGTTCACAGATCACATTTCACAGTCTTCATTTCACACTTCAGTCATCACAGTGCACAGTTCACAGTCCACAGATCACAGTTCACAGTTCACAGTTCACAGTTCACAGTTCACAGTCTTCATTTCACACTTCACAGTTAGCAGTTCACAGTTCAAAGATCACAGTTCACAGTTCACAGTTCACAGTTCACAGTTCACAGTCCACAGTTCACTATTCACAGCTCACAGTTCTCAGTTCACAGATCACAGTTCACAGTCTTCATTTCACACTTCACAGTTCGCAGTTCACAGTTCACAGATCACAGTTCACAGTTCACACTTCACAGTTCACAGATCACAGTTCACAGTTCACAGTTCACAGTTCCCAGTTCGCAGGTCACAGTTCACATTTCACAGTTCACTGTCTTCATTTCATACTTCACAGTTCGCAGTTCACAGTTCAGAGGTCACAGTTCACAGATCACAATTCACAGACTTCATTTCACAATTCAGTTTTCACAGTTCACAGTTCACAGTTCACAGTTCACAGATCACAGTTCACAGTCTTCATTTCACACTTCAGTCTTCACAGGGCACAGTTCACAGTTCACAGTTCACAGATCACAGTTCACAGTCTTCATTTCACAGTTCACAGATCACAGTTCACAGATCACAGACCACAGTTCACAGTTCACAGTTCACAGTTCTCAGTTCACAGATCACAGTTCACAGTCTTCATTTCACAGTTCACAGTTCACAGTTCACAGATCACAGACCACAGTTCACTGTTCACAGATCACAGTTCACAGTACACAGTCTTCATTTCATACTTCACAGTTCGCAGTTCACAGTTCACAGTTCACAGGTCACAGTTCACAGTCCACTGCTCACAGTTCTCAGTTCACAGATCACAGTTCACAGACTTCATTTCACAATTCAGTTTTCACAGTTAACAGTTCACAGTTCTCAGTTCACAGATCACAGTTCACAGTCTTCATTTCACAGTTCACAGTTCACAGTTCACAGATCACAGACCACAGTTCACTGTTCACAGATCACAGTTCACAGTTCACAGTTCACATTTCACAGTCTTCATTTCACACTTCACAGTTCGCAGTTCACAGTTCACAGATCACAGTTCACAGTTCACAGTTCACACTTCACAGTTCACAGATCACAGTTCACAGTTCACAGTTCACAGTTCCCAGTTCGCAGGTCACAGTTCACATTTCACAGTTCACTGTCTTCATTTCATACTTCACAGTTCGCAGTTCACAGTTCAGAGGTCACAGTTCACAGCCCACTCTTCACAGTTCACAGTTCTCAGTTCACAGATCACAATTCACAGACTTCATTTCACAATTCAGTTTTCACAGTTCACAGTTCACAGATCACAGTTCACAGTCTTCATTTCACAGTTCACAGTTCACAGTTCACAGTTCACAGTTCACAGATCACAGTTCACAGTCTTCATTTCACAGTTCACAGATCACAGTTCACAGATCACAGACCACAGTTCACAGTTCACAGTTCACAGTTCACAGTTCACAGTTCACAGTTCACAGTTCACAGTTCACAGTTCACATTTCACAGTCTTCATTTCACACTTCACAGTTCGCAGTTCACAGTTCACAGATCACAGTTCACAGTTCACAGTTCACACTTCACAGTTCACAGATCACAGTTCACAGTTCACAGTTCACAGTTCCCAGTTCGCAGGTCACAGTTCACATTTCACAGTTCACTGTCTTCATTTCATACTTCACAGTTCGCAGTTCACAGTTCAGAGGTCACAGTTCACAGCCCACTCTTCACAGTTCACAGTTCTCAGTTCACAGATCACAATTCACAGACTTCATTTCACAATTCAGTTTTCACAGTTCACAGTTCACAGATCACAGTTCACAGTCTTCATTTCACAGTTCACAGTTCACAGTTCACAGATCACAGTTCACAGTCTTCATTTCACAGTTCACAGATCACAGTTCACAGATCACAGACCACAGTTCACAGTTCACAGTTCACAGTTCACAGTTCACAGTTCTCAGTTCACAGATCACATTTCACAGTCTTCATTTCACAGTTCACAGTTCACAGATCACAGACCACAGTTCACTGTTCACAGATCACAGTTCACAGTACACAGTCTTCATTTCATACTTCACAGTTCGCAGTTCACAGTTCACAGTTCACAGGTCACAGTTCACAGTCCACTGTTCACAGTTCTCAGTTCTCAGTTCACAGATCACAGTTCACAGACTTCATTTCACAATTCAGTTTTCACAGTTCACAGTTCACAGTTCTCAGTTCACAGATCACAGTTCACAGTCTTCATTTCACACTTCACAGTTCGCAGTTCACAGTTCGCAGTTAACAGTTCACAGATCACAGTTCACAGATCACAGTTCACAGTTCACAGTCCACAGTTCACAGTTCACAGTTCACAGTTTACAGTTCTCAGTTCACAGTACACAGTTCACAGTTCACAGTCCACAGTTCACAGTTCACAGTTCTCAGTTCACAGATCACAGTTCACAGTTTTCATTTCACAGTTCACAGTTCACAGTTCCCCGTTCACAGTATTCATTTCACATTTCACAGTTCGCAGTTCACAGTTGACAGTCCACAGTACACAGTTCACAGTTCACAGTTTACAGTTCTCAGTTCACAGTTCACAGTTCACAGTCTTCATTTCACACTTCACAGTTCGCAGTTCACAGTTCACAGATCACAGTTCACAGTTCACAGTTCACACTTCACAGTTCACAGATCACAGTTCACAGTTCACAGTTCACAGTTCACAGTTCACAGTTCCCAGTTCGCAGGTCACAGTTCACATTTCACAGTTCACTGTCTTCATTTCATACTTCACAGTTCGCAGTTCACAGTTCACAGGTCACAGTTCACAGCCCACTCTTCACAGTTCACAGTTCACAGTTCACAGATCACAGACCACAGTTCACTGTTCACAGATCACAGTTCACAGTACACAGTCTTCATTTCATACTTCACAGTTCGCAGTTCACAGTTCACAGTTCACAGGTCACAGTTTACAGTCCACTGTTCACAGTTCACAGTTCTCAGTTCACAGATCACAGTTCACAGACTTCATTTCACCATTCAGTTTTCACAGTTCACAGTTCACAGTTCACAGTCTTCATTTCACACTTCAGACTTCACAGTGCACAGTTCACAGTCCACAGATCACAGTTCACTGTTCTCAGTTCACAGATCACAGTTCACAGTCTTCATTTCACACTTCACAGTTCGCAGTTCACAGTTCACAGATCACAGTTCACAGTTCACAGTTCACAGTTCACAGTTCACAAGTTACAGTCCACAGATCACAGTCCGCAGTTCACTGTTCACAGATCATAGTTCACAGTTCACAGTTCACAGTTCACAGTTCACAGTTCCCAGTTCGCAGGTCACAGTTCACATTTCACAGTTCACTCTCTTCATTTCATACTTCACAGTTCGAAGTTCACAGTTCACAGTTCACAGTTCACAGTTCACAGTTCACAGTTCACTGTTCACAGTTCACACTTCACAGTTCACAGATCACAGTTCACAGTTCACAGTTCACAGTTCACTGTTCCTAGTTCGCAGGTCACAGTTCACATTTCACCGTTCACTGTCTTTATTTCATACTTCACAGTTCGCAGTCTTCATTTCACACTTCAGACTTCACAGTGCACAGTTCACAGTCCACAGATCACAGTTCACTGTTCTCAGTTCACAGATCACAGTTCACAGTCTTCATTTCACACTTCACAGTTCGCAGTTCACAGTTCACAGATCACAGTCCACAGTTCACTGTTCACAGATCACAGTTCACAGTTCACAGTTCACAGCTTACATTTCACAGTCTTCATTTCACACTTCAGTCATCACAGTGCACAGTTCACAGTCCACAGATCACAGTTCACAGTTCTCAGTTCACAGATCACAGTTCACAGTCTTCATTTCACACTTCACAGTTAGCAGTTCACAGTTCAAAGATCACAGTTCACAGTTCACAGTTCACAGTTCACAGTTCACAGTTCACAGTCCACAGTTCACTATTCACAGCTCACAGTTCTCAGTTCACAGATCACAGTTCACAGTCTTCATTTCACACTTCACAGTTCGCAGTTCACAGTTCACAGATCACAGTTCACAGTTCACACTTCACAGTTCACAGATCACAGTTCACAGTTCACAGTTCACAGTTCCCAGTTCGCAGGTCACAGTTCACATTTCACAGTTCACTGTCTTCATTTCATACTTCACAGTTCGCAGTTCACAGTTCAGAGGTCACAGTTCACAGATCACAATTCACAGACTTCATTTCACAATTCAGTTTTCACAGTTCACAGTTCACAGTTCACAGTTCACAGATCACAGTTCACAGTCTTCATTTCACACTTCAGTCTTCACAGGGCACAGTTCACAGTTCACAGTTCACAGATCACAGTTCACAGTCTTCATTTCACAGTTCACAGATCACAGTTCACAGATCACAGACCACAGTTCACAGTTCACAGTTCACAGTTCTCAGTTCACAGATCACAGTTCACAGTCTTCATTTCACAGTTCACAGTTCACAGTTCACAGATCACAGACCACAGTTCACTGTTCACAGATCACAGTTCACAGTACACAGTCTTCATTTCATACTTCACAGTTCGCAGTTCACAGTTCTCAGCTCACAGATCACAGTTCACAGTCTTCATTTCACAGTTCACAGTTCACAGTTCACAGATCACAGACCACAGTTCACTGTTCACAGATCACAGTTCACAGTACACAGTCTTCATTTCATACTTCACAGTTCGCAGTTCACAGTTCACAGTTCACAGGTCACAGTTCACAGTCCACTGCTCACAGTTCACAGTTCTCAGTTCACAGATCACAGTTCACAGACTTCATTTCACAATTCAGTTTTCACAGTTCACAGTTCACAGTTCTCAGTCCACAGATCACAGTTCACAGTTCTCAGTTCACAGATCACATTTCACAGTCTTCATTTCACACTTCAGTCATCACAGTGCACAGTTCACAGTCCACAGATCACAGTTCACAGTTCTCAGTTCACAGATCACAGTTCACAGTCTTCATTTCACACTTCACAGTTAGCAGTTCACAGTTCAAAGATCACAGTTCACAGTTCACAGTTCACAGTTCACAGTCCACAGTTCACTATTCACAGCTCACAGTTCTCAGTTCACAGATCACAGTTCACAGTCTTCATTTCACACTTCACAGTTCGCAGTTCACAGTTCACAGATCACAGTTCACTGTTCACAGTTCACACTTCACAGTTCACAGATCACAGTTCACAGTTCACAGTTCACAGTTCACTGTTCCTAGTTCGCAGGTCACAGTTCACATTTCACAGTTCACTGTCTTCATTTCATACTTCACAGTTCGCAGTTCACAGTTCAGAGGTCACAGTTCACAGATCACAATTCACAGACTTCATTTCACAATTCAGTTTTCACAGTTCACAGTTCACAGTTCTCAGTTCACAGATCACAGTTCACAGTCTTCATTTCACAGTTCACAGTTCACAGTTCACAGATCACAGTCCACAGTTCACTGTTCACAGATCACAGTTCACAGTTCACAGTTCACAGTTCACAGCTTACATTTCACAGTCTTCATTTCACACTTCAGTCATCACAGTGCACAGTTCACAGTCCACAGATCACAGTTCACAGTTCTCAGTTCACAGATCACAGTTCACAGTCTTCATTTCACACTTCACAGTTAGCAGTTCACAGTTCAAAGATCACAGTTCACAGTTCACAGTTCACAGTTCACAGTTCACAGTCCACAGTTCACTATTCACAGCTCACAGTTCTCAGTTCACAGATCACAGTTCACAGTCTTCATTTCACACTTCACAGTTCGCAGTTCACAGTTCACAGATCACAGTTCACAGTTCACACTTCACAGTTCACAGATCACAGTTCACAGTTCACAGTTCACAGTTCCCAGTTCGCAGGTCACAGTTCACATTTCACAGTTCACTGTCTTCATTTCATACTTCACAGTTCGCAGTTCACAGTTCAGAGGTCACAGTTCACAGATCACAGTTCACAGTTCTCAGTTCACAGATCACAGTTCACAGTCTTCATTTCACAGTTCACAGTTCACAGTTCACAGATCACAGACCACAGTTCACTGTTCACAGATCACAGTTCACAGTACACAGTCTTCATTTCATACTTCACAGTTCGCAGTTCACAGTTCACAGTTCACAGGTCACAGTTCACAGTCCACTGCTCACAGTTCACAGTTCTCAGTTCACAGATCACAGTTCACAGACTTCATTTCACAATTCAGTTTTCACAGTTAACAGTTCACAGTTCTCAGTTCACAGATCACAGTTCACAGTCTTCATTTCACAGTTCACAGTTCACAGTTCACAGATCACAGACCACAGTTCACTGTTCACAGATCACAGTTCACAGTTCACAGTTCACATTTCACAGTCTTCATTTCACACTTCACAGTTCGCAGTTCACAGTTCACAGATCACAGTTCACAGTTCACAGTTCACACTTCACAGTTCACAGATCACAGTTCACAGTTCACAGTTCACAGTTCACAGTTCACAGTTCCCAGTTCGCAGGTCACAGTTCACATTTCACAGTTCACTGTCTTCATTTCATACTTCACAGTTCGCAGTTCACAGTTCAGAGGTCACAGTTCACAGCCCACTCTTCACAGTTCACAGTTCTCAGTTCACAGATCACAATTCACAGACTTCATTTCACAATTCAGTTTTCACAGTTCACAGTTCACAGATCACAGTTCACAGTCTTCATTTCACAGTTCACAGTTCACAGTTCACAGTTCACAGTTCACAGATCACAGTTCACAGTCTTCATTTCACAGTTCACAGATCACAGTTCACAGATCACAGACCACAGTTCACAGTTTACAGTTCACAGTTCACAGTTCACAGTTCACAGTTCACAGTTCACAGTTCACATTTCACAGTCTTCATTTCACACTTCACAGTTCGCAGTTCACAGTTCACAGATCACAGTTCACAGTTCACAGTTCACACTTCACAGTTCACAGATCACAGTTCACAGTTCACAGTTCACAGTTCCCAGTTCGCAGGTCACAGTTCACATTTCACAGTTCACTGTCTTCATTTCATACTTCACAGTTCGCAGTTCACAGTTCAGAGGTCACAGTTCACAGCCCACTCTTCACAGTTCACAGTTCTCAGTTCACAGATCACAATTCACAGACTTCATTTCACAATTCAGTTTTCACAGTTCACAGTTCACAGATCACAGTTCACAGTCTTCATTTCACAGTTCACAGTTCACAGTTCACAGATCACAGTTCACAGTCTTCATTTCACAGTTCACAGATCACAGTTCACAGATCACAGACCACAGTTCACGGTTCACAGTTCACAGTTCACAGTTCACAGTTCTCAGTTCACAGATCACATTTCACAGTCTTCATTTCACAGTTCACAGTTCACAGATCACAGACCACAGTTCACTGTTCACAGATCACAGTTCACAGTACACAGTCTTCATTTCATACTTCACAGTTCGCAGTTCACAGTTCACAGTTCACAGGTCACAGTTCACAGTCCACTGTTCACAGTTCTCAGTTCTCAGTTCACAGATCACAGTTCACAGTCTTCATTTCACACTTCACAGTTCGCAGTTCACAGTTCGCAGTTAACAGTTCACAGATCACAGTTCACAGATCACAGTTCACAGTTCACAGTTCACAGTTCACAGTTCACAGTTCACAGTTTACAGTTCTCAGTTCACAGTACACAGTTCACAGTTCACAGTCCACAGTTCACAGTTCACAGTTCTCAGTTCACAGATCACAGTTCACAGTTTTCATTTCACAGTTCACAGTTCACAGTTCACAGTTCCCCGTTCACAGTATTCATTTCACATTTCACAGTTCGCAGTTCACAGTTGACAGTCCACAGTACACAGTTCACAGTTCACAGTTTACAGTTCTCAGTTCACAGTTCACAGTTCACAGTTCACAGTCCACAGTTCACAGTTCACAGTTCACAGTCTTCATTTCACACTTCACAGTTCGCAGTTCACAGTTCACAGATCACAGTTCACAGTTCACAGTTCACACTTCACAGTTCACAGATCACAGTTCACAGTTCACAGTTCACAGATCACAGTTCACAGTTCGCAGGTCACAGTTCACATTTCACAGTTCACTGTCTTCATTTCATACTTCACAGTTCGCAGTTCACAGTTCACAGGTCACAGTTCACAGCCCACTCTTCACAGTTCACAGTTCACAGTTCACAGATCACAGACCACAGTTCACTGTTCACAGATCACAGTTCACAGTACACAGTCTTCATTTCATACTTCACAGTTCGCAGTTCACAGTTCACAGTTCACAGGTCACAGTTTACAGTCCACTGTTCACAGTTCACAGTTCTCAGTTCACAGATCACAGTTCACAGACTTCATTTCACAATTCAGTTTTCACAGTTCACAGTTCACAGTTCTCAGTTCACAGATCACAGTTCACAGTCTTCATTTCACAGTTCACAGTTCACAGTTCACAGATCACAGACCACAGTTCACTGTTCACAGATTACAGTTCACAGTTCACAGTCTTCATTTCACACTTCAGACTTCACAGTGCACAGTTCACAGTCCACAGATCACAGTTCACTGTTCTCAGTTCACAGATCACAGTTCACAGTCTTCATTTCACACTTCACAGTTCGCAGTTCACAGTTCGCAGTTAACAGTTCACAGATCACAGTTCACAGATCACAGTTCACAGTTCACAGTCCACAGTTCACAGTTCACAGTTCACAGTTTACAGTTCTCAGTTCACAGTACACAGTTCACAGTTCACAGTCCACAGTTCACAGTTCACAGTTCTCAGTTCACAGATCACAGTTCACAGTTTTCATTTCACAGTTCACAGTTCACAGTTCCCCGTTCACAGTATTCATTTCACATTTCACAGTTCGCAGTTCACAGTTGACAGTCCACAGTACACAGTTCACAGTTCACAGTTTACAGTTCTCAGTTCACAGTTCACAGTTCACAGTCTTCATTTCACACTTCACAGTTCGCAGTTCACAGTTCACAGATCACAGTTCACAGTTCACAGTTCACACTTCACAGTTCACAGATCACAGTTCACAGTTCACAGTTCACAGTTCACAGTTCACAGTTCCCAGTTCGCAGGTCACAGTTCACATTTCACAGTTCACTGTCTTCATTTCATACTTCACAGTTCGCAGTTCACAGTTCACAGGTCACAGTTCACAGCCCACTCTTCACAGTTCACAGTTCACAGTTCACAGATCACAGACCACAGTTCACTGTTCACAGATCACAGTTCACAGTACACAGTCTTCATTTCATACTTCACAGTTCGCAGTTCACAGTTCACAGTTCACAGGTCACAGTTTACAGTCCACTGTTCACAGTTCACAGTTCTCAGTTCACAGATCACAGTTCACAGACTTCATTTCACAATTCAGTTTTCACAGTTCACAGTTCACAGTTCACAGTCTTCATTTCACACTTCAGACTTCACAGTGCACAGTTCACAGTCCACAGATCACAGTTCACTGTTCTCAGTTCACAGATCACAGTTCACAGTCTTCATTTCACACTTCACAGTTCGCAGTTCACAGTTCACAGATCACAGTTCACAGTTCACAGTTCACAGTTCACAGTTCACAAGTTACAGTCCACAGATCACAGTCCGCAGTTCACTGTTCACAGATCATAGTTCACAGTTCACAGTTCACAGTTCACAGTTCACAGTTCCCAGTTCGCAGGTCACAGTTCACATTTCACAGTTCACTCTCTTCATTTCATACTTCACAGTTCGAAGTTCACAGTTCACAGTTCACAGTTCACAGTTCACAGTTCACAGTTCACTGTTCACAGTTCACACTTCACAGTTCACAGATCACAGTTCACAGTTCACAGTTCACAGTTCACTGTTCCTAGTTCGCAGGTCACAGTTCACATTTCACCGTTCACTGTCTTTATTTCATACTTCACAGTTCGCAGTTCACAGTTCAGAGGTCACAGTTCACAGATCACAATTCACAGACTTCATTTCACAATTCAGTTTTCACAGTTCACAGTTCACAGTTCTCAGTTCACAGATCACAGTTCACAGTCTTCATTTCACAGTTCACAGTTCACAGTTCACAGATCACAGTCCACAGTTCACTGTTCACAGATCACAGTTCACAGTTCACAGTTCACAGCTTACATTTCACAGTCTTCATTTCACACTTCAGTCATCACAGTGCACAGTTCACAGTCCACAGATCACAGTTCACAGTTCTCAGTTCACAGATCACAGTTCACAGTCTTCATTTCACACTTCACAGTTAGCAGTTCACAGTTCAAAGATCACAGTTCACAGTTCACAGTTCACAGTTCACAGTTCACAGTTCACAGTCCACAGTTCACTATTCACAGCTCACAGTTCTCAGTTCACAGATCACAGTTCACAGTCTTCATTTCACACTTCACAGTTCGCAGTTCACAGTTCACAGATCACAGTTCACAGTTCACACTTCACAGTTCACAGATCACAGTTCACAGTTCACAGTTCACAGTTCCCAGTTCGCAGGTCACAGTTCACATTTCACAGTTCACTGTCTTCATTTCATACTTCACAGTTCGCAGTTCACAGTTCAGAGGTCACAGTTCACAGATCACAATTCACAGACTTCATTTCACAATTCAGTTTTCACAGTTCACAGTTCACAGTTCACAGTTCACAGATCACAGTTCACAGTCTTCATTTCACACTTCAGTCTTCACAGGGCACAGTTCACAGTTCACAGTTCACAGATCACAGTTCACAGTCTTCATTTCACAGTTCACAGATCACAGTTCACAGATCACAGACCACAGTTCACAGTTCACAGTTCACAGTTCTCAGTTCACAGATCACAGTTCACAGTCTTCATTTCACAGTTCACAGTTCACAGTTCACAGATCACAGACCACAGTTCACTGTTCACAGATCACAGTTCACAGTACACAGTCTTCATTTCATACTTCACAGTTCGCAGTTCACAGTTCTCAGCTCACAGATCACAGTTCACAGTCTTCATTTCACAGTTCACAGTTCACAGTTCACAGATCACAGACCACAGTTCACTGTTCACAGATCACAGTTCACAGTACACAGTCTTCATTTCATACTTCACAGTTCGCAGTTCACAGTTCACAGTTCACAGGTCACAGTTCACAGTCCACTGCTCACAGTTCACAGTTCTCAGTTCACAGATCACAGTTCACAGACTTCATTTCACAATTCAGTTTTCACAGTTCACAGTTCACAGTTCTCAGTCCACAGATCACAGTTCACAGTTCTCAGTTCACAGATCACATTTCACAGTCTTCATTTCACACTTCAGTCATCACAGTGCACAGTTCACAGTCCACAGATCACAGTTCACAGTTCTCAGTTCACAGATCACAGTTCACAGTCTTCATTTCACACTTCACAGTTAGCAGTTCACAGTTCAAAGATCACAGTTCACAGTTCACAGTTCACAGTTCACAGTCCACAGTTCACTATTCACAGCTCACAGTTCTCAGTTCACAGATCACAGTTCACAGTCTTCATTTCACACTTCACAGTTCGCAGTTCACAGTTCACAGATCACAGTTCACTGTTCACAGTTCACACTTCACAGTTCACAGATCACAGTTCACAGTTCACAGTTCACAGTTCACTGTTCCTAGTTCGCAGGTCACAGTTCACATTTCACAGTTCACTGTCTTCATTTCATACTTCACAGTTCGCAGTTCACAGTTCAGAGGTCACAGTTCACAGATCACAATTCACAGACTTCATTTCACAATTCAGTTTTCACAGTTCACAGTTCACAGTTCTCAGTTCACAGATCACAGTTCACAGTCTTCATTTCACAGTTCACAGTTCACAGTTCACAGATCACAGTCCACAGTTCACTGTTCACAGATCACAGTTCACAGTTCACAGTTCACAGTTCACAGCTTACATTTCACAGTCTTCATTTCACACTTCAGTCATCACAGTGCACAGTTCACAGTCCACAGATCACAGTTCACAGTTCTCAGTTCACAGATCACAGTTCACAGTCTTCATTTCACACTTCACAGTTAGCAGTTCACAGTTCAAAGATCACAGTTCACAGTTCACAGTTCACAGTTCACAGTTCACAGTCCACAGTTCACTATTCACAGCTCACAGTTCTCAGTTCACAGATCACAGTTCACAGTCTTCATTTCACACTTCACAGTTCGCAGTTCACAGTTCACAGATCACAGTTCACAGTTCACACTTCACAGTTCACAGATCACAGTTCACAGTTCACAGTTCACAGTTCCCAGTTCGCAGGTCACAGTTCACATTTCACAGTTCACTGTCTTCATTTCATACTTCACAGTTCGCAGTTCACAGTTCAGAGGTCACAGTTCACAGATCACAGTTCACAGTTCTCAGTTCACAGATCACAGTTCACAGTCTTCATTTCACAGTTCACAGTTCACAGTTCACAGATCACAGACCACAGTTCACTGTTCACAGATCACAGTTCACAGTACACAGTCTTCATTTCATACTTCACAGTTCGCAGTTCACAGTTCACAGTTCACAGGTCACAGTTCACAGTCCACTGCTCACAGTTCACAGTTCTCAGTTCACAGATCACAGTTCACAGACTTCATTTCACAATTCAGTTTTCACAGTTAACAGTTCACAGTTCTCAGTTCACAGATCACAGTTCACAGTCTTCATTTCACAGTTCACAGTTCACAGTTCACAGATCACAGACCACAGTTCACTGTTCACAGATCACAGTTCACAGTTCACAGTTCACATTTCACAGTCTTCATTTCACACTTCACAGTTCGCAGTTCACAGTTCACAGATCACAGTTCACAGTTCACAGTTCACACTTCACAGTTCACAGATCACAGTTCACAGTTCACAGTTCACAGTTCACAGTTCACAGTTCCCAGTTCGCAGGTCACAGTTCACATTTCACAGTTCACTGTCTTCATTTCATACTTCACAGTTCGCAGTTCACAGTTCAGAGGTCACAGTTCACAGCCCACTCTTCACAGTTCACAGTTCTCAGTTCACAGATCACAATTCACAGACTTCATTTCACAATTCAGTTTTCACAGTTCACAGTTCACAGATCACAGTTCACAGTCTTCATTTCACAGTTCACAGTTCACAGTTCACAGTTCACAGTTCACAGATCACAGTTCACAGTCTTCATTTCACAGTTCACAGATCACAGTTCACAGATCACAGACCACAGTTCACAGTTCACAGTTCACAGTTCACAGTTCACAGTTCACAGTTCACAGTTCACAGTTCACATTTCACAGTCTTCATTTCACACTTCACAGTTCGCAGTTCACAGTTCACAGATCACAGTTCACAGTTCACAGTTCACACTTCACAGTTCACAGATCACAGTTCACAGTTCACAGTTCACAGTTCCCAGTTCGCAGGTCACAGTTCACATTTCACAGTTCACTGTCTTCATTTCATACTTCACAGTTCGCAGTTCACAGTTCAGAGGTCACAGTTCACAGCCCACTCTTCACAGTTCACAGTTCTCAGTTCACAGATCACAATTCACAGACTTCATTTCACAATTCAGTTTTCACAGTTCACAGTTCACAGATCACAGTTCACAGTCTTCATTTCACAGTTCACAGTTCACAGTTCACAGATCACAGTTCACAGTCTTCATTTCACAGTTCACAGATCACAGTTCACAGATCACAGACCACAGTTCACGGTTCACAGTTCACAGTTCACAGTTCACAGTTCTCAGTTCACAGATCACATTTCACAGTCTTCATTTCACAGTTCACAGTTCACAGATCACAGACCACAGTTCACTGTTCACAGATCACAGTTCACAGTACACAGTCTTCATTTCATACTTCACAGTTCGCAGTTCACAGTTCACAGTTCACAGGTCACAGTTCACAGTCCACTGTTCACAGTTCTCAGTTCTCAGTTCACAGATCACAGTTCACAGTCTTCATTTCACACTTCACAGTTCGCAGTTCACAGTTCGCAGTTAACAGTTCACAGATCACAGTTCACAGATCACAGTTCACAGTTCACAGTTCACAGTTCACAGTTCACAGTTCACAGTTTACAGTTCTCAGTTCACAGTACACAGTTCACAGTTCACAGTCCACAGTTCACAGTTCACAGTTCTCAGTTCACAGATCACAGTTCACAGTTTTCATTTCACAGTTCACAGTTCACAGTTCACAGTTCCCCGTTCACAGTATTCATTTCACATTTCACAGTTCGCAGTTCACAGTTGACAGTCCACAGTACACAGTTCACAGTTCACAGTTTACAGTTCTCAGTTCACAGTTCACAGTTCACAGTTCACAGTCCACAGTTCACAGTTCACAGTTCACAGTCTTCATTTCACACTTCACAGTTCGCAGTTCACAGTTCACAGATCACAGTTCACAGTTCACAGTTCACACTTCACAGTTCACAGATCACAGTTCACAGTTCACAGTTCACAGTTCACAGTTCCCAGTTCGCAGGTCACAGTTCACATTTCACAGTTCACTGTCTTCATTTCATACTTCACAGTTCGCAGTTCACAGTTCACAGGTCACAGTTCACAGCCCACTCTTCACAGTTCACAGTTCACAGTTCACAGATCACAGACCACAGTTCACTGTTCACAGATCACAGTTCACAGTACACAGTCTTCATTTCATACTTCACAGTTCGCAGTTCACAGTTCACAGTTCACAGGTCACAGTTTACAGTCCACTGTTCACAGTTCACAGTTCTCAGTTCACAGATCACAGTTCACAGACTTCATTTCACAATTCAGTTTTCACAGTTCACAGTTCACAGTTCTCAGTTCACAGATCACAGTTCACAGTCTTCATTTCACAGTTCACAGTTCACAGTTCACAGATCACAGACCACAGTTCACTGTTCACAGATTACAGTTCACAGTTCACAGTCTTCATTTCACACTTCAGACTTCACAGTGCACAGTTCACAGTCCACAGATCACAGTTCACTGTTCTCAGTTCACAGATCACAGTTCACAGTCTTCATTTCACACTTCACAGTTCGCAGTTCACAGTTCACAGATCACAGTTCACAGTTCACAGTTCACAGTTCACAGTTCACAAGTTACAGTCCACAGATCACAGTCCGCAGTTCACTGTTCACAGATCATAGTTCACAGTTCACAGTTCACAGTTCACAGTTCACAGTTCCCAGTTCGCAGGTCACAGTTCACATTTCACAGTTCACTCTCTTCATTTCATACTTCACAGTTCGAAGTTCACAGTTCACAGTTCACAGTTCACAGTTCACAGTTCACAGTTCACAGTTCACAGGTCACAGTTCACAGTTCACAGGTCACAGGTCACAGTTCACAGTTCACAGTCCACACTTCACTGTTCACAGATCACAGTTCACAGTTCACAGTTCACAGTTCACAGGCCACAGTTCACAGTTCCCCGTTCACAGTATTCATTTCACACTTCACAGTTCGCAGTTCACAGTTGACAGTTCACAGTTCACAGCCCACTCTTCACAGTTCACAGTTCTCAGTTCACAGATCACAATTCACAGACTTCATTTCACAATTCAGTTTTCACAGTTCACAGTTCACAGATCACAGTTCACAGTCTTCATTTCACAGTTCACAGTTCACAGTTCACAGATCACAGTTCACAGTCTTCATTTCACAGTTCACAGATCACAGTTCACAGATCACAGACCACAGTTCACAGTTCACAGTTCACAGTTCACAGTTCTCAGTTCACAGATCACATTTCACAGTCTTCATTTCACAGTTCACAGTTCACAGATCACAGACCACAGTTCACTGTTCACAGATCACAGTTCACAGTACACAGTCTTCATTTCATACTTCACAGTTCGCAGTTCACAGTTCACAGTTCACAGGTCACAGTTCACAGTCCACTGTTCACAGTTCTCAGTTCTCAGTTCACAGATCACAGTTCACAGACTTCATTTCACAATTCAGTTTTCACAGTTCACAGTTCACAGTTCTCAGTTCACAGATCACAGTTCACAGTCTTCATTTCAAACTTCACAGTTCGCAGTTCACAGTTCGCAGTTAACAGTTCACAGATCACAGTTCACAGATCACAGTTCACAGTTCACAGTTCACAGTTCACAGTTCACAGTTCACAGTTTACAGTTCTCAGTTCACAGTACACAGTTCACAGTTCACAGTTCACAGTCCACAGTTCACAGTTCACAGTTCTCAGTTCACAGATCACAGTTCACAGTTTTCATTTCACAGTTCACAGTTCACAGTTCCCCGTTCACAGTATTCATTTCACATTTCACAGTTCGCAGTTCACAGTTGACAGTCCACAGTACACAGTTCACAGTTCACAGTTTACAGTTCTCAGTTCACAGTTCACAGTTCACAGTTCACAGTTCACAGTCCACAGTTCACAGTTCACAGTTCACAGTCTTCATTTCACACTTCACAGTTCGCAGTTCACAGTTCACAGATCACAGTTCACAGTTCACAGTTCACACTTCACAGTTCACAGATCACAGTTCACAGTTCACAGTTCACAGTTCACAGTTCCCAGTTCGCAGGTCACAGTTCACATTTCACAGTTCACTGTCTTCATTTCATACTTCACAGTTCGCAGTTCACAGTTCACAGGTCACAGTTCACAGCCCACTCTTCACAGTTCACAGTTCACAGTTCACAGATCACAGACCACAGTTCACTGTTCACAGATCACAGTTCACAGTACACAGTCTTCATTTCATACTTCACAGTTCGCAGTTCACAGTTCACAGTTCACAGGTCACAGTTTACAGTCCACTGTTCACAGTTCACAGTTCTCAGTTCACAGATCACAGTTCACAGACTTCATTTCACAATTCAGTTTTCACAGTTCACAGTTCACAGTTCTCAGTTCACAGATCACAGTTCACAGTCTTCATTTCACAGTTCACAGTTCACAGTTCACAGATCACAGACCACAGTTCACTGTTCACAGATTACAGTTCACAGTTCACAGTCTTCATTTCACACTTCAGACTTCACAGTGCACAGTTCACAGTCCACAGATCACAGTTCACTGTTCTCAGTTCACAGATCACAGTTCACAGTCTTCATTTCACACTTCACAGTTCGCAGTTCACAGTTCACAGATCACAGTTCACAGTTCACAGTTCACAGTTCACAAGTTACAGTCCACAGATCACAGTCCGCAGTTCACTGTTCACAGATCATAGTTCACAGTTCACAGTTCACAGTTCACAGTTCACAGTTCCCAGTTCGCAGGTCACAGTTCACATTTCACAGTTCACTCTCTTCATTTCATACTTCACAGTTCGAAGTTCACAGTTCACAGTTCACAGTTCACAGTTCACAGTTCACAGTTCACAGTTAACAGGTCACAGTTCACAGTTCACAGGTCACAGGTCACAGTTCACAGTTCACAGTCCACACTTCACTGTTCACAGATCACAGTTCACAGTTCACAGTTCACAGTTCACAGGCCACAGTTCACAGTTCCCCGTTCACAGTATTCATTTCACACTTCACAGTTCGCAGTTCACAGTTGACAGTTCACAGTCCACAGTTCAATATTCACAGTTCACAGTTCACAGTCCACAGATCACAGTTCACAGTCTTCATTTCACACTTCACAGTTCGCAGTTCACAGTTCACAGATCACAGTTCACAGTTCACAATTCACAGTTCACAGTTCACAGTTCACAGTCTTCATTTCACACTTCACAGTTCGCAGTTCACAGTTCACAGATCACAGTTCACAGTTCACAGTTCACAGTTCACAGGTTACAGTCCACAGATCACAGTCCGCAGTTCACTGTTCACAGATCATAGTTCACAGTTCACAGTTCACAGTCCACACTTCACTGTTCACAGATCACAGTTCACAGTTCACAGTTCACAGTTCACAGGCCACAGTTCACAGTTCGCCGTTCACAGTATTCATTTCACACTTCACAGTTCGCAGTTCACAGTTGACAGTTCACAGTCCACAGTTCAATATTCACAGTTCACAGTTCACAGTCCACAGATCACAGTTCACAGTCTTCATTTCACACTTCACAGTTCGCAGTTCACAGTTCACAGATCACAGTTCACAGTTCACAATTCACAGTTCACAGTTCACAGTTCACAGTTTTCATTTCACACTTCACAGTTCGCAGTTCACAGTTCACAGATCACAGTTCACAGTTCACAGTTCACAGTTCACAGGTTACAGTCCACAGATCACAGTCCGCAGTTCACTGTTCACAGATCATAGTTCACAGTTCACAGTTCACAGTTCACAGTTCACAGTTCACAGTTCACAGTTCACAGTTCACAGTTCACAGTTCACAGTTCACAGTTCACAGTTCACAGATCACAGTTCACAGTTCACAGTTCACAGTTCACAGTTCACAGTTCACAGTTCACAGTTCCCAGTTCGCAGGTCACAGTTCACATTTCACAGTTCACTGTCTTCATTTCGTACTTCACAGTTCGAAGTTCACAGATCATAGTTCACAGTTCACAGTTCACAGTTCACAGTTCACAGGTCACAGTTCACAGTCCACAGTTCACAGTTCTCAGTTCACAGATCACAGTTCACAGTCTTCATTTCACAGTTCACAATTCACAGTTCACAGATCACAGACCACAGTTCACTGTTCACAGATCACAGTTCACAGTTCACAGTTCACATTTCACAGTCTTCATTTCACACTTCAGTCATCACAGTGCACAGTTCACAGTCCACAGATCACAGTTCACAGTTCTCAGTTCACAGATCACAGTTCACAGTCTTCATTTCACACTTCACAGTTCGCAGTTCACAGTTCAAAGATCACAGTTCACAGTTCACAGTTCACAGTCCACAGTTCACTATTCACAGCTCACAGTTCTCAGTTCACAGTTCCCAGTTCGCAGGTCACAGTTCACATTTCACAGTTCACTGTCTTCATTTCATACTTCACAGTTCGCAGTTCACAGTTCACAGGTCACAGTTCACAGCCCACTCTTCACAGTTCACAGTTCTCAGTTCACAGATCACCATTCACAGACTTCATTTCACAATTCAGTTTTCACAGTTCACAGTTCACAGATCACAGTTCACAGTCTTCATTTCACACTTCAGTCTTCACAGGGCACAGTTCACAGTTCACAGATCACAGTTCACAGTCTTCATTTCACAGTTCACAGATCACAGTTCACAGATCACAGACCACAGTTCACAGTTCACAGTTCACAGTTCACAGTTCACAGTTCTCAGTTCACAGATCACAGTTCACAGTCTTCATTTCACAGTTCACAGTTCACAGTTCACAGATCACAGACCACAGTTCACTGTTCACAGATCACAGTTCACAGTACACAGTCTTCATTTCATACTTCACAGTTCGCAGTTCACAGTTCACAGTTCACAGGTCACAGTTCACAGTCCACTGCTCACAGTTCACAGTTCTCAGTTCACAGATCACAGTTCACAGACTTCATTTCACAATTCAGTTTTCACAGTTCACAGTTCACAGTTCTCAGTTCACAGATCACAGTTCACAGTCTTCATTTCACAGTTCACAGTTCACAGTTCACAGATCACAGTCCACAGTTCACTGTTCACAGATCACAGTTCACAGTTCACAGCTCACATTTCACAGTCTTCATTTCACACTTCAGTCATCACAGTGCACAGTTCACAGTCCACAGATCACAGTTCACAGTTCTCAGTTCACAGATCACAATTCACAGTCTTCATTTCACACTTCACAGTTAGCAGTTCACAGTTCAAAGATCACAGTTCACAGTTCACAGTTCACAGTTCACAGTCCACAGTTCACTATTCACAGCTCACAGTTCTCAGTTCACAGATCACAGTTCACAGTCTTCATTTCACACTTCACAGTTCGCAGTTCACAGTTCACAGATCACAGTTCACAGTTCACAGTTCACACTTCACAGTTCACAGATCACAGTTCACAGTTCACAGTTCACAGTTCAGAGGTCACAGTTCACAGATCACAATTCACAGACTTCATTTCACAATTCAGTTTTCACAGTTCACAGTTCACAGTTCACAGTTCACAGATCACAGTTCACAGTCTTCATTTCACACTTCAGTCTTCACAGGGCACAGTTCACAGTTCACAGTTCACAGATCACAGTTCACAGTTCACAGTTCACAGTTCTCAGTTCACAGATCACAGTTCACAGTCTTCATTTCACAGTCCACAGTTCACTGTTCACAGATCACAGTTCACAGTTCACAGTACACAGTCTTCATTTCATACTTCACAGTTCGCAGTTCACAGTTCACAGTTCACAGGTCACAGTTCACAGTCCACTGCTCACAGTTCACAGTTCTCAGTTCACAGATCACAGTTCACAGACTTCATTTCACAATTCAGTTTTCACAGTTCACAGTTCACAGTTCTCAGTTCACAGATCACAGTTCACAGTCTTCATTTCACAGTTCACAGTTCACAGTTCACAGATCACAGTCCACAGTTCACAGTTCACAGATCACAGTTCACAGTTCACAGCTCACATTTCACAGTCTTCATTTCACACTTCAGTCATCACAGTGCACAGTTCACAGTCCACAGATCACAGTTCACAGTCTTCATTTCACAGTTCACAGATCACAGTTCACAGATCACAGACCACAGTTCACAGTTCACAGTTCACAGTTCACAGGTCACAGTTCACAGTTCACAGGTCACAGGTCACAGTTCACAGTTCACAGTCCACACTTCACTGTTCACAGATCACAGTTCACAGTTCACAGTTCACAGTTCACAGGCCACAGTTCACAGTTCCCCGTTCACAGTATTCATTTCACACTTCACAGTTCGCAGTTCACAGTTGACAGTTCACAGTTCACAGCCCACTCTTCACAGTTCACAGTTCTCAGTTCACAGATCACAATTCACAGACTTCATTTCACAATTCAGTTTTCACAGTTCACAGTTCACAGATCACAGTTCACAGTCTTCATTTCACAGTTCACAGTTCACAGTTCACAGATCACAGTTCACAGTCTTCATTTCACAGTTCACAGATCACAGTTCACAGATCACAGACCACAGTTCACAGTTCACAGTTCACAGTTCACAGTTCTCAGTTCACAGATCACATTTCACAGTCTTCATTTCACAGTTCACAGTTCACAGATCACAGACCACAGTTCACTGTTCACAGATCACAGTTCACAGTACACAGTCTTCATTTCATACTTCACAGTTCGCAGTTCACAGTTCACAGTTCACAGGTCACAGTTCACAGTCCACTGTTCACAGTTCTCAGTTCACAGATCACAGTTCACAGACTTCATTTCACAATTCAGTTTTCACAGTTCACAGTTCACAGTTCTCAGTTCACAGATCACAGTTCACAGTCTTCATTTCACACTTCACAGTTCGCAGTTCACAGTTCGCAGTTAACAGTTCACAGATCACAGTTCACAGATCACAGTTCACAGTTCACAGTTCACAGTTCACAGTTCACAGTTCACAGTTTACAGTTCTCAGTTCACAGTACACAGTTCACAGTTCACAGTTCACAGTCCACAGTTCACAGTTCACAGTTCTCAGTTCACAGATCACAGTTCACAGTTTTCATTTCACAGTTCACAGTTCACAGTTCCCCGTTCACAGTATTCATTTCACATTTCACAGTTCGCAGTTCACAGTTGACAGTCCACAGTACACAGTTCACAGTTCACAGTTTACAGTTCTCAGTTCACAGTTCACAGTTCACAGTTCACAGTTCACAGTTCACAGTCCACAGTTCACAGTTCACAGTTCACAGTCTTCATTTCACACTTCACAGTTCGCAGTTCACAGTTCACAGATCACAGTTCACAGTTCACAGTTCACACTTCACAGTTCACAGATCACAGTTCACAGTTCACAGTTCACAGTTCACAGTTCCCAGTTCGCAGGTCACAGTTCACATTTCACAGTTCACTGTCTTCATTTCATACTTCACAGTTCGCAGTTCACAGTTCACAGGTCACAGTTCACAGCCCACTCTTCACAGTTCACAGTTCACAGTTCACAGATCACAGACCACAGTTCACTGTTCACAGATCACAGTTCACAGTACACAGTCTTCATTTCATACTTCACAGTTCGCAGTTCACAGTTCACAGTTCACAGGTCACAGTTTACAGTCCACTGTTCACAGTTCACAGTTCTCAGTTCACAGATCACAGTTCACAGACTTCATTTAACAATTCAGTTTTCACAGTTCACAGTTCACAGTTCTCAGTTCACAGATCACAGTTCACAGTCTTCATTTCACAGTTCACAGTTCACAGTTCACAGATCACAGACCACAGTTCACTGTTCACAGATTACAGTTCACAGTTCACAGTCTTCATTTCACACTTCAGACTTCACAGTGCACAGTTCACAGTCCACAGATCACAGTTCACTGTTCTCAGTTCACAGATCACAGTTCACAGTCTTCATTTCACACTTCACAGTTCGCAGTTCACAGTTCACAGATCACAGTTCACAGTTCACAGTTCACAGTTCACAGTTCACAAGTTACAGTCCACAGATCACAGTCCGCAGTTCACTGTTCACAGATCATAGTTCACAGTTCACAGTTCACAGTTCACAGTTCACAGTTCCCAGTTCGCAGGTCACAGTTCACATTTCACAGTTCACTCTCTTCATTTCATACTTCACAGTTCGAAGTTCACAGTTCACAGTTCACAGTTCACAGTTCACAGTTCACAGTTCACAGTTCACAGGTCACAGTTCACAGTTCACAGGTCACAGGTCACAGTTCACAGTTCACAGTCCACACTTCACTGTTCACAGATCACAGTTCACAGTTCACAGTTCACAGTTCACAGTTCACAGGCCACAGTTCACAGTTCCCCGTTCACAGTATTCATTTCACACTTCACAGTTCGCAGTTCACAGTTGACAGTTCACAGTCCACAGTTCAATATTCACAGTTCACAGTTCACAGTCCACAGATCACAGTTCACAGTCTTCATTTCACACTTCACAGTTCGCAGTTCACAGTTCACAGATCACAGTTCACAGTTCACAATTCACAGTTCACAGTTCACAGTTCACAGTCTTCATTTCACACTTCACAGTTCGCAGTTCACAGTTCACAGATCACAGTTCACAGTTCACAGTTCACAGTTCACAGGTTACAGTCCACAGATCACAGTCCGCAGTTCACTGTTCACAGATCATAGTTCACAGTTCACAGTTCACAGTCCACACTTCACTGTTCACAGATCACAGTTCACAGTTCACAGTTCACAGTTCACAGTTCACAGGCCACAGTTCACAGTTCGCCGTTCACAGTATTCATTTCACACTTCACAGTTCGCAGTTCACAGTTGACAGTTCACAGTCCACAGTTCAATATTCACAGTTCACAGTTCACAGTCCACAGATCACAGTTCACAGTCTTCATTTCACACTTCACAGTTCGCAGTTCACAGTTCACAGATCACAGTTCACAGTTCACAATTCACAGTTCACAGTTCACAGTTCACAGTTTTCATTTCACACTTCACAGTTCGCAGTTCACAGTTCACAGATCACAGTTCACAGTTCACAGTTCACAGTTCACAGGTTACAGTCCACAGATCACAGTCCGCAGTTCACTGTTCACAGATCATAGTTCACAGTTCACAGTTCACAGTTCACAGTTCACAGTTCACAGTTCACAGTTCACAGTTCACAGTTCACAGTTCACAGTTCACAGATCACAGTTCACAGTTCGCAGTTCACAGTTCACAGTTCACAGTTCACAGTTCCCAGTTCGCAGGTCACAGTTCACATTTCACAGTTCACTGTCTTCATTTCGTACTTCACAGTTCGAAGTTCACAGATCATAGTTCACAGTTCACAGTTCACAGTTCACAGGTCACAGTTCACAGTCCACAGTTCACAGTTCTCAGTTCACAGATCACAGTTCACAGTCTTCATTTCACAGTTCACAATTCACAGTTCACAGATCACAGACCACAGTTCACTGTTCACAGATCACAGTTCACAGTTCACAGTTCACATTTCACAGTCTTCATTTCACACTTCAGTCATCACAGTGCACAGTTCACAGTCCACAGATCACAGTTCACAGTTCTCAGTTCACAGATCACAGTTCACAGTCTTCATTTCACACTTCACAGTTCGCAGTTCACAGTTCAAAGATCACAGTTCACAGTTCACAGTTCACAGTCCACAGTTCACTATTCACAGCTCACAGTTCTCAGTTCACAGTTCCCAGTTCGCAGGTCACAGTTCACATTTCACAGTTCACTGTCTTCATTTCATACTTCACAGTTCGCAGTTCACAGTTCACAGGTCACAGTTCACAGCCCACTCTTCACAGTTCACAGTTCTCAGTTCACAGATCACAATTCACAGACTTCATTTCACAATTCAGTTTTCACAGTTCACAGTTCACAGATCACAGTTCACAGTCTTCATTTCACACTTCAGTCTTCACAGGGCACAGTTCACAGTTCACAGATCACAGTTCACAGTCTTCATTTCACAGTTCACAGATCACAGTTCACAGATCACAGACCACAGTTCACAGTTCACAGTTCACAGTTCACAGTTCTCAGTTCACAGATCACAGTTCACAGTCTTCATTTCACAGTTCACAGTTCACAGTTCACAGATCACAGACCACAGTTCACTGTTCACAGATCACAGTTCACAGTACACAGTCTTCATTTCATACTTCACAGTTCGCAGTTCACAGTTCACAGTTCACAGGTCACAGTTCACAGTCCACTGCTCACAGTTCACAGTTCTCAGTTCACAGATCACAGTTCACAGACTTCATTTCACAATTCAGTTTTCACAGTTCACAGTTCACAGTTCTCAGTTCACAGATCACAGTTCACAGTCTTCATTTCACAGTTCACAGTTCACAGTTCACAGATCACAGTCCACAGTTCACTGTTCACAGATCACAGTTCACAGTTCACAGCTCACATTTCACAGTCTTCATTTCACACTTCAGTCATCACAGTGCACAGTTCACAGTCCACAGATCACAGTTCACAGTTCTCAGTTCACAGATCACAATTCACAGTCTTCATTTCACACTTCACAGTTAGCAGTTCACAGTTCAAAGATCACAGTTCACAGTTCACAGTTCACAGTTCACAGTCCACAGTTCACTATTCACAGCTCACAGTTCTCAGTTCACAGATCACAGTTCACAGTCTTCATTTCACACTTCACAGTTCGCAGTTCACAGTTCACAGATCACAGTTCACAGTTCACAGTTCACACTTCACAGTTCACAGATCACAGTTCACAGTTCACAGTTCACAGTTCAGAGGTCACAGTTCACAGATCACAATTCACAGACTTCATTTCACAATTCAGTTTTCACAGTTCACAGTTCACAGTTCACAGTTCACAGATCACAGTTCACAGTCTTCATTTCACACTTCAGTCTTCACAGGGCACAGTTCACAGTTCACAGTTCACAGTTCACAGATCACAGTTCACAGTTCACAGTTCACAGTTCTCAGTTCACAGATCACAGTTCACAGTCTTCATTTCACAGTCCACAGTTCACTGTTCACAGATCACAGTTCACAGTTCACAGTACACAGTCTTCATTTCATACTTCACAGTTCGCAGTTCACAGTTCACAGTTCACAGGTCACAGTTCACAGTCCACTGCTCACAGTTCACAGTTCTCAGTTCACAGATCACAGTTCACAGACTTCATTTCACAATTCAGTTTTCACAGTTCACAGTTCACAGTTCTCAGTTCACAGATCACAGTTCACAGTCTTCATTTCACAGTTCACAGTTCACAGTTCACAGATCACAGTCCACAGTTCACTGTTCACAGATCACAGTTCACAGTTCACAGCTCACATTTCACAGTCTTCATTTCACACTTCAGTCATCACAGTGCACAGTTCACAGTCCACAGATCACAGTTCACAGTCTTCATTTCACAGTTCACAGATCACAGTTCACAGATCACAGACCACAGTTCACAGTTCACAGTTCACAGTTCTCAGTTCACAGATCACAGTTCACAGTCTTCATTTCACAGTTCACAGTTCACAGTTCACAGATCACAGACCACAGTTCACTGTTCACAGATCACAGTTCACAGTACACAGTCTTCATTTCATACTTCACAGTTCGCAGTTCACAGTTCACAGTTCACAGGTCACAGTTCACAGTCCACTGCTCACAGTTCACAGTTCTCAGTTCACAGATCACAGTTCACAGACTTCATTTCACAATTCAGTTTTCACAGTTCACAGTTCACAGTTCTCAGTTCACAGATCACAGTTCACAGTCTTCATTTCACAGTTCACAGTTCACAGTTCACAGATCACAGTCCACAGTTCACTGTTCACAGATCACAGTTCACAGTTCACAGCTCACATTTCACAGTCTTCATTTCACACTTCAGTCATCACAGTGCACAGTTCACAGTCCACAGATCACAGTTCACAGTTCTCAGTTCACAGATCACAATTCACAGTCTTCATTTCACACTTCACAGTTAGCAGTTCACAGTTCAAAGATCACAGTTCACAGTTCACAGTTCACAGTTCACAGTCCACAGTTCACTATTCACAGCTCACAGTTCTCAGTTCACAGATCACAGTTCACAGTCTTCATTTCACACTTCACAGTTCGCAGTTCACAGTTCACAGATCACAGTTCACAGTTCACAGTTCACACTTCACAGTTCACAGATCACAGTTCACAGTTCACAGTTCACAGTTCAGAGGTCACAGTTCACAGATCACAATTCACAGACTTCATTTCACAATTCAGTTTTCACAGTTCACAGTTCACAGTTCACAGTTCACAGATCACAGTTCACAGTCTTCATTTCACACTTCAGTCTTCACAGGGCACAGTTCACAGTTCACAGTTCACAGATCACAGTTCACAGTTCACAGTTCACAGTTCTCAGTTCACAGATCACAGTTCACAGTCTTCATTTCACAGTCCACAGTTCACTGTTCACAGATCACAGTTCACAGTTCACAGTTCACAGCTCACATTTCACAGTCTTCATTTCACACTTCAGTCATCACAGTGCACAGTTCACAGTCCACAGATCACAGTTCACAGTTCTCAGTTCACAGTTCACAGTCTTCATTTCACACTTCACAGTTAGCAGTTCACAGTTCAAAGATCACAGTTCACAGTTGACAGTTCACAGTTCACAGTCCACAGTTCACTATTCACAGCTCACAGTTCTCAGTTCACAGATCACAGTTCACAGTCTTCATTTCACACTTCACAGTTCGCAGTTCACAGTTCACAGATCACAGTTCACAGTTCACAGTTCACACTTCACAGTTCACAGATCACAGTTCACAGTTCACAGTTCACAGTTCACTGTTCCTAGTTCGCAGGTCACAGTTCACATTTCACAGTTCACATTTCACAGTCTTCATTTCACACTTCAGTCATCACAGTGCACAGTTCACAGTCCACAGATCACAGTTCACAGTTCTCAGTTCACAGATCACAGTTCACAGTCTTCATTTCACACTTCACAGTTCGCAGTTCACAGTTCAAAGATCACAGTTCACAGTTCACAGTTCACAGTCCACAGTTCACTATTCACAGCTCACAGTTCTCAGTTCACAGTTCCCAGTTCGCAGGTCACAGTTCACATTTCACAGTTCACTGTCTTCATTTCATACTTCACAGTTCGCAGTTCACAGTTCACAGGTCACAGTTCACAGCCCACTCTTCACAGTTCACAGTTCTCAGTTCACAGATCACAATTCACAGACTTCATTTCACAATTCAGTTTTCACAGTTCACAGTTCACAGTTCACAGTTCACAGTTCACAGATCACAGTTCACAGTCTTCATTTCACACTTCAGTCTTCACAGGGCACAGTTCACAGTTCACAGATCACAGTTCACAGTCTTCATTTCACAGTTCACAGATCACAGTTCACAGATCACAGACCACAGTTCACAGTTCACAGTTCACAGTTCTCAGTTCACAGATCACAGTTCACAGTCTTCATTTCACAGTTCACAGTTCACAGTTCACAGATCACAGACCACAGTTCACTGTTCACAGATCACAGTTCACAGTACACAGTCTTCATTTCATACTTCACAGTTAGCAGTTCACAGTTCACAGTTCACAGGTCACAGTTCACAGTCCACTGCTCACAGTTCACAGTTCTCAGTTCACAGATCACAGTTCACAGACTTCATTTCACAATTCAGTTTTCACAGTTCACAGTTCACAGTTCTCAGTTCACAGATCACAGTTCACAGTTCACAGCTCACATTTCACAGTCTTCATTTCACACTTCAGTCATCACAGTGCACAGTTCACAGTCCACAGATCACAGTTCACAGTTCTCAGTTCACAGATCACAATTCACAGTCTTCATTTCACACTTCACAGTTAGCAGTTCACAGTTCAAAGATCACAGTTCACAGTTCACAGTTCACAGTTCACAGTCCACAGTTCACTATTCACAGCTCACAGTTCTCAGTTCACAGATCACAGTTCACAGTCTTCATTTCACACTTCACAGTTCGCAGTTCACAGTTCACAGATCACAGTTCACAGTTCACAGTTCACACTTCACAGTTCACAGATCACAGTTCACAGTTCACAGTTCACAGTTCAGAGGTCTCAGTTCACAGATCACAATTCACAGACTTCATTTCACAATTCAGTTTTCACAGTTCACAGTTCACAGTTCACAGATCACAGTTCACAGTCTTCATTTCACACTTCAGTCTTCACAGGGCACAGTTCACAGTTCACAGTTCACAGTTCACAGTTCTCAGTTCACAGATCACAGTTCACAGTCTTCATTTCACAGTCCACAGTGCACAGTTCACAGTCCACAGATCACAGTTCACAGTTCTCAGTTCACAGATCACAATTCACAGTCTTCATTTCACACTTCACAGTTAGCAGTTCACAGTTCAAAGATCACAGTTCACAGTTCACAGTTCACAGTTCACAGTCCACAGTTCACTATTCACAGCTCACAGTTCTCAGTTCACAGATCACAGTTCACAGTCTTCATTTCACACTTCACAGTTCGCAGTTCACAGTTCACAGATCACAGTTCACAGTTCACAGTTCACACTTCACAGTTCACAGATCACAGTTCACAGTTCACAGTTCACAGTTCAGAGGTCACAGTTCACAGATCACAATTCACAGACTTCATTTCACAATTCAGTTTTCACAGTTCACAGTTCACAGTTCACAGTTCACAGATCACAGTTCACAGTCTTCATTTCACACTTCAGTCTTCACAGGGCACAGTTCACAGTTCACAGTTCACAGATCACAGTTCACAGTTCACAGTTCACAGTTCTCAGTTCACAGATCACAGTTCACAGTCTTCATTTCACAGTCCACAGTTCACTGTTCACAGATCACAGTTCACAGTTCACAGTTCACAGCTCACATTTCACAGTCTTCATTTCACACTTCAGTCATCACAGTGCACAGTTCACAGTCCACAGATCACAGTTCACAGTTCTCAGTTCAAAGATCACAGTTCACAGTCTTCATTTCACACTTCACAGTTAGCAGTTCACAGTTCAAAGATCACAGTTCACAGTTCACAGTTCACAGTTCACAGTCCACAGTTCACTATTCACAGCTCACAGTTCTCAGTTCACAGATCACAGTTCACAGTCTTCATTTCACACTTCACAGTTCGCAGTTCACAGTTCACAGATCACAGTTCACAGTTCACAGTTCACACTTCACAGTTCACAGATCACAGTTCACAGTTCACAGTTCACAGTTCACTGTTCCTAGTTCGCAGGTCACAGTTCACATTTCACAGTTCACATTTCACAGTCTTCATTTCACACTTCAGTCATCACAGTGCACAGTTCACAGTCCACAGATCACAGTTCACAGTTCTCAGTTCACAGATCACAGTTCACAGTCTTCATTTCACACTTCACAGTTCGCAGTTCACAGTTCAAAGATCACAGTTCACAGTTCACAGTTCACAGTCCACAGTTCACTATTCACAGCTCACAGTTCTCAGTTCACAGTTCCCAGTTCGCAGGTCACAGTTCACATTTCACAGTTCACTGTCTTCATTTCATACTTCACAGTTCGCAGTTCACAGTTCACAGGTCACAGTTCACAGCCCACTCTTCACAGTTCACAGTTCTCAGTTCACAGATCACAATTCACAGACTTCATTTCACAATTCAGTTTTCACAGTTCACAGTTCACAGTTCACAGTTCACAGTTCACAGATCACAGTTCACAGTCTTCATTTCACACTTCAGTCTTCACAGGGCACAGTTCACAGTTCACAGATCACAGTTCACAGTCTTCATTTCACAGTTCACAGATCACAGTTCACAGATCACAGACCACAGTTCACAGTTCACAGTTCACAGTTCTCAGTTCACAGATCACAGTTCACAGTCTTCATTTCACAGTTCACAGTTCACAGTTCACAGATCACAGACCACAGTTCACTGTTCACAGATCACAGTTCACAGTACACAGTCTTCATTTCATACTTCACAGTTAGCAGTTCACAGTTCACAGTTCACAGGTCACAGTTCACAGTCCACTGCTCACAGTTCACAGTTCTCAGTTCACAGATCACAGTTCACAGACTTCATTTCACAATTCAGTTTTCACAGTTCACAGTTCACAGTTCTCAGTTCACAGATCACAGTTCACAGTTCACAGCTCACATTTCACAGTCTTCATTTCACACTTCAGTCATCACAGTGCACAGTTCACAGTCCACAGATCACAGTTCACAGTTCTCAGTTCACAGATCACAATTCACAGTCTTCATTTCACACTTCACAGTTAGCAGTTCACAGTTCAAAGATCACAGTTCACAGTTCACAGTTCACAGTTCACAGTCCACAGTTCACTATTCACAGCTCACAGTTCTCAGTTCACAGATCACAGTTCACAGTCTTCATTTCACACTTCACAGTTCGCAGTTCACAGTTCACAGATCACAGTTCACAGTTCACAGTTCACACTTCACAGTTCACAGATCACAGTTCACAGTTCACAGTTCACAGTTCAGAGGTCTCAGTTCACAGATCACAATTCACAGACTTCATTTCACAATTCAGTTTTCACAGTTCACAGTTCACAGTTCACAGATCACAGTTCACAGTCTTCATTTCACACTTCAGTCTTCACAGGGCACAGTTCACAGTTCACAGTTCACAGATCACAGTTCACAGTTCAAAGTTCACAGTTCACAGCTCACATTTCACAGTCTTCATTTCACACTTCAGTCATCACAGTGCACAGTTCACAGTCCACAGATCACAGTTCACAGTTCTCAGTTCACAGATCACAGTTCACAGTCTTCATTTCACACTTCACAGTTAGCAGTTCACAGTTCAAAGATCACAGTTCACAGTTCACAGTTCACAGTTCACAGTCCACAGTTCACTATTCACAGCTCACAGTTCTCAGTTCACAGTTCACAGTTCACAG
Source organism: Lasioglossum villosulum (assembly GCA_963971365.1). NCBI lineage: Eukaryota > Metazoa > Arthropoda > Insecta > Hymenoptera > Halictidae > Lasioglossum > Lasioglossum villosulum. The sequence continues at coordinate 1,853,272 of CAXARU010000031.1, read as the reverse complement.
CTTACATTTCACAGTCTTCATTTCACACTTCAGTCATCACAGTGCACAGTTCACAGTCCACAGATCACAGTTCACAGTTCTCAGTTCACAGATCACAGTTCACAGTCTTCATTTCACACTTCACAGTTAGCAGTTCACAGTTCAAAGATCACAGTTCACAGTTCACAGTTCACAGTTCACAGTTCACAGTCCACAGTTCACTATTCACAGCTCACAGTTCTCAGTTCACAGATCACAGTTCACAGTCTTCATTTGACACTTCACAGTTCGCAGTTCACAGTTCACAGATCACAGTTCACAGTTCACACTTCACAGTTCACAGATCACAGTTCACAGTTCACAGTTCACAGTTCCCAGTTCGCAGGTCACAGTTCACATTTCACAGTTCACTGTCTTCATTTCATACTTCACAGTTCGCAGTTCACAGTTCAGAGGTCACAGTTCACAGATCACAATTCACAGACTTCATTTCACAATTCAGTTTTCACATTTCACAGTTCACAGTTCACAGTTCACAGATCACAGTTCACAGTCTTCATTTCACACTTCAGTCTTCACAGGGCACAGTTCACAGTTCACAGTTCACAGATCACAGTTCACAGTCTTCATTTCACAGTTCACAGATCACAGTTCACAGATCACAGACCACAGTTCACAGTTCACAGTTCACAGTTCTCAGTTCACAGATCACAGTTCACAGTCTTCATTTCACAGTTCACAGTTCACAGTTCACAGATCACAGACCACAGTTCACTGTTCACAGATCACAGTTCACAGTACACAGTCTTCATTTCATACTTCACAGTTCGCAGTTCACAGTTCACAGTTCACAGGTCACAGTTCACAGTCCACTGCTCACAGTTCACAGTTCTCAGTTCACAGATCACAGTTCACAGACTTCATTTCACAATTCAGTTTTCACAGTTAACAGTTCACAGTTCTCAGTTCACAGATCACAGTTCACAGTCTTCATTTCACAGTTCACAGTTCACAGTTCACAGATCACAGACCACAGTTCACTGTTCACAGATCACAGTTCACAGTTCACAGTTCACATTTCACAGTCTTCATTTCACACTTCACAGTTCGCAGTTCACAGTTCACAGATCACAGTTCACAGTTCACAGTTCACAGTTCACACTTCACAGTTCACAGATCACAGTTCACAGTTCACAGTTCACAGTTCCCAGTTCGCAGGTCACAGTTCACATTTCACAGTTCACTGTCTTCATTTCATACTTCACAGTTCGCAGTTCACAGTTCAGAGGTCACAGTTCACAGCCCACTCTTCACAGTTCACAGTTCTCAGTTCACAGATCACAATTCACAGACTTCATTTCACAATTCAGTTTTCACAGTTCACAGTTCACAGATCACAGTTCACAGTCTTCATTTCACAGTTCACAGTTCACAGTTCACAGTTCACAGTTCACAGATCACAGTTCACAGTCTTCATTTCACAGTTCACAGATCACAGTTCACAGATCACAGACCACAGTTCACAGTTCACAGTTCACAGTTCACAGTTCACAGTTCTCAGTTCACAGATCACATTTCACAGTCTTCATTTCACAGTTCACAGTTCACAGATCACAGACCACAGTTCACTGTTCACAGATCACAGTTCACAGTACACAGTCTTCATTTCATACTTCACAGTTCGCAGTTCACAGTTCACAGTTCACAGGTCACAGTTCACAGTCCACTGTTCACAGTTCTCAGTTCTCAGTTCACAGATCACAGTTCACAGACTTCATTTCACAATTCAGTTTTCACAGTTCACAGTTCACAGTTCTCAGTTCACAGATCACAGTTCACAGTCTTCATTTCACACTTCACAGTTCGCAGTTCACAGTTCGCAGTTAACAGTTCACAGATCACAGTTCACAGATCACAGTTCACAGTTCACAGTTCACAGTTCACAGTTCACAGTTTACAGTTGTCAGTTCACAGTACACAGTTCACAGTTCACAGTCCACAGTTCACAGTTCACAGTTCTCAGTTCACAGATCACAGTTCACAGTTTTCATTTCACAGTTCACAGTTCACAGTTCCCCGTTCACAGTATTCATTTCACATTTCACAGTTCGCAGTTCACAGTTGACAGTCCACAGTTCACAGTTCACAGTTCACAGTTTACAGTCTTCATTTCACACTTCACAGTTCGCAGTTCACAGTTCAAAGATCACAGTTCACAGTTCACAGTTCACAGTCCACAGTTCACTATTCACAGCTCACAGTTCTCAGTTCACAGTTCCCAGTTCGCAGGTCACAGTTCACATTTCACAGTTCACATTTCACAGTCTTCATTTCACACTTCAGTCATCACAGTGCACAGTTCACAGTCCACAGATCACAGTTCACAGTTCTCAGTTCACAGATCACAGTTCACAGTCTTCATTTCACACTTCACAGTTCGCAGTTCACAGTTCAAAGATCACAGTTCACAGTTCACAGTTCACAGTCCACAGTTCACTATTCACAGCTCACAGTTCTCAGTTCACAGTTCCCAGTTCGCAGGTCACAGTTCACATTTCACAGTTCACTGTCTTCATTTCATACTTCACAGTTCGCAGTTCACAGTTCACAGGTCACAGTTCACAGCCCACTCTTCACAGTTCACAGTTCTCAGTTCACAGATCACAATTCACAGACTTCATTTCACAATTCAGTTTTCACAGTTCACACTTCACAGTTCACAGATCACAGTTCACAGTTCACAGTTCACAGTTCAGAGGTCTCAGTTCACAGATCACAATTCACAGACTTCATTTCACAATTCAGTTTTCACAGTTCACAGTTCACAGTTCACAGTTCACAGATCACAGTTCACAGTCTTCATTTCACACTTCAGTCTTCACAGGGCACAGTTCACAGTTCACAGTTCACAGATCACAGTTCACAGTTCACAGTTCACAGTTCTCAGTTCACAGATCACAGTTCACAGTCTTCATTTCACAGTCCACAGTTCACTGTTCACAGATCACAGTTCACAGTTCACAGTTCACAGTTCACAGCTCACATTTCACAGTCTTCATTTCACACTTCAGTCATCACAGTGCACAGTTCACAGTCCACAGATCACAGTTCACAGTTCTCAGTTCACAGATCACAGTTCACAGTCTTCATTTCACACTTCACAGTTAGCAGTTCACAGTTCAAAGATCACAGTTCACAGTTCACAGTTCACAGTTCACAGTCCACAGTTCACTATTCACAGCTCACAGTTCTCAGTTCACAGATCACAGTTCACAGTCTTCATTTCACACTTCACAGTTCGCAGTTCACAGTTCACAGATCACAGTTCACAGTTCACAGTTCACACTTCACAGTTCACAGTTCACAGATCACAGTTCACAGTTCACAGTTCACAGTTCACTGTTCCTAGTTCGCAAGTCACAGTTCACATTTCACAGTTCACTGTCTTCATTTCATACTTCACAGTTCGCAGTTCACAGTTCAGAGGTCACAGTTCACAGATCACAATTCACAGACTTCATTTCACAATTCAGTTTTCACAGTTCACAGTTCACAGTTCTCAGTTCACAGATCACAGTTCACAGTCTTCATTTCACAGTTCACAGTTCACAGTTCACAGATCACAGTCCACAGTTCACTGTTCACAGATCACAGTTCACAGTTCACAGTTCACAGCTTACATTTCACAGTCTTCATTTCACACTTCACAGTTAGCAGTTCACAGTTCAAAGATCACAGTTCACAGTTCACAGTTCACAGTTCACAGTTCACAGTCCACAGTTCACAGTTCACAGTTCACAGTTCCCAGTTCGCAGGTCACAGTTCACATTTCACAGTTCACTGTCTTCATTTCATACTTCACAGTTCGCAGTTCACAGTTCAGAGGTCACAGTTCACAGATCACAATTCACAGACTTCATTTCACAATTCAGTTTTCACAGTTCACAGTTCACAGTTCACAGTTCACAGATCACAGTTCACAGTCTTCATTTCACACTTCAGTCTTCACAGGGCACAGTTCACAGTTCACAGTTCACAGTCTTCATTTCACAGTTCACAGATCACAGTTCACAGATCACAGACCACAGTTCACAGTTCACAGTTCACAGTTCTCAGTTCACAGATCACAGTTCACAGTCTTCATTTCACAGTTCACAGTTCACAGTTCACAGATCACAGACCACAGTTCACTGTTCACAGATCACAGTTCACAGTACACAGTCTTCATTTCATACTTCACAGTTCGCAGTTCACAGTTCACAGTTCACAGGTCACAGTTCACAGTCCACTGCTCACAGTTCACAGTTCTCAGTTCACAGATCACAGTTCACAGACTTCATTTCACAATTCAGTTTTCACAGTTAACAGTTCACAGTTCTCAGTTCACAGATCACAGTTCACAGTCTTCATTTCACAGTTCACAGTTCACAGTTCACAGATCACAGACCACAGTTCACTGTTCACAGATCACAGTTCACAGTTCACAGTTCACATTTCACAGTCTTCATTTCACACTTCACAGTTCGCAGTTCACAGTTCACAGATCACAGTTCACAGTTCACAGTTCACACTTCACAGTTCACAGATCACAGTTCACAGTTCACAGTTCACAGTTCCCAGTTCGCAGGTCACAGTTCACATTTCACAGTTCACTGTCTTCATTTCATACTTCACAGTTCGCAGTTCACAGTTCAGAGGTCACAGTTCACAGCCCACTCTTCACAGTTCACAGTTCTCAGTTCGCAGATCACAATTCACAGACTTCATTTCACAATTCAGTTTTCACAGTTCACAGTTCACAGATCACAGTTCACAGTCTTCATTTCACAGTTCACAGTTCACAGTTCACAGTTCACAGTTCACAGATCACAGTTCACAGTCTTCATTTCACAGTTCACAGATCACAGTTCACAGATCACAGACCACAGTTCACAGTTCACAGTTCACAGTTCACAGTTCACAGTTCTCAGTTCACAGATCACATTTCACAGTCTTCATTTCACAGTTCACAGTTCACAGTTCACAGATCACAGACCACAGTTCACTGTTCACAGATCACAGTTCACAGTACACAGTCTTCATTTCATACTTCACAGTTCGCAGTTCACAGTTCACAGTTCACAGGTCACAGTTCACAGTCCACTGTTCACAGTTCTCAGTTCTCAGTTCACAGATCACAGTTCACAGACTTCATTTCACAATTCAGTTTTCACAGTTCACAGTTCACAGTTCTCAGTTCACAGATCACAGTTCACAGTCTTCATTTCACACTTCACAGTTCGCAGTTCACAGTTCGCAGTTAACAGTTCACAGATCACAGTTCACAGATCACAGTTCACAGTTCACAGTTCACAGTTCACAGTTCACAGTTCACAGTTCACAGTTTACAGTTCTCAGTTCACAGTACACAGATCACAGTTCACAGTCCACAGTTCACAGTTCTCAGTTCACAGATCACAGTTCACAGTTTTCATTTCACAGTTCACAGTTCACAGTTCCCCGTTCACAGTATTCATTTCACATTTCACAGTTCGCAGTTCACAGTTGACAGTCCACAGTTCACAGTTCACAGTTCACAGTTTACAGTTCTCAGTTCACAGTTCACAGTTCACAGTTCACAGTTCACAGTCCACAGTTCACAGTTCACAGTTCACAGTCTTCATTTCACACTTCACAGTTCGCAGTTCACAGTTCACAGATCACAGTTCACAGTTCACAGTTCACACTTCACAGTTCACAGATCACAGTTCACAGTTCACAGTTCACAGTTCCCAGTTCGCAGGTCACAGTTCACATTTCACAGTTCACTGTCTTCATTTCATACTTCACAGTTCGCAGTTCACAGTTCACAGGTCACAGTTCACAGCCCACTCTTCACAGTTCACAGTTCACAGTTCACAGATCACAGACCACAGTTCACTGTTCACAGATCACAGTTCACAGTACACAGTCTTCATTTCATACTTCACAGTTCGCAGTTCACAGTTCACAGTTCACAGGTCACAGTTTACAGTCCACTGTTCACAGTTCACAGTTCTCAGTTCACAGATCACAGTTCACAGACTTCATTTCACAATTCAGTTTTCACAGTTCACAGTTCACAGTTCTCAGTTCACAGATCACAGTTCACAGTCTTCATTTCACAGTTCACAGTTCACAGTTCACAGATCACAGACCACAGTTCACTGTTCACAGATCACAGTTCACAGTTCACAGTTCACAGTTCACAGTCTTCATATTACACTTCAGACTTCACAGTGCACAGTTCACAGTCCACAGATCACAAGTTCACTGTTCTCAGTTCACAGATCACAGTTCACAGTCTTCATTTCACACTTCACAGTTCGCAGTTCACAGTTCACAGATCACAGTTCACAGTTCACAGTTCACAGTTCACAGTTCACAGTTCACAAGTTACAGTCCACAGATCGCAGTCCGCAGTTCACTGTTCACAGATCATAGTTCACAGTTCACAGTTCTCAGTTCACAGTTCACAGTTCCCAGTTCGCAGGTCACAGTTCACATTTCACAGTTCACTCTCTTCATTTCATACTTCACAGTTCGAAGTTCACAGTTCACAGTTCACAGTTCACAGTTCACAGTTCACAGTTCACAGTTCACAGGTCACAGGTCACAGTTCACAGTTCACAGTTCACAGTCCACACTTCACTGTTCACAGATCACAGTTCACAGTTCACAGGCCACAGTTCAATATTCACAGTTCACAGTTCACAGTCCACAGATCACAGTTCACAGTCTTCATTTCACACTTCACAGTTCGCAGTTCACAGTTCACAGATCACAGTTCACAGTTCACAATTCACAGTTCACAGTTCACAGTTCACAGTCTTCATTTCACACTTCACAGTTCGCAGTTCACAGTTCACAGATCACAGATCACAGTTCACAGTTCACAGTTCACAGTTCACAGGTTACAGTCCACAGATCACAGTCCGCAGTTCACTGTTCACAGATCATAGTTCACAGTTCACAGTTCACAGTCCACACTTCACTGTTCACAGATCACAGTTCACAGTTCACAGTTCACAGTTCACAGTTCACAGTTCACAGGCCACAGTTCACAGTTCCCCGTTCACAGTATTCATTTCACACTTCACAGTTCGCAGTTCACAGTTGACAGTTCACAGTCCACAGTTCAATATTCACAGTTCACAGTTCACAGTCCACAGATCACAGTTCACAGTCTTCATTTCACACTTCACAGTTCGCAGTTCACAGTTCGCAGTTCACAGTTCACAGTTCACAGGTCACAGTTCACAGTCCACTGTTCACAGTTCTCAGTTCTCAGTTCACAGATCACAGTTCACAGTCTTCATTTCACAGTTCACAGTTCACAGTTCACAGTTCACAGTTCACAGTTCTCAGTTCACAGATCACAGTTCACAGTCTTCATTTCACACTTCACATTTCGCAGTTCGCAGTTCGCAGTTAACAGTTCACAGATCACAGTTCACAGTTCACAGTTCACAGTTCACAGTTTACAGTTCTCAGTTCACAGTTCACAGTTCACAGTTCACAGTTCACAGTCCACAGTTCTCAGTTCACAGATCACAGTTCACAGTTTTCATTTCACAGTTCACAGTTCATAGTTCCCCGTTCACAGTATTCATTTCACATTTCACAGTTCGCAGTTCACAGTTGACAGTCCACAGTTCACAGTTCACAGTTCACAGTTTACAGTTCTCAGTTCACAGTTCACAGTTCACAGTTCATAGTCCACAGTTCACAGTTCACAGTTCACAGTCTTCATTTCACACTTCACAGTTCGCAGTTCACAGTTCACAGATCACAGTTCACAGTTCACAGTTCACACTTCACAGTTCACAGATCACAGTTCACAGTTCTCAGTTCACAGTTCCCAGTTCCCAGGTCACAGTTCACATTTCACAGTTCACTGTCTTCATTTCATACTTCACAGTTCGCAGTTCACAGTTCAGAGGTCACAGTTCACAGCCCACTCTTCACAGTTCACAGTTCTCAGTTCACAGATCACAATTCACAGACTTCATTTCACAATTCAGTTTTCACAGTTCACAGTTCACAGTTCACAGTTCACAGTTCACAGTTCACAGTTCACAGTTCACAGATCACAGTTCACAGTCTTCATTTCACAGTTCACAGTTCACAGTTCACAGTTCACAGATCACAGTTCACAGTCTTCATTTCACAGTTCACAGATCACAGTTCACAGATCACAGACCACAGTTCACAGTACACAGTTCACAGTTCTCAGTTCACAGATCACATTTCACAGTCTTCATTTCACAGTTCACAGTTCACAGTTCACAGATCACAGACCACAGTTCACTGTTCACAGATCACAGTTCACAGTACACAGTCTTCATTCCATACTTCACAGTTCGCAGTTCACAGTTCACAGTTGTCAGTTCACAGATCACAGTTCACAGTCTTCATTTCACACTTCACAGTTCGCAGTTCACAGTTCGCAGTTAACAGTTCACAGATCACAGTTCACAGATCACAGTTCACAGTTCACAGTTCACAGTTCACAGTTCACAGTTCACAGTTTACAGTTCTCAGTTCACAGTTCACAGTTCACAGTTCACAGTCCACAGTTCACTGCTCACAGTTCTCAGTTCACAGATCACAGTTCACAGTTTTCATTTCACAGTTCACAGTTCACAGTTCCCCGTTCACAGTATTCATTTCACATTTCACAGTTCGCAGTTCACAGTTGACAGTCCACAGTTCACAGTTCACAGTTCACAGTTCTCAGTTCACAGATCACAGTTCACAGTTTTCATTTCACAGTTCACAGTTCACAGTTCACAGTTCCCCGTTCACAGTATTCATTTCACATTTCACAGTTCGCAGTTCACAGTTGACAGTTCACAGTCCACAGTTCACTATTCACAGTTCACAGTTCTCAGTTCTCAGTTCACAGATCACAGTTCACAGTCTTCATTTCACACTTCACAGTTCGCAGTTCACAGTCCGCAGTTCACAGTTCACAGATCACAGTACAAACTTCACAGTTCACAGTTCACAGTCCACAGTTCACAGTTCACAGTTCACAGTTCACAGTTTACAGTTCTCAGTTCTCAGTTCACAGTTGACAGTTCACAGTTCACAGTTTACAGTTCTCAGTTCACAGTTCACAGTTCACAGTTCACAGTCCACAGTTCACAGTTCACAGATCACAGTACAAACTTCACAGTTCACAGTTCACAGTCCACAGTTCACAGTTCTCAGTTCTCAGTTCACAGATCACAGTTCACAGTCTTCATTTCACAGTTCACAGTTCACAGTTCACAGTTCACAGTTCTCAGTTCACAGATCACAGTTCACAGTCTTCAGTTCACACTTCACAGTTCGCAGTTCACAGTCCGCAGTTCACAGTTCACAGATCACAGATCACAGTTCACTGTTCACATTTCACAGTTCACAGTTCACAGTTCACAGTTTACAGTTCTCAGTTCACAGTTGACAGTTCACAGTTCACAGTCTCCATTTCAGACTTCAGTTCTTCACAGTGCACAGGTTACAGTCCACAGATCACAGTTCACAGTTCTCAGTTCACAGATCACAGTTCACAGTCTTCATTTCACACTTCACAGTTCGCAGTTCACAGTTCACAGATCACAGTTCACAGATTACAGTTCTCAGTTGACAGTTGACAGTTCACAGTACACACTTCACAGTTCACAGTCCATAGTTCACTGTTCACAATTCACAGATCACAGTTCACAGTTCACAGTTCACAGTTCACAGTTCACAGGTCACAGTTCACAGTTCCCCGTTCACAGTATTCATTTCACACTTCACAGTTCGCAGTTCACAGATCACAGTTCACAGATTACAGTTCACAGTTGACAGTTGACAGTTCACAGTACACACTTCACAGTTCACAGTTCACAGTCCACTGTTCACAGTTCACAGTTCACAGTTAACAGTTCTCAGTTCACAGTTGACAGTTCACAGTTCACAGTCTTCATTTCACACTGCAGTCTTCACAGTGCACAGGTTACAGTCCACAGATCACAGTTCACAGTTCTCAGTTCACAGATCACAGTTCACAGTCTTCATTTCACACTTCACAGTTCGCAGTTTACAGTTCACAGATCACAGTTCACAGATTACAGTTCACAGTTGACAGTTGGCAGTTCACAGTACACACTTCACAGTTCACAGTCCACAGTTCACTGTTCACAATTCACAGTTCACAGTTCACAGATCACAGATCACAGTTCACAGTTCACAGTTCACTGTCTTCATTTCATACTTCACAGTTCACTGTCTTCATTTCATACTTCACAGTTCACAGTTCACAGTTCACACTTCACAGTTCACAGATCACAGTTCACAGTTCACAGTTCACAGTTCACAGTTCACAGTTCACAGTTCCCAGTTCGCAGGTCACAGTTCACATTTCACAGTTCACTGTCTTCATTTCATACTTCACAGTTCGAAGTTCACAGTTCACAGTTCACAGTTCACAGTTCACAGTTCACAGTTCACAGGTCACAGTTCACAGTTCACAGGTCACAGTTCACAGTTCACAGTCCACAGTTCACTGTTCACAGATCACAGTTCACAGTTCACAGTTCACAGGTCACAGTTCACAGTTCCCCGTTCACAGTATTCATTTCACACTTCACAGTTCGCAGTTCACAGTTGACAGTTCACAGTCCACAGTTCACTATTCACAGTTCACAGTTTACAGTCCACAGATCACAGTTCACAGTCTTCATTTCACACTTCACAGTTCACAGTTCACAGTTCACAGTTCACAGTTCACAGTTCACAGTTCACAGTTCCCCGTTCACAGTATTCCTTTCACATTTCACAGTTCGCAGTTCACAGTTGACAGTCCACAGTTCACAGTTCACAGTTCACAGTTCACAGTTTACAGTTCTCAGTTCACAGTTCACAGTTCACAGTTCACAGTCCACAGTTCACAGTTCACAGTTCTCAGTTCACACATCACAGTTCACAGTCTTCATTTCACAGTTCACAGTTCACAGTTCACAGTTCACAGTTCACAGTTCACAGTTCCCCGTTCACAGTATTCATTTCACATTTCACAGTTCGCAGTTCACAGTTGACAGTTCACAGTCCACAGTTCACTATTCACAGTTCACAGTTCTCAGTTCACAGATCACAGTTCACAGTCTTCAGTTCACACTTCACAGTTCGCAGTTCACAGTCCGCAGTTCACAGTTCACAGATCACAGATCACAGTTCACTGTTCACATTTCACAGTTCACAGTTCACAGTTCACAGTTTACAGTTCTCAGTTCACAGTTGACAGTTCACAGTTCACAGTCTTCATTTCAGACTTCAGTTCTTCACAGTGCACAGGTTACAGTCCACAGATCACAGTTCACAGTTCTCAGTTCACAGATCACAGTTCACAGTCTTCATTTCACACTTCACAGTTCGCAGTTCACAGTTCACAGATCACAGTTCACAGATTACAGTTCTCAGTTGACAGTTGACAGTTCACAGTACACACTTCACAGTTCACAGTCCACAGTTCACTGTTCACAATTCACAGATCACAGTTCACAGTTCACAGTTCACAGTTCACAGTTCACAGTTCACAGGTCACAGTTCACAGTTCCCCGTTCACAGTATTCATTTCACACTTCACAGTTCGCAGTTCACAGATCACAGTTCACAGATTACAGTTCACAGTTGACAGTTGACAGTTCACAGTACACACTTCACAGTTCACAGTTCACAGTCCACTGTTCACAGTTCACAGTTCACAGTTAACAGTTCTCAGTTCACAGTTGACAGTTCACAGTTCACAGTCTTCATTTCACACTGCAGTCTTCACAGTGCACAGGTTACAGTCCACAGATCACAGTTCACAGTTCTCAGTTCACAGATCACAGTTCACAGTCTTCATTTCACACTTCACAGTTCGCAGTTCACAGTTCACAGATCACAGTTCACAGATTACAGTTCACAGTTGACAGTTGGCAGTTCACAGTACACACTTCACAGTTCACAGTCCACAGTTCACTGTTCACAATTCACAGTTCACAGTTCACAGTCCACAGTTCACTATTCACAGCTCACAGTTCTCAGTGCACAGATCACAGTTCACAGTCTTCATTTCACACTTCACAGTTCGCAGTTCACAGTTCACAGATCACAGTTCAGAGTTCACACTTCACAGTTCACAGATCACAGTTCTCAGTTCACAGATCACAGTTCACAGTCTTCATTTCACATTTCACAGATCACAGTTCGCAGTCTTCATTTCACAGTTCACAGATCACAGTTCACAGATCACAGACCACAGTTCACAGTTCACAGTTCACAGTTCTCAGTTCACAGATCACATTTCACAGACTTCATTTCACAATTCAGTTTTCACAGTTCACAGTTCACAGTTCTCAGTTCACAGATCACAGTTCACAGTTCACATTTGACAGTTCACAGTTCACAGTTCACAGTTTACAGTTCTCAGTTCACAGTTGACAGTTCACAGTTCACAGTCTTCATTTCACACTGCAGTCTTCACAGTGCACAGGTTACAGTCCACAGATCACAGTTCACAGTTCTCAGTTCACAGATCACAGTTCACAGTCTTCATTTCACACTTCACAGTTCGCAGTTCACAGTTCACAGATCACAGTTCACAGATCACAGTTCACAGATTACAGTTCTCAGTTGACAGTTGACAGTTCACAGTACACACTTCACAGTTCACAGTCCACAGTTCACTGTTCACAATTCACAGATCACAGTTCACAGTTCACAGTTCACAGTTCACAGTTCACAGGTCACAATTCACAGTTCCCCGTACACAGTATTCATTTCACACTTCACAGTTCGCAGTTCACAGATCACAGTTCACAGATTACAGTTCACAGTTGACAGCTGACAGTTCACAGTACACACTTCACAGTTCACAGTTCACAGTCCACTGTTCACAGTTCACAGTTCACAGTTTACAGTTCTCAGTTCACAGTTGACAGTTCACAGTTCACAGTCTTCATTTCACACTGCAGTCTTCACAGTGCACAGGTTACAGTCCACAGATCACAGTTCACAGTTCTCAGTTCACAGATCACAGTTCACAGTCTTCATTTCACACTTCACAGTTCGCAGTTCACAGTTCACAGATCACAGTTCACAGATTACAGTTCACAGATCACAGTTCACAGTACACAGTCTTCATTTCATACTTCACAGTTCGCAGTTCACAGTTCACAGTTCACAGGTCACAGTTCACAGTCCACTGCTCACAGTTCACAGTTCTCAGTTCACAGATCACAGTTCACAGACTTCATTTCACAATTCAGTTTTCACAGTTCACAGTTCACAGTTCTCAGTTCACAGATCACAGTTCACAGTCTTGATTTCACAGTTCACAATTCACAGTTCACAGATCACAGACCACAGTTCACTGTTCACAGATCACAGTTCACAGTTCACAGTTCACATTTCACAGTCTTCATTTCACACTTCAGTCATCACAGTGCACAGTTCAGAGTCCACAGATCACAGTTCACAGTTCTCAGTTCACAGATCACAGTTCACAGTCTTCATTTCACACTTCACAGTTCGCAGTTCACAGTTCAAAGATCACAGTTCACAGTTCACAGTTCACAGTTCACAGTCCACAGTTCACTATTCACAGCTCACAGTTCTCAGTTCACAGATCACAGTTCACAGTCTTCATTTCACACTTCACAGTTCGCAGTTCACAGTTCACAGATCACAGTTCACAGTTCACAGTTCACACTTCACAGTTCACAGATCACAGTTCACAGTTCACAGTTCACAGTTCACAGTTCACAGTTCACAGTTCCCAGTTCGCAGGTCACAGTTCACATTTCACAATTCACTGTCTTCATTTCAGTCTTCACAGTTCGCAGTTCACGGTTCACAGGTCACAGATCACAGCCCACTCTTCACAGTTCACAGTTCTCAGTTCACAGATCACAATTCACAGACTTCATTTCACAATTCACTTTTCACAGTTCACAGTTCACAGTTCACAGTTCACAGTTCACAGATCACAGTTTACAGTTCTCAGTTCACAGTTGACAGTTCACTGTTCACAGTCTTCATTTCAGACTTCAGTTCTTCACAGTGCACAGGTTACAGTCCACAGATCACAGTTCACAGTTCTCAGTTCACAGATCACAGTTCACAGTCTTCATTTCACACTTCACAGTTCGCAGTTCACAGTTCACAGATCACAGTTCACAGTTCACAGTCCACTGTTCACAGTTCACAGTTCACAGTTAACAGTTCTCAGTTCATAGTTGACAGTTCACAGTTCACAGTCTTCATTTCACACTGCAGTCTTCACAGTGCACAGGTTACAGTCCACAGATCACAGTTCACAGTTCTCAGTTCACAGATCACAGTTCACAGTCTTCAGTTCACACTTCACAGTTCGCAGTTCACAGTCCGCAGTTCACAGTTCACAGATCACAGATCACAGTTCACTGTTCACATTTCACAGTTCACAGTTCACAGTTCACAGTTTACAGTTCTCAGTTCACAGTTGACAGTTCACAGTTCACAGTCTTCATTTCAGACTTCAGTTCTTCACAGTGCACAGGTTACAGTCCACAGATCACAGTTCACAGTTCTCAGTTCACAGATCACAGTTCACAGTCTTCATTTCACACTTCACAGTTCGCAGTTCACAGTTCACAGATCACAGTTCACAGATTACAGTTCTCAGTTCACAGTTGACAGTTCACAGTCCACAGTTCACTATTCACAGTTCACAGTTTACAGTCCACAGATCACAGTTCACAGTCTTCATTTCACACTTCACAGTTCACAGTTCACAGGTCACAGTTCACAGTTCCCCGTTCACAGTATTCATTTCACACTTCACAGTTCGCAGTTCACAGTTGACAGTTCACAGTTCACAGTTCACAGTTCACAGTTCACAGATCACAGTTCACAGATCACTGTTCACAGTTTACAGTTCTCAGTTTACAGTTCTCAGTTCACAGTTCACAGTTCACAGTTCACAGTTCACAGATCACAGTTCACAGTTCACAGTTCACAGTTCACAGTTCACAGTTCACAGTTTACAGTTCTCAGTTCACAGTTTACAGTTCACAGTCCACAGTTCACAATTCACAGTTCTCAGTTCACAGATCACAGTTCACAGTTCACAGTTCACAGTTCACAGTTCACAGTTCACAGTTCACAGTTCACAGTTCACAGTTCCCCGTTCACAGTATTCCTTTCACATTTCACAGTTCGCAGTTCACAGTTGACAGTCCACAGTTCACAGTTCACAGTTCACAGTTTACAGTTCTCAGTTCTCAGTTCACAGTTCACAGTTCACAGTTCACAGTCCACAGTTCACAGTTCACAGTTCTCAGTTCACACATCACAGTTCACAGTCTTCATTTCACAGTTCACAGTTCACAGTTCACAGTTCACAGTTCACAGTTCACAGTTCCCCGTTCACAGTATTCATTTCACATTTCACAGTTCGCAGTTCACAGTTGACAGTTCACAGTCCACAGTTCACTATTCACAGATCACAGTTCTCAGTTCACAGATCACAGTTCACAGTCTTCAGTTCACACTTCACAGTTCGCAGTTCACAGTCCGCAGTTCACAGTTCACAGATCACAGATCACAGTTCACTGTTCACATTTCACAGTTCACAGTTCACAGTTCACAGTTCACAGTTCACAGTTCACAGTTTACAGTTCTCAGTTCACAGTTGACAGTTCACAGTTCACAGTCTTCATTTCAGACTTCAGTTCTTCACAGTGCACAGGTTACAGTCCACAGATCACAGTTCACAGTTCTCAGTTCACAGATCACAGTTCACAGTCTTCATTTCACACTTCACAGTTCGCAGTTCACAGTTCACAGATCACAGTTCACAGATTACAGTTCTCAGTTGACAGTTGACAGTTCACAGTACACACTTCACAGTTCACAGTCCACAGTTCACTGTTCACAATTCACAGATCACAGTTCACAGTTCACAGTTCACAGTTCACAGGTCACAGTTCACAGTTCCCCGTTCACAGTATTCATTTCACACTTCACAGTTCGCAGTTCACAGATCACAGTTCACAGATTACAGTTCACAGTTGACAGTTGACAGTTCACAGTACACACTTCACAGTTCACAGTTCACAGTCCACTGTTCACAGTTCACAGTTCACAGTTAACAGTTCTCAGTTCTCAGTTCACAGTTGACAGTTCACAGTTCACAGTCTTCATTTCACACTGCAGTCTTCACAGTGCACAGGTTACAGTCCACAGATCACAGTTCACAGTTCTCAGTTCACAGATCACAGTTCACAGTCTTCATTTCACACTTCACAGTTCGCAGTTCACAGTTCACAGATCACAGTTCACAGATTACAGTTCACAGTTGACAGTTGGCAGTTCACAGTACACACTTCACAGTTCACAGTCCACAGTTCACTGTTCACAATTCACAGTTCACAGTTCACAGTCCACAGTTCACTATTCACAGCTCACAGTTCTCAGTGCACAGATCACAGTTCACAGTCTTCATTTCACACTTCACAGTTCGCAGTTCACAGTTCACAGATCACAGTTCAGAGTTCACACTTCACAGTTCACAGATCACAGTTCTCAGTTCACAGATCACAGTTCACAGTCTTCATTTCACATTTCACAGATCACAGTTCACAGTCTTCATTTCACAGTTCACAGATCACAGTTCACAGATCACAGACCACAGTTCACAGTTCACAGTTCACAGTTCTCAGTTCACAGATCACATTTCACAGACTTCATTTCACAATTCAGTTTTCACAGTTCACAGTTCACAGTTCTCAGTTCACAGATCACAGTTCACAGTTCACATTTGACAGTTCACAGTTCACAGTTCACAGTTTACAGTTCTCAGTTCACAGTTGACAGTTCACAGTTCACAGTCTTCATTTCACACTGCAGTCTTCACAGTGCACAGGTTACAGTCCACAGATCACAGTTCACAGTTCTCAGTTCACAGATCACAGTTCACAGTCTTCATTTCACACTTCACAGTTCGCAGTTCACAGTTCACAGATCACAGTTCACAGATTACAGTTCTCAGTTGACAGTTGACAGTTCACAGTACACACTTCACAGTTCACAGTCCACAATTCACTGTTCACAATTCACAGATCACAGTTCACAGTTCACAGTTCACAGTTCACAGGTCACAGTTCACAGTTCCCCGTACACAGTATTCATTTCACACTTCACAGTTCGCAGTTCACAGATCACAGTTCACAGATTACAGTTCACAGTTGACAGTTGACAGTTCACAGTACACACTTCACAGTTCACAGTTCACAGTCCACTGTTCACAGTTCACAGTTCACAGTTTACAGTTCTCAGTTCACAGTTGACAGTTCACAGTTCACAGTCTTCATTTCACACTGCAGTCTTCACAGTGCACAGGTTACAGTCCACAGATCACAGTTCTCAGTTCACAGATCACAGTTCACAGTCTTCATTTCACACTTCACAGTTCGCAGTTCACAGTTCACAGATCACAGTTCACAGATTACAGTTCACAGTTGACAGTTTGGCAGTTCACAGTACACACTTCACAGTTCACAGTCCACAGTTCACTGTTCACAATTCACAATTCACAGTTCACAGTCCACAGTTCACTATTCACAGCTCACAGTTCTCAGTGCACAGATCACAGTTCACAGTCTTCATTTCACACTTCACAGTTCGCAGTTCACAGTTCACAGATCACAGTTCACAGTTCACACTTCACAGTTCACAGATCACAGTTCTCAGTTCACAGATCACAGTTCACAGTCTTCATTTCACAGTTCACAGTTCACAGTTCACAGATCACAGACCACAGTTCACTGTTCACAGATCACAGTTCACAGTACACAGTCTTCATTTCATACTTCACAGTTCGCAGTTCACAGTTCACAGTTCACAGGTCACAGTTCACAGTCCACTGCTCACAGTTCACATTTCACAGTTCACAGTTCACAGTTCACAGTTTACAGTTCTCAGTTCACAGTTGACAGTTCACAGTTCACAGTCTTCATTTCAGACATCAGTTCTTCACAGTGCACAGGTTACAGTCCACAGATCACAGTTCACAGTTCTCAGTTCACAGATCACAGTTCACAGTCTTCATTTCACACTTCACAGTTCGCAGTTCACAGTTCACAGATCACAGTTCACAGATTACAGTTCTCAGTTGACAGTTGACAGTTCACAGTACACACTTCACAGTTCACAGTCCACAGTTCACTGTTCACAATTCACAGATCACAGTTCACAGTTCACAGTTCACAGTTCACAGTTCACAGTTCACAGGTCACAGTTCACAGTTCCCCGTTCACAGTATTCATTTCACACTTCACAGTTCGCAGTTCACAGATCACAGTTCACAGATTACAGTTCACAGTTGACAGTTGACAGTTCACAGTACACACTTCACAGTTCACAGTTCACAGTCCACTGTTCACAGTTCACAGTTCACAGTTAACAGTTCTCAGTTCACAGTTGACAGTTCACAGTTCACAGTCTTCATTTCACACTGCAGTCTTCACAGTGCACAGGTTACAGTCCACAGATCACAGTTCACAGTTCTCAGTTCACAGATCACAGTTCACAGTCTTCATTTCACACTTCACAGTTCGCAGTTCACAGTTCACAGATCACAGTTCACAGATTACAGTTCACAGTTGACAGTTGGCAGTTCACAGTACACACTTCACAGTTCACAGTCCACAGTTCACTGTTCACAATTCACAGTTCACAGTTCACAGTCCACAGTTCACTATTCACAGCTCACAGTTCTCAGTGCACAGATCACAGTTCACAGTCTTCATTTCACACTTCACAGTTCGCAGTTCACAGTTCACAGATCACAGTTCAGAGTTCACACTTCACAGTTCACAGATCACAGTTCTCAGTTCACAGATCACAGTTCACAGTCTTCATTTCACATTTCACAGATCACAGTTCACAGTCTTCATTTCACAGTTCACAGATCACAGTTCACAGATCACAGACCACAGTTCACAGTTCACAGTTCACAGTTCTCAGTTCACAGATCACATTTCACAGACTTCATTTCACAATTCAGTTTTCACAGTTCACAGTTCACAGTTCTCAGTTCACAGATCACAGTTCACAGTTCACATTTGACAGTTCACAGTTCACAGTTCACAGTTTACAGTTCTCAGTTCACAGTTGACAGTTCACAGTTCACAGTCTTCATTTCACACTGCAGTCTTCACAGTGCACAGGTTACAGTCCACAGATCACAGTTCACAGTTCTCAGTTCACAGATCACAGTTCACAGTCTTCATTTCACACTTCACAGTTCGCAGTTCACAGTTCACAGATCACAGTTCACAGATTACAGTTCTCAGTTGACAGTTGACAGTTCACAGTACACATTTCACAGTTCACAGTTCACAGTCCACAGTTCACTGTTCACAATTCACAGATCACAGATCACAGTTCACAGATCACAGTTCACAGTTCACAGTTCACAGGTCACAGTTCACAGTTCCCCGTACACAGTATTCATTTCACACTTCATAGTTCGCAGTTCACAGATCACAGTTCACAGATTACAGTTCACAGTTGACAGTTGACAGTTCACAGTACACACTTCACAGTTCACAGTTCACAGTCCACTGTTCACAGTTAACAGTTCACAGTTTACAGTTCTCAGTTCACAGTTGACAGTTCACAGTTCACAGTCTTCATTTCACACTGCAGTCTTCACAGTGCACAGGTTACAGTCCACAGATCACAGTTCTCAGTTCACAGATCACAGTTCACAGTCTTCATTTCACACTTCACAGTTCGCAGTTCACAGTTCACAGATCACAGTTCACAGATTACAGTTCACAGTTGACAGTTTGGCAGTTCACAGTACACACTTCACAGTTCACAGTCCACAGTTCACTGTTCACAATTCAGAATTCACAGTTCACAGTCCACAGTTCACTATTCACAGCTCACAGTTCTCAGTGCACAGATCACAGTTCACAGTCTTCATTTCACACTTCACAGTTCGCAGTTCACAGTTCACAGATCACAGTTCACAGTTCACACTTCACAGTTCACAGATCACAGTTCTCAGTTCACAGATCACAGTTCACAGTCTTCATTTCACAGTTCACAGTTCACAGTTCACAGATCACAGACCACAGTTCACTGTTCACAGATCACAGTTCACAGTACACAGTCTTCATTTCATACTTCACAGTTCGCAGTTCACAGTTCACAGTTCACAGGTCACAGTTCACAGTCCACTGCTCACAGTTCACAGTTCTCAGTTCACAGATCACAGTTCACAGACTTCATTTCACAATTCAGTTTTCACAGTTCACAGTTCACAGTTCTCAGTTCACAGATCACAGTTCACAGTCTTGATTTCACAGTTCACAATTCACAGTTCACAGATCACAGACCACAGTTCACTGTTCACAGATCACAGTTCACAGTTCACAGTTCACATTTCACAGTCTTCATTTCACACTTCAGTCATCACAGTGCACAGTTCAGAGTCCACAGATCACAGTTCACAGTTCTCAGTTCACAGATCACAGTTCACAGTCTTCATTTCACACTTCACAGTTCGCAGTTCACAGTTCAAAGATCACAGTTCACAGTTCACAGTTCACAGTTCACAGTCCACAGTTCACTATTCACAGCTCACAGTTCTCAGTTCACAGATCACAGTTCACAGTCTTCATTTCACACTTCACAGTTCGCAGTTCACAGTTCACAGATCACAGTTCACAGTTCACAGTTCACACTTCACAGTTCACAGATCACAGTTCACAGTTCACAGTTCACAGTTCACAGTTCCCAGTTCGCAGGTCACAGTTCACATTTCACAATTCACTGTCTTCATTTCATTCTTCACAGTTCGCAGTTCACGGTTCACAGGTCACAGATCACAGCCCACTCTTCACAGTTCACAGTTCTCAGTTCACAGATCACAATTCACAGACTTCATTTCACAATTCACTTTTCACAGTTCACAGTTCACAGTTCACAGTTCACAGTTCACAGATCACAGTTCACTATTCACAGCTCACAGTTCTCAGTTCTCAGATCACAGTTCACAGTCTTCATTTCACACTTCACAGTTCGCAGTGCACAGTTCAAAGATCACAGTTCACAGTTCACAGTTCACAGTTCACAGTTCACAGTCCACAGTTCACTATTCACAGCTCACAGTTCTCAGTTCACAGATCACAGTTCACAGTCTTCATTTCACACTTCACAGTTCGCAGTTCACAGTTCACAGATCACAGTTCACAGTTCACAGTTCACACTTCACAGATCACAGTTCACAGTTCACAGTTCACAGTTCCCAGTTCGCAGGTCACAGTTCACATTTCACAGTTCACTGTCTTCATTTCATACTTCACAGTTCGCAGTTCACAGTTCACAGGTCACAGTTCACAGCCCACTCTTCACAGTTCACAGTTCACAGTTCACAGATCACAGACCACAGTTCACTGTTCACAGATCACAGTTCACAGTACACAGTCTTCATTTCATACTTCACAGTTCGCAGTTCACAGTTCACAGTTCACAGGTCACAGTTTACAGTCCACTGTTCACAGTTCACAGTTCTCAGTTCACAGATCACAGTTCACAGACTTCATTTCACAATTCAGTTTTCACAGTTCACAGTTCACAGTTCTCAGTTCACAGATCACAGTTCACAGTCTTCATTTCACAGTTCACAGTTCACAGTTCACAGATCACAGACCACAGTTCACTGTTCACAGATCACAGTTCACAGTTCACAGTTCACAGTTCACAGTTCACAGTTCACAGTCTTCATTTCACACTTCAGACTTCACAGTGCACAGTTCACAGTCCACAGATCACAGTTCACTGTTCTCAGTTCATAGATCACAGTTCACAGTCTTCATTTCACACTTCACAGTTCGCAGTTCCCAGTTCGCAGGTCACAGTTCACATTTCACAATTCACTGTCTTCATTTCATTCTTCACAGTTCGCAGTTCACAGTTCACAGGTCACAGATCACAGCCCACTCTTCACAGTTCACAGTTCTCAGTTCACAGATCACAATTCACAGACTTCATTTCACAATTCACTTTTCACAGTTCACAGTTCACAGTTCACAGTCCACTGGTGACAGTTCTCAGTTCACAGATCACAGTTCACAGACTTCATATCACAATTCAGTTTTCACAGTTCACAGTTCTCAGTTCACAGATCACAGTTCACAGTTTTCATTTCACAGTTCACAGTTCACAGTTCCCCGTTCACAGTATCCATTTCACATTTCACAGTTCGCAGTTCACAGTTGACAGTCCACAGTTCACAGTTCACAGTTCACAGTTCACAGTTTACAGTTCTCAGTTCACAGTTCACAGTTCACAGTTCACAGTTCACAGTCCACAGTTCACAGTTCACAGTTCTCAGTTCACACATCACAGTTCACAGTCTTCATTTCACACTTCACAGTTCGCAGTTCACAGTTCACAGATCACAGTTCACAGTTCACACTTCACAGTTCACAGATCACAGTTCTCAGTTCACAGATCACAGTTCACAGTCTTCATTTCACAGTTCACAGTTCGCAGTTCACAGTCCGCAGTTCACAGTTCACAGATCACAGATCACAGTTCACAGTTCACAGTTCACATTTCACAGTTCACAGTTCACAGTTCACAGTTTACAGTTCTCAGTTCACAGTTGACAGTTCACAGTTCACAGTCTTCATTTCACACTGCAGTCTTCACAGTGCACAGGTTACAGTCCACAGATCACAGTTCACAGTTCTCAGTTCACAGATCACAGTTCACAGTCTTCATTTCACACTTCACAGTTCGCAGTTCACAGTTCACAGATCACAGTTCACAGATTACAGTTCTCAGTTGACAGTTGACAGTTCACAGTACACACTTCACAGTTCACAGTCCACAGTTCACTGTTCACAATTCACAGATCACAGTTCACAGTTCACAGTTCACAGTTCACAGTTCACAGGTCACAGTTCACAGTTCCCCGTTCACAGTATTCATTTCACACTTCACAGTTCGCAGTTCACAGATCACAGTTCACAGATTACAGTTCACAGTTGACAGTTGACAGTTCACAGTACACACTTCACAGTTCACAGTTCACAGTCCACTGTTCACAGTTCACAGTTCACAGTTCACAGTTTACAGTTCTCAGTTCACAGTTGACAGTTCACAGTTCACAGTCTTCATTTCACACTGCAGTCTTCACAGTGCACAGGTTACAGTCCACAGATCACAGTTCACAGTTCTCAGTTCACAGATCACAGTTCACAGTCTTCATTCCACACTTCACAGTTCGCAGTTCACAGTTCACAGATCACAGTTCACAGATTACAGTTCACAGTTGACAGTTGGCAGTTCACAGTACACACTTCACAGTTCACAGTCCACAGTTCACTGTTCACAATTCACAGTTCACAGTTCACAGTCCACAGTTCACTATTCACAGCTCACAGTTCTCAGTGCACAGATCACAGTTCACAGTCTTCATTTCACACTTCACAGTTCGCAGTTCACAGTTCACAGATCACAGTTCACAGTTCACACTTCACAGTTCACAGATCACAGTTCTCAGTTCACAGATCACAGTTCACAGTCTTCATTTCACAGTTCACAGTTCACAGTTCACAGATCACAGACCACAGTTCACTGTTCACAGATCACAGTTCACAGTACACAGTCTTCATTTCATACTTCACAGTTCGCAGTTCACAGTTCACAGTTCACAGGTCACAGTTCACAGTCCACTGTTCTCAGTTCACAGATCACAGTTCACAGACTTCATTTCACAATTCAGTTTTCACAGTTCACAGTTCACAGTTCTCAGTTCACAGATCACAGTTCACAGTCTTGATTTCACAGTTCACAATTCACAGTTCACAGATCACAGACCACAGTTCACTGTTCACAGATCACAGTTCACAGTTCACAGTTCACATTTCACAGTCTTCATTTCACACTTCAGTCATCACAGTGCACAGTTCAGAGTCCACAGATCACAGTTCACAGTTCTCAGTTCACAGATCACAGTTCACAGTCTTCATTTCACACTTCACAGTTCGCAGTTCACAGTTCACAGATCACAGTTCACAGTTCACACTTCACAGTTCACAGATCACAGTTCTCAGTTCACAGATCACAGTTCACAGTCTTCATTTCACAGTTCACAGTTCACAGTTCACAGTTCACAGTCCACAGTTCACTGTTCACAATTCACAGTTCACAGTTCACAGTCCACAGTTCACTATTCACAGCTCACAGTTCTCAGTGCACAGATCACAGTTCACAGTCTTCATTTCACACTTCACAGTTCGCAGTTCACAGTTCACAGATCACAGTTCACAGTTCACACTTCACAGTTCACAGATCACAGTTCTCAGTTCACAGATCACAGTTCACAGTCTTCATTTCACAGTTCACAGTTCACAGTTCACAGATCACAGACCACAGTTCACTGTTCACAGATCACAGTTCACAGTACACAGTCTTCATTTCATACTTCACAGTTCGCAGTTCACAGTTCACAGTTCACAGGTCACAGTTCACAGTCCACTGCTCACAGTTCACAGTTCTCAGTTCACAGATCACAGTTCACAGACTTCATTTCACAATTCAGTTTTCACAGTTCACAGTTCACAGTTCTCAGTTCACAGATCACAGTTCACAGTCTCGATTTCACAGTTCACAATTCACAGTTCACAGATCACAGACCACAGTTCACTGTTCACAGATCACAGTTCACAGTTCACAGTTCACATTTCACAGTCTTCATTTCACACTTCAGTCATCACAGTGCACAGTTCAGAGTCCACAGATCACAGTTCACAGTTCTCAGTTCACAGATCACAGTTCACAGTCTTCATTTCACACTTCACAGTTCGCAGTTCACAGTTCAAAGATCACAGTTCACAGTTCACAGTTCACAGTTCACAGTCCACAGTTCACTATTCACAGCTCACAGTTCTCAGTTCACAGATCACAGTTCACAGTCTTCATTTCACACTTCACAGTTCGCAGTTCACAGTTCAAAGATCACAGTTCACAGTTCACAGTTCACAGTTCACAGTCCACAGTTCACAGTTCACATTTCACAGTTCACAGTTCACAGTTCACAGTTTACAGTTCTCAGTTCACAGTTGACAGTTCACAGTTCACAGTCTTCATTTCACACTGCAGTCTTCACAGTGCACAGGTTACAGTCCACAGATCACAGTTCACAGTTCTCAGTTCACAGATCACAGTTCACAGTCTTCATTTCACACTTCACAGTTCGCAGTTCACAGTTCACAGATCACAGTTCACAGATTACAGTTCTCAGTTGACAGTTGACAGTTCACAGTACACACTTCACAGTTCACAGTCCACAGTTCACTGTTCACAATTCACAGATCACAGTTCACAGTTCACAGTTCACAGTTCACAGTTCACAGTTCACAGGTCACAGTTCACAGTTCCCCGTTCACAGTATTCATTTCACACTTCACAGTTCGCAGTTCACAGATCACAGTTCACAGATTACAGTTCACAGTTGACAGTTGACAGTTCACAGTACACACTTCACAGTTCACAGTTCACAGTCTTCATTTCACACTGCAGTCTTCACAGTGCACAGGTTACAGTCCACAGATCACAGTTCACAGTTCTCAGTTCACAGATCACAGTTCACAGTCTTCATTCCACACTTCACAGTTCGCAGTTCACAGTTCACAGATCACAGTTCACAGATTACAGTTCACAGTTGACAGTTGGCAGTTCACAGTACACACTTCACAGTTCACAGTCCACAGTTCACTGTTCACAATTCACAGTTCACAGTTCACAGTCCACAGTTCACTATTCACAGCTCACAGTTCTCAGTGCACAGATCACAGTTCACAGTCTTCATTTCACACTTCACAGTTCGCAGTTCACAGTTCACAGATCACAGTTCACAGTTCACACTTCACAGTTCACAGATCACAGTTCTCAGTTCACAGATCACAGTTCACAGTCTTCATTTCACAGTTCACAGTTCACAGTTCACAGATCACAGACCACAGTTCACTGTTCACAGATCACAGTTCACAGTACACAGTCTTCATTTCATACTTCACAGTTCGCAGTTCACAGTTCACAGTTCACAGGTCACAGTTCACAGTCCACTGCTCACAGTTCACAGTTCTCAGTTCACAGATCACAGTTCACAGACTTCATTTCACAATTCAGTTTTCACAGTTCACAGTTCACAGTTCTCAGTTCACAGATCACAGTTCACAGTCTTGATTTCACAGTTCACAATTCACAGTTCACAGATCACAGACCACAGTTCACTGTTCACAGATCACAGTTCACAGTTCACAGTTCACATTTCACAGTCTTCATTTCACACTTCAGTCATCACAGTGCACAGTTCAGAGTCCACAGATCACAGTTCACAGTTCTCAGTTCACAGATCACAGTTCACAGTCTTCATTTCACACTTCACAGTTCGCAGTTCACAGTTCAAAGATCACAGTTCACAGTTCACAGTTCACAGTTCACAGTCCACAGTTCACTATTCACAGCTCACAGTTCTCAGTTCACAGATCACAGTTCACAGTCTTCATTTCACACTTCACAGTTCGCAGTTCACAGTTCAAAGATCACAGTTCACAGTTCACAGTTCACAGTTCACAGTCCACAGTTCACTATTCACAGCTCACAGTTCTCAGTTCACAGATCACAGTTCACAGTCTTCATTTCACAGTTCACAGTTCACAGTTCACAGATCACAGACCACAGTTCACTGTTCACAGATCACAGTTCACAGTACACAGTCTTCATTTCATACTTCACAGTTCGCAGTTCACAGTTCACAGTTCACAGGTCACAGTTCACAGTCCACTGCTCACAGTTCACAGTTCTCAGTTCACAGATCACAGTTCACAGACTTCATTTCACAATTCAGTTTTCACAGTTCACAGTTCACAGTTCTCAGTTCACAGATCACAGTTCACAGTCTTGATTTCACAGTTCACAATTCACAGTTCACAGATCACAGACCACAGTTCACTGTTCACAGATCACAGTTCACAGTTCACAGTTCACATTTCACAGTCTTCATTTCACACTTCAGTCATCACAGTGCACAGTTCAGAGTCCACAGATCACAGTTCACAGTTCTCAGTTCCCAGATCACAGTTCACAGTCTTCATTTCACACTTCACAGTTCGCAGTTCACAGTTCAAAGATCACAGTTCACAGTTCACAGTTCACAGTCCACAGTTCACTATTCACAGCTCACAGTTCTCAGTTCACAGATCACAGTTCACAGTCTTCATTTCACACTTCACAGTTCGCAGTTCACAGTTCACAGATCACAGTTCACAGTTCACAGTTCACACTTCACAGTTCACAGATCACAGTTCACAGTTCACAAGTTCACAGTTCACAGTTCCCAGTTCGCAGGTCACAGTTCACATTTCACAATTCACTGTCTTCATTTCATTCTTCACAGTTCGCAGTTCACAGTTCACAGCCCACTCTTCACAGTTCCCAGTTCTCAGTTCACAGATCACAATTCACAGACTTCATTTCACAATTCACTTTTCACAGTTCACAGTTCACAGTTCACAGTTCACAGTTCACAGATCACAGTTCACTATTCACAGCTCACAGTTCTCAGTTCTCAGATCACAGTTCACAGTCTTCATTTCACACTTCACAGTTCGCAGTGCACAGTTCAAAGATCACAGTTCACAGTTCACAGTTCACAGTTCACAGTCCACAGTTCACTATTCACAGCTCACAGTTCTCAGTTCTCAGTTCACAGATCACAGTTCACAGTCTTCATTTCACACTTCACAGTTCGCAGTTCACAGTTCACAGATCACAGTTCACAGTTCACAGTTCACACTTCACAGTTCACAGATCACAGTTCACTGTCTTCATTTCATACTTCACAGTTCGCAGTTCACAGTTCACAGTTCACAGGTCACAGTTCACAGCCCACTCTTCACAGTTCACAGTTCACAGTTCACAGATCACAGACCACAGTTCACTGTTCACAGATCACAGTTCACAGTACACAGTCTTCATTTCATACTTCACAGTTCGCAGTTCACAGTTCACAGTTCACAGGTCACAGTTTACAGTCCACTGTTCACAGTTCACAGTTCTCAGTTCACAGATCACAGTTCACAGACTTCATTTCACAATTCAGTTCTCACAGTGCACAGTTCACAGTTCTCAGTTCACAGATCACAGTTCACAGTCTTCATTTCACAGTTCACAGTTCACAGTTCACAGATCATAGACCACAGTTCACTGTTCACAGATCACAGTTCACAGTTCACAGTTCACAGTTCACAGTTCACAGTTCACAGTCTTCATTTCACACTTCAGACTTCACAGTGCACAGTTCACAGTCCACAGATCACAGCTCACTGTTCTCAGTTCACAGATCACAGTTCACAGTCTTCGTTTCACACTTCACAGTTCGCAGTTCACAGTTCACAGATCACAGTTCACAGGTCACAGTTCACAGTTCACAGGTTACAGTCCACTGATCACAGTCCGCAGTTCACTGTTCACAGATCATAGTTCACAGTTCACAGTTCACAGTTCACAGTTCACAGTTCACAGTTCACAGTTCACAGTTCCGAGTTCGCAGGTCACAGTTCACATTTCACAGTTCACTGTCTTCATTTCATACTTCACAGTGCGAAGTTCACAGTTCACAGTTCACAGTTCACAGTTCACAGTTCACAGGTCACAGTTCACAGTTCACAAGTCACAGGTCACAGTTCACAGTTCACAGTCCACACTTAACTGTTCACAGATCACAGTTCACAGTTCACAGTTCACAGTTCACAGGTCACAGTTCACAGTTCCCCGTTCACAGTATTCATTTCACACTTCACAGTTCGCAGTTCACAGTCTTCATTTCACACTTCAGTCATCACAGTGCACAGATCAGAGTCCACAGATCACAGTTCACAGTTCTCAGTTCACAGATCACAGTTCACAGTCTTCATTTCACACTTCACAGTTCGCAGTTCACAGTTCAAAGATCACAGTTCACAGTTCACAGTTCACAGTTCACAGTCCACAGTTCACTATTCACAGCTCACAGTTTTCAGTTCACAGATCACAGTTCACAGTCTTCATTTCACACTTCACAGTTCGCAGTTCACAGTTCACAGATCACAGTTCACAGTTCACAGTTCACACTTCACAGTTCACAGTTCACAGATCACAGTTCACAGTTCACAAGTTCACAGTTCACAGTTCCCAGTTCGCAGGTCACAGTTCACATTTCACAATTCACTGTCTTCATTGCATTCTTCACAGTTCGCAGTTCACAGTTCACAGGTCACAGATCACAGCCCACTCTTCACAGTTCACAGTTCTCAGTTCACAGATCACAATTCACAGACTTCATTTCACAATTCACTTTTCACAGTTCACAGTTCACAGTTCACAGTTCACAGTTCACAGTTCACAGTTCACAGTTCACAGATCACAGTTCACTATTCACAGCTCACAGTTCTCAGTTCTCAGATCGCAGTTCACAGTCTTCATTTCACACTTCACAGTTCGCAGTGCACAGTTCAAAGATCACAGTTCACAGTTCACAGTTCACAGTTCACAGTCCACAGTTCACTATTCACAGCTCACAGTTCTCAGTTCTCAGTTCACAGATCACAGTTCACAGTCTTCATTTCACACTTCACAGTTCGCAGTTCACAGTTCACAGATCACAGTTCACAGTTCACAGTTCACACTTCACAGTTCACAGATCACAGTTCACTGTCTTCATTTCATACTTCACAGTTCGCAGTTCACAGTTCACAGGTCACAGTTCACAGCCCACTCTTCACAGTTCACAGTTCACAGTTCACAGATCACAGACCACAGTTCACTGTTCACAGATCACAGTTCACAGTACACAGTCTTCATTTCATACTTCACAGTTCGCAGTTCACAGTTCACAGTTCACAGGTCACAGTTTACAGTCCACTGTTCACAGTTCACAGTTCTCAGTTCACAGATCACAGTTCACAGACTTCATTTCACAATTCAGTTTTCACAGTTCACAGTTCACAGTTCTCAGTTCACAGATCACAGTTCACAGTCTTCATTTCACAGTTCACAGTTCACAGTTCACAGATCATAGACCACAGTTCACTGTTCACAGATCACAGTTCACAGTTCACAGTTCACAGTTCACAGTCTTCATTTCACACTTCAGACTTCACAGTGCACAGTTCACAGTCCACAGATCACAGTTCACTGTTCTCAGTTCACAGATCACAGTTCACAGTCTTCGTTTCACACTTCACAGTTCGCAGTTCACAGTTCACAGATCACAGTTCACAGGTCACAGTTCACAGTTCACAGGTTACAGTCCACTGATCACAGTCCGCAGTTCACTGTTCACAGATCATAGTTCACAGTTCACAGTTCACAGTTCACAGTTCACAGTTCACAGTTCACAGTTCCCAGTTCGCAGGTCACAGTTCACATTTCACAGTTCACTGTCTTCATTTCATACTTCACAGTTCGAAGTTCACAGTTCACAGTTCACAGTTCACAGTTCACAGGTCACAGTTCACAGTTCACAAGTCACAGGTCACAGTTCACAGTTCACAGTCCACACTTCACTGTTCACAGATCACAGTTCACAGTTCACAGTTCACAGTTCACAGGTCACAGTTCACAGTTCCCCGTTCACAGTATTCATTTCACACTTCACAGTTCGCAGTTCACAGTTGACAGTTCACAGTCCACAGTTCAATATTCACAGTTCACAGTTCACAGTCCACAGATCACAGTTCACAGTCTTCATTTCACACTTCACAGTTCGCAGTTCACAGTTCACAGATCACAGTTCACAGTTCACAGTTCACAGTTCACAAGTCACAGGTCACAGTTCACAGTTCACAGTCCACACTTCACTGTTCACAGATCACAGTTCACAGTTCACAGTTCACAGTTCACAGTTCACAGGTCACAGTTCACAGTTCCCCGTTCACAGTATTCATTTCACACTTCACAGTTCGCAGTTCACAGTTGACAGTTCACAGTCCACAGTTCAATATTCACAGTTCACAGTTCACAGTCCACAGATCACAGTTCACAGTCTTCATTTCACACTTCACAGTTCGCAGTTCACAGTTCACAGATCACAGTTCACAGTTCACAGTTCACAGTTCACAGTTCACAGTTCACAGTTCACAGTCTTCATTTCACACTTCACAGATCACAGTTCACAGTTCACAGTTCACAGTTCACAGGTTACAGTCCACAGATCACAGTCCGCAGTTCACTGTTCACAGATCATAGTTCACAGTTCACAGTTCACAGTTCACAGTTCACAGTTCACAGTTCACAGTTCACATTTCACACTTCAGAGTTCACAGATCACAGTTCACAGTTCACAGTTCACAGTTCCCAGTTCGCAGGTCACAGTTCACATTTCACAGTTCACTGTCTTCATTTCGTACTTCACAGTTCGAAGTTCACAGTTCACAGTTCACAGTTCACAGTTCACAGTTCACAGGTCACAGTTCACAGTTCACAGTCCGCAGTTCACTGTTCACAGATCATAGTTCACAGTTCACAGTTCACAGTTCACAGTTCACAGTTCACAGTTCACAGTTCACAGTTCACAGTTCACAGTTCACAGTTCACAGATCACAGTTCACTGTCTTCATTTCATACTTCACAGTTCGCAGTTCACAGTTCACAGGTCACAGTTCACAGCCCACTCTTCACAGTTCACAGTTCACAGTTCACAGATCACAGACCACAGTTCACTGTTCACAGATCACAGTTCACAGTACACAGTCTTCATTTCATACTTCACAGTTCGCAGTTCACAGTTCACAGTTCACAGGTCACAGTTTACAGTCCACTGTTCACAGTTCACAGTTCTCAGTTCACAGATCACAGTTCACAGACTTCATTTCACAATTCAGTTTTCACAGTTCACAGTTCACAGTTCTCAGTTCACAGATCACAGTTCACAGTCTTCATTTCACAGTTCACAGTTCACAGTTCACAGATCATAGACCACAGTTCACTGTTCACAGATCACAGTTCACAGTTCACAGTTCACAGTTCACAGTCTTCATTTCACACTTCAGACTTCACAGTGCACAGTTCACAGTCCACAGATCACAGTTCACTGTTCTCAGTTCACAGATCACAGTTCACAGTCTTCGTTTCACACTTCACAGTTCGCAGTTCACAGTTCACAGATCACAGTTCACAGGTCACAGTTCACAGTTCACAGGTTACAGTCCACTGATCACAGTCCGCAGTTCACTGTTCACAGATCATAGTTCACAGTTCACAGTTCACAGTTCACAGTTCACAGTTCACAGTTCACAGTTCCCAGTTCGCAGGTCACAGTTCACATTTCACAGTTCACTGTCTTCATTTCATACTTCACAGTTCGAAGTTCACAGTTCACAGTTCACAGTTCACAGTTCACAGGTCACAGTTCACAGTTCACAAGTCACAGGTCACAGTTCACAGTTCACAGTCCACACTTCACTGTTCACAGATCACAGTTCACAGTTCACAGTTCACAGTTCACAGGTCACAGTTCACAGTTCCCCGTTCACAGTATTCATTTCACACTTCACAGTTCGCAGTTCACAGTTGACAGTTCACAGTCCACAGTTCAATATTCACAGTTCACAGTTCACAGTCCACAGATCACAGTTCACAGTCTTCATTTCACACTTCACAGTTCGCAGTTCACAGTTCACAGATCACAGTTCACAGTTCACAGTTCACAGTTCACAAGTCACAGGTCACAGTTCACAGTTCACAGTCCACACTTCACTGTTCACAGATCACAGTTCACAGTTCACAGTTCACAGTTCACAGTTCACAGGTCACAGTTCACAGTTCCCCGTTCACAGTATTCATTTCACACTTCACAGTTCGCAGTTCACAGTTGACAGTTCACAGTCCACAGTTCAATATTCACAGTTCACAGTTCACAGTCCACAGATCACAGTTCACAGTCTTCATTTCACACTTCACAGTTCGCAGTTCACAGTTCACAGATCACAGTTCACAGTTCACAGTTCACAGTTCACAGTTCACAGTTCTCAGTTCACAGATCACAGTTCACAGTCTTCATTTCACACTTCACAGTTCGCAGTTCACAGTTCAAAGATCACAGTTCACAGTTCACAGTTCACAGTTCACAGTCCACAGTTCACTATTCACAGCTCACAGTTCTCAGTTCACAGATCACAGTTCACAGTCTTCATTTCACAGTTCACAGTTCACAGTTCACAGATCACAGACCACAGTTCACTGTTCACAGATCACAGTTCACAGTACACAGTCTTCATTTCATACTTCACAGTTCGCAGTTCACAGTTCACAGTTCACAGGTCACAGTTCACAGTCCACTGCTCACAGTTCACAGTTCTCAGTTCACAGATCACAGTTCACAGACTTCATTTCACAATTCAGTTTTCACAGTTCACAGTTCACAGTTCTCAGTTCACAGATCACAGTTCACAGTCTTGATTTCACAGTTCACAATTCACAGTTCACAGATCACAGACCACAGTTCACTGTTCACAGATCACAGTTCACAGTTCACAGTTCACATTTCACAGTCTTCATTTCACACTTCAGTCATCACAGTGCACAGTTCAGAGTCCACAGATCACAGTTCACAGTTCTCAGTTCCCAGATCACAGTTCACAGTCTTCATTTCACACTTCACAGTTCGCAGTTCACAGTTCAAAGATCACAGTTCACAGTTCACAGTTCACAGTTCACAGTCCACAGTTCACTATTCACAGCTCACAGTTCTCAGTTCACAGATCACAGTTCACAGTCTTCATTTCACACTTCACAGTTCGCAGTTCACAGTTCACAGATCACAGTTCACAGTTCACAGTTCACACTTCACAGTTCACAGATCACAGTTCACAGTTCACAAGTTCACAGTTCACAGTTCCCAGTTCGCAGGTCACAGTTCACATTTCACAATTCACTGTCTTCATTTCATTCTTCACAGTTCGCAGTTCACAGTTCACAGCCCACTCTTCACAGTTCCCAGTTCTCAGTTCACAGATCACAATTCACAGACTTCATTTCACAATTCACTTTTCACAGTTCACAGTTCACAGTTCACAGTTCACAGTTCACAGTTCACAGTCCACAGTTCACTATTCACAGCTCACAGTTCTCAGTTCTCAGTTCACAGATCACAGTTCACAGTCTTCATTTCACACTTCACAGTTCGCAGTTCACAGTTCACAGATCACAGTTCACAGTTCACAGTTCACACTTCACAGTTCACAGATCACAGTTCACTGTCTTCATTTCATACTTCACAGTTCGCAGTTCACAGTTCACAGTTCACAGGTCACAGTTCACAGCCCACTCTTCACAGTTCACAGTTCACAGTTCACAGATCACAGACCACAGTTCACTGTTCACAGATCACAGTTCACAGTACACAGTCTTCATTTCATACTTCACAGTTCGCAGTTCACAGTTCACAGTTCACAGGTCACAGTTTACAGTCCACTGTTCACAGTTCACAGTTCTCAGTTCACAGATCACAGTTCACAGACTTCATTTCACAATTCAGTTCTCACAGTGCACAGTTCACAGTTCTCAGTTCACAGATCACAGTTCACAGTCTTCATTTCACAGTTCACAGTTCACAGTTCACAGATCATAGACCACAGTTCACTGTTCACAGATCACAGTTCACAGTTCACAGTTCACAGTTCACAGTTCACAGTTCACAGTCTTCATTTCACACTTCAGACTTCACAGTGCACAGTTCACAGTCCACAGATCACAGCTCACTGTTCTCAGTTCACAGATCACAGTTCACAGTCTTCGTTTCACACTTCACAGTTCGCAGTTCACAGTTCACAGATCACAGTTCACAGGTCACAGTTCACAGTTCACAAGTCACAGGTCACAGTTCACAGTTCACAGTCCACACTTAACTGTTCACAGATCACAGTTCACAGTTCACAGTTCACAGTTCACAGGTCACAGTTCACAGTTCCCCGTTCACAGTATTCATTTCACACTTCACAGTTCGCAGTTCACAGTCTTCATTTCACACTTCAGTCATCACAGTGCACAGATCAGAGTCCACAGATCACAGTTCACAGTTCTCAGTTCACAGATCACAGTTCACAGTCTTCATTTCACACTTCACAGTTCGCAGTTCACAGTTCAAAGATCACAGTTCACAGTTCACAGTTCACAGTTCACAGTCCACAGTTCACTATTCACAGCTCACAGTTTTCAGTTCACAGATCACAGTTCACAGTCTTCATTTCACACTTCACAGTTCGCAGTTCACAGTTCACAGATCACAGTTCACAGTTCACAGTTCACACTTCACAGTTCACAGTTCACAGATCACAGTTCACAGTTCACAAGTTCACAGTTCACAGTTCCCAGTTCGCAGGTCACAGTTCACATTTCACAATTCACTGTCTTCATTGCATTCTTCACAGTTCGCAGTTCACAGTTCACAGGTCACAGATCACAGCCCACTCTTCACAGTTCACAGTTCTCAGTTCACAGATCACAATTCACAGACTTCATTTCACAATTCACTTTTCACAGTTCACAGTTCACAGTTCACAGTTCACAGTTCACAGTTCACAGTTCACAGTTCACAGATCACAGTTCACTATTCACAGCTCACAGTTCTCAGTTCTCAGATCGCAGTTCACAGTCTTCATTTCACACTTCACAGTTCGCAGTGCACAGTTCAAAGATCACAGTTCACAGTTCACAGTTCACAGTTCACAGTCCACAGTTCACTATTCACAGCTCACAGTTCTCAGTTCTCAGTTCACAGATCACAGTTCACAGTCTTCATTTCACACTTCACAGTTCGCAGTTCACAGTTCACAGATCACAGTTCACAGTTCACAGTTCACACTTCACAGTTCACAGATCACAGTTCACTGTCTTCATTTCATACTTCACAGTTCGCAGTTCACAGTTCACAGGTCACAGTTCACAGCCCACTCTTCACAGTTCACAGTTCACAGTTCACAGATCACAGACCACAGTTCACTGTTCACAGATCACAGTTCACAGTACACAGTCTTCATTTCATACTTCACAGTTCGCAGTTCACAGTTCACAGTTCACAGGTCACAGTTTACAGTCCACTGTTCACAGTTCACAGTTCTCAGTTCACAGATCACAGTTCACAGACTTCATTTCACAATTCAGTTTTCACAGTTCACAGTTCACAGTTCTCAGTTCACAGATCACAGTTCACAGTCTTCATTTCACAGTTCACAGTTCACAGTTCACAGATCATAGACCACAGTTCACTGTTCACAGATCACAGTTCACAGTTCACAGTTCACAGTTCACAGTCTTCATTTCACACTTCAGACTTCACAGTGCACAGTTCACAGTCCACAGATCACAGTTCACTGTTCTCAGTTCACAGATCACAGTTCACAGTCTTCGTTTCACACTTCACAGTTCGCAGTTCACAGTTCACAGATCACAGTTCACAGGTCACAGTTCACAGTTCACAGGTTACAGTCCACTGATCACAGTCCGCAGTTCACTGTTCACAGATCATAGTTCACAGTTCACAGTTCACAGTTCACAGTTCACAGTTCACAGTTCACAGTTCCCAGTTCGCAGGTCACAGTTCACATTTCACAGTTCACTGTCTTCATTTCATACTTCACAGTTCGAAGTTCACAGTTCACAGTTCACAGTTCACAGTTCACAGGTCACAGTTCACAGTTCACAAGTCACAGGTCACAGTTCACAGTTCACAGTCCACACTTCACTGTTCACAGATCACAGTTCACAGTTCACAGTTCACAGTTCACAGGTCACAGTTCACAGTTCCCCGTTCACAGTATTCATTTCACACTTCACAGTTCGCAGTTCACAGTTGACAGTTCACAGTCCACAGTTCAATATTCACAGTTCACAGTTCACAGTCCACAGATCACAGTTCACAGTCTTCATTTCACACTTCACAGTTCGCAGTTCACAGTTCACAGATCACAGTTCACAGTTCACAGTTCACAGTTCACAAGTCACAGGTCACAGTTCACAGTTCACAGTCCACACTTCACTGTTCACAGATCACAGTTCACAGTTCACAGTTCACAGTTCACAGTTCACAGGTCACAGTTCACAGTTCCCCGTTCACAGTATTCATTTCACACTTCACAGTTCGCAGTTCACAGTTGACAGTTCACAGTCCACAGTTCAATATTCACAGTTCACAGTTCACAGTCCACAGATCACAGTTCACAGTCTTCATTTCACACTTCACAGTTCGCAGTTCACAGTTCACAGATCACAGTTCACAGTTCACAGTTCACAGTTCACAGTTCACAGTTCACAGTTCACAGTCTTCATTTCACACTTCACAGATCACAGTTCACAGTTCACAGTTCACAGTTCACAGGTTACAGTCCACAGATCACAGTCCGCAGTTCACTGTTCACAGATCATAGTTCACAGTTCACAGTTCACAGTTCACAGTTCACAGTTCACAGTTCACAGTTCACATTTCACACTTCAGAGTTCACAGATCACAGTTCACAGTTCACAGTTCACAGTTCCCAGTTCGCAGGTCACAGTTCACATTTCACAGTTCACTGTCTTCATTTCGTACTTCACAGTTCGAAGTTCACAGTTCACAGTTCACAGTTCACAGTTCACAGTTCACAGTTCACAGGTCACAGTTCACAGTTCACAGTCCGCAGTTCACTGTTCACAGATCATAGTTCACAGTTCACAGTTCACAGTTCACAGTTCACAGTTCACAGTTCACAGTTCACAGTTCACAGTTCACAGTTCACAGATCACAGTTCACTGTCTTCATTTCATACTTCACAGTTCGCAGTTCACAGTTCACAGGTCACAGTTCACAGCCCACTCTTCACAGTTCACAGTTCACAGTTCACAGATCACAGACCACAGTTCACTGTTCACAGATCACAGTTCACAGTACACAGTCTTCATTTCATACTTCACAGTTCGCAGTTCACAGTTCACAGTTCACAGGTCACAGTTTACAGTCCACTGTTCACAGTTCACAGTTCTCAGTTCACAGATCACAGTTCACAGACTTCATTTCACAATTCAGTTTTCACAGTTCACAGTTCACAGTTCTCAGTTCACAGATCACAGTTCACAGTCTTCATTTCACAGTTCACAGTTCACAGTTCACAGATCATAGACCACAGTTCACTGTTCACAGATCACAGTTCACAGTTCACAGTTCACAGTTCACAGTCTTCATTTCACACTTCAGACTTCACAGTGCACAGTTCACAGTC
The DNA here is from genome assembly GCA_963971365.1 of Lasioglossum villosulum. Classification (NCBI taxonomy): domain Eukaryota; kingdom Metazoa; phylum Arthropoda; class Insecta; order Hymenoptera; family Halictidae; genus Lasioglossum; species Lasioglossum villosulum. The sequence goes on along the minus strand of CAXARU010000031.1, from coordinate 1,814,960 downwards.
CACAGATCACAGTTCACTGTTCTCAGTTCACAGATCACAGTTCACAGTCTTCGTTTCACACTTCACAGTTCGCAGTTCACAGTTCACAGATCACAGTTCACAGGTCACAGTTCACAGTTCACAGGTTACAGTCCACTGATCACAGTCCGCAGTTCACTGTTCACAGATCATAGTTCACAGTTCACAGTTCACAGTTCACAGTTCACAGTTCACAGTTCACAGTTCCCAGTTCGCAGGTCACAGTTCACATTTCACAGTTCACTGTCTTCATTTCATACTTCACAGTTCGAAGTTCACAGTTCACAGTTCACAGTTCACAGTTCACAGGTCACAGTTCACAGTTCACAAGTCACAGGTCACAGTTCACAGTTCACAGTCCACACTTCACTGTTCACAGATCACAGTTCACAGTTCACAGTTCACAGTTCACAGGTCACAGTTCACAGTTCCCCGTTCACAGTATTCATTTCACACTTCACAGTTCGCAGTTCACAGTTGACAGTTCACAGTCCACAGTTCAATATTCACAGTTCACAGTTCACAGTCCACAGATCACAGTTCACAGTCTTCATTTCACACTTCACAGTTCGCAGTTCACAGTTCACAGATCACAGTTCACAGTTCACAGTTCACAGTTCACAAGTCACAGGTCACAGTTCACAGTTCACAGTCCACACTTCACTGTTCACAGATCACAGTTCACAGTTCACAGTTCACAGTTCACAGTTCACAGGTCACAGTTCACAGTTCCCCGTTCACAGTATTCATTTCACACTTCACAGTTCGCAGTTCACAGTTGACAGTTCACAGTCCACAGTTCAATATTCACAGTTCACAGTTCACAGTCCACAGATCACAGTTCACAGTCTTCATTTCACACTTCACAGTTCGCAGTTCACAGTTCACAGATCACAGTTCACAGTTCACAGTTCACAGTTCACAGTTCACAGTTCTCAGTTCACAGATCACAGTTCACAGTCTTCATTTCACACTTCACAGTTCGCAGTTCACAGTTCAAAGATCACAGTTCACAGTTCACAGTTCACAGTTCACAGTCCACAGTTCACTATTCACAGCTCACAGTTCTCAGTTCACAGATCACAGTTCACAGTCTTCATTTCACAGTTCACAGTTCACAGTTCACAGATCACAGACCACAGTTCACTGTTCACAGATCACAGTTCACAGTACACAGTCTTCATTTCATACTTCACAGTTCGCAGTTCACAGTTCACAGTTCACAGGTCACAGTTCACAGTCCACTGCTCACAGTTCACAGTTCTCAGTTCACAGATCACAGTTCACAGACTTCATTTCACAATTCAGTTTTCACAGTTCACAGTTCACAGTTCTCAGTTCACAGATCACAGTTCACAGTCTTGATTTCACAGTTCACAATTCACAGTTCACAGATCACAGACCACAGTTCACTGTTCACAGATCACAGTTCACAGTTCACAGTTCACATTTCACAGTCTTCATTTCACACTTCAGTCATCACAGTGCACAGTTCAGAGTCCACAGATCACAGTTCACAGTTCTCAGTTCCCAGATCACAGTTCACAGTCTTCATTTCACACTTCACAGTTCGCAGTTCACAGTTCAAAGATCACAGTTCACAGTTCACAGTTCACAGTTCACAGTCCACAGTTCACTATTCACAGCTCACAGTTCTCAGTTCACAGATCACAGTTCACAGTCTTCATTTCACACTTCACAGTTCGCAGTTCACAGTTCACAGATCACAGTTCACAGTTCACAGTTCACACTTCACAGTTCACAGATCACAGTTCACAGTTCACAAGTTCACAGTTCACAGTTCCCAGTTCGCAGGTCACAGTTCACATTTCACAATTCACTGTCTTCATTTCATTCTTCACAGTTCGCAGTTCACAGTTCACAGCCCACTCTTCACAGTTCCCAGTTCTCAGTTCACAGATCACAATTCACAGACTTCATTTCACAATTCACTTTTCACAGTTCACAGTTCACAGTTCACAGTTCACAGTTCACAGATCACAGTTCACTATTCACAGCTCACAGTTCTCAGTTCTCAGATCACAGTTCACAGTCTTCATTTCACACTTCACAGTTCGCAGTGCACAGTTCAAAGATCACAGTTCACAGTTCACAGTTCACAGTTCACAGTCCACAGTTCACTATTCACAGCTCACAGTTCTCAGTTCTCAGTTCACAGATCACAGTTCACAGTCTTCATTTCACACTTCACAGTTCGCAGTTCACAGTTCACAGATCACAGTTCACAGTTCACAGTTCACACTTCACAGTTCACAGATCACAGTTCACTGTCTTCATTTCATACTTCACAGTTCGCAGTTCACAGTTCACAGTTCACAGGTCACAGTTCACAGCCCACTCTTCACAGTTCACAGTTCACAGTTCACAGATCACAGACCACAGTTCACTGTTCACAGATCACAGTTCACAGTACACAGTCTTCATTTCATACTTCACAGTTCGCAGTTCACAGTTCACAGTTCACAGGTCACAGTTTACAGTCCACTGTTCACAGTTCACAGTTCTCAGTTCACAGATCACAGTTCACAGACTTCATTTCACAATTCAGTTCTCACAGTGCACAGTTCACAGTTCTCAGTTCACAGATCACAGTTCACAGTCTTCATTTCACAGTTCACAGTTCACAGTTCACAGATCATAGACCACAGTTCACTGTTCACAGTTCACAGTTCACAGTTCACAGTTCACAGTTCACAGTTCACAGTCTTCATTTCACACTTCAGACTTCACAGTGCACAGTTCACAGTCCACAGATCACAGCTCACTGTTCTCAGTTCACAGATCACAGTTCACAGTCTTCGTTTCACACTTCACAGTTCGCAGTTCACAGTTCACAGATCACAGTTCACAGGTCACAGTTCACAGTTCACAGGTTACAGTCCACTGATCACAGTCCGCAGTTCACTGTTCACAGATCATAGTTCACAGTTCACAGTTCACAGTTCACAGTTCACAGTTCACAGTTCACAGTTCACAGTTCCGAGTTCGCAGGTCACAGTTCACATTTCACAGTTCACTGTCTTCATTTCATACTTCACAGTTCGAAGTTCACAGTTCACAGTTCACAGTTCACAGTTCACAGTTCACAGGTCACAGTTCACAGTTCACAAGTCACAGGTCACAGTTCACAGTTCACAGTCCACACTTAACTGTTCACAGATCACAGTTCACAGTTCACAGTTCACAGTTCACAGGTCACAGTTCACAGTTCCCCGTTCACAGTATTCATTTCACACTTCACAGTTCGCAGTTCACAGTCTTCATTTCACACTTCAGTCATCACAGTGCACAGATCAGAGTCCACAGATCACAGTTCACAGTTCTCAGTTCACAGATCACAGTTCACAGTCTTCATTTCACACTTCACAGTTCGCAGTTCACAGTTCAAAGATCACAGTTCACAGTTCACAGTTCACAGTTCACAGTCCACAGTTCACTATTCACAGCTCACAGTTTTCAGTTCACAGATCACAGTTCACAGTCTTCATTTCACACTTCACAGTTCGCAGTTCACAGTTCACAGATCACAGTTCACAGTTCACAGTTCACACTTCACAGTTCACAGTTCACAGATCACAGTTCACAGTTCACAAGTTCACAGTTCACAGTTCCCAGTTCGCAGGTCACAGTTCACATTTCACAATTCACTGTCTTCATTGCATTCTTCACAGTTCGCAGTTCACAGTTCACAGGTCACAGATCACAGCCCACTCTTCACAGTTCACAGTTCTCAGTTCACAGATCACAATTCACAGACTTCATTTCACAATTCACTTTTCACAGTTCACAGTTCACAGTTCACAGTTCACAGTTCACAGTTCACAGTTCACAGTTCACAGATCACAGTTCACTATTCACAGCTCACAGTTCTCAGTTCTCAGATCGCAGTTCACAGTCTTCATTTCACACTTCACAGTTCGCAGTGCACAGTTCAAAGATCACAGTTCACAGTTCACAGTTCACAGTTCACAGTCCACAGTTCACTATTCACAGCTCACAGTTCTCAGTTCTCAGTTCACAGATCACAGTTCACAGTCTTCATTTCACACTTCACAGTTCGCAGTTCACAGTTCACAGATCACAGTTCACAGTTCACAGTTCACACTTCACAGTTCACAGATCACAGTTCACTGTCTTCATTTCATACTTCACAGTTCGCAGTTCACAGTTCACAGGTCACAGTTCACAGCCCACTCTTCACAGTTCACAGTTCACAGTTCACAGATCACAGACCACAGTTCACTGTTCACAGATCACAGTTCACAGTACACAGTTTTCATTTCATACTTCACAGTTCGCAGTTCACAGTTCACAGTTCACAGGTCACAGTTTACAGTCCACTGTTCACAGTTCACAGTTCTCAGTTCACAGATCACAGTTCACAGACTTCATTTCACAATTCAGTTTTCACAGTTCACAGTTCACAGTTCTCAGTTCACAGATCACAGTTCACAGTCTTCATTTCACAGTTCACAGTTCACAGTTCACAGATCATAGACCACAGTTCACTGTTCACAGATCACAGTTCACAGTTCACAGTTCACAGTTCACAGTCTTCATTTCACACTTCAGACTTCACAGTGCACAGTTCACAGTCCACAGATCACAGTTCACTGTTCTCAGTTCACAGATCACAGTTCACAGTCTTCGTTTCACACTTCACAGTTCGCAGTTCACAGTTCACAGATCACAGTTCACAGGTCACAGTTCACAGTTCACAGGTTACAGTCCACTGATCACAGTCCGCAGTTCACTGTTCACAGATCATAGTTCACAGTTCACAGTTCACAGTTCACAGTTCACAGTTCACAGTTCACAGTTCCCAGTTCGCAGGTCACAGTTCACATTTCACAGTTCACTGTCTTCATTTCATACTTCACAGTTCGAAGTTCACAGTTCACAGTTCACAGTTCACAGTTCACAGGTCACAGTTCACAGTTCACAAGTCACAGGTCACAGTTCACAGTTCACAGTCCACACTTCACTGTTCACAGATCACAGTTCACAGTTCACAGTTCACAGTTCACAGGTCACAGTTCACAGTTCCCCGTTCACAGTATTCATTTCACACTTCACAGTTCGCAGTTCACAGTTGACAGTTCACAGTCCACAGTTCAATATTCACAGTTCACAGTTCACAGTCCACAGATCACAGTTCACAGTCTTCATTTCACACTTCACAGTTCGCAGTTCACAGTTCACAGATCACAGTTCACAGTTCACAGTTCACAGTTCACAAGTCACAGGTCACAGTTCACAGTTCACAGTCCACACTTCACAGTTCACAGATCACAGTTCACAGTTCACAGTTCACAGTTCACAGTTCACAGTTCACAGATCACAGTTCACTATTCACAGCTCACAGTTCTCAGTTCTCAGATCGCAGTTCACAGTCTTCATTTCACACTTCACAGTTCGCAGTGCACAGTTCAAAGATCACAGTTCACAGTTCACAGTTCACAGTTCACAGTCCACAGTTCACTATTCACAGCTCACAGTTCTCAGTTCTCAGTTCACAGATCACAGTTCACAGTCTTCATTTCACACTTCACAGTTCGCAGTTCACAGTTCACAGATCACAGTTCACAGTTCACAGTTCACACTTCACAGTTCACAGATCACAGTTCACTGTCTTCATTTCATACTTCACAGTTCGCAGTTCACAGTTCACAGGTCACAGTTCACAGCCCACTCTTCACAGTTCACAGTTCACAGTTCACAGATCACAGACCACAGTTCACTGTTCACAGATCACAGTTCACAGTACACAGTCTTCATTTCATACTTCACAGTTCGCAGTTCACAGTTCACAGTTCACAGGTCACAGTTTACAGTCCACTGTTCACAGTTCACAGTTCTCAGTTCACAGATCACAGTTCACAGACTTCATTTCACAATTCAGTTTTCACAGTTCACAGTTCACAGTTCTCAGTTCACAGATCACAGTTCACAGTCTTCATTTCACAGTTCACAGTTCACAGTTCACAGATCATAGACCACAGTTCACTGTTCACAGATCACAGTTCACAGTTCACAGTTCACAGTTCACAGTCTTCATTTCACACTTCAGACTTCACAGTGCACAGTTCACAGTCCACAGATCACAGTTCACTGTTCTCAGTTCACAGATCACAGTTCACAGTTTACAGTTCTCAGTTCACAGTTGACAGTTCACAGTTCACAGTCTTCATTTCACACTGCAGTCTTCACAGTGCACAGTTCACAGTCCACAGATCACAGCTCACTGTTCTCAGTTCACAGATCACAGTTCACAGTCTTCGTTTCACACTTCACAGTTCGCAGTTCACAGTTCACAGATCACAGTTCACAGGTCACAGTTCACAGTTCACAGGTTACAGTCCACTGATCACAGTCCGCAGTTCACTGTTCACAGATCATAGTTCACAGTTCACAGTTCACAGTTCACAGTTCGCAGTTCACAGTTCACAGATCACAGTTCACAGGTCACAGTTCACAGTTCACAGGTTACAGTCCACTGATCACAGTCCGCAGTTCACTGTTCACAGATCATAGTTCACAGTTCACAGTTCACAGTTCACAGTTCACAGTTCACAGTTCACAGTTCACAGTTCACAGTTCCGAGTTCGCAGGTCACAGTTCACATTTCACAGTTCACTGTCTTCATTTCATACTTCACAGTTCGAAGTTCACAGTTCACAGTTCACAGTTCACAGTTCACAGTTCACAGATCACAGTTCACAGTTCACAGTTCACAGTTCACAGGTCACAGTTCACAGTTCCCCGTTCACAGTATTCATTTCACACTTCACAGTTCGCAGTTTACAGTCTTCATTTCACACTTCAGTCATCACAGTGCACAGATCAGAGTCCACAGATCACAGTTCACTGTTCTCAGTTCACAGATCACAGTTCACAGTCTTCATTTCACACTTCACAGTTCGCAGTTCACAGTTCAAAGATCACAGTTCACAGTTCACAGTTCACAGTTCACAGTCCACAGTTCACTATTCACAGCTCACAGTTTTCAGTTCACAGATCACAGTTCACAGTCTTCATTTCACACTTCACAGTTCGCAGTTCACAGTTCACAGATCACAGTTCACAGTTCACAGTTCACACTTCACAGTTCACAGTTCACAGATCACAGTTCACAGTTCACAAGTTCACAGTTCACAGTTCCCAGTTCGCAGGTCACAGTTCACATTTCACAATTCACTGTCTTCATTTCATTCTTCACAGTTCGCAGTTCACAGTTCACAGGTCACAGATCACAGCCCACCTTCACAGTTCACAGTTCTCAGTTCACAGATCACAATTCACAGACTTCATTTCACAATTCACTTTTCACAGTTCACAGTTCACAGTTCACAGTTCACAGTTCACAGTTCACAGTTCACAGTTCACAGTTCACAGATCACAGTTCACTATTCACAGCTCACAGTTCTCAGTTCTCAGATCGCAGTTCACAGTCTTCATTTCAGACTTCACAGTTCGCAGTGCACAGTTCAAAGATCACAGTTCACAGTTCACAGTTCACAGTTCACAGTCCACAGTTCACTATTCACAGCTCACAGTTCTCAGTTCTCAGTTCACAGATCACAGTTCACAGTCTTCATTTCACACTTCACAGTTCGCAGTTCACAGTTCACAGATCACAGTTCACAGTTCACAGTTCACACTTCACAGTTCACAGATCACAGTTCACTGTCTTCATTTCATACTTCACAGTTCGCAGTTCACAGTTCACAGGTCACAGTTCACAGCCCACTCTTCACAGTTCACAGTTCACAGTTCACAGATCACAGACCACAGTTCACTGTTCACAGATCACAGTTCACAGTACACAGTCTTCATTTCATACTTCACAGTTCGCAGTTCACAGTTCACAGTTCACAGGTCACAGTTTACAGTCCACTGTTCACAGTTCACAGTTCTCAGTTCACAGATCACAGTTCACAGACTTCATTTCACAATTCAGTTTTCACAGTTCACAGTTCACAGTTCTCAGTTCACAGATCACAGTTCACAGTCTTCATTTCACAGTTCACAGTTCACAGTTCACAGATCATAGACCACAGTTCACTGTTCACAGATCACAGTTCACAGTTCACAGTTCACAGTTCACAGTCTTCATTTCACACTTCAGACTTCACAGTGCACAGTTCACAGTCCACAGATCACAGTTCACTGTTCTCAGTTCACAGATCACAGTTCACAGTCTTCGTTTCACACTTCACAGTTCGCAGTTCACAGTTCACAGATCACAGTTCACAGGTCACAGTTCACAGTTCACAGGTTACAGTCCACTGATCACAGTCCGCAGTTCACTGTTCACAGATCATAGTTCACAGTTCACAGTTCACAGTTCACAGTTCACAGTTCACAGTTCACAGTTCCCAGTTCGCAGGTCACAGTTCACATTTCACAGTTCACTGTCTTCATTTCATACTTCACAGTTCGAAGTTCACAGTTCACAGTTCACAGTTCACAGTTCACAGGTCACAGTTCACAGTTCACAAGTCACAGGTCACAGTTCACAGTTCACAGTCCACACTTCACTGTTCACAGATCACAGTTCACAGTTCACAGTTCACAGTTCACAGGTCACAGTTCACAGTTCCCCGTTCACAGTATTCATTTCACACTTCACAGTTCGCAGTTCACAGTTGACAGTTCACAGTCCACAGTTCAATATTCACAGTTCACAGTTCACAGTCCACAGATCACAGTTCACAGTCTTCATTTCACACTTCACAGTTCGCAGTTCACAGTTCACAGATCACAGTTCACAGTTCACAGTTCACAGTTCACAAGTCACAGGTCACAGTTCACAGTTCACAGTCCACACTTCACTGTTCACAGATCACAGTTCACAGTTCACAGTTCACAGTTCACAGTTCACAGGTCACAGTTCACAGTTCCCCGTTCACAGTATTCATTTCACACTTCACAGTTCGCAGTTCACAGTTGACAGTTCACAGTCCACAGTTCAATATTCACAGTTCACAGTTCACAGTCCACAGATCACAGTTCACAGTCTTCATTTCACACTTCACAGTTCGCAGTTCACAGTTCACAGATCACAGTTCACAGTTCACAGTTCACAGTTCACAGTTCACAGTTCACAGTCTTCATTTCACACTTCACAGATCACAGTTCACAGTTCACAGTTCACAGTTCACAGGTTACAGTCCACAGATCACAGTCCGCAGTTCACTGTTCACAGATCATAGTTCACAGTTCACAGTTCACAGTTCACAGTTCACAGTTCACAGTTCACAGTTCACATTTCACACTTCAGAGTTCACAGATCACAGTTCACAGTTCACAGTTCACAGTTCCCAGTTCGCAGGTCACAGTTCACATTTCACAGTTCACTGTCTTCATTTCGTACTTCACAGTTCGAAGTTCACAGTTCACAGTTCACAGTTCACAGTTCACAGTTCACAGGTCACAGTTCACAGTTCACAGTCCGCAGTTCACTGTTCACAGATCATAGTTCACAGTTCACAGTTCACAGTTCACAGTTCACAGTTCACAGTTCACAGTTCACAGTTCACAGTTCACAGTTCACAGTTCACAGTTCACAGTTCACAGATCACAGTTCACTGTCTTCATTTCATACTTCACAGTTCGCAGTTCACAGTTCACAGGTCACAGTTCACAGCCCACTCTTCACAGTTCACAGTTCACAGTTCACAGATCACAGACCACAGTTCACTGTTCACAGATCACAGTTCACAGTACACAGTCTTCATTTCATACTTCACAGTTCGCAGTTCACAGTTCACAGTTCACAGGTCACAGTTTACAGTCCACTGTTCACAGTTCACAGTTCTCAGTTCACAGATCACAGTTCACAGACTTCATTTCACAATTCAGTTTTCACAGTTCACAGTTCACAGTTCTCAGTTCACAGATCACAGTTCACAGTCTTCATTTCACAGTTCACAGTTCACAGTTCACAGATCATAGACCACAGTTCACTGTTCACAGATCACAGTTCACAGTTCACAGTTCACAGTTCACAGTCTTCATTTCACACTTCAGACTTCACAGTGCACAGTTCACAGTCCACAGATCACAGTTCACTGTTCTCAGTTCACAGATCACAGTTCACAGTCTTCGTTTCACACTTCACAGTTCGCAGTTCACAGTTCACAGATCACAGTTCACAGGTCACAGTTCACAGTTCACAGGTTACAGTCCACTGATCACAGTCCGCAGTTCACTGTTCACAGATCATAGTTCACAGTTCACAGTTCACAGTTCACAGTTCACAGTTCACAGTTCACAGTTCCCAGTTCGCAGGTCACAGTTCACATTTCACAGTTCACTGTCTTCATTTCATACTTCACAGTTCGAAGTTCACAGTTCACAGTTCACAGTTCACAGTTCACAGGTCACAGTTCACAGTTCACAAGTCACAGGTCACAGTTCACTGTTCACAGTCCACACTTCACTGTTCACAGATCACAGTTCACAGTTCACAGTTCACAGTTCACAGGTCACAGTTCACAGTTCCCCGTTCACAGTATTCATTTCACACTTCACAGTTCGCAGTTCACAGTTGACAGTTCACAGTCCACAGTTCAATATTCACAGTTCACAGTTCACAGTCCACAGATCACAGTTCACAGTCTTCATTTCACACTTCACAGTTCGCAGTTCACAGTTCACAGATCACAGTTCACAGTTCACAGTTCACAGTTCACAAGTCACAGGTCACAGTTCACAGTTCACAGTCCACACTTCACTGTTCACAGATCACAGTTCACAGTTCACAGTTCACAGTTCCCCGTTCACAGTATTCATTTCACACTTCACAGTTCGCAGTTCACAGTTGACAGTTCACAGTCCACAGTTCAATATTCACAGTTCACAGTTCACAGTCCACAGATCACAGTTCACAGTCTTCATTTCACACTTCACAGTTCGCAGTTCACAGTTCACAGATCACAGTTCACAGTTCACAGTTCACAGTTCACAGTTCACAGTTCACAGTCTTCATTTCACACTTCACAGATCACAGTTCACAGTTCACAGTTCACAGTTCACAGGTTACAGTCCACAGATCACAGTCCGCAGTTCACTGTTCACAGATCATAGTTCACAGTTCACAGTTCACAGTTCACAGTTCACAGTTCACAGTTCACAGTTCACATTTCACACTTCAGAGTTCACAGATCACAGTTCACAGTTCACAGTTCACAGTTCCCAGTTCGCAGGTCACAGTTCACATTTCACAGTTCACTGTCTTCATTTCGTACTTCACAGTTCGAAGTTCACAGTTCACAGTTCACAGTTCACAGTTCACAGTTCACAGTTCACAGGTCACAGTTCACAGTTCACAGTCCGCAGTTCACTGTTCACAGATCATAGTTCACAGTTCACAGTTCACAGTTCACAGTTCACAGTTCACAGTTCACAGTTCACAGTTCACAGTTCACAGTTCACAGTTCACAGTTCACAGTTCATAGTTCACAGTTCACAGTTCACAGTTCACAGTTCACAGTTCACACTTCACAGTTCACAGATCACAGATCACAGTTCACAGTTCACAGTTCACTGTCTTCATTTCATACTTCACAGTTCACTGTCTTCATTTCATACTTCACAGTTCACAGTTCACAGTTCACAGTTCACACTTCACAGTTCACAGATCACAGTTCACAGTTCACAGTTCACAGTTCACAGTTCACAGTTCCCAGTTCGCAGGTCACAGTTCACATTTCACAGTTCACTGTCTTCATTTCATACTTCACAGTTCACAGTTCACAGTCCACAGTTCACAGTTCACAGTTCTCAGTTCACACATCACAGTTCACAGTCTTCATTTCACACTTCACAGTTCGCAGTTCACAGTTCACAGATCACAGTTCACAGTTCACACTTCACAGTTCACAGATCACAGTTCTCAGTTCACAGATCACAGTTCACAGTCTTCATTTCACAGTTCACAGTTCGCAGTTCACAGTCCGCAGTTCACAGTTCACAGATCACATATCACAGTTCACAGTTCACAGTTCACATTTCACAGTTCACAGTTTACAGTTCACAGTTTACAGTTCACAGTTCTCAGTTCACAGATCACAGTTCACAGTCTTCATTTCACACTTCACAGTTCGCAGTTCACAGTTCACAGATCACAGTTCACAGATTACAGTTCTCAGTTGACAGTTGACAGTTCACAGTACACACTTCACAGTTCACAGTCCACAGTTCACTGTTCACAATTCACAGATCACAGTTCACAGTTCACAGTTCACAGTTCACAGTTCACAGGTCACAGTTCACAGTTCCCCGTTCACAGTATTCATTTCACACTTCACAGTTCGCAGTTCACAGATCACAGTTCACAGATTACAGTTCACAGTTGACAGTTGACAGTTCACAGTACACACTTCACAGTTCACAGTTCACAGTCCACAGTTCACAGTTCACAGTTCTCAGTTCACACATCACAGTTCACAGTCTTCATTTCACACTTCACAGTTCGCAGTTCACAGTTCACAGATCACAGTTCACAGTTCACACTTCACAGTTCACAGATCACAGTTCTCAGTTCACAGATCACAGTTCACAGTCTTCATTTCACAGTTCACAGTTCGCAGTTCACAGTCCGCAGTTCACAGTTCACAGATCACAGATCACAGTTCACAGTTCACATTTCACAGTTCACAGTTTACAGTTCACAGTTTACAGTTCTCAGTTCACAGTTGACAGTTCACAGTTCACAGTCTTCATTTCACACTGCAGTCTTCACAGTGCACAGGTTACAGTCCACAGATCACAGTTCACAGTTCTCAGTTCACAGATCACAGTTCACAGTCTTCATTTCACACTTCACAGTTCGCAGTTCACAGTTCACAGATCACAGTTCACAGATTACAGTTCTCAGTTGACAGTTGACAGTTCACAGTACACACTTCACAGTTCACAGTCCACAGTTCACTGTTCACAATTCACAGATCACAGTTCACAGTTCACAGTTCACAGTTCACAGTTCACAGGTCACAGTTCACAGTTCCCCGTTCACAGTATTCATTTCACACTTCACAGTTCGCAGTTCACAGATCACAGTTCACAGATTACAGTTGACAGTTGACAGTTGACAGTTCACAGTACACACTTCACAGTTCACAGTTCACAGTCCACTGTTCACAGTTCACAGTTCACAGTTTACAGTTCTCAGTTCACAGTTGACAGTTCACAGTTCACAGTCTTCATTTCACACTGCAGTCTTCACAGTGCACAGGTTACAGTCCACAGATCACAGTTCACAGTTCTCAGTTCACAGATCACAGTTCACAGTCTTCATTTCACACTTCACAGTTCGCAGTTCACAGTTCACAGGTCACAGTTCACAGCCCACTCTTCACAGTTCACAGTTCACAGTTCACAGATCACAGACCACAGTTCACTGTTCACAGATCACAGTTCACAGTACACAGTCTTCATTTCATACTTCACAGTTCGCAGTTCACTGTTCACAGTTCACAGGTCACAGTTTACAGTCCACTGTTCACAGTTCACAGTTCTCAGTTCACAGATCACAGTTCACAGACTTCATTTCACAATTCAGTTTTCACAGTTCACAGTTCACAGTTCTCAGTTCACAGATCACAGTTCACAGTCTTCATTTCACAGTTCACAGTTCACAGTTCACAGTTCACAGATCACAGACCACAGTTCACTGTTCACAGATCACAGTTCACAGTTCACAGTTCACAGTTCACAGTTCACAGTTCACAGTCTTCATTTCACACTTCAGACTTCACAGTGCACAGTTCACAGTCCACAGATCACAGTTCACTGTTCTCAGTTCACAGATCACAGTTCACAGTCTTCATTTCACACTTCACAGTTCGCAGTTCCCAGTTCGCAGGTCACAGTACACATTTCACAATTCACTGTCTTCAATTCATTCTTCACAGTTCGCAGTTCACAGTTCACAGGTCACAGATCACAGCCCACTCTTCACAGTTCACAGTTCTCAGTTCACAGATCACAATTCACAGACTTCATTTCACAGTCCACAGTTCGCAGTTCACAGTCCGCAGTTCACAGTTCACAGATCACAGATCACAGTTCACAGTTCACAGTTCACATTTCACAGTTCACAGTTTACAGTTCACAGTTTACAGTTCACAGTTCTCAGTTCACAGATCACAGTTCACAGTCTTCATTTCACACTTCACAGTTCGCAGTTCACAGTTCACAGATCACAGTTCACAGATTACAGTTCTCAGTTGACAGTTGACAGTTCACAGTACACACTTCACAGTTCACAGTCCACAGTTCACTGTTCACAATTCACAGATCACAGTTCACAGTTCACAGTTCACAGTTCACAGTTCACAGGTCACAGTTCACAGTTCCCCGTTCACAGTATTCATTTCACACTTCACAGTTCGCAGTTCACAGATCACAGTTCACAGATTACAGTTCACAGTTGACAGTTGACAGTTCACAGTACACACTTCACAGTTCACAGTTCACAGTCCACAGTTCACAGTTCACAGTTCTCAGTTCACACATCACAGTTCACAGTCTTCATTTCACACTTCACAGTTCGCAGTTCACAGTTCACAGATCACAGTTCACAGTTCACACTTCACAGTTCACAGATCACAGTTCTCAGTTTACAGATCACAGTTCACAGTCTTCATTTCACAGTTCACAGTTCGCAGTTCACAGTCCGCAGTTCACAGTTCACAGATCACAGATCACAGTTCACAGTTCACATTTCACAGTTCACAGTTTACAGTTCACAGTTTACAGTTCTCAGTTCACAGTTGACAGTTCACAGTTCACAGTCTTCATTTCACACTGCAGTCTTCACAGTGCACAGGTTACAGTCCACAGATCACAGTTCACAGTTCTCAGTTCACAGATCACAGTTCACAGTCTTCATTTCACACTTCACAGTTCGCAGTTCACAGTTCACAGATCACAGTTCACAGATTACAGTTCTCAGTTGACAGTTGACAGTTCACAGTACACACTTCACAGTTCACAGTCCACAGTTCACTGTTCACAATTCACAGATCACAGTTCACAGTTCACAGTTCACAGTTCACAGGTCACAGTTCACAGTTCCCCGTTCACAGTATTCATTTCACACTTCACAGTTCGCAGTTCACAGATCACAGTTCACAGATTACAGTTCACAGTTGACAGTTGACAGTTCACAGTACACACTTCACAGTTCACAGTTCACAGTCCACTGTTCACAGTTCACAGTTCACAGTTTACAGTTCTCAGTTCACAGTTGACAGTTCACAGTTCACAGTCTTCATTTCACACTGCAGTCTTCACAGTGCACAGGTTACAGTCCACAGATCACAGTTCACAGTTCTCAGTTCACAGATCACAGTTCACAGTCTTCATTTCACACTTCACAGTTCGCAGTTCACAGTTCACAGGTCACAGTTCACAGCCCACTCTTCACAGTTCACAGTTCACAGTTCACAGATCACAGACCACAGTTCACTGTTCACAGATCACAGTTCACAGTACACAGTCTTCATTTCATACTTCACAGTTCGCAGTTCACTGTTCACAGTTCACAGGTCACAGTTTACAGTCCACTGTTCACAGTTCACAGTTCTCAGTTCACAGATCACAGTTCACAGACTTCATTTCACAATTCAGTTTTCACAGTTCACAGTTCACAGTTCTCAGTTCACAGATCACAGTTCACAGTCTTCATTTCACAGTTCACAGTTCACAGTTCACAGTTCACAGATCACAGACCACAGTTCACTGTTCACAGATCACAGTTCACAGTTCACAGTTCACAGTTCACAGTTCACAGTTCACAGTCTTCATTTCACACTTCAGACTTCACAGTGCACAGTTCACAGTCCACAGATCACAGTTCACTGTTCTCAGTTCACAGATCACAGTTCACAGTCTTCATTTCACACTTCACAGTTCGCAGTTCCCAGTTCGCAGGTCACAGTACACATTTCACAATTCACTGTCTTCAATTCATTCTTCACAGTTCGCAGTTCACAGTTCACAGGTCACAGATCACAGCCCACTCTTCACAGTTCACAGTTCTCAGTTCACAGATCACAATTCACAGACTTCATTTCACAATTCACTTTTCACAGTTCACAGTTCACAGTTCACAGTTCACAGTTCACAGTTCACAGTTCACAGATCACAGTTCACTATTCACAGCTCACAGTTCTCAGTTCTCAAATCACAGTTCACAGTCTTCATTTCACACTTCACAGTTCGCAGTGCACAGTTCAAAGATCACAGTTCACAGTTCACAGTTCACAGTTCACAGTCCACAGTTCACAGTCTTCATTTCACACTTCAGACTTCACAGTGCACAGTTCACAGTCCACAGATCACAGTTCACAGTTCACAGTTTACAGTTCACAGTTTACAGTTCTCAGTTCACAGTTGACAGTTCACAGTTCACAGTCTTCATTTCACACTGCAGTCTTCACAGTGCACAGGTTACAGTCCACAGATCACAGTTCACAGTTCTCAGTTCACAGATCACAGTTCACAGTCTTCATTTCACACTTCACAGTTCGCAGTTCACAGTTCACAGGTCACAGTTCACAGCCCACTCTTCACAGTTCACAGTTCACAGTTCACAGATCACAGACCACAGTTCACTGTTCACAGATCACAGTTCACAGTACACAGTCTTCATTTCATACTTCACAGTTCGCAGTTCACTGTTCACAGTTCACAGGTCACAGTTTACAGTCCACTGTTCACAGTTCACAGTTCTCAGTTCACAGATCACAGTTCACAGACTTCATTTCACAATTCAGTTTTCACAGTTCACAGTTCACAGTTCACAGTTCTCAGTTCACAGATCACAGTTCACAGTCTTCATTTCACAGTTCACAGTTCACAGTTCACAGTTCACAGATCACAGACCACAGTTCACTGTTCACAGATCACAGTTCACAGTTCACAGTTCACAGTTCACAGTTCACAGTTCACAGTCTTCATTTCACACTTCAGACTTCACAGTGCACAGTTCACAGTCCACAGATCACAGTTCACTGTTCTCAGTTCACAGATCACAGTTCACAGTCTTCATTTCACACTTCACAGTTCGCAGTTCCCAGTTCGCAGGTCACAGTACACATTTCACAATTCACTGTCTTCAATTCATTCTTCACAGTTCGCAGTTCACAGTTCACAGGTCACAGATCACAGCCCACTCTTCACAGTTCACAGTTCTCAGTTCACAGATCACAATTCACAGACTTCATTTCACAATTCACTTTTCACAGTTCACAGTTCACAGTTCACAGTTCACAGTTCACAGTTCACAGTTCACAGATCACAGTTCACTATTCACAGCTCACAGTTCTCAGTTCTCAAATCACAGTTCACAGTCTTCATTTCACACTTCACAGTTCGCAGTGCACAGTTCAAAGATCACAGTTCACAGTTCACAGTTCACAGTTCACAGTCCACAGTTCACTATTCACAGCTCACAGTTCTCAGTTCACAGATCACAGTTCACAGTCTTCATTTCACACTTCACAGTTCGCAGTTCACAGTTCACAGATCACAGTTCACAGTTCACAGTTCACAGTTCCCAGTTCGCAGGTCACAGTTCACATTTCACAGTTCACTGTCTTCATTTCATACTTCACAGTTCGCAGTTCACAGTTCACAGGTCACAGTTCACAGCCCACTCTTCACAGTTCACAGTTCACAGTTCACAGATCACAGACCACAGTTCACTGTTCACAGATCACAGTTCACAGTACACAGTCTTCATTTCATACTTCACAGTTCGCAGTTCACAGTTCACAGTTCACAGGTCACAGTTTACAGTCCACTGTTCACAGTTCACAGTTCTCAGTTCACAGATCACAGTTCTCAGTTCACAGATCACAGTTCACAGACTTCATTTCACAATTCACTTTTCACAGTTCACAGTTCACAGTTCTCAGTTCACAGATCACAGTTCACAGTATTCATTTCACAGTTCACAGTTCACAGTTCACAGATCACAGACCACAGTTCACTGTTCACAGATCACAGTTCACAGTTCACAGTTCACAGTTCACAGTTCACAGTTCACAGTTCACAGTCTTCATTTCACACTTCAGACTTCACAGTGCACAGTTCACAGGTCACAGTTCACAGTTCACAGGTCACAGTCCACTGATCACAGTCCGCAGTTCACTGTTCACAGATCATAGTTCACAGTTCACAGTTCACAGTTCACAGTTCACAGTTCACAGTTCCCAGTTCGCAGGTCACAGTTCACATTTCACAGTTCACTGTCTTCATTTCATACTTCACAGTTCGAAGTTCACTGTTCACAGTTCACAGTTCACAGTTCACAGTTCACAGGTCACAGTTCACAGTTCACAGGTCACAGGTCACAGTTCACAGTTCACAGTCCACACTTCACTGTTCACAGATCACAGTTCACAGTTCACAGTTCACAGTTCACAGGTCACAGTTCACAGTTCCCCGTTCACAGTATTCATTTCACACTTCACAGTTCGCAGTTCACAGTTGACAGTTCACAGTCCACAGTTCAATATTCACAGTTCACAGTTCACAGTCCACAGATCACAGTTCACAGTCTTCATTTCACACTTCACAGTTCGCAGTTCACAGTTCACAGATCACAGTTCACAGTTCACAGTTCACAGTTCACAGTTCACAGTTCACAGTTCACAGTCTTCATTTCACACTTCACAGATCACAGTTCACAGTTCACAGTTCACAGTTCACAGTTCACAGGTTACAGTCCACAGATCACAGTCCGCAGTTCACTGTTCACAGATCATAGTTCACAGTTCACAGTTCACAGTTCACAGTTCACAGTTCACAGTTCACAGTTCACAGTTCACAGTTCACATTTCACACTTCAGAGTTCACAGATCACAGTTCACAGTTCACAGTTCACAGTTCCCAGTTCGCAGGTCACAGTTCACATTTCACAGTTCACTGTCTTCATTTCGTACTTCACAGTTCGAAGTTCACAGTTCACAGTTCACAGTTCACAGTTCACAGGTCACAGTTCACAGTTCACAGTCCACAGTTCACTGTTCACAATTCACAGTTCACAGTTCACAGTCCACAGTTCACTATTCACAGCTCACAGTTCTCAGTGCACAGATCACAGTTCACAGTCTTCATTTCACACTTCACAGTTCGCAGTTCACAGTTCACAGATCACAGTTCACAGTTCACACTTCACAGTTCACAGATCACAGTTCTCAGTTCACAGATCACAGTTCACAGTCTTCATTTCACAGTTCACAGTTCACAGTTCACAGATCACAGACCACAGTTCACTGTTCACAGATCACAGTTCACAGTACACAGTCTTCATTTCATACTTCACAGTTCGCAGTTCACAGTTCACAGTTCACAGGTCACAGTTCACAGTCCACTGCTCACAGTTCACAGTTCTCAGTTCACAGATCACAGTTCACAGACTTCATTTCACAATTCAGTTTTCACAGTTCACAGTTCACAGTTCTCAGTTCACAGATCACAGTTCACAGTCTTGATTTCACAGTTCACAATTCACAGTTCACAGATCACAGACCACAGTTCACTGTTCACAGATCACAGTTCACAGTTCACAGTTCACATTTCACAGTCTTCATTTCACACTTCAGTCATCACAGTGCACAGTTCAGAGTCCACAGATCACAGTTCACAGTTCTCAGTTCACAGATCACAGTTCACAGTCTTCATTTCACACTTCACAGTTCGCAGTTCACAGTTCAAAGATCACAGTTCACAGTTCACAGTCCACAGTTCACTATTCACAGCTCACAGTTCTCAGTTCACAGATCACAGTTCACAGTCTTCATTTCACACTTCACAGTTCGCAGTTCACAGGTCACAGTTCACAGCCCACTCTTCACAGTTCACAGTTCACAGTTCACAGATCACAGACCACAGTTCACTGTTCACAGATCACAGATCACAGTTCACAGTACACAGTCTTCATTTCATACTTCACAGTTCGCAGTTCACAGTTCACAGTTCACAGGTCACAGTTTACAGTCCACTGTTCACAGTTCACAGTTCTCAGTTCACAGATCACAGTTCTCAGTTCACAGATCACAGTTCACAGACTTCATTTCACAATTCACTTTTCACAGTTCACAGTTCACAGTTCTCAGTTCACAGATCACAGTTCACAGTATTCATTTCACAGTTCACAGTTCACAGTTCACAGATCACAGACCACAGTTCACTGTTCACAGATCACAGTTCACAGTTCACAGTTCACAGTTCACAGTTCACAGTCTTCATTTCACACTTCAGACTTCACAGTGCACAGTTCACAGGTCACAGTTCACAGTTCACAGGTCACAGTCCACTGATCACAGTCCGCAGTTCACTGTTCACAGATCATAGTTCACAGTTCACAGTTCACAGTTCACAGTTCACAGTTCCCAGTTCGCAGGTCAC
Organism: Lasioglossum villosulum; assembly: GCA_963971365.1. Taxonomy (NCBI): domain Eukaryota; kingdom Metazoa; phylum Arthropoda; class Insecta; order Hymenoptera; family Halictidae; genus Lasioglossum; species Lasioglossum villosulum. The sequence continues at coordinate 1,794,494 of CAXARU010000031.1, read as the reverse complement.
AGTTCACATTTCACAGTTCACTGTCTTCATTTCATACTTCGCAGTTCGAAGTTCACTGTTCACAGTTCACAGTTCACAGTTCACAGTTCACAGGTCACAGTTCACAGTTCACAGGTCACAGGTCACAGTTCACAGTTCACAGTCCACACTTCACTGTTCACAGATCACAGTTCACAGTTCACAGTTCACAGTTCACAGGTCACAGTTCACAGTTCACAGTTCACAGTTCACAGTTCACAGTTCACAGTTCACATTTCACACTTCAGAGTTCACAGATCACAGATCACAGTTCACAGTTCACAGTTCACAGTTCACAGTTCACAGTTCCCAGTTCGCAGGTCACAGTTCACATTTCACAGTTCACTGTCTTCATTTCGTACTTCACAGTTCGAAGTTCACAGTTCACAGTTCACAGTTCACAGTTCACAGGTCACAGTTCACAGTTCACAGTCCACAGTTCACTGTTCACAATTCACAGTTCACAGTTCACAGTCCACAGTTCACTATTCACAGCTCACAGTTCTCAGTGCACAGATCACAGTTCACAGTCTTCATTTCACACTTCACAGTTCGCAGTTCACAGTTCACAGATCACAGTTCACAGTTCACACTTCACAGTTCACAGATCACAGTTCTCAGTTCACAGATCACAGTTCACAGTCTTCATTTCACAGTTCACAGTTCACAGTTCACAGATCACAGACCACAGTTCACTGTTCACAGATCACAGTTCACAGTACACAGTCTTCATTTCATACTTCACAGTTCGCAGTTCACAGTTCACAGTTCACAGGTCACAGTTCACAGTCCACTGCTCACAGTTCACAGTTCTCAGTTCACAGATCACAGTTCACAGACTTCATTTCACAATTCAGTTTTCACAGTTCACAGTTCACAGTTCTCAGTTCACAGATCACAGTTCACAGTCTTGATTTCACAGTTCACAATTCACAGTTCACAGATCACAGACCACAGTTCACTGTTCACAGATCACAGTTCACAGTTCACAGTTCACATTTCACAGTCTTCATTTCACACTTCAGTCATCACAGTGCACAGTTCAGAGTCCACAGATCACAGTTCACAGTTCTCAGTTCACAGATCACAGTTCACAGTCTTCATTTCACACTTCACAGTTCGCAGTTCACAGTTCAAAGATCACAGTTCACAGTTCACAGTTCACAGTTCACAGTCCACAGTTCACTATTCACAGCTCACAGTTCTCAGTTCACAGATCACAGTTCACAGTCTTCATTTCACACTTCACAGTTCGCAGTTCACAGTTCACAGATCACAGTTCACAGTTCACAGTTCACACTTCACAGTTCACAGATCACAGTTCACAGTTCACAGTTCACAGTTCACAGTTCACAGTTCCCAGTTCGCAGGTCACAGTTCACATTTCACAATTCACTGTCTTCATTTCATTCTTCACAGTTCGCAGTTCACAGTTCACAGGTCACAGATCACAGCCCACTCTTCACAGTTCACAGTTCTCAGTTCACAGATCACAATTCACTTTTCACAGTTCACAGTTCACAGTTCACAGTTCACAGTTCACAGTTCACAGATCACAGTTCACTATTCACAGCTCACAGTTCTCAGTTCTCAGATCACAGTTCACAGTCTTCATTTCACACTTCACAGTTCGCAGTGCACAGTTCAAAGATCACAGTTCACAGTTCACAGTTCACAGTTCACAGTCCACAGTTCACTATTCACAGCTCACAGTTCTCAGTTCACAGATCACAGTTCACAGTCTTCATTTCACACTTCACAGTTCGCAGTTCACAGTTCACAGTTCACAGATCACAGTTCACAGTTCACAGTTCACACTTCACAATTCACAGATCACAGTTCACAGTTCACAGTTCACAGTTCCCAGTTCGCAGGTCACAGTTCACATTTCACAGTTCACTGTCTTCATTTCATACTTCACAGTTCGCAGTTCACAGTTCACAGGTCACAGTTCACAGCCCACTCTTTACAGTTCACAGTTCACAGTTCACAGATCACAGACCACAGTTCACTGTTCACAGATCACAGTTCACAGTACACAGTCTTCATTTCATACTTCACAGTTCGCAGTTCACAGTTCACAGTTCACAGGTCACAGTTTACAGTCCACTGTTCACAGTTCACAGTTCTCAGTTCACAGATCACAGTTCACAGACTTCATTTCACAATTCAGTTTTCACAGTTCACAGTTCACAGTTCTCAGTTCACAGATCACAGTTCACAGTCTTCATTTCACAGTTCACAGTTCACAGTTCACAGATCACAGACCACAGTTCACTGTTCACAGATCACAGTTCACAGTTCACAGTTCACAGTTCACAGTTCACAGTTCACAGTTCACAGTCTTCATTTCACACTTCAGACTTCACAGTGCACAGTTCACAGTCCACAGATCACAGTTCACTGTTCTCAGTTCACAGATCACAGTTCACAGTCTTCATTTCACACTTCACAGTTCGCAGTTCCCAGTTCGCAGGTCACAGTTCACATTTCACAATTCACTGTCTTCATTTCATTCTTCACAGTTCGCAGTTCACAGTTCACAGGTCACAGATCACAGCCCACTCTTCACAGTTCACAGTTCTCAGTTCACAGATCACAATTCACAGACTTCATTTCACAATTCACTTTTCACAGTTCACAGTTCACAGTTCACAGTTCACAGTTCACAGTTCACAGATCACAGTTCACTATTCACAGCTCACAGTTCTCAGTTCTCAGATCACAGTTCACAGTCTTCATTTCACACTTCACAGTTCGCAGTGCACAGTTCGCAGTTCACAGTTCACAGATCACAGTTCACAGTTCACAGTTCACACTTCACAGTTCACAGATCACAGTTCACAGTTCACAGTTCACAGTTCCCAGTTCGCAGGTCACAGTTCACATTTCACAGTTCACTGTCTTCATTTCATACTTCACAGTTCGCAGTTCACAGTTCACTGGTCACAGTTCACAGCCCACTCTTCACAGTTCACAGTTCACAGTTCACAGATCACAGACCACAGTTCACTGTTCACAGATCACAGTTCACAGTACACAGTCTTCATTTCATACTTCACAGTTCGCAGTTCACAGTTCAAAGATCACAGTTCACAGTTCACAGTTCACAGTTCACAGTCCACAGTTCACTATTCACAGCTCACAGTTCTCAGTTCACAGATCACAGTTCACAGTCTTCATTTCACACTTCACAGTTCGCAGTTCACAGTTCACAGATCACAGTTCACAGTTCACAGTTCACACTTCACAGTTCACAGATCACAGTTCACAGTTCACAGTTCACAGTTCACAGTTCACAGTTCCCAGTTCGCAGGTCACAGTTCACATTTCACAATTCACTGTCTTCATTTCATTCTTCACAGTTCGCAGTTCACAGTTCACAGGTCACAGATCACAGCCCACTCTTCACAGTTCACAGTTCTCAGTTCACAGATCACAATTCACAGACTTCATTTCACAATTCACTTTTCACAGTTCACAGTTCACAGTTCACAGTTCACAGTTCACAGTTCACAGATCACAGTTCACTATTCACAGCTCACAGTTCTCAGTTCTCAGATCACAGTTCACAGTCTTCATTTCACACTTCACAGTTCGCAGTGCACAGTTCAAAGATCACAGTTCACAGTTCACAGTTCACAGTTCACAGTCCACAGTTCACTATTCACAGCTCACAGTTCTCAGTTCACAGATCACAGTTCACAGTCTTCATTTCACACTTCACAGTTCGCAGTTCACAGTTCACAGATCACAGTTCACAGTTCACAGTTCACAGTTCACAGTTCACAGTTCACAGTCTTCATTTCACACTTCACAGATCACAGTTCACAGTTCACAGTTCACAGTTCACAGGTTACAGTCCACAGATCACAGTCCGCAGTTCACTGTTCACAGATCATAGTTCACAGTTCACAGTTCACAGTTCACAGTTCACAGTTCACAGTTCACATTTCACACTTCAGAGTTCACAGATCACAGTTCACAGTTCACAGTTCACAGTTCACAGTTCCCAGTTCGCAGGTCACAGTTCACATTTCACAGTTCACTGTCTTCATTTCGTACTTCACAGTTCGAAGTTCACAGTTCACAGTTCACAGTTCACAGTTCACAGGTCACAGTTCACAGTTCACAGTCCACAGTTCACTGTTCACAATTCACAGTTCACAGTTCACAGTCCACAGTTCACTATTCACAGCTCACAGTTCTCAGTGCACAGATCACAGTTCACAGTCTTCATTTCACACTTCACAGTTCGCAGTTCACAGTTCACAGATCACAGTTCACAGTTCACACTTCACAGTTCACAGATCACAGTTCTCAGTTCACAGATCACAGTTCACAGTCTTCATTTCACAGTTCACAGTTCACAGTTCACAGATCACAGACCACAGTTCACTGTTCACAGATCACAGTTCACAGTACACAGTCTTCATTTCATACTTCACAGTTCGCAGTTCACAGTTCACAGTTCACAGGTCACAGTTCACAGTCCACTGCTCACAGTTCACAGTTCTCAGTTCACAGATCACAGTTCACAGACTTCATTTCACAATTCAGTTTTCACAGTTCACAGTTCACAGTTCTCAGTTCACAGATCACAGTTCACAGTCTTGATTTCACAGTTCACAATTCAAAGTTCACAGATCACAGACCACAGTTCACTGTTCACAGATCACAGTTCACAGTTCACAGTTCACATTTCACAGTCTTCATTTCACACTTCAGTCATCACAGTGCACAGTTCAGAGTCCACAGATCACAGTTCACAGTTCTCAGTTCACAGATCACAGTTCACAGTCTTCATTTCACACTTCACAGTTCGCAGTTCACAGTTCAAAGATCACAGTTCACAGTTCACAGTTCACAGTTCACAGTCCACAGTTCACTATTCACAGCTCACAGTTCTCAGTTCACAGATCACAGTTCACAGTCTTCATTTCACACTTCACAGTTCGCAGTTCACAGTTCACAGATCACAGTTCACAGTTCACAGTTCACACTTCACAGTTCACAGATCACAGTTCACAGTTCACAGTTCACAGTTCACAGTTCACAGTTCCCAGTTCGCAGGTCACAGTTCACATTTCACAATTCACTGTCTTCATTTCATTCTTCACAGTTCGCAGTTCACAGTTCACAGGTCACAGATCACAGCCCACTCTTCACAGTTCACAGTTCTCAGTTCACAGATCACAATTCACAGACTTCATTTCACAATTCACTTTTCACAGTTCACAGTTCACAGTTCACAGTTCACAGTTCACAGTTCACAGATCACAGTTCACTATTCACAGCTCACAGTTCTCAGTTCTCAGATCACAGTTCACAGTCTTCATTTCACACTTCACAGTTCGCAGTGCACAGTTCAAAGATCACAGTTCACAGTTCACAGTTCACAGTTCACAGTCCACAGTTCACTATTCACAGCTCACAGTTCTCAGTTCACAGATCACAGTTCACAGTCTTCATTTCACACTTCACAGTTCGCAGTTCACAGTTCACAGTTCACAGATCACAGTTCACAGTTCACAGTTCACACTTCACAATTCACAGATCACAGTTCACAGTTCACAGTTCACAGTTCCCAGTTCGCAGGTCACAGTTCACATTTCACAGTTCACTGTCTTCATTTCATACTTCACAGTTCGCAGTTCACAGTTCACAGGTCACAGTTCACAGCCCACTCTTTACAGTTCACAGTTCACAGTTCACAGATCACAGACCACAGTTCACTGTTCACAGATCACAGTTCACAGTACACAGTCTTCATTTCATACTTCACAGTTCGCAGTTCACAGTTCACAGTTCACAGGTCACAGTTTACAGTCCACTGTTCACAGTTCACAGTTCTCAGTTCACAGATCACAGTTCACAGACTTCATTTCACAATTCAGTTTTCACAGTTCACAGTTCACAGTTCTCAGTTCACAGATCACAGTTCACAGTCTTCATTTCACAGTTCACAGTTCACAGTTCACAGATCACAGATCACAGACCACAGTTCACTGTTCACAGATCACAGTTCACAGTTCACAGTTCACAGTTCACAGTTCACAGTTCACAGTCTTCATTTCACACTTCAGACTTCACAGTGCACAGTTCACAGTCCACAGATCACAGTTCACTGTTCTCAGTTCACAGATCACAGTTCACAGTCTTCATTTCACACTTCACAGTTCGCAGTTCCCAGTTCGCAGGTCACAGTTCACATTTCACAATTCACTGTCTTCATTTCATTCTTCACAGTTCGCAGTTCACAGTTCACAGGTCACAGATCACAGCCCACTCTTCACAGTTCACAGTTCTCAGTTCACAGATCACAATTCACAGACTTCATTTCACAATTCACTTTTCACAGTTCACAGTTCACAGTTCACAGTTCACAGTTCACAGTTCACAGTTCACAGATCACAGTTCACTATTCACAGCTCACAGTTCTCAGTTCTCAGATCACAGTTCACAGTCTTCATTTCACACTTCACAGTTCGCAGTGCACAGTTCGCAGTTCACAGTTCACAGATCACAGTTCACAGTTCACAGTTCACACTTCACAGTTCACAGATCACAGTTCACAGTTCACAGTTCACAGTTCCCAGTTCGCAGGTCACAGTTCACATTTCACAGTTCACTGTCTTCATTTCATACTTCACAGTTCGCAGTTCACAGTTCACAGGTCACAGTTCACAGCCCACTCTTCACAGTTCACAGTTCACAGTTCACAGATCACAGACCACAGTTCACTGTTCACAGATCACAGTTCACAGTACACAGTCTTCATTTCATACTTCACAGTTCGCAGTTCACAGTTCACAGTTCACAGGTCACAGTTTACAGTCCACTGTTCACAGTTCACAGTTCTCAGTTCACAGATCACAGTTCACAGACTTCATTTCACAATTCACTTTTCACAGTTCACAGTTCACAGTTCACAGTTCACAGTTCTCAGTTCACAGATCACAGTTCACAGTCTTCATTTCACACTTCACAGTTCGCAGTTCACAGTTCACAGATCACAGTTCACAGTTCACAGTTCACACTTCACAGTTCACAGATCACAGTTCACAGTTCACAGTTCACAGTTCCCAGTTCGCAGGTCACAGTTCACATTTCACAGTTCACTGTCTTCATTTCATACTTCACAGTTCGCAGTTCACAGTTCACAGGTCACAGTTCACAGCCCACTCTTCACAGTTCACAGTTCGCAGTTCACAGTTCACAGATCACAGTTCACAGATTACAGTTCACAGTTGACAGTTGACAGTTGGCAGTTCACAGTACACACTTCACAGTTCACAGTCCACAGTTCACTGTTCACAATTCACAGTTCACAGTTCACAGTCCACAGTTCACTATTCACAGCTCACAGTTCTCAGTGCACAGATCACAGTTCACAGTCTTCATTTCACACTTCACAGTTCGCAGTTCACAGTTCACAGATCACAGTTCAGAGTTCACACTTCACAGTTCACAGATCACAGTTCTCAGTTCACAGATCACAGTTCACAGTCTTCATTTCACATTTCACAGATCACAGTTCACAGTCTTCATTTCACAGTTCACAGATCACAGTTCACAGATCACAGACCACAGTTCACAGTTCACAGTTCACAGTTCTCAGTTCACAGATCACATTTCACAGACTTCATTTCACAATTCAGTTTTCACAGTTCACAGTTCACAGTTCTCAGTTCACAGATCACAGTTCACAGTTCACATTTCACAGTTCACAGTTCACAGTTCACAGTTTACAGTTCTCAGTTCACAGTTGACAGTTCACAGTTCACAGTCTTCATTTCACACTGCAGTCTTCACAGTGCACAGGTTACAGTCCACAGATCACAGTTCACAGTTCTCAGTTCACAGATCACAGTTCACAGTCTTCATTTCACACTTCACAGTTCGCAGTTCACAGTTCACAGTTCACAGTTCACAGTTCACAGTTCACAGTTCACTGTTCACTCTTCACTGTTCACAGTTCACAGTTCACAGTTCACAGTCTTCATTTCACAATTCATAGTTCACTGTTCACTGTTCACAGTTCACAGTTCACAGTTCACAGTCTTCATTTCACAATTCATAGTTCGCAGTTCACAGTTCACAGGTCACAGTTCACAGTTCACAGGTCACAGTTCACTGTTCACAGTTCACAGTTCACAGATCACAGTTCGCAGTTCACAGTTCACAGATCACAGTTCACAGATTACAGTTCACAGTTGACAGTTGGCAGTTCACAGTACACACTTCACAGTTCACAGTCCACAGTTCACTGTTCACAATTCACAATTCACAGTTCACAGTCCACAGTTCACTATTCACAGCTCACAGTTCTCAGTTCACAGATCACAGTTCACAGTCTTCATTTCACATTTCACAGATCACAGTTCACAGTCTTCATTTCACAGTTCACAGATCACAGTTCACAGATCACAGACCACAGTTCACAGTTCACAGTTCACAGTTCTCAGTTCACAGATCACATTTCACAGACTTCATTTCACAATTCAGTTTTCACAGTTCACAGTTCACAGTTCTCAGTTCACAGATCACAGTTCACTGTTCACAGATCACAGTTCACAGTACACAGTCTTCATTTCATACTTCACAGTTCGCAGTTCAAAGTTCACAGTTCACAGGTCACAGTTCACAGTCCACTGCTCACAGTTCACAGTTCTCAGTTCACAGATCACAGTTCACAGACTTCATTTCACAATTCAGTTTTCACAGTTCACAGTTCACAGTTCTCAGTTCACAGATCACAGTTCACAGTCTTGATTTCACAGTTCACAATTCACGGTTCACAGATCACAGACCACAGTTCACTGTTCACAGATCACAGATCACAGTTCACAGTTCACAGTTCACATTTCACAGTCTTCATTTCACACTTCAGTCATCACAGTGCACAGTTCAGAGTCCACAGATCACAGTTCACAGTTCTCAGTTCACAGATCACAGTTCACAGTCTTCATTTCACACTTCACAGTTCGCAGTTCACAGTTCAAAGATCACAGTTCACAGTTCACAGTTCACAGTTCACAGTCCACAGTTCACTATTCACAGCTCACAGTTCTCAGTTCACAGATCACAGTTCACAGTCTTCATTTCACACTTCACAGTTCGCAGTTCACAGTTCACAGGTCACAGTTCACAGCCCACTCTTCACAGTTCACAGTTCACAGTTCACAGATCACAGACCACAGTTCACTGTTCACAGATCACAGTTCACAGTACACAGTCTTCATTTCATACTTCACAGTTCGCAGTTCACTGTTCACAGTTCACAGGTCACAGTTTACAGTCCACTGTTCACAGTTCGCAGTTCTCAGTTCACAGATCACAGTTCACAGACTTCATTTCACAATTCAGTTTTCACAGTTCACAGTTCACAGTTCTCAGTTCACAGATCACAGTTCACAGTCTTCATTTCACAGTTCACAGTTCACAGTTCACAGTTCACAGATCACAGACCACAGTTCACTGTTCACAGATCACAGTTCACAGTTCACAGTTCACAGTTCACAGTTCACAGTTCACAGTCTTCATTTCACACTTCAGACTTCACAGTGCACAGTTCACAGTCCACAGATCACAGTTCACTGTTCTCAGTTCACAGATCACAGTTCACAGTCTTCATTTCACACTTCACAGTTCGCAGTTCCCAGTTCGCAGGTCACAGTACACATTTCACAATTCACTGTCTTCAATTCATTCTTCACAGTTCGCAGTTCACAGTTCACAGGTCACAGATCACAGCCCACTCTTCACAGTTCACAGTTCTCAGTTCACAGATCACAATTCACAGACTTCATTTCACAATTCACTTTTCACAGTTCACAGTTCACAGTTCACAGTTCACAGTTCACAGTTCACAGTTCACAGATCACAGTTCACTATTCACAGCTCACAGTTCTCAGTTCTCAAATCACAGTTCACAGTCTTCATTTCACACTTCACAGTTCGCAGTGCACAGTTCAAAGATCACAGTTCACAGTTCACAGTTCACAGTTCACAGTCCACAGTTCACAGTCTTCATTTCACACTTCAGACTTCACAGTGCACAGTTCACAGTCCACAGATCACAGTTCACAGTTCACAGTTTACAGTTCACAGTTTACAGTTCTCAGTTCACAGTTGACAGTTCACAGTTCACAGTCTTCATTTCACACTGCAGTCTTCACAGTGCACAGGTTACAGTCCACAGATCACAGTTCACAGTTCTCAGTTCACAGATCACAGTTCACAGTCTTCATTTCACACTTCACAGTTCGCAGTTCACAGTTCACAGGTCACAGTTCACAGCCCACTCTTCACAGTTCACAGTTCACAGTTCACAGATCACAGACCACAGTTCACTGTTCACAGATCACAGTTCACAGTACACAGTCTTCATTTCATACTTCACAGTTCGCAGTTCACTGTTCACAGTTCACAGGTCACAGTTTACAGTCCACTGTTCACAGTTCACAGTTCTCAGTTCACAGATCACAGTTCACAGACTTCATTTCACAATTCAGTTTTCACAGTTCACAGTTCACAGTTCTCAGTTCACAGATCACAGTTCACAGTCTTCATTTCACAGTTCACAGTTCACAGTTCACAGTTCACAGATCACAGACCACAGTTCACTGTTCACAGATCACAGTTCACAGTTCACAGTTCACAGTTCACAGTTCACAGTTCACAGTCTTCATTTCACACTTCAGACTTCACAGTGCACAGTTCACAGTCCACAGATCACAGTTCACTGTTCTCAGTTCACAGATCACAGTTCACAGTCTTCATTTCACACTTCACAGTTCGCAGTTCCCAGTTCGCAGGTCACAGTACACATTTCACAATTCACTGTCTTCAATTCATTCTTCACAGTTCGCAGTTCACAGTTCACAGGTCACAGATCACAGCCCACTCTTCACAGTTCACAGTTCTCAGTTCACAGATCACAATTCACAGACTTCATTTCACAATTCACTTTTCACAGTTCACAGTTCACAGTTCACAGTTCACAGTTCACAGTTCACAGTTCACAGATCACAGTTCACTATTCACAGCTCACAGTTCTCAGTTCTCAAATCACAGTTCACAGTCTTCATTTCACACTTCACAGTTCGCAGTGCACAGTTCAAAGATCACAGTTCACAGTTCACAGTTCACAGTTCACAGTCCACAGTTCACTATTCACAGCTCACAGTTCTCAGTTCACAGATCACAGTTCACAGTCTTCATTTCACACTTCACAGTTCGCAGTTCACAGTTCACAGATCACAGTTCACAGTTCACAGTTCACAGTTCCCAGTTCGCAGGTCACAGTTCACATTTCACAGTTCACTGTCTTCATTTCATACTTCACAGTTCGCAGTTCACAGTTCACAGGTCACAGTTCACAGCCCACTCTTCACAGTTCACAGTTCACAGTTCACAGATCACAGACCACAGTTCACTGTTCACAGATCACAGTTCACAGTACACAGTCTTCATTTCATACTTCACAGTTCGCAGTTCACAGTTCACAGTTCACAGGTCACAGTTTACAGTCCACTGTTCACAGTTCACAGTTCTCAGTTCACAGATCACAGTTCTCAGTTCACAGATCACAGTTCACAGACTTCATTTCACAATTCACTTTTCACAGTTCACAGTTCACAGTTCTCAGTTCACAGATCACAGTTCACAGTATTCATTTCACAGTTCACAGTTCACAGTTCACAGATCACAGACCACAGTTCACTGTTCACAGATCACAGTTCACAGTTCACAGTTCACAGTTCACAGTTCACAGTTCACAGTCTTCATTTCACACTTCAGACTTCACAGTGCACAGTTCACAGGTCACAGTTCACAGTTCACAGGTCACAGTCCACTGATCACAGTCCGCAGTTCACTGTTCACAGATCATAGTTCACAGTTCACAGTTCACAGTTCACAGTTCACAGTTCACAGTTCCCAGTTCGCAGGTCACAGTTCACATTTCACAGTTCACTGTCTTCATTTCATACTTCACAGTTCGAAGTTCACTGTTCACAGTTCACAGTTCACAGTTCACAGTTCACAGGTCACAGTTCACAGTTCACAGGTCACAGGTCACAGTTCACAGTTCACAGTCCACACTTCACTGTTCACAGATCACAGTTCACAGTTCACAGTTCACAGTTCACAGGTCACAGTTCACAGTTCCCCGTTCACAGTATTCATTTCACACTTCACAGTTCGCAGTTCACAGTTGACAGTTCACAGTCCACAGTTCAATATTCACAGTTCACAGTTCACAGTCCACAGATCACAGTTCACAGTCTTCATTTCACACTTCACAGTTCGCAGTTCACAGTTCACAGATCACAGTTCACAGTTCACAGTTCACAGTTCACAGTTCACAGTTCACAGTTCACAGTCTTCATTTCACACTTCACAGATCACAGTTCACAGTTCACAGTTCACAGTTCACAGTTCACAGGTTACAGTCCACAGATCACAGTCCGCAGTTCACTGTTCACAGATCATAGTTCACAGTTCACAGTTCACAGTTCACAGTTCACAGTTCACAGTTCACAGTTCACAGTTCACAGTTCACAGTTCACATTTCACACTTCAGAGTTCACAGATCACAGTTCACAGTTCACAGTTCACAGTTCCCAGTTCGCAGGTCACAGTTCACATTTCACAGTTCACTGTCTTCATTTCGTACTTCACAGTTCGAAGTTCACAGTTCACAGTTCACAGTTCACAGTTCACAGGTCACAGTTCACAGTTCACAGTCCACAGTTCACTGTTCACAATTCACAGTTCACAGTTCACAGTCCACAGTTCACTATTCACAGCTCACAGTTCTCAGTGCACAGATCACAGTTCACAGTCTTCATTTCACACTTCACAGTTCGCAGTTCACAGTTCACAGATCACAGTTCACAGTTCACACTTCACAGTTCACAGATCACAGTTCTCAGTTCACAGATCACAGTTCACAGTCTTCATTTCACAGTTCACAGTTCACAGTTCACAGATCACAGACCACAGTTCACTGTTCACAGATCACAGTTCACAGTACACAGTCTTCATTTCATACTTCACAGTTCGCAGTTCACAGTTCACAGTTCACAGGTCACAGTTCACAGTCCACTGCTCACAGTTCACAGTTCTCAGTTCACAGATCACAGTTCACAGACTTCATTTCACAATTCAGTTTTCACAGTTCACAGTTCACAGTTCTCAGTTCACAGATCACAGTTCACAGTCTTGATTTCACAGTTCACAATTCACAGTTCACAGATCACAGACCACAGTTCACTGTTCACAGATCACAGTTCACAGTTCACAGTTCACATTTCACAGTCTTCATTTCACACTTCAGTCATCACAGTGCACAGTTCAGAGTCCACAGATCACAGTTCACAGTTCTCAGTTCACAGATCACAGTTCACAGTCTTCATTTCACACTTCACAGTTCGCAGTTCACAGTTCAAAGATCACAGTTCACAGTTCACAGTCCACAGTTCACTATTCACAGCTCACAGTTCTCAGTTCACAGATCACAGTTCACAGTCTTCATTTCACACTTCACAGTTCGCAGTTCACAGTTCACAGTTCACAGATCACAGTTCACAGTTCACAGTTCACACTTCACAATTCACAGTTCACATTTCACAGTTCACTGTCTTCATTTCATACTTCACAGTTCGCAGTTCACAGTTCACAGGTCACAGTTCACAGCCCACTCTTCACAGTTCACAGTTCACAGTTCACAGATCACAGACCACAGTTCACTGTTCACAGATCACAGTTCACAGTACACAGTCTTCATTTCATACTTCACAGTTCGCAGTTCACAGTTCACAGTTCACAGGTCACAGTTTACAGTCCACTGTTCACAGTTCACAGTTCTCAGTTCACAGATCACAGTTCTCAGTTCACAGATCACAGTTCACAGACTTCATTTCACAATTCACTTTTCACAGTTCACAGTTCACAGTTCTCAGTTCACAGATCACAGTTCACAGTATTCATTTCACAGTTCACAGTTCACAGTTCACAGATCACAGACCACAGTTCACTGTTCACAGATCACAGTTCACAGTTCACAGTTCACAGTTCACAGTTCACAGTTCACAGTCTTCATTTCACACTTCAGACTTCACAGTGCACAGTTCACAGGTCACAGTTCACAGTTCACAGGTCACAGTCCACTGATCACAGTCCGCAGTTCACTGTTCACAGATCATAGTTCACAGTTCACAGTTCACAGTTCACAGTTCACAGTTCCCAGTTCGCAGGTCACAGTTCACATTTCACAGTTCACTGTCTTCATTTCATACTTCACAGTTCGAAGTTCACTGTTCACAGTTCACAGTTCACAGTTCACAGTTCACAGGTCACAGTTCACAGTTCACAGGTCACAGGTCACAGTTCACAGTTCACAGTTCACAGTCCACACTTCACTGTTCACAGATCACAGTTCACAGTTCACAGTTCACAGTTCACAGGTCACAGTTCACAGTTCACAGTTCACAGTTCACAGTTCACAGTTCACAGTTCACAGTTCACATTTCACACTTCAGAGTTCACAGATCACAGATCACAGTTCACAGTTCACAGTTCACAGTTCACAGTTCCCAGTTCGCAGGTCACAGTTCACATTTCACAGTTCACTGTCTTCATTTCGTACTTCACAGTTCGAAGTTCACAGTTCACAGTTCACAGTTCACAGTTCACAGGTCACAGTTCACAGTTCACAGTCCACAGTTCACTGTTCACAATTCACAGTTCACAGTTCACAGTCCACAGTTCACTATTCACAGCTCACAGTTCTCAGTGCACAGATCACAGTTCACAGTCTTCATTTCACACTTCACAGTTCGCAGTTCACAGTTCACAGATCACAGTTCACAGTTCACACTTCACAGTTCACAGATCACAGTTCTCAGTTCACAGATCACAGTTCACAGTCTTCATTTCACAGTTCACAGTTCACAGTTCACAGATCACAGACCACAGTTCACTGTTCACAGATCACAGTTCACAGTACACAGTCTTCATTTCATACTTCACAGTTCGCAGTTCACAGTTCACAGTTCACAGGTCACAGTTCACAGTCCACTGCTCACAGTTCACAGTTCTCAGTTCACAGATCACAGTTCACAGACTTCATTTCACAATTCAGTTTTCACAGTTCACAGTTCACAGTTCTCAGTTCACAGATCACAGTTCACAGTCTTGATTTCACAGTTCACAATTCACAGTTCACAGATCACAGACCACAGTTCACTGTTCACAGATCACAGTTCACAGTTCACAGTTCACATTTCACAGTCTTCATTTCACACTTCAGTCATCACAGTGCACAGTTCAGAGTCCACAGATCACAGTTCACAGTTCTCAGTTCACAGATCACAGTTCACAGTCTTCATTTCACACTTCACAGTTCGCAGTTCACAGTTCAAAGATCACAGTTCACAGTTCACAGTTCACAGTTCACAGTCCACAGTTCACTATTCACAGCTCACAGTTGTCAGTTCACAGATCACAGTTCACAGTCTTCATTTCACACTTCACAGTTCGCAGTTCACAGTTCACAGATCACAGTTCACAGTTCACAGTTTACACTTCACAGTTCACAGATCACAGTTCACAGTTCACAGTTCACAGTTCACAGTTCACAGTTCCCAGTTCGCAGGTCACAGTTCACATTTCACAATTCACTGTCTTCATTTCATTCTTCACAGTTCGCAGTTCACAGTTCACAGGTCACAGATCACAGCCCACTCTTCACAGTTCACAGTTCTCAGTTCACAGATCACAATTCACAGACTTCATTTCACAATTCACTTTTCACAGTTCACAGTTCACAGTTCACAGTTCACAGTTCACAGTTCACAGATCACAGTTCACTATTCACAGCTCACAGTTCTCAGTTCTCAGATCACAGTTCACAGTCTTCATTTCACACTTCACAGTTCGCAGTGCACAGTTCAAAGATCACAGTTCACAGTTCACAGTTCACAGTTCACAGTCCACAGTTCACTATTCACAGCTCACAGTTCTCAGTTCACAGATCACAGTTCACAGTCTTCATTTCACACTTCACAGTTCGCAGTTCACAGTTCACAGTTCACAGATCACAGTTCACAGTTCACAGTTCACACTTCACAATTCACAGATCACAGTTCACAGTTCACAGTTCACAGTTCCCAGTTCGCAGGTCACAGTTCACATTTCACAGTTCACTGTCTTCATTTCATACTTCACAGTTCGCAGTTCACAGTTCACAGGTCACAGTTCACAGCCCACTCTTTACAGTTCACAGTTCACAGTTCACAGATCACAGACCACAGTTCACTGTTCACAGATCACAGTTCACAGTACACAGTCTTCATTTCATACTTCACAGTTCGCAGTTCACAGTTCACAGTTCACAGGTCACAGTTTACAGTCCACTGTTCACAGTTCACAGTTCTCAGTTCACAGATCACAGTTCACAGACTTCATTTCACAATTCAGTTTTCACAGTTCACAGTTCACAGTTCTCAGTTCACAGATCACAGTTCACAGTCTTGATTTCACAGTTCACAATTCACAGTTCACAGATCACAGACCACAGTTCACTGTTCACAGATCACAGTTCACAGTTCACAGTTCACATTTCACAGTCTTCATTTCACACTTCAGTCATCACAGTGCACAGTTCAGAGTCCACAGATCACAGTTCACAGTTCTCAGTTCACAGATCACAGTTCACAGTCTTCATTTCACACTTCACAGTTCGCAGTTCACAGTTCAAAGATCACAGTTCACAGTTCACAGTTCACAGTTCACAGTCCACAGTTCACTATTCACAGCTCACAGTTGTCAGTTCACAGATCACAGTTCACAGTCTTCATTTCACACTTCACAGTTCGCAGTTCACAGTTCACAGATCACAGTTCACAGTTCACAGTTCACACTTCACAGTTCACAGATCACAGTTCACAGTTCACAGTTCACAGTTCACAGTTCACAGTTCCCAGTTCGCAGGTCACAGTTCACATTTCACAATTCACTGTCTTCATTTCATTCTTCACAGTTCGCAGTTCACAGTTCACAGGTCACAGATCACAGCCCACTCTTCACAGTTCACAGTTCTCAGTTCACAGATCACAATTCACAGACTTCATTTCACAATTCACTTTTCACAGTTCACAGTTCACAGTTCACAGTTCACAGTTCACAGTTCACAGATCACAGTTCACTATTCACAGCTCACAGTTCTCAGTTCTCAGATCACAGTTCACAGTCTTCATTTCACACTTCACAGTTCGCAGTGCACAGTTCAAAGATCACAGTTCACAGTTCACAGTTCACAGTTCACAGTCCACAGTTCACTATTCACAGCTCACAGTTCTCAGTTCACAGATCACAGTTCACAGTCTTCATTTCACACTTCACAGTTCGCAGTTCACAGTTCACAGTTCACAGATCACAGTTCACAGTTCACAGTTCACACTTCACAATTCACAGATCACAGTTCACAGTTCACAGTTCACAGTTCCCAGTTCGCAGGTCACAGTTCACATTTCACAGTTCACTGTCTTCATTTCATACTTCACAGTTCGCAGTTCACAGTTCACAGGTCACAGTTCACAGCCCACTCTTTACAGTTCACAGTTCACAGTTCACAGATCACAGACCACAGTTCACTGTTCACAGATCACAGTTCACAGTACACAGTCTTCATTTCATACTTCACAGTTCGCAGTTCACAGTTCACAGTTCACAGGTCACAGTTTACAGTCCACTGTTCACAGTTCACAGTTCTCAGTTCACAGATCACAGTTCACAGACTTCATTTCACAATTCAGTTTTCACAGTTCACAGTTCACAGTTCTCAGTTCACAGATCACAGTTCACAGTCTTCATTTCACAGTTCACAGTTCACAGTTCACAGATCACAGACCACAGTTCACTGTTCACAGATCACAGTTCACAGTTCACAGTTCACAGTTCACAGTTCACAGTTCACAGTCTTCATTTCACACTTCAGACTTCACAGTGCACAGTTCACAGTCCACAGATCACAGTTCACTGTTCTCAGTTCACAGATCACAGTTCACAGTCTTCATTTCACACTTCACAGTTCGCAGTTCCCAGTTCGCAGGTGACAGTTCACATTTCACAATTCACTGTCTTCATTTCATTCTTCACAGTTCGCAGTTCACAGTTCACAGGTCACAGATCACAGCCCACTCTTCACAGTTCACAGTTCTCAGTTCACAGATCACAATTCACAGACTTCATTTCACAATTCACTTTTCACAGTTCACAGTTCACAGTTCACAGTTCACAGTTCACAGTTCACAGATCACAGTTCACTATTCACAGCTCACAGTTCTCAGTTCTCAGATCACAGTTCACAGTCTTCATTTCACACTTCACAGTTCGCAGTGCACAGTTCGCAGTTCACAGTTCACAGATCACAGTTCACAGTTCACAGTTCACACTTCACAGTTCACAGATCACAGTTCACAGTTCACAGTTCACAGTTCCCAGTTCGCAGGTCACAGTTCACATTTCACAGTTCACTGTCTTCATTTCATACTTCACAGTTCGCAGTTCACAGTTCACTGGTCACAGTTCACAGCCCACTCTTCACAGTTCACAGTTCACAGTTCACAGATCACAGACCACAGTTCACTGTTCACAGATCACAGTTCACAGTACACAGTCTTCATTTCATACTTCACAGTTCGCAGTTCACAGTTCAAAGATCACAGTTCACAGTTCACAGTTCACAGTTCACAGTCCACAGTTCACTATTCACAGCTCACAGTTCTCAGTTCACAGATCACAGTTCACAGTCTTCATTTCACACTTCACAGTTCGCAGTTCACAGTTCACAGATCACAGTTCACAGTTCACAGTTCACACTTCACAGTTCACAGATCACAGTTCACAGTTCACAGTTCACAGTTCACAGTTCACAGTTCCCAGTTCGCAGGTCACAGTTCACATTTCACAATTCACTGTCTTCATTTCATTCTTCACAGTTCGCAGTTCACAGTTCACAGGTCACAGATCACAGCCCACTCTTCACAGTTCACAGTTCTCAGTTCACAGATCACAATTCACAGACTTCATTTCACAATTCACTTTTCACAGTTCACAGTTCACAGTTCACAGTTCACAGTTCACAGTTCACAGATCACAGTTCACTATTCACAGCTCACAGTTCTCAGTTCTCAGATCACAGTTCACAGTCTTCATTTCACACTTCACAGTTCGCAGTGCACAGTTCAAAGATCACAGTTCACAGTTCACAGTTCACAGTTCACAGTCCACAGTTCACTATTCACAGCTCACAGTTCTCAGTTCACAGATCACAGTTCACAGTCTTCATTTCACACTTCACAGTTCGCAGTTCACAGTTCACAGATCACAGTTCACAGTTCACAGTTCACAGTTCACAGTTCACAGTTCACAGTCTTCATTTCACACTTCACAGATCACAGTTCACAGTTCACAGTTCACAGTTCACAGGTTACAGTCCACAGATCACAGTCCGCAGTTCACTGTTCACAGATCATAGTTCACAGTTCACAGTTCACAGTTCACAGTTCACAGTTCACAGTTCACATTTCACACTTCAGAGTTCACAGATCACAGTTCACAGTTCACAGTCCACAGTTCACAGTTCCCAGTTCGCAGGTCACAGTTCACATTTCACAGTTCACTGTCTTCATTTCGTACTTCACAGTTCGAAGTTCACAGTTCACAGTTCACAGTTCACAGTTCACAGGTCACAGTTCACAGTTCACAGTCCACAGTTCACTGTTCACAATTCACAGTTCACAGTCCACAGTTCACTATTCACAGCTCACAGTTCTCAGTGCACAGATCACAGTTCACAGTCTTCATTTCACACTTCACAGTTCGCAGTTCACAGTTCACAGATCGCAGTTCACAGTTCACACTTCACAGTTCACAGATCACAGTTCTCAGTTCACAGATCACAGTTCACAGTCTTCATTTCACAGTTCACAGTTCACAGTTCACAGATCACAGACCACAGTTCACTGTTCACAGATCACAGTTCACAGTACACAGTCTTCATTTCATACTTCACAGTTCGCAGTTCACAGTTCACAGTTCACAGGTCACAGTTCACAGTCCACTGCTCACAGTTCACAGTTCTCAGTTCACAGATCACAGTTCACAGACTTCATTTCACAATTCAGTTTTCACAGTTCACAGTTCACAGTTCTCAGTTCACAGATCACAGTTCACAGTCTTGATTTCACAGTTCACAATTCACAGTTCACAGATCACAGACCACAGTTCACTGTTCACAGATCACAGTTCACAGTTCACAGTTCACATTTCACAGTCTTCATTTCACACTTCAGTCATCACAGTGCACAGTTCAGAGTCCACAGATCACAGTTCACAGTTCTCAGTTCACAGATCACAGTTCACAGTCTTCATTTCACACTTCACAGTTCGCAGTTCACAGTTCAAAGATCACAGTTCACAGTTCACAGTTCACAGTTCACAGTCCACAGTTCACTATTCACAGCTCACAGTTCTCAGTTCACAGATCACAGTTCACAGTCTTCATTTCACACTTCACAGTTCGCAGTTCACAGTTCACAGATCACAGTTCACAGTTCACAGTTCACACTTCACAGTTCACAGATCACAGTTCACAGTTCACAGTTCACAGTTCACAGTTCACAGTTCCCAGTTCGCAGGTCACAGTTCACATTTCACAATTCACTGTCTTCATTTCATTCTTCACAGTTCGCAGTTCACAGTTCACAGGTCACAGATCACAGCCCACTCTTCACAGTTCACAGTTCTCAGTTCACAGATCACAATTCACAGACTTCATTTCACAATTCACTTTTCACAGTTCACAGTTCACAGTTCACAGTTCACAGTTCACAGTTCACAGATCACAGTTCACTATTCACAGCTCACAGTTCTCAGTTCTCAGATCACAGTTCACAGTCTTCATTTCACACTTCACAGTTCGCAGTGCACAGTTCAAAGATCACAGTTCACAGTTCACAGTTCACAGTTCACAGTCCACAGTTCACTATTCACAGCTCACAGTTCTCAGTTCACAGATCACAGTTCACAGTCTTCATTTCACACTTCACAGTTCGCAGTTCACAGTTCACAGTTCACAGATCACAGTTCACAGTTCACAGTTCACACTTCACAATTCACAGATCACAGTTCACAGTTCACAGTTCACAGTTCCCAGTTCGCAGGTCACAGTTCACATTTCACAGTTCACTGTCTTCATTTCATACTTCACAGTTCGCAGTTCACAGTTCACAGGTCACAGTTCACAGCCCACTCTTTACAGTTCACAGTTCACAGTTCACAGATCACAGACCACAGTTCACTGTTCACAGATCACAGTTCACAGTACACAGTCTTCATTTCATACTTCACAGTTCGCAGTTCACAGTTCACAGTTCACAGGTCACAGTTTACAGTCCACTGTTCACAGTTCACAGTTCTCAGTTCACAGATCACAGTTCACAGACTTCATTTCACAATTCAGTTTTCACAGTTCACAGTTCACAGTTCTCAGTTCACAGATCACAGTTCACAGTCTTCATTTCACAGTTCACAGTTCACAGTTCACAGATCACAGACCACAGTTCACTGTTCACAGATCACAGTTCACAGTTCACAGTTCACAGTTCACAGTTCACAGTTCACAGTCTTCATTTCACACTTCAGACTTCACAGTGCACAGTTCACAGTCCACAGATCACAGTTCACTGTTCTCAGTTCACAGATCACAGTTCACAGTCTTCATTTCACACTTCACAGTTCGCAGTTCCCAGTTCGCAGGTCACAGTTCACATTTCACAATTCACTGTCTTCATTTCATTCTTCACAGTTCGCAGTTCACAGTTCACAGGTCACAGATCACAGCCCACTCTTCACAGTTCACAGTTCTCAGTTCACAGATCACAATTCACAGACTTCATTTCACAATTCACTTTTCACAGTTCACAGTTCACAGTTCACAGTTCACAGTTCACAGTTCACAGATCACAGTTCACTATTCACAGCTCACAGTTCTCAGTTCTCAGATCACAGTTCACAGTCTTCATTTCACACTTCACAGTTCGCAGTGCACAGTTCGCAGTTCACAGTTCACAGATCACAGTTCACAGTTCACAGTTCACACTTCACAGTTCACAGATCACAGTTCACAGTTCACAGTTCCCAGTTCGCAGGCCACAGTTCACATTTCACAGTTCACTGTCTTCATTTCATACTTCACAGTTCGCAGTTCACAGTTCACAGGTCACAGTTCACAGCCCACTCTTCACAGTTCACAGTTCGCAGTTCACAGTTCACAGATCACAGTTCACAGATTACAGTTCACAGTTGACAGTTGACAGTTGGCAGTTCACAGTACACACTTCACAGTTCACAGTCCACAGTTCACTGTTCACAATTCACAGTTCACAGTTCACAGTCCACAGTTCACTATTCACAGCTCACAGTTCTCAGTGCACAGATCACAGTTCACAGTCTTCATTTCACACTTCACAGTTCGCAGTTCACAGTTCACAGATCACATTTCAGAGTTCACACTTCACAGTTCACAGATCACAGTTCTCAGTTCACAGATCACAGTTCACAGTCTTCATTTCACATTTCACAGATCACAGTTCACAGTCTTCATTTCACAGTTCACAGATCACAGTTCACAGATCACAGACCACAGTTCACAGTTCACAGTTCACAGTTCTCAGTTCACAGATCACATTTCACAGACTTCATTTCACAATTCAGTTTTCACAGTTCACAGTTCACAGTTCTCAGTTCACAGATCACAGTTCACAGTTCACATTTCACAGTTCACAGTTCACAGTTCACAGTTTACAGTTCTCAGTTCACAGTTGACAGTTCACAGTTCACAGTCTTCATTTCACACTGCAGTCTTCACAGTGCACAGGTTACAGTCCACAGATCACAGTTCACAGTTCTCAGTTCACAGATCACAGTTCACAGTCTTCATTTCACACTTCACAGTTCGCAGTTCACAGTTCACAGTTCACAGTTCACAGTTCACAGTTCACAGTTCACTGTTCACTCTTCACTGTTCACAGTTCACAGTTCACAGTTCACAGTCTTCATTTCACAATTCATAGTTCACTGTTCACTGTTCACAGTTCACAGTTCACAGTTCACAGTCTTCATTTCACAATTCATAGTTCGCAGTTCACAGTTCACAGGTCACAGTTCACAGTTCACAGGTCACAGTTCACTGTTCACAGTTCACAGTTCACAGATCACAGTTCGCAGTTCACAGTTCACAGATCACAGTTCACAGATTACAGTTCACAGTTGACAGTTGGCAGTTCACAGTACACACTTCACAGTTCACAGTCCACAGTTCACTGTTCACAATTCACAATTCACAGTTCACAGTCCACAGTTCACTATTCACAGCTCACAGTTCTCAGTGCACAGATCACAGTTCACAGTCTTCATTTCACACTTCACAGTTCGCAGTTCACAGTTCACAGATCACAGTCCACAGTTCACACTTCACAGTTCACAGATCACAGTTCTCAGTTCACAGATCACAGTTCACAGTCTTCATTTCACAGTTCACAGTTCACAGTTCACAGATCACAGACCACAGTTCACTGTTCACAGATCACAGTTCACAGTACACAGTCTTCATTTCATACTTCACAGTTCGCAGTTCAAAGTTCACAGTTCACAGGTCACAGTTCACAGTCCACTGCTCACAGTTCACAGTTCTCAGTTCACAGATCACAGTTCACAGACTTCATTTCACAATTCAGTTTTCACAGTTCACAGTTCACAGTTCTCAGTTCACAGATCACAGTTCACAGTCTTGATTTCACAGTTCACAATTCACGGTTCACAGATCACAGACCACAGTTCACTGTTCACAGATCACAGATCACAGTTCACAGTTCACAGTTCACATTTCACAGTCTTCATTTCACACTTCAGTCATCACAGTGCACAGTTCAGAGTCCACAGATCACAGTTCACAGTTCTCAGTTCACAGATCACAGTTCACAGTCTTCATTTCACACTTCACAGTTCGCAGTTCACAGTTCAAAGATCACAGTTCACAGTTCACAGTTCACAGTTCACAGTCCACAGTTCACTATTCACAGCTCACAGTTCTCAGTTCACAGATCACAGTTCACAGTCTTCATTTCACACTTCACAGTTCGCAGTTCACAGTTCACAGATCACAGTTCACAGTTCACAGTTCACACTTCACAGTTCACAGATCACAGTTCACAGTTCACAGTTCACAGTTCACAGTTCCCAGTTCGCAGGTCACAGTTCACATTTCACAATTCACTGTCTTCATTTCATTCTTCACAGTTCGCAGTTCACAGTTCACAGGTCACAGATCACAGCCCACTCTTCACAGTTCACAGTTCTCAGTTCACAGATCACAATTCACAGACTTCATTTCACAATTCACTTTTCACAGTTCACAGTTCACAGATCACAGTTCACTATTCACAGCTCACAGTTCTCAGTTCTCAGATCACAGTTCACAGTCTTCATTTCACACTTCACAGTTCGCAGTTCACAGTTCACAGATCACAGTTCACAGTTCACAGTTCACAGTTCACACTTCACAGATCACAGTTCACAGTTCACAGTTCACAGTTCCCAGTTCGCGGGTCACAGTTCACATTTCACAGTTCACTGTCTTCATTTCATACTTCACAGTTCGCAGTTCACAGTTCACAGGTCACAGTTCACAGCCCACTCTTCACAGTTCACAGTTCGCAGTTCACAGATCACAGACCACAGTTCACTGTTCACAGATCACAGTTCACAGTACACAGTCTTCATTTCATACTTCACAGTTCGCAGTTCACAGTTCACAGTTCACAGTTCACAGGTCACAGATTACAGTCCACTGTTCACAGTTCACAGTTCTCAGTTCACAGATCACAGTTCACAGACTTCATTTCACAATTCAGTTTTCACAGTTCACAGTTCACAGTTCTCAGTTCACAGATCACAGTTCACAGTCTTCATTTCACAGTTCACAGTTCACAGTTCACAGATCACAGACCACAGTTCACTGTTCACAGATCACAGTTCACAGTTCACAGTTCACAGTTCACAGTTCACAGTTCACAGTTCACAGTCTTCATTTCACACTTCAGACTTCACAGTGCACAGTTCACAGTCCACAGATCACAGTTCACTGTTCTCAGTTCACAGATCACAGTTCACAGTCTTCATTTCACACTTCACAGTTCGCAGTTCCCAGTTCGCAGGTCACAGTTCACATTTCACAATTCACTGTCTTCATTTCATTCTTCACAGTTCGCAGTTCACAGTTCACAGGTCACAGATCACAGCCCACTCTTCACAGTTCACAGTTCTCAGTTCACAGATCACAATTCACAGACTTCATTTCACAATTCACTTTTCACAGTTCACAGTTCACAGTTCACAGTTCACAGTTCACAGTTCACAGTTCACAGATCACAGTTCACTATTCACAGCTCACAGTTCTCAGTTCTCAGATCACAGTTCACAGTCTTCATTTCACAGTTCACAGATCACAGTTCACAGATCACAGACCAGAGTTCACAGTTCACAGTTCACAGTTCTCAGTTCACAGATCACAGTTCACAGTTCACAGATCACAGACCACATTTCACTGTTCATAGATCACAGTTCACAGTACACAGTCTTCATTTCATACTTCACAGTTCGCAGTTCCCAGTTCGCAGGTCACAGTTCACATTTCACAATTCACTGTCTTCATTTCATTCTTCACAGTTCGCAGTTCACAGTTCACAGGTCACAGATCACAGCCCACTCTTCACAGTTCACAGTTCTCAGTTCACAGATCACAATTCACAGACTTCATTTCACAATTCACTTTTCACAGTTCACAGTTCACAGTTCACAGTTCACAGTTCACAGTTCACAGATCACAGTTCACTATTCACAGCTCACAGTTCTCAGTTCTCAGATCACAGTTCACAGTCTTCATTTCACAGTTCACAGATCACAGTTCACAGATCACAGACCAGAGTTCACAATTCACAGTTCACAGTTCTCAGTTCACAGATCACAGTTCACAGTTCACAGATCACAGTTCACAGATCACAGACCAGAGTTCACAGTTCACAGTTCACAGTTCTCAGTTCACAGATCACAGTTCACAGTTCACAGATCACAGACCACATTTCACTGTTCATAGATCACAGTTCACAGTACACAGTCTTCATTTCATACTTCACAGTTCGCAGTTCACAGTTCACAGTTCACAGGTCACAGTTCACAGTCCACTGGTGACAGTTCTCAGTTCACAGACTTCATTTCACAATTCAGTTTTCACAGTTCACAGTTCTCAGTTCACAGATCACAGTTCACAGTTTTCATTTCACAGTTCACAGTTCACAGTTCACAGTTTTCATTTCACAGTTCACAGTTCACAGTTCCCCGTTCACAGTATTCATTTCACATTTCACAGTTCGCAGTTCACAGTTGACAGTCCACAGTTCACAGTTCACAGTTCACAGTTCACAGTTCACAGTTCACAGTCCACAGTTCACAGTTCACAGTTCTCAGTTCACACATCACAGTTCACAGTCTTCATTTCACACTTCACAGTTCGCAGTTCACAGTTCACAGATCACAGTTCACAGTTCACACTTCACAGTTCACAGATCACAGTTCTCAGTTCACAGATCACAGTTCACAGTCTTCATTTCACAGTTCACAGTTCGCAGTTCACAGTCCGCAGTTCACAGTTCACAGATCACAGATCACAGTTCACAGTTCACAGTTCACATTTCACAGTTCACAGTTCACAGTTCACAGTTTACAGTTCTCAGTTCACAGTTGACAGTTCACAGTTCACAGTCTTCATTTCACACTGCAGTCTTCACAGTGCACAGGTTACAGTCCACAGATCACTGTTCACAGTTCTCAGTTCACAGATCACAGTTCACAGTCTTCATTTCACACTTCACAGTTCGCAGTTCACAGTTCACAGATCACAGTTCACAGATTACAGTTCTCAGTTGACAGTTGACAGTTCACAGTACACACTTCACAGTTCACAGTCCACAGTTCACTGTTCACAATTCACAGATCACAGTTCACAGTTCACAGTTCACAGGTCACAGTTCACAGTTCCCCGTTCACAGTATTCATTTCACACTTCACAGTTCGCAGTTCACAGATCACAGTTCACAGATTACAGTTCACAGTTGACAGTTGACAGTTCACAGTACACACTTCACAGTTCACAGTTCACAGTCCACTGTTCACAGTTCACAGTTCACAGTTTACAGTTCTCAGTTCACAGTTGACAGTTCACAGTTCACAGTCTTCATTTCACACTGCAGTCTTCACAGTGCACAGGTTACAGTCCACAGATCACAGTTCACAGTTCTCAGTTCACAGATCACAGTTCACAGTCTTCATTCCACACTTCACAGTTCGCAGTTCACAGTTCACAGATCACAGTTCACAGATTACAGTTCACAGTTGACAGTTGACAGTTCACAGTACACACTTCACAGTTCACAGTCCACAGTTCACTGTTCACAATTCACAGTTCACAGTTCACAGTCCACAGTTCACTATTCACAGCTCACAGTTCTCAGTGCACAGATCACAGTTCACAGCCCACTCCTCACAGTTCACAGTTCACAGTTCACAGATCACAGACCACAGTTCACTGTTCACAGATCACAGTTCACAGTACACAGTCTTCATTTCATACTTCACAGTTCGCAGTTCACAGTTCACAGTTCACAGGTCACAGTTTACAGTCCACTGTTCACAGTTCACAGTTCTCAGTTCACAGATCACAGTTCACAGACTTCATTTCACAATTCAGTTTTCACAGTTCACAGTTCACAGTTCTCAGTTCACAGATCACAGTTCACAGTCTTCATTTCACAGTTCACAGTTCACAGTTCACAGATCACAGACCACAGTTCACTGTTCACAGATCACAGTTCACAGTTCACAGTTCACAGTTCACAGTCTTCATTTCACACTTCAGACTTCACAGTGCACAGTTCACAGTCCACAGATCACAGTTCACTGTTCTCAGTTCACAGATCACAGTTCACAGTCTTCATTTCACACTTCACAGTTCGCAGTTCCCAGTTCGCAGGTCACAGTTCACATTTCACAATTCACTGTCTTCATTTCATTCTTCACAGTTCGCAGTTCACAGTTCACAGGTCACAGATCACAGCCCACTCTTCACAGTTCACAGTTCTCAGTTCACAGATCACAATTCACAGACTTCATTTCACAATTCACTTTTCACAGTTCACAGTTCACAGTTCACAGTTCACAGTTCACAGTTCACAGATCACAGTTCACTATTCACAGCTCACAGTTCTCAGTTCTCAGATCACAGTTCACAGTCTTCATTTCACAGTTCACAGATCACAGTTCACAGATCACAGACCAGAGTTCACAGTTCACAGTTCACAGTTCTCAGTTCACAGATCACAGTTCACAGTTCACAGATCACAGACCACATTTCACTGTTCATAGATCACAGTTCACAGTACACAGTCTTCATTTCATACTTCACAGTTCGCAGTTCACAGTTCACAGTTCACAGGTCACAGTTCACAGTCCACTGGTGACAGTTCTCAGTTCACAGATCACAGTTCACAGACTTCATTTCACAATTCAGTTTTCACAGTTCACAGTTCTCAGTTCACAGATCACAGTTCACAGTTTTCATTTCACAGTTCACAGTTCACAGTTCCCCGTTCACAGTATTCATTTCACATTTCACAGTTCGCAGTTCACAGTTGACAGTCCACAGTTCACAGTTCACAGTTCACAGTTTACAGTTCTCAGTTCACAGTTCACAGTTCACAGTTCACAGTTCACAGTCCACAGTTCACAGTTCACAGTTCTCAGTTCACACATCACAGTTCACAGTCTTCATTTCACACTTCACAGTTCGCAGTTCACAGTTCACAGATCACAGTTCACAGTTCACACTTCACAGTTCACAGATCACAGTTCTCAGTTCACAGATCACAGTTCACAGTCTTCATTTCACAGTTCACAGTTCGCAGTTCACAGTCCGCAGTTCACAGTTCACAGATCACAGATCACAGTTCACAGTTCACAGATCACAGTTCACAGTTCTCAGTTCACAGATCACAGTTCACAGTCTTCATTTCACACTTCACAGTTCGTAGTTCACAGTTCAAAGATCACAGTTCACAGTTCACAGTTCACAGTTCACAGTCCACAGTTCACTATTCACAGCTCACAGTTCTCAGTTCACAGATCACAGTTCACAGTCTTCATTTCACACTTCACAGTTCGCAGTTCACAGTTCACAGATCACAGTTCACAGTTCACACTTCACAGTTCACAGTTCACAGATCACAGTTCACAGTTCACAAGTTCACAGTTCACAGTTCCCAGTTCGCAGGTCACAGTTCACATTTCACAATTCACTGTCTTCATTTCATTCTTCACAGTTCGCAGTTCACAGTTCACAGGTCACAGATCACAGCCCACTCTTCACAGTTCACAGTTCTCAGTTCACAGATCACAATTCACAGACTTCATTTCACAATTCACTTTTCACAGTTCACAGTTCACAGTTCACAGTTCACAGTTCACAGTTCACAGATCACAGTTCACTATTCACAGCTCACAGTTCTCAGTTCTCAGATCACAGTTCACAGTCTTCATTTCACACTTCACAGTTCGCAGTGCACAGTTCAAAGATCACAGTTCACAGTTCACAGTTCACAGTTCACAGTCCACAGTTCACTATTCACAGCTCACAGTTCTCAGTTCTCAGTTCTCAGTTCACAGATCACAGTTCACAGTCTTCATTTCACACTTCACAGTTCGCTGTTCACAGTTCACAGATCACAGTTCACAGTTCACAGTTCACACTTCACAGTTCACAGATCACAGTTCACTGTCTTCATTTCATACTTCACAGTTCGCAGTTCACAGTTCACAGGTCACAGTTCACAGCCCACTCTTCACAGTTCACAGTTCACAGTTCACAGATCACAGACCACAGTTCACTGTTCACAGATCACAGTTCACAGTACACAGTCTTCATTTCATACTTCACAGTTCGCAGTTCACAGTTCACAGTTCACAGGTCACAGTTTACAGTCCACTGTTCACAGTTCACAGTTCTCAGTTCACAGATCACAGTTCACAGACTTCATTTCACAATTCAGTTTTCACAGTTCACAGTTCACAGTTCTCAGTTCACAGATCACAGTTCACAATCTTCATTTCACAGTTCACAGTTCACAGTTCACAGATCATAGACCACAGTTCACTGTTCACAGATCACAGTTCACAGTTCACAGTTCACAGTTCACAGTTCACAGTTCACAGTTCACAGTCTTCATTTCACACTTCAGACTTCACAGTGCACAGTTCACAGTCCACAGATCACAGATCACTGTTCTCAGTTCACAGATCACAGTTCACAGTCTTCGTTTCACACTTCACAGTTCGCAGTTCACAGTTCACAGATCACAGTTCACAGGTCACAGTTCACAGTTCACAGGTTACAGTCCACTGATCACAGTCCGCAGTTCACTGTTCACAGATCATAGTTCACAGTTCACAGTTCACAGTTCACAGTTCACAGTTCACAGTTCCCAGTTCGCAGGTCACAGTTCACATTTCACAGTTCACTGTCTTCATTTCATACTTCACAGTTCGAAGTTCACAGTTCACAGTTCACAGTTCACAGGTCACAGTTCACAGTTCACAAGTCACAGGTCACAGTTCACAGTTCACAGTCCACACTTCACTGTTCACAGATCACAGTTCACAGTTCACAGTTCACAGTTCACAGTTCACAGGTCACAGTTCACAGTTCCCCGTTCACAGTATTCATTTCACACTTCACAGTTCGCAGTTCACAGTTGACAGTTCACAGTCCACAGTTCAATATTCACAGTTCACAGTTCACAGTCCACAGATCACAGTTCACAGTCCACAGATCACAGTTCACAGTCTTCATTTCACACTTCACAGTTCACAGTTCACAGTTCCCAGTTCGCAGGTCACAGTTCACATTTCACAGTTCACTGTCTTCATTTCATACTTCACAGTTCGAAGTTCACAGTTCGCAGTTCACAGTTCACAGTTCACAGTTCACAGGTCACAGTTCACAGTTCACAAGTCACAGGTCACAGTTCACAGTTCACAGTCCACACTTCACTGTTCACAGATCACAGTTCACAGTTCACAGTTCACAGTTCACAGTTCACAGTTCACAGTTCACAGGTCACAGTCCACAGTTCCCCGTTCACAGTATTCATTTCACACTTCACAGTTCGCAGTTCACAGTTGACAGTTCACAGTCCACAGTTCAATATTCACAGTTCACAGTTCACAGTCCACAGATCACAGTTCACAGTCTTCATTTCACACTTCACAGTTCGCAGTTCACAGTTCACAGATCACAGTTCACAGTTCACAGTTCACAGTTCACAGTTCACAGTTCACAGTCTTCATTTCACACTTCACAGATCACAGTTCACAGTTCACAGTTCACAGTTCACAGGTTACAGTCCACAGATCACAGTCCGCAGTTCACTGTTCACAGATCATAGTTCACAGTTCACAGTTCACAGTTCACAGTTCACAGTTCACAGTTCACAGTTCACAGTTCACAGTTCACAGTTCACAGTTCACATTTCACACTTCAGAGTTCACAGATCACAGTTCACAGTTCACAGTTCACAGTTCCCAGTTCGCAGGTCACAGTTCACATTTCACAGTTCACTGTCTTCATTTCGTACTTCACAGTTCGAAGTTCACAGTTCACAAGTTCACAGTTCACAGTTCACAGTTCACAGGTCACAGTTCACAGTTCACAGTCCGCAGTTCACTGTTCACAGATCATAGTTCACAGTTCACAGTTCACAGTTCACAGTTCACAGTTCACAGTTCACAGTTCACAGTTCACAGTTCACAGTTCACAGTTCACAGTTCACACTTCACAGTTCACAGATCACAGATCACAGTTCACAGTTCACAGTTCACTGTCTTCATTTCATACTTCACAGTTCACTGTCTTCATTTCATACTTCACAGTTCACAGTTCACAGTTCACAGTTCACACTTCACAGTTCACAGATCACAGTTCACAGTTCACAGTTCACAGTCCACAGATCACAGTTCACAGTTCTCAGTTCACAGATCACAGTTCACAGTCTTCATTTCACACTTCACAGTTCGCAGTTCACAGTTCACAGGTCACAGTTCACAGCCCACTCTTCACAGTTCACAGTTCACAGTTCACAGTTCACAGATCACAGACCACAGTTCACTGTTCACAGATCACAGTTCACAGTACACAGTCTTCATTTCATACTTCACAGTTCGCAGTTCACAGTTCACAGTTCACAGGTCACAGTTTACAGTCCACTGTTCACAGTTCACAGTTCTCAGTTCACAGATCACAGTTCACAGACTTCA
This sequence comes from Lasioglossum villosulum, assembly GCA_963971365.1. Classification (NCBI taxonomy): domain Eukaryota; kingdom Metazoa; phylum Arthropoda; class Insecta; order Hymenoptera; family Halictidae; genus Lasioglossum; species Lasioglossum villosulum. Next base: position 1,761,983 of record CAXARU010000031.1, on the reverse strand, counting down.
TTTCACAATTCAGTTTTCACAGTTCACAGTTCACAGTTCTCAGTTCACAGATCACAGTTCACAGTCTTCATTTCACAGTTCACAGTTCACAGTTCACAGATCACAGACCACAGTTCACTGTTCACAGATCACAGTTCACAGTTCACAGTTCACAGTTCACAGTTCACAGTCTTCATTTCACACTTCAGACTTCACAGTGCACAGTTCACAGTCCACAGATCACAGTTCACTGTTCTCAGTTCACAGATCACAGTTCACAGTCTTCATTTCACACTTCACAGTTCGCAGTTCCCAGTTCGCAGCCCACTCTTCACAGTTCACAGTTCACAGTTCACAGATCACAGACCACAGTTCACTGTTCACAGATCACAGTTCACAGTACACAGTCTTCATTTCATACTTCACAGTTCGCAGTTCACAGTTCACAGTTCACAGGTCACAGTTTACAGTCCACTGTTCACAGTTCACAGTTCTCAGTTCACAGATCACAGTTCACAGACTTCATTTCACAATTCACTTTTCACAGTTCACAGTTCACAGTTCTCAGTTCACAGATCACAGTTCACAGTATTCATTTCACAGTTCACAGTTCACAGTTCACAGATCACAGACCACAGTTCACTGTTCACAGATCACAGTTCACAGTTCACAGTTCACAGTTCACAGTTCACAGTTCACAGTTCACAGTCTTCATTTCACACTTCAGACTTCACAGTGCACAGTTCACAGGTCACAGTTCACAGTTCACAGGTTACAGTCCACTGATCACAGTCCGCAGTTCACTGTTCACAGATCATAGTTCACAGTTCACAGTTCACAGTTCACAGTTCACAGTTCACAGTTCCCAGTTCGCAGGTCACAGTTCACATTTCACAGTTCACTGTCTTCATTTCATACTTCACAGTTCGAAGTTCACTGTTCACAGTTCACAGTTCACAGTTCACAGTTCACAGGTCACAGTTCACAGTTCACAGGTCACAGGTCACAGTTCACAGTTCACAGTCCACACTTCACTGTTCACAGATCACAGTTCACAGTTCACAGTTCACAGTTCACAGGTCACAGTTCACAGTTCCCCGTTCACAGTATTCATTTCACACTTCACAGTTCGCAGTTCACAGTTGACAGTTCACAGTCCACAGTTCAATATTCACAGTTCACAGTTCACAGTCCACAGATCACAGTTCACAGTCTTCATTTCACACTTCACAGTTCGCAGTTCACAGTTCACAGATCACAGTTCACAGTTCACAGTTCACAGTTCACAGTTCACAGTTCACAGTCTTCATTTCACACTTCACAGATCACAGTTCACAGTTCACAGTTCACAGTTCACAGGTTACAGTCCACAGATCACAGTCCGCAGTTCACTGTTCACAGAACATAGTTCACAGTTCACAGTTCACAGTTCACAGTTCACAGTTCACAGTTCACAGTTCACAGTTCCCCGTTCACAGTATTCATTTCACACTTCACAGTTCGCAGTTCACAGTTGACAGTTCACAGTCCACAGTTCAATATTCACAGTTCACAGTTCACAGTCCACAGATCACAGTTCACAGTCTTCATTTCACACTTCACAGTTCGCAGTTCACAGTTCACAGATCACAGTTCACAGTTCACAGTTCACAGTTCACAGTTCACAGTTCACAGTTCACAGTCTTCATTTCACACTTCACAGATCACAGTTCACAGTTCACAGTTCACAGTTCACAGGTTACAGTCCACAGATCACAGTCCGCAGTTCACTGTTCACAGAACATAGTTCACAGTTCACAGTTCACAGTTCACAGTTCACAGTTCACAGTTCACAGTTCACAGTTCACAGTTCACAGTTCACATTTCACACTTCAGAGTTCACAGATCACAGTTCACAGTTCACAGTTCACAGTTCCCAGTTCGCAGGTCACAGTTCACATTTCACAGTTCACTGTCTTCATTTCGTACTTCACAGTTCGAAGTTCACAGTTCACAGTTCACAGTTCACAGTTCACAGTTCACAGGTCACAGTTCACAGTTCACAGTCCACAGTTCACTGTTCACAATTCACAGTTCACAGTTCACAGTCCACAGTTCACTATTCACAGCTCACAGTTCTCAGTGCACAGATCACAGTTCACAGTCTTCATTTCACACTTCACAGTTCGCAGTTCACAGTTCACAGATCACAGTTCACAGTTCACACTTCACAGTTCACAGATCACAGTTCTCAGTTCACAGATCACAGTTCACAGTCTTCATTTCACAGTTCACAGTTCACAGTTCACAGTTCACAGTTCACAGATCACAGACCACAGTTCACTGTTCACAGATCACAGTTCACAGTACACAGTCTTCATTTCATACTTCACAGTTCGCAGTTCACAGTTCACAGTTCACAGGTCACAGTTCACAGTCCACTGCTCACAGTTCACAGTTCTCAGTTCACAGATCACAGTTCACAGACTTCATTTCACAATTCAGTTTTCACAGTTCACAGTTCACAGTTCTCAGTTCACAGATCACAGTTCACAGTCTTGATTTCACAGTTCACAATTCACAGTTCACAGATCACAGACCACAGTTCACTGTTCACAGATCACAGTTCACAGTTCACAGTTCACATTTCACAGTCTTCATTTCACACTTCAGTCATCACAGTGCACAGTTCAGAGTCCACAGATCACAGTTCACAGTTCTCAGTTCACAGATCACAGTTCACAGTCTTCATTTCACACTTCACAGTTCGCAGTTCACAGTTCAAAGATCACAGTTCACAGTTCACAGTTCACAGTTCACAGTCCACAGTTCACTATTCACAGCTCACAGTTCTCAGTTCACAGATCACAGTTCACAGTCTTCATTTCACACTTCACAGTTCGCAGTTCACAGTTCACAGATCACAGTTCACAGTTCACAGTTCACACTTCACAGTTCACAGATCACAGTTCACAGTTCACAGTTCACAGTTCACAGTTCACAGTTCACAGTTCCCAGTTCGCAGGACACAGTTCACATTTCACAATTCACTGTCTTCATTTCATTCTTCACAGTTCGCAGTTCACAGTTCACAGGTCACAGATCACAGCCCACTCTTCACAGTTCACAGTTCTCAGTTCACAGATCACAATTCACAGACTTCATTTCACAATTCACTTTTCACAGTTCACAGTTCACAGTTCACAGTTCACAGTTCACAGTTCACAGTTCACAGTTCACAGTTCACAGATCACAGTTCACTATTCACAGCTCACAGTTCTCAGTTCTCAGATCACAGTTCACAGTCTTCATTTCACACTTCACAGTTCGCAGTGCACAGTTCAAAGATCACAGTTCACAGTTCACAGTTCACAGTTCACAGTCCATAGTTCACTATTCACAGCTCACAGTTCTCAGTTCACAGATCACAGTTCACAGTCTTCATTTCACACTTCACAGTTCGCAGTTCACAGTTCACAGTTCACAGATCACAGTTCACAGTTCACAGTTCACACTTCACAGTTCACAGATCACAGTTCACAGTTCACAGTTCACAGTTCCCAGTTCGCAGGTCACAGTTCACATTTCACAGTTCACTGTCTTCTTGTCATACTTCACAGTTCGCAGGTCACAGTTCACATTTCACAGTTCACTGTCTTCATTTCATACTTCACAGTTCGCAGTTCACAGTTCACAGGTCACAGTTCACAGCCCACTCTTCACAGTTCGCAGTTCACAGTTCACAGATCACAGACCACAGTTCACTGTTCACAGATCACAGTTCACAGTACACAGTCTTCATTTCATACTTCACAGTTCGCAGTTCACAGTTCACAGTTCACAGGTCACAGTTTACAGTCCACTGTTCACAGTTCACAGTTCTCAGTTCACAGATCACAGTTCACAGACTTCATTTCACAATTCACTTTTCACAGTTCTCAGTTCACAGATCACAGTTCACAGTCTTCATTTCACAGTTCACAGTTCACAGTTCACAGATCACAGACCACAGTTCACTGTTCACAGATCACAGTTCACAGTTCACAGGTCACAGTTCACAGTTCACAGTTCACAGATCACAGACCACAGTTCACTGTTCACAGATCACAGTTCACAGTTCACAGTTCACAGTTCACAGTCTTCATTTCACACTTCAGACTTCACAGTGCACAGTTCACAGTCCACAGATCACAGTTCACTGTTCTCAGTTCACAGATCACAGTTCACAGTCTTCATTTCACACTTCACAGTTCGCAGTTCCCAGTTCGCAGGTCACAGTTCACATTTCACAATTCACTGTCTTCATTTCATTCTTCACAGTTCACAGGTCACAGATCACAGCCCACTCTTCACAGTTCACAGTTCTCAGTTCACAGATCACAATTCACAGACTTCATTTCACAATTCACAGTTCACAGTTCACAGTTCACAGTTCACAGTTCACAGATCACAGTTCACTATTCACAGCTCACAGTTCTCAGTTCTCAGATCACAGTTCACAGTCTTCATTTCACACTTCACAGTTCGCAGTGCACAGTTCAAAGATCACAGTTCACAGTTCACAGTTCACAGTTCACAGTCCACAGTTCACTATTCACAGCTCACAGTTCTCAGTTCACAGATCACAGTTCACAGTCTTCATTTCACACTTCACAGTTCGCAGTTCACAGTTCACAGATCACAGTTCACAGTTCACAGTTCACAGATCACAGTTCACAGACTTCATTTCACAATTCACTTTTCACAGTTCACAGTTCACAGTTCTCAGTTCACAGATCACAGTTCACAGTCTTCATTTCACAGTTCACAGTTCACAGTTCACAGATCACAGACCACAGTTCACTGTTCACAGATCACAGTTCACAGTTCACAGTTCACAGTTCACAGTTCACAGTTCACAGTCTTCATTTCACACTTCAGACTTCACAGTGCACAGTTCACAGTCCACAGATCACAGTTCACTGTTCTCAGTTCACAGATCACAGTTCACTGTCTTCATTTCACACTTCACAGTTCGCAGTTCACAGTTCACAGATCACAGTTCACAGGTCACAGTTCACAGTTCACAGGTTACAGTTCACAGATCACAGACCACAGTTCACTGTTCACAGATCATAGTTCACAGTTCACAGTTCACAGTTCACAGTTCACAGTTCACAGTTCACAGTTCCCAGTTCGCAGGTCACAGTTCACATTTCACAGTTCACTGTCTTCATTTCATACTTCACAGTTCGAAGTTCACAGTTCACAGTTCACAGTTCACAGTTCACAGTTCACAGGTCACAGTTCACAGTTCACAGGTCACAGGTCACAGTTCACAGTTCACAGTCCACACTTCACTGTTCACAGATCACAGTTCACAGTTCACAGTTCACAGTTCACAGGTCACAGTTCACAGTTCCCCGTTCACAGTATTCATTTCACACTTCACAGTTCGCAGTTCACAGTTGACAGTTCACAGTCCACAGTTCAATATTCACAGTTCACAGTTCACAGTCCACAGATCACAGTTCACAGTCTTCATTTCACACTTCACAGTTCGCAGTTCACAGTTCACAGATCACAGTTCACAGTTCACAGTTCACAGATCACAGTTCACAGTCTTCATTTCACAGTTCACAGTTCACAGTTCACAGATCACAGACCACAGTTCACTGTTCACAGATCACAGTTCACAGTTCACAGTTCACAGTTCACAGTTCACAGTTCACAGTGTTCATTTCACACTTCAGACTTCACAGTGCACAGTTCACAGTCCACAGATCACAGTTCACTGTTCTCAGTTCACAGATCACAGTTCACAGTCTTCATTTCACACTTCACAGTTCGCAGTTCCCAGTTCGCAGGTCACAGTTCACATTTCACAATTCACTGTCTTCATTTCATTCTTCACAGTTCGCAGTTCACAGTTCACAGGTCACAGATCACAGCCCACTCTTCACAGTTCACAGTTCTCAGTTCACAGATCACAATTCACAGACTTCATTTCACAATTCACTTTTCACAGTTCACAGTTCACAGTTCACAGTTCACAGTTCACAGATCACAGTTCACTATTCACAGCTCACAGTTCTCAGTTCTCAGATCACAGTTCACAGTCTTCATTTCACACTTCACAGTTCGCAGTGCACAGTTCAAAGATCACAGTTCACAGTTCACAGTTCACAGTTCACAGTCCACAGTTCACTATTCACAGCTCACAGTTCTCAGTTCACAGATCACAGTTCACAGTCTTCATTTCACACTTCACAGTTCGCAGTTCACAGTTCACAGATCACAGTTCACAGTTCACAGTTCACACTTCACAGTTCACAGATCACAGTTCACAGTTCACAGTTCACAGTTCCCAGTTCGCAGGTCACAGTTCACATTTCACAGTTCACTGTCTTCATTTCATACTTCACAGTTCGCAGTTCACAGTTCACAGGTCACAGTTCACAGCCCACTCTTCACAGTTCACAGTTCACAGTTCACAGATCACAGACCACAGTTCACTGTTCACAGATCACAGTTCACAGTACACAGTCTTCATTTCATACTTCACAGTTCGCAGTTCACAGTTCACAGTTCACAGTTCACAGTCTTCATTTCACACTTCAGACTTCACAGTGCACAGTTCACAGTCCACAGATCACAGTTCACTGTTCTCAGTTCACAGATCACAGTTCACAGTCTTCATTTCACACTTCACAGTTCGCAGTTCACAGTTCACAGATCACAGTTCACAGGTCACAGTTCACAGTTCACAGGTTACAGTCCACTGATCACAGTCCGCAGTTCACTGTTCACAGATCATAGTTCACAGTTCACAGTTCACAGTTCACAGTTCACAGTTCACAGTTCACAGTTCACAGTTCCCAGTTCGCAGGTCACAGTTCACATTTCACAGTTCACTGTCTTCATTTCATACTTCACAGTTCGAAGTTCACAGTTCACAGTTCACAGTCCACACTTCACTGTTCACAGATCACAGTTCACAGTTCACAGTTCACAGTTCACAGGTCACAGTTCACAGTTCCCCGTTCACAGTATTCATTTCACACTTCACAGTTCGCAGTTCACAGTTGACAGTTCACAGTCCACAGTTCAATATTCACAGTTCACAGTTCACAGTTCACAGTCCACAGATCACAGTTCACAGTCTTCATTTCACACTTCACAGTTCGCAGTTCACAGTTCACAGATCACAGTTCACAGTTCACAGTTCACAGTTCACAGTTCACAGTCTTCATTTCACACTTCACAGATCACAGTTCACAGTTCACAGTTCACAGTTCACAGTTCACAGTTCACAGTTCACAGGTTACAGTCCACAGATAACAGTCCGCAGTTCACTGTTCACAGATCACAGTTCACAGTTCACAGTTCACAGTTCACAGTTCACAGTTCACAGTTCACAGTTCACAGTTCACAGTTCACAGTTCACATTTCACACTTCGGAGTTCACAGATCACAGTTCACAGTTCACAGTTCACAGTTCACAGTTCCCAGTTCGCTGGTCACAGTTCACATTTCACAGTTCACTGTCTTCATTTCGTACTTCACAGTTCGAAGTTCACAGTTCACAGTTCACAGTTCACAGTTCACAGTCCGCAGTTCACTGTTCACAGATCATAGTTCACAGTTCACAGTTCACAGTTCACAGTTCACAGTTCACAGTTCACAGTTCACAGTTCACAGTTCACAGTTCACAGTTCACAGTTCACACTTCACACTTCACAGTTCACAGATCACAGATCACAGTTCACAGTTCACAGTTCACTGTCTTCATTTCATACTTCACAGTTCACTGTCTTCATTTCATACTTCACAGTTCACAGTTCACAGTTCACAGTTCACACTTCACAGTTCACAGATCACAGTTCAGAGTTCACAGTTCACAGTTCACAGTTCACAGTTCACAGTTCCCAGTTCGCAGGTCACAGTTCACATTTCACAGTTCACTGTCTTCATTTCATACTTCACAGTTCGAAGTTCACAGTTCACAGTTCACAGATCACAGTTCACAGTTCACAGTTCACAGTTCACAGTTCGCAGTTCACAGTTCACAGGTCACAGTTCACAGTTCACAGGTCACAGTTCACAGTTCACAGTTCACAGGTCACAGTTCACAGTTCCCCGTTCACAGTATTCATTTCACACTTCACAGTTCGCAGTTCACAGTTGACAGTTCACAGTCCACAGTTCACTATTCACAGTTCACAGTTCACAGTCCACAGATCACAGTTCACAGTCTTCATTTCAAACTTCACAGTTCACAGTTCACAGGTCACAGTTCACAGTTCCCCGTTCACAGTATTCATTTCACACTTGACAGTTCGCAGTTCACAGTTGACAGTTCACAGTCCACAGTTCACTATTCACAGTTCACAGTTCACAGTCCACAGATCACAGTTCACAGTCTTCATTTCACACTTCACAGTTCACAGTTCACAGTTCGCAGTTCACAGTTCACAGGTCACAGTTCACAGTTCACAGTTCACAGTTCACAGTTCACAGGTCACAGTTCACAGTTCACAGGTCACAGGTCACAGTTCACAGTTCACAGTCCACACTTCACTGTTCACAGATCACAGTTCACAGTTCACAGTTCACAGTTCACAGGTCACAGTTCACAGTTCCCCGTTCACAGTATTCATTTCACACTTCACAGTTCGCAGTTCACAGTTGACAGTTCACAGTCCACAGTTCAATATTCACAGTTCACAGTTCACAGTCCACAGATCACAGTTCACAGTCTTCATTTCACACTTCACAGTTCGCAGTTCACAGTTCACAGATCACAGTTCACAGTTCACAGTTCACAGTTCACAGTTCACAGTTCACAGTCTTCATTTCACACTTCACAGATCACAGTTCACAGTTCACAGTTCACAGGTTACAGTCCACAGATCACAGTCCGCAGTTCACTGTTCACAGATCATAGTTCACAGTTCACAGTTCACAGTTCACAGTTCACAGTTCACAGTTCACAGTTCACAGTTCACAGTTCACAGTTCACAGTTCACAGATCACAGTTCACAGTCTTCATTTCACAGTTCACAGTTCACAGTTCACAGATCACAGACCACAGTTCACTGTTCACAGATCACAGTTCACAGTTCACAGTTCACAGTTCACAGTTCACAGTTCACAGTTCACAGTGTTCATTTCACACTTCAGACTTCACAGTGCACAGTTCACAGTCCACAGATCACAGTTCACTGTTCTCAGTTCACAGATCACAGTTCACAGTCTTCATTTCACACTTCACAGTTCGCAGTTCCCAGTTCGCAGGTCACAGTTCACATTTCACAATTCACTGTCTTCATTTCATTCTTCACAGTTCGCAGTTCACAGTTCACAGGTCACAGATCACAGCCCACTCTTCACAGTTCACAGTTCTCAGTTCACAGATCACAATTCACAGACTTCATTTCACAATTCACTTTTCACAGTTCACAGTTCACAGTTCACAGTTCACAGTTCACAGTTCACAGTTCACAGATCACAGTTCACTATTCACAGCTCACAGTTCTCAGTTCTCAGATCACAGTTCACAGTCTTCATTTCACACTTCACAGTTCGCAGTGCACAGTTCAAAGATCACAGTTCACAGTTCACAGTTCACAGTTCACAGTCCACAGTTCACTATTCACAGCTCACAGTTCTCAGTTCACAGATCACAGTTCACAGTCTTCATTTCACACTTCACAGTTCGCAGTTCACAGTTCACAGATCACAGTTCACAGTTCACAGTTCACACTTCACAGTTCACAGATCACAGTTCACAGTTCACAGTTCACAGTTCCCAGTTCGCAGGTCACAGTTCACATTTCACAGTTCACTGTCTTCATTTCATACTTCACAGTTCGCAGTTCACAGTTCACAGGTCACAGTTCACAGCCCACTCTTCACAGTTCACAGTTCACAGTTCACAGATCACAGACCACAGTTCACTGTTCACAGATCACAGTTCACAGTACACAGTCTTCATTTCATACTTCACAGTTCGCAGTTCACAGTTCACAGTTCACAGGTCACAGTTTACAGTCCACTGTTCCCAGTTCACAGTTCTCAGTTCACAGATCACAGTTCACAGACTTCATTTCACAATTCACTTTTCACAGTTCACAGTTCACAGTTCTCAGTTCACAGATCACAGTTCACAGTCTTCATTTCACAGTTCACAGTTCACAGTTCACAGATCACAGACCACAGTTCACTGTTCACAGATCACAGTTCACAGTTCACAGTTCACAGTTCACAGTTCACAGTTCACAGTCTTCATTTCACACTTCAGACTTCACAGTGCACAGTTCACAGTCCACAGATCACAGTTCACTGTTCTCAGTTCACAGATCACAGTTCACAGTCTTCATTTCACACTTCACAGTTCGCAGTTCACAGTTCACAGATCACAGTTCACAGGTCACAGTTCACAGTTCACAGGTTACAGTCCACTGATCACAGTCCGCAGTTCACTGTTCACAGAGTATAGTTCACAGTTCACAGTTCACAGTTCACAGTTCACAGTTCACAGTTCACAGTTCACAGTTCCCAGTTCGCAGGTCACAGTTCACATTTCACAGTTCACTGTCTTCATTTCATACTTCACAGTTCGAAGTTCACAGTTCACAGTTCACAGTTCACAGTCCACACTTCACTGTTCACAGATCACAGTTCACAGTTCACAGTTCACAGTTCACAGGTCACAGTTCACAGTTCCCCGTTCACAGTATTCATTTCACACTTCACAGTTCGCAGTTCACAGTTGACAGTTCACAGTCCACAGTTCAATATTCACAGTTCACAGTTCACAGTTCACAGTCCACAGATCACAGTTCACAGTCTTCATTTCACACTTCACAGTTCGCAGTTCACAGTTCACAGATCACAGTTCACAGTTCACAGTTCACAGTTCACAGTTCACAGTCTTCATTTCACACTTCACAGATCACAGTTCACAGTTCACAGTTCACAGTTCACAGTTCACAGTTCACAGGTTACAGTCCACAGATAACAGTCCGCAGTTCACTGTTCACAGATCACAGTTCACAGTTCACAGTTCACAGTTCACAGTTCACAGTTCACAGTTCACAGTTCACAGTTCACAGTTCACAGTTCACATTTCACACTTCAGAGTTCACAGATCACAGTTCACAGTTCACAGTTCACAGTTCACAGTTCCCAGTTCGCAGGTCACAGTTCACATTTCACAGTTCACTGTCTTCATTTCGTACTTCACAGTTCGAAGTTCACAGTTCACAGTTCACAGTTCACAGGTCACAGTTCACAGTTCACAGTCCGCAGTTCACTGTTCACAGATCATAGTTCACAGTTCACAGTTCACAGTTCACAGTTCACAGTTCACAGTTCACAGTTCACAGTTCACAGTTCACAGTTCACAGTTCACAGTTCACAGTTCACACTTCACAGTTCACAGATCACAGATCACAGTTCACAGTTCACAGTTCACTGTCTTCATTTCATACTTCACAGTTCACTGTCTTCATTTCATACTTCACAGTTCACAGTTCACAGTTCACAGTTCACACTTCACAGTTCACAGATCACAGTTCACAGTTCACAGTTCACAGTTCACAGTTCACAGTTCACAGTTCCCAGTTCGCAGGTCACAGTTCACATTTCACAGTTCACTGTCTTCATTTCATACTTCACAGTTCGAAGTTCACAGTTCACAGTTCACAGATCACAGTTCACAGTTCACAGTTCACAGTTCACAGTTCACAGTTCACAGGTCACAGTTCACAGTTCACAGGTCACAGTTCACAGTTCACAGGTCACAGTTCACAGTTCACAGTTCACAGGTCACAGTTCACAGTTCCCCGTTCACAGTATTCATTTCACACTTCACAGTTCGCAGTTCACAGTTGACAGTTCACAGTCCACAGTTCACTATTCACAGTTCACAGTTCACAGTCCACAGATCACAGTTCACAGTCTTCATTTCACACTTCACAGTTCACAGTTCACAGGTCACAGTTCACAGTTCCCCGTTCACAGTATTCATTTCACACTTGACAGTTCGCAGTTCACAGTTGACAGTTCACAGTCCACAGTTCACTATTCACAGTTCACAGTTCACAGTTCACAGTCCACAGATCACAGTTCACAGTCTTCATTTCACACTTCACAGTTCGCAGTTCGCAGTTCACAGTTCACAGTTCACAGTTCACAGTTCACAGTTCACAGTTCACAGTTCACAGATCACTGTTCACAGTTTACAGTTCTCAGTTTACAGTTCTCAGTTCACAGTTGACAGTTGACAGTTCACAGTTCACAGATCACAGTTCACAGTTCACAGTTCACAGTTCACAGTTCACAGTTTACAGTTCTCAGTTCACAGTTCACAGTTCACAGTCCACAGTTCACAATTCACAGTTCTCAGTTCACAGATCACAGTTCACAGTTTTCATTTCACAGTTCACAGTTCACAGTTCCCCGTTCACAGTATTCATTTCACATTTCACAGTTCGCAGTTCACAGTTGACAGTCCACAGTTCACAGTTCACAGTTCACAGTTTACAGTTCTCAGTTCACAGTTCACAGTTCACAGTTCACAGTCCACAGTTCACAGTTCACAGTTCTCAGTTCACACATCACAGTTCACAGTCTTCATTTCACAGTTCACAGTTCACAGTTCACAGTTCACAGTTCCCCGTTCACAGTATTCATTTCACATTTCACAGTTCGCAGTTCACAGTTGACAGTTCACAGTCCACAGTTCACTATTCACAGTTCACAGTTCTCAGTTCACAGATCACAGTTCACAGTCTTCAGTTCACACTTCACAGTTCGCAGTTCACAGTCCGCAGTTCACAGTTCACAGATCACAGATCACAGTTCACAGTTCACATTTCACAGTTCACAGTTCACAGTTCACAGTTTACAGTTCTCAGTTCACAGTTGACAGTTCACAGTTCACAGTTCACAGTCTTCATTTCAGACTTCAGTCTTCACAGTGCACAGGTTACAGTCCACAGATCACAGTTCACAGTTCTCAGTTCACAGATCACAGTTCACAGTCTTCATTTCACACTTCACAGTTCGCAGTTCACAGTTCACAGATCACAGTTCACAGATTACAGTTCTCAGTTGACAGTTGACAGTTCACAGTACACACTTCACAGTTCACAGTCCACAGTTCACTGTTCACAATTCACAGATCACAGTTCACAGTTCACAGTTCACAGTTCACAGTTCACAGTTCACAGGTCACAGTTCACAGTTCCCCGTTCACAGTATTCATTTCACACTTCACAGTTCGCAGTTCACAGTTGACAGTTCACAGTTCACAGTTCACAGTTCACAGTTCACAGTTCACAGTTCACAGTTCACAGTTCACATTTCACACTTCAGAGTTCACAGATCACAGTTCACAGTTCACAGTTCACAGTTCACAGTTCACAGTTCCCAGTTCGCAGGTCACAGTTCACATTTCACAGTTCACTGTCTTCATTTCGTACTTCACAGTTCGAAGTTCACAGTTCACAGTTCACAGTTCACAGGTCACAGTTCACAGTTCACAGTCCGCAGTTCACTGTTCACAGATCATAGTTCACAGTTCACAGTTCACAGTTCACAGTTCACAGTTCACAGTTCACAGTTCACAGTTCACAGTTCACAGTTCACAGTTCACAGTTCACAGTTCACAGTTCACAGTTCACAGTTCACAGTTCACACTTCACAGTTCACAGATCACAGATCACAGTTCACAGTTCACAGTTCACTGTCTTCATTTCATACTTCACAGTTCACTGTCTTCATTTCATACTTCACAGTTCACAGTTCACAGTTCACAGTTCACACTTCACAGTTCACAGATCACAGTTCACAGTTCACAGTTCACAGTTCACAGTTCACAGTTCACAGTTCCCAGTTCGCAGGTCACAGTTCACATTTCACAGTTCACTGTCTTCATTTCATACTTCACAGTTCGAAGTTCACAGTTCACAGTTCACAGATCACAGTTCACAGTTCACAGTTCACAGTTCACAGTTCACAGTTCGCAGTTCACAGTTCACAGGTCACAGTTCACAGTTCACAGGTCACAGTTCACAGTTCACAGTTCACAGGTCACAGTTCACAGTTCCCCGTTCACAGTATTCATTTCACACTTCACAGTTCGCAGTTCACAGTTGACAGTTCACAGTCCACAGTTCACTATTCACAGTTCACAGTTCACAGTCCACAGATCACAGTTCACAGTCTTCATTTCACACTTCACAGTTCACAGTTCACAGGTCACAGTTCACAGTTCCCCGTTCACAGTATTCATTTCACACTTGACAGTTCGCAGTTCACAGTTGACAGTTCACAGTCCACAGTTCACTATTCACAGTTCACAGTTCACAGTCCACAGATCACAGTTCACAGTCTTCATTTCACACTTCACAGTTCGCAGTTCGCAGTTCACAGTTCACAGTTCACAGTTCACAGTTCACAGTTCACAGTTCACAGTTCACAGATCACTGTTCACAGTTTACAGTTCTCAGTTTACAGTTCTCAGTTCACAGTTGACAGTTGACAGTTCACAGTTCACAGATCACAGTTCACAGTTCACAGTTCACAGTTCACAGTTCACAGTTCACAGTTTACAGTTCTCAGTTCACAGTTCACAGTTCACAGTCCACAGTTCACAATTCACAGTTCTCAGTTCACAGATCACAGTTCACAGTTTTCATTTCACAGTTCACAGTTCACAGTTCCCCGTTCACAGTATTCATTTCACATTTCACAGTTCGCAGTTCACAGTTGACAGTCCACAGTTCACAGTTCACAGTTCACAGTTTACAGTTCTCAGTTCACAGTTCACAGTTCACAGTTCACAGTCCACAGTTCACAGTTCACAGTTCTCAGTTCACACATCACAGTTCACAGTCTTCATTTCACAGTTCACAGTTCACAGTTCACAGATCACAGTTCACAGTCTTCATTTCACACTTCACAGTTCGCAGTTCACAGTTCACAGATCACAGTTCACAGATTACAGTTCTCAGTTGACAGTTGACAGTTCACAGTACACACTTCACAGTTCACAGTCCACAGTTCACTGTTCACAATTCACAGATCACAGTTCACAGTTCACAGTTCACAGTTCACAGTTCACAGTTCACAGGTCACAGTTCACAGTTCCCCGTTCACAGTATTCATTTCACACTTCACAGTTCGCAGTTCACAGTTGACAGTTCACAGTCCACAGTTCACTATTCACAGTTCACAGTTCACAGTCCACAGATCACAGTTCACAGTCTTCATTTCACACTTCACAGTTCGCAGTTCGCAGTTCACAGTTCACAGTTCACAGTTCACAGTTCACAGTTCACAGTTCACAGTTCACAGTTCACAGTTCACAGATCACTGTTCACAGTTTACAGTTCTCAGTTTACAGTTCTCAGTTCACAGTTGACAGTTCACAGTTCACAGTTCACAGATCACAGTTCACAGTTCACAGTTCACAGTTCACAGTTCACAGTTCACAGTTTACAGTTCTCAGTTCACAGTTCACAGTTCACAGTCCACAGTTCACAATTCACAGTTCTTAGTTCACAGATCACAGTTCACAGTTTTCATTTCACAGTTCACAGTTCACAGTTCCCCGTTCACAGTATTCATTTCACATTTCACAGTTCGCAGTTCACAGTTGACAGTCCACAGTTCACAGTTCACAGTTCACAGTTTACAGTTCTCAGTTCACAGTTCACAGTTCACAGTTCACAGTCCACAGTTCACAGTTCACAGTTCTCAGTTCACACATCACAGTTCACAGTCTTCATTTCACAGTTCACAGTTCACAGTTCACAGTTCACAGTTTACAGTTCCCCGTTCACAGTATTCATTTCACATTTCACAGTTCGCAGTTCACAGTTGACAGTTCACAGTCCACAGTTCACTATTCACAGTTCACAGTTCTCAGTTCACAGATCACAGTTCACAGTCTTCAGTTCACACTTCACAGTTCGCAGTTCACAGTCCGCAGTTCACAGTTCACAGATCACAGATCACAGTTCACAGTTCACATTTCACAGTTCACAGTTCACAGTTCACAGTTTACAGCGTCAGTTCACAGTTGACAGTTCACAGTTCACAGTCTTCATTTCAGACTTCAGTCTTCACAGTGCACAGGTTACAGTCCACAGATCACAGTTCACAGTTCTCAGTTCACAGATCACAGTTCACAGTCTTCATTTCACACTTCACAGTTCGCAGTTCACAGTTCACAGATCACAGTTCACAGATTACAGTTCTCAGTTGACAGTTGACAGTTCACAGTACACACTTCACAGTTCACAGTCCACAGTTCACTGTTCACAATTCACAGATCACAGTTCACAGTTCACAGTTCACAGTTCACAGTTCACAGTTCACAGGTCACAGTTCACAGTTCCCCGTTCACAGTATTCATTTCACACTTCACAGTTCGCAGTTCACAGATCACAGTTCACAGATTACAGTTCACAGTTGACAGTTGACAGTTCACAGTACACACTTCACAGATCACAGTTCACAGTCCACTGTTCACAGTTCACAGTTCACAGTTAACAGTTCTCCGTTCACAGTTGACAGTTCACAGTTCACAGTCTTCATTTCACACTGCAGTCTTCACAGTGCACAGGTTACAGTCCACAGATCACAGTTCACAGTTCTCAGTTCACAGATCACAGTTCACAGTCTTCATTTCACACTTCACAGTTCGCAGTTCACAGTTCACAGATCACAGTTCACAGATTACAGTTCACAGTTCACAGATCACAGTTCTCAGTTCACAGATCACAGTTCACAGTCTTCATTTCACAGTTCACAGTTCACAGTTCACAGATCACAGACCACAGTTCACTGTTCACAGATCACAGTTCACAGTACACAGTCTTCATTTCATACTTCACAGTTCGCAGTTCACAGTTCACAGTTCACAGGTCACAGTTCACAGTCCACTGCTCACAGTTCACAGTTCTCAGTTCACAGATCACAGTTCACAGACTTCATTTCACAATTCAGTTTTCACAGTTCACAGTTCACAGTTCACAGTCCACAGTTCACTATTCACAGCTCACAGTTCTCAGTTCACAGATCACAGTTCACAGTCTTCATTTCACACTTCACATTTCGCAGTTCACAGTTCACAGATCACAGATCACAGTTCACAGTTCACACTTCACAGTTCACAGATCACAGTTCACAGTTCACAGTCCACACTTCACTGTTCACAGATCACAGTTCACAGTTCACAGTTCACAGTTCACAGGTCACAGTTCACAGTTCCCCGTTCACAGTATTCATTTCACACTTCACAGTTCGCAGGTCACAGTTGACAGTTCACAGTCCACAGTTCAATATTCACAGTTCACAGTTCACAGTCCACAGATCACAGTTCACAGTCTTCATTTCACACTTCACAGTTCCCAGTTCACAGTTCACAGATCACAGTTCACAGTTCACAGTTCACAGTTCACAGTTCACAGTTCACAGTCTTCATTTCACACTTCACAGATCACAGTTCACAGTTCACAGTTCACAGTTCACAGGTTACAGTCCACAGATCACAGTCCGCAGTTCACTGTTCACAGATCATAGTTCACAGTTCACAGTTCACAGTTCACAGTTCACAGTTCACAGTTCACATTTCACACTTCAGAGTTCACAGATCACAGTTCACAGTTCACAGTTCACAGTTCCCAGTTCGCAGGTCACAGTTCACATTTCACAGTTCACTGTCTTCATTTCGTACTTCACAGTTCGAAGTTCACAGTTCACAGTTCACAGTTCACAGTTCACAGGTCACAGTTCACAGTTCACAGTCCGCAGTTCACTGTTCACAGATCATAGTTCACAGTTCACAGTTCACAGTTCACAGTTCACAGTTCACAGTTCACAGTTCACAGTTCACAGTTCACAGTTCACAGTTCACAGTTCACAGTTCACACTTCACAGTTCACAGATCACAGATCACAGTTCACAGTTCACAGTTCACTGTCTTCATTTCATACTACACAGTTCACTGTCTTCATTTCATACTTCACAGTTCACAGTTCACAGTTCACAGTTCACACTTCACAGTTCACAGATCACAGTTCACAGTTCACAGTTCACAGTTCACAGTTCACAGTTCACAGTTCACAGTTCACAGTTCACAGTTCCCAGTTCGCAGGTCACAGTTCACATTTCACAGTTCACTGTCTTCATTTCATACTTCACACTTCGAAGTTCACAGTTCACAGTTCACAGTTCGCAGTTCACAGTTCACAGGTCACAGTTCACAGTTCACAGGTCACAGTTCACAGTTCACAGTTCACAGGTCACAGTTCACAGTTCCCCGTTCACAGTATTCATTTCACACTTCACAGTTCGCAGTTCACAGTTGACAGTTCACAGTCCACAGTTCACTATTCACAGTTCACAGTTCACAGTCCACAGATCACAGTTCACAGTCTTCATTTCACACTTCACAGTTCACAGTTCACAGGTCACAGTTCACAGTTCCCCGTTCACAGTATTCATTTCACACTTCACAGTTCGCAGTTCACAGTTGACAGTTCACAGTCCACAGTTCACTATTCACAGTTCACAGTTCACATTCCACAGATCACAGTTCACAGTCTTCATTTCACACTTCACAGTTCACAGTTCACAGGTCACAGTTCACAGTTCCCCGTTCACAGTATTCATTTCACACTTCACACTTCACAGTTCACAGATCACAGATCACAGTTCACAGTTCACAGTTCACTGTCTTCATTTCATACTTCACAGTTCACTGTCTTCATTTCATACTTCACAGTTCACAGTTCACAGTTCACAGTTCACACTTCACAGTTCACAGATCACAGTTCACAGTTCACAGTTCACAGTTCACAGTTCACAGTTCCCAGTTCACAGGTCACAGTTCACAGTTCACAGGTCACAGGTCACAGTTCACAGTTCACAGTTCACAGTCCACACTTCACTGTTCACAGATCACAGTTCACAGTTCACAGTTCACAGTTCACAGTTCACAGGTCACAGTTCACAGTTCCCCGTTCACAGTATTCATTTCACACTTCACAGTTCGCAGGTCACAGTTGACAGTTCACAGTCCACAGTTCAATATTCACAGTTCACAGTTCACAGTCCACAGATCACAGTTCACAGTCTTCATTTCACACTTCACAGTTCGCAGTTCACAGTTCACAGATCACAGTTCACAGTTCACAGTTCACAGTTCACAGTTCACAGTTCACAGTTCACAGTCTTCATTTCACACTTCACAGATCACAGTTCACAGTTCACAGTTCACAGTTCACAGGTTACAGTCCACAGATCACAGTCCGCAGTTCACTGTTCACAGATCATAGTTCACAGTTCACAGTTCACAGTTCACAGTTCACAGTTCACAGTTCACAGTTCACATTTCACACTTCAGAGTTCACAGATCACAGTTCACAGTTCACAGTTCACAGTTCCCAGTTCGCAGGTCACAGTTCACATTTCACAGTTCACAGTTCACAGTTCACAGTTCACAGTTCACAGTTCACAGTTCACAGTTCACAGTTCACAGTTCACAGTTCACAGTTCACAGTTCACACTTCACAGTTCACAGATCACAGATCACAGTTCACAGTTCACAGTTCACTGTCTTCATTTCATACTTCACAGTTCACTGTCTTCATTTCATACTTCACAGTTCACAGTTCACAGTTCACAGTTCACACTTCACAGTTCACAGATCACAGTTCACAGTTCACAGTTCACAGTTCACAGTTCACAGTTCACAGTTCCCAGTTCGCAGGTCACAGTTCACATTTCACAGTTCACTGTCTTCATTTCATACTTCACAGTTCGAAGTTCACAGTTCACAGTTCACAGTTCGCAGTTCACAGTTCACAGGTCACAGTTCACAGTTCACAGGTCACAGTTCACAGTTCACAGTTCACAGGTCACAGTTCACAGTTCCCCGTTCACAGTCTTCATTTCACACTTCACAGTTCGCAGTTCACAGTTCACAGTTCACAGTTCACAGGTCACAGTTCACAGTTCCCCGTTCACAGTATTCATTTCACACTTCACAGTTCGCAGTTCACAGATCACAGTTCACAGATTACAGTTCACAGTTGACAGTTGACAGTTCACAGTACACACTTCACAGTTCACAGTTCACAGTCCACTGTTCACAGTTCACAGTTCACAGTTAACAGTTCTCAGTTCACAGTTGACAGTTCACAGTTCACAGTCTTCATTTCACACTGCAGTCTTCACAGTGCACAGGTTACAGTCCACAGATCACAGTTCACAGTTCTCAGTTCACAGATCACAGTTCACAGTCTTCATTTCACACTTCACAGTTCGCAGTTCACAGTTCACAGATCACAGTTCACAGATTACAGTTCACAGTTCACAGATCACAGTTCTCAGTTCACAGATCACAGTTCACAGTCTTCATTTCACAGTTCACAGTTCACAGTTCACAGATCACAGACCACAGTTCACTGTTCACAGATCACAGTTCACAGTACACAGTCTTCATTTCATACTTCACAGTTCGCAGTTCACAGTTCACAGTTCACAGTCCACTGCTCACAGTTCACAGTTCTCAGTTCACAGATCACAGTTCACAGACTTCATTTCACAATTCAGTTTTCACAGTTCACAGTTCACAGTTCACAGTCCACAGTTCACTATTCACAGCTCACAGTTCTCAGTTCACAGATCACAGTTCACAGTCTTCATTTCACACTTCACAGTTCGCAGTTCACAGTTCACAGATCACAGATCACAGTTCACAGTTCACACTTCACAGTTCACAGATCACAGTTCACAGTTCACAGTTCACAGTTCACAGTTCACAGGTCACAGTTCACAGTTCACAGGTCACAGGTCACAGTTCACAGTTCACAGTCCACACTTCACTGTTCACAGATCACAGTTCACAGTTCACAGTTCACAGTTCACAGTTCACAGTTCACAGGTCACAGTTCACAGTTCCCCGTTCACAGTATTCATTTCACACTTCACAGTTCGCAGGTCACAGTTGACAGTTCACAGTCCACAGTTCAATATTCACAGTTCACAGTTCACAGTCCACAGATCACAGTTCACAGTCTTCATTTCACACTTCACAGTTCGCAGTTCACAGTTCACAGATCACAGTTCACAGTTCACAGTTCACAGTTCACAGTTCACAGTTCACAGTCTTCATTTCACACTTCACAGATCACAGTTCACAGTTCACAGTTCACAGGTTACAGTCCACAGATCACAGTCCGCAGTTCACTGTTCACAGATCATAGTTCACAGTTCACAGTTCACAGTTCACAGTTCACAGTTCACAGTTCACAGTTCACAGTTCACATTTCACACTTCAGAGTTCACAGATCACAGTTCACAGTTCACAGTTCACAGTTCCCAGTTCGCAGGTCACAGTTCACATTTCACAGTTCACTGTCTTCATTTCGTACTTCACAGTTCGAAGTTCACAGTTCACAGTTCACAGTTCACAGTTCACAGTTCACAGGTCACAGTTCACAGTTCACAGTTCACAGTCCGCAGTTCACTGTTCACAGATCATAGTTCACAGTTCACAGTTCACAGTTCACAGTTCACAGTTCACAGTTCACAGTTCACAGTTTACAGTTCACAGTTCACAGTTCACAGTTCACAGTTCACACTTCACAGTTCACAGATCACAGATCACAGTTCACAGTTCACAGTTCACTGTCTTCATTTCATACTACACAGTTCACTGTCTTCATTTCATACTTCACAGTTCACAGTTCACAGTTCACAGTTCACACTTCACAGTTCACAGATCACAGTTCACAGTTCACAGTTCACAGTTCACAGTTCACAGTTCACAGTTCCCAGTTCGCAGGTCACAGTTCACATTTCACAGTTCACTGTCTTCATTTCATACGTCACAGTTCGAAGTTCACAGTTCACAGTTCACAGTTCGCAGTTCACAGTTCACAGGTCACAGTTCACAGTTCACAGGTCACAGTTCACAGTTCACAGTTCACAGGTCACAGTTCACAGTTCCCCGTTCACAGTATTCATTTCACACTTCACAGTTCGCAGTTCACAGTTGACAGTTCACAGTCCACAGTTCACTATTCACAGTTCACAGTTCACAGTCCACAGATCACAGTTCACAGTCTTCATTTCACACTTCACAGTTCACAGTTCACAGGTCACAGTTCACAGTTCCCCGTTCACAGTATTCATTTCACACTTCACAGTTCGCAGTTCACAGTTGACAGTTCACAGTCCACAGTTCACTATTCACAGTTCACAGTTCACATTCCACAGATCACAGTTCACAGTCTTCATTTCACACTTCACAGTTCACAGTTCACAGGTCACAGTTCACAGTTCCCCGTTCACAGTATTCATTTCACACTTCACACTTCACAGTTCACAGATCACAGATCACAGTTCACAGTTCACAGTTCACTGTCTTCATTTCATACTTCACAGTTCACTGTCTTCATTTCATACTTCACAGTTCACAGTTCACAGTTCACAGTTCACACTTCACAGTTCACAGATCACAGTTCACAGTTCACAGTTCACAGTTCACAGTTCACAGTTCCCAGTTCACAGGTCACAGTTCACAGTTCACAGGTCACAGGTCACAGTTCACAGTTCACAGTCCACACTTCACTGTTCACAGATCACAGTTCACAGTTCACAGTTCACAGTTCACAGTTCACAGGTCACAGTTCACAGTTCCCCGTTCACAGTATTCATTTCACACTTCACAGTTCGCAGGTCACAGTTGACAGTTCACAGTCCACAGTTCAATATTCACAGTTCACAGTTCACAGTCCACAGATCACAGTTCACAGTCTTCATTTCACACTTCACAGTTCGCAGTTCACAGTTCACAAATCACAGTTCACAGTTCACAGTTCACAGTTCACAGTTCACAGTTCACAGTCTTCATTTCACACTTCACAGATCACAGTTCACAGTTCACAGTTCACAGTTCACAGGTTACAGTCCACAGATCACAGTCCGCAGTTCACTGTTCACAGATCATAGTTCACAGTTCACAGTTCACAGTTCACAGTTCACAGTTCACAGTTCACAGTTCACATTTCACACTTCAGAGTTCACAGATCACAGTTCACAGTTCACAGTTCACAGTTCCCAGTTCGCAGGTCACAGTTCACATTTCACAGTTCACTGTCTTCATTTCGTACTTCATACTTCACAGTTCACAGTTCACAGTTCACAGTTCACACTTCACAGTTCACAGATCACAGTTCATACTTCACAGTTCACAGTTCACAGTTCCCAGTTCGCAGGTCACAGTTCACATTTCACAGTTCACAGTTCACAGTTCACAGTTCACATTTCACACTTCAGAGTTCACAGATCACAGTTCACAGTTCACAGTTCACAGTTCCCAGTTCGCAGGTCACAGTTCACATTTCACAGTTCACTGTCTTCATTTCGTACTTCACAGTTCGAAGTTCACAGTTCACAGTTCACAGTTCACAGTTCACAGGTCACAGTTCACAGTTCACAGTCCGCAGTTCACTGTTCACAGATCATAGTTCACAGTTCACAGTTCACAGTTCACAGTTCACAGTTCACAGTTCACAGTTCACAGTTCACAGTTCACAGTTCACAGTTCACAGTTCACAGTTCACAGTTCACAGTTCACAGTTCACAGTTCACACTTCACAGTTCACAGATCACAGATCACAGTTCACAGTTCACAGTTCACTGTCTTCATTTCATACTTCACAGTTCACTGTCTTCATTTCATACTTCACAGTTCACAGTTCACAGTTCACAGTTCACACTTCACAGTTCACAGATCACAGTTCACAGTTCACAGTTCACAGTTCACAGTTCACAGTTCACAGTTCCCAGTTCGCAGGTCACAGTTCACATTTCACAGTTCACTGTCTTCATTTCATACTTCACAGTTCGAAGTTCACAGTTCACAGTTCACAGTTCGCAGTTCACAGTTCACAGGTCACAGTTCACAGTTCACAGGTCACAGTTCACAGTTCACAGTTCACAGGTCACAGTTCACAGTTCCCCGTTCACAGTCTTCATTTCACACTTCACAGTTCGCAGTTCACAGTTCACAGATCACAGTTCACAGATTACAGTTCTCAGTTGACAGTTGACAGTTCACAGTACACACTTCACAGTTCACAGTCCACAGTTCACTGTTCACAATTCACAGATCACAGTTCACAGTTCACAGTTCACAGTTCACAGTTCACAGTTCACAGGTCACAGTTCACAGTTCCCCGTTCACAGTATTCATTTCACACTTCACAGTTCACAGTTCACAGGTCACAGTTCACAGTTCACAGTTCACAGTCCGCAGTTCACTGTTCACAGATCATAGTTCACAGTTCACAGTTCACAGTTCACAGTTCACAGTTCACAGTTCACAGTTCACAGTTCACAGTTCACAGTTCACAGTTCACAGTTCACAGTTCACAGTTCACACTTCACAGTTCACAGATCACAGATCACAGTTCACAGTTCACAGTTCACTGTCTTCATTTCATACTACACAGTTCACTGTCTTCATTTCATACTTCACAGTTCACAGTTCACAGTTCACAGTTCACACTTCACAGTTCACAGATCACAGTTCACAGTTCACAGTTCACAGTTCACAGTTCACAGTTCCCAGTTCGCAGGTCACAGTTCACATTTCACAGTTCACTGTCTTCATTTCATACTTCACAGTTCGAAGTTCACAGTTCACAGTTCACAGTTCGCAGTTCACAGTTCACAGGTCACAGTTCACAGGTCACAGTTCACAGTTCACAGTTCACAGGTCACAGTTCACAGTTCCCCGTTCACAGTATTCATTTCACACTTCACAGTTCGCAGTTCACAGTTGACAGTTCACAGTCCACAGTTCACTATTCACAGTTCACAGTTCACAGTCCACAGATCACAGTTCACAGTCTTCATTTCACACTTCACAGTTCACAGTTCACAGGTCACAGTTCACAGTTCCCCGTTCACAGTATTCATTTCACACTTCACAGTTCGCAGTTCACAGTTGACAGTTCACAGTCCACAGTTCACTATTCACAGTTCACAGTTCACATTCCACAGATCACAGTTCACAGTCTTCATTTCACACTTCACAGTTCACAGTTCACAGGTCACAGTTCACAGTTCCCCGTTCACAGTATTCATTTCACACTTCACACTTCACAGTTCACAGATCACAGATCACAGTTCACAGTTCACAGTTCACTGTCTTCATTTCATACTTCACAGTTCACTGTCTTCATTTCATACTTCACAGTTCACAGTTCACAGTTCACAGTTCACACTTCACAGTTCACAGATCACAGTTCACAGTTCACAGTTCACAGTTCACAGTTCACAGTTCCCAGTTCACAGGTCACAGTTCACAGTTCACAGGTCACAGGTCACAGTTCACAGTTCACAGTCCACACTTCACTGTTCACAGATCACAGTTCACAGTTCACAGTTCACAGTTCACAGTTCACAGGTCACAGTTCACAGTTCCCCGTTCACAGTATTCATTTCACACTTCACAGTTCGCAGGTCACAGTTGACAGTTCACAGTCCACAGTTCAATATTCACAGTTCACAGTTCACAGTCCACAGATCACAGTTCACAGTCTTCATTTCACACTTCACAGTTCGCAGTTCACAGTTCACAGATCACAGTTCACAGTTCACAGTTCAGAGTTCACAGTTTTCATTTCACACTTCACAGATCACAGTTCACAGTTCACAGTTCACAGTTCACAGGTTACAGTCCACAGATCACAGTCCGCAGTTCACTGTTCACAGATCATAGTTCACAGTTCACAGTTCACAGTTCACAGTTCACAGTTCACAGTTCACAGTTCACATTTCACACTTCAGAGTTCACAGATCACAGTTCACAGTTCACAGTTCCCAGTTCGCAGGTCACAGTTCACATTTCACAGTTCACTGTCTTCATTTCGTACTTCATACTTCACAGTTCACAGTTCACAGTTCACAGTTCACACTTCACAGTTCACAGATCACAGTTCACAGTTCACAGTTCACAGTTCACAGTTCACAGTTCCCAGTTCGCAGGTCACAGTTCACATTTCACAGTTCACTGTCTTCATTTCATACTTCACAGTTCGAAGTTCACAGTTCACAGTTCACAGTTCGCAGTTCACAGTTCACAGGTCACAGTTCACAGTTCACAGGTCACAGTTCACAGTTCACAGTTCACAGGTCACAGTTCACAGTTCCCCGTTCACAGTATTCATTTCACACTTCACAGTTCGCAGTTCACAGTTGACAGTTCACAGTCCACAGTTCACTATTCACAGTTCACAGTTCACAGTCCACAGATCACAGTTCACAGTCTTCATTTCACACTTCACAGTTCACAGTTCACAGGTCACAGTTCACAGTTCCCCGTTCACAGTATTCATTTCACACTTCACAGTTCGCAGTTCACAGTTGACAGTTCACAGTCCACAGTTCACTATTCACAGTTCACAGTTCACATTCCACAGATCACAGTTCACAGTCTTCATTTCACACTTCACAGTTCACAGTTCACAGGTCACAGTTCACAGTTCCCCGTTCACAGTATTCATTTCACACTTCACACTTCACAGTTCACAGATCACAGATCACAGTTCACAGTTCACAGTTCACTGTCTTCATTTCATACTTCACAGTTCACTGTCTTCATTTCATACTTCACAGTTCACAGTTCACAGTTCACAGTTCACAGTTCACACTTCACAGTTCACAGATCACAGTTCACAGTTCACAGTTCACAGTTCACAGTTCACAGTTCCCAGTTCGCAGGTCACAATTCACATTTCACAGTTCACTGTCTTCATTTCATACTTCACAGTTCGAAGTTCACAGTTCACAGTTCACAGTTCGCAGTTCGCAGTTCACAGTTCACAGTTCACAGTTCACAGTTCACAGATCACTATTCACAGTTTACAGTTCTCAGTTTACAGTTCTCAGTTCACAGTTGACAGTTCACAGTTCACAGTTCACAGATCACAGTTCACAGTTCACAGTTCACAGTTCACAGTTCACAGTTCACAGTTCACAGTTTACAGTTCTCAGTTCACAGTTCACTGTTCACAGTCCACAGTTCACAATTCACAGTTCTCAGTTCACAGATCACAGTTCACAGTTTTCATTTCACAGTTCACAGTTCACAGTTCCCCGTTCACAGTATTCATTTCACATTTCACAGTTCGCAGTTCACAGTTGACAGTCCACAGTTCACAGTTCACAGTTTACAGTTCTCAGTTCACAGTTCACAGTTCACAGTTCACAGTCCACAGTTCACAGTTCACAGTTCTCAGTTCACACATCACAGTTCACAGTCTTCATTTCACAGTTCACAGTTCACAGTTCACAGTTCACAGTTCACAGTTCACAGTTCCCCGTTCACAGTATTCATTTCACATTTCACAGTTCGCAGTTCACAGTTGACAGTTCACAGTCCACAGTTCACAGTTCACAGTTCACAGTTTACAGTTCTCAGTTCACAGTTCACAGTTCACAGTCCACAGTTCACAATTCACAGTTCTCAGTTCACAGATCACAGTTCACAGTTTTCATTTCACAGTTCACAGTTCACAGTTCCCCGTTCACAGTATTCATTTCACATTTCACAGTTCGCAGTTCACAGTTGACAGTCCACAGTTCACAGTTCACAGTTCACAGTTTACAGTTCTCAGTTCACAGTTCACAGTTCACAGTTCACAGTCCACAGTTCACAGTTCACAGTTCTCAGTTCACACATCACAGTTCACAGTCTTCATTTCACAGTTCACAGTTCACAGTTCACAGTTCACAGTTCACAGTTCCCCGTTCACAGTATTCATTTCACATTTCACAGTTCGCAGTTCACAGTTGACAGTTCACAGTCCACAGTTCACTATTCACAGTTCACAGTTCTCAGTTCACAGATCACAGTTCACAGTCTTCAGTTCACACTTCACAGTTCGCAGTTCACAGTCCGCAGTTCACAGTTCACAGATCACAGATCACAGTTCACAGTTCACATTTCACAGTTCACAGTTCACAGTTCACAGTTTACAGTTCTCAGTTCACAGTTGACAGTTCACAGTTCACAGTCTTCATTTCAGACTTCAGTCTTCACAGTGCACAGGTTACAGTCCACAGATCACAGTTCACAGTTCTCAGTTCACAGATCACAGTTCACAGTCTTCATTTCACACTTCACAGTTCGCAGTTCACAGTTCACAGATCACAGTTCACAGATTACAGTTCTCAGTTGACAGTTGACAGTTCACAGTACACACTTCACAGTTCACAGTCCACAGTTCACTGTTCACAATTCACAGATCACAGTTCACAGTTCACAGTTCACAGTTCACAGTTCACAGTTCACAGGTCACAGTTCACAGTTCCCCGTTCACAGTATTCATTTCACACTTCACAGTTCGCAGTTCACAGATTACAGTTCACAGATTACAGTTCACAGTTGACAGTTGACAGTTGACAGTACACACTTCACAGTTCACAGTTCACAGTCCACTGTTCACAGTTCACAGTTCACAGTTAACAGTTCTCAGTTCACAGTTGACAGTTCACAGTTCACAGTCTTCATTTCACACTGCAGTCTTCACAGTGCACAGGTTACAGTCCACAGATCACAGTTCACAGTTCTCAGTTCACAGATCACAGTTCACAGTCTTCATTTCACACTTCACAGTTCGCAGTTCACAGTTCACAGATCACAGTTCACAGATTACAGTTCACAGTTGACAGTTGGCAGTTCACAGTACACACTTCACAGTTCACAGTCCACAGTTCACAGATCACAGTTCACAGGTCACAGTTCACAGTCCACTGCTCACAGTTCACAGTTCTCAGTTCACAGATCACAGTTCACAGACTTCATTTCACAATTCAGTTTTCACAGTTCACAGTTCACAGTTCACAGTTCTCAGTTCACAATTCACAGTTCACAGATCACAGACCACAGTTCACTGTTCACAGTTCACAGTTCACAGTTCACAGTTCCCAGTTCGCAGGTCACAGTTCACATTTCACAATTCACTGTCTTCATTTCATTCTTCACAGTTCGCAGTTCACAGTTCACAGGTCACAGTTCACAGGTGACAGTTCACAGCCCACTCTTCACAGTTCACAGTTCTCAGTTCACAGATCACAATTCACAGACTTCATTTCACAATTCACTTTTCACAGTTCACAGTTCACAGTTCACAGATCACAGTTCACAGTCTTCATTTCACACTTCAGTCTTCACAGGGCACAGTTCACAGTTCACAGTTCACAGATCACAGTTCACAGTCTTCATTTCACAGTTCACAGATCACAGTTCACAGATCACAGACCACAGTTCACAGTTCACAGTTCACAGTTCTCAGTTCACAGATCACAGTTCACAGTTCACAGATCACAGACCGCAGTTCACTGTTCACAGATCACAGTTCACAGTACACAGTCTTCATTTCATACTTCACAGTTCGCAGTTCACAGTTCACAGTTCACAGGTCACAGTTCACAGTCCACTGGTGACAGTTCTCAGTTCACAGATCACAGTTCACAGACTTCATTTCACAATTCAGTTTTCACAGTTCACAGTTCACAGTTCTCAGTTCACAGATCACAATTCACAGTTTTCATTTCACAGTTCACAGTTCACAGTTCCCCGTTCACAGTATTCATTTCACATTTCACAGTTCGCAGTTCACAGTTGACAGTCCACAGTTCACAGTTCACAGTTCACAGTTTACAGTTCTCAGTTCACAGTTCACAGTTCACAGTTCACAGTCCACAGTTCACAGTTCACAGTTCTCAGTTCACACATCACAGTTCACAGTCTTCATTTCACACTTCACAGTTCGCAGTTCACAGTTCACAGATCACAGTTCACAGTTCACACTTCACAGTTCACAGATCACAGTTCTCAGTTCACAGATCACAGTTCACAGTCTTCATTTCACAGTTCACAGTTCACAGTCCGCAGTTCACAGTTCACAGATCACAGATCACAGTTCACAGTTCACAGTTCACATTTCACAGTTCACAGTTCACAGTTCACAGTTTACAGTTCTCAGTTCACAGTTGACAGTTCACAGTTCACAGTCTTCATTTCACACTTCAGTCTTCACAGTGCACAGGTTACAGTCCACAGATCACAGTTCACAGTTCTCAGTGCACAGATCACAGTTCACAGTCTTCATTTCACACTTCACAGTTCGCAGTTCACAGTTCACAGATCACAGTTCACAGTTCACACTTCACAGTTCACAGATCACAGTTCTCAGTTCACAGATCACAGTTCACAGTCTTCATTTCACAGTTCACAGTTCACAGTTCACAGATCACAGACCACAGTTCACTGTTCACAGATCACAGTTCACAGTACACAGTCTTCATTTCATACTTCACAGTTCGCAGTTCACAGTTCACAGTTCACAGGTCACAGTTCACAGTCCACTGGTGACAGTTCTCAGTTCACAGATCACAGTTCACAGACTTCATTTCACAATTCAGTTTTCACAGTTCACAGTTCACAGTTCTCAGTTCACAGATCACAATTCACAGTTTTCATTTCACAGTTCACAGTTCACAGTTCCCCGTTCACAGTATTCATTTCACATTTCACAGTTCGCAGTTCACAGTTGACAGTCCACAGTTCACAGTTCACAGTTCACAGTTTACAGTTCTCAGTTCACAGTTCACAGTTCACAGTTCACAGTCCACAGTTCACAGTTCACAGTTCTCAGTTCACACATCACAGTTCACAGTCTTCATTTCACACTTCACAGTTCGCAGTTCACAGTTCACAGATCACAGTTCACAGTTCACACTTCACAGTTCACAGATCACAGTTCTCAGTTCACAGATCACAGTTCACAGTCTTCATTTCACAGTTCACAGTTCACAGTCCGCAGTTCACAGTTCACAGATCACAGATCACAGTTCACAGTTCACAGTTCACATTTCACAGTTCACAGTTCACAGTTCACAGTTTACAGTTCTCAGTTCACAGTTGACAGTTCACAGTTCACAGTCTTCATTTCACACTTCAGTCTTCACAGTGCACAGGTTACAGTCCACAGATCACAGTTCACAGTTCTCAGTGCACAGATCACAGTTCACAGTCTTCATTTCACACTTCACAGTTCGCAGTTCACAGTTCACAGATCACAGTTCACAGTTCACACTTCACAGTTCACAGATCACAGTTCTCAGTTCACAGATCACAGTTCACAGTCTTCATTTCACAGTTCACAGTTCACAGTTCACAGATCACAGACCACAGTTCACTGTTCACAGATCACAGTTCACAGTACACAGTCTTCATTTCATACTTCACAGTTCGCAGTTCACAGTTCACAGTTCACAGGTCACAGTTCACAGTCCACTGCTCACAGTTCACAGTTCTCAGTTCACAGATCACAGTTCACAGACTTCATTTCACAATTCAGTTTTCACAGTTCACAGTTCACAGTTCACAGTCCACAGTTCACTATTCACAGCTCACAGTTCTCAGTTCACAGATCACAGTTCACAGTCTTCATTTCACACTTCACAGTTCGCAGTTCACAGTTCACAGATCACAGTTCACAGTTCACAGTTCACACTTCACAGTTCACAGATCACAGTTCACAGTTCACAGTTCACAGTTCCCAGTTCGCAGGTCACAGTTCACATTTCACAGTTCACTGTCTTCATTTCATACTTCACAGTTCGCAGTTCACAGTTCACAGGTCACAGTTCACAGCCCACTCTTCACAGTTCACAGTTCACAGTTCACAGATCACAGACCACAGTTCACTGTTCACAGATCACAGTTCACAGTACACAGTCTTCATTTCATACTTCACAGTTCGCAGTTCACAGTTCACAGATCACAGTTCACAGGTCACAGTTCACAGTTCACAGGTTACAGTCCACAGATCACAGTCCGCAGTTCACTGTTCACAGATCATAGTTCACAGTTCACAGTTCACAGTTCACAGTTCACAGTCTTCATTTCACACTTCACAGATCACAGTTCACAGTTCACAGTTCACAGTTTACAGGTTACAGTCCACAGATCACAGTCCGCAGTTCACTGTTCACAGATCATAGTTCACAGTTCACAGTTCACAGTTCACAGTTCACAGTTCACAGTTCACAGTTCACAGTTCACAGTTCACAGTTCACATTTCACACTTCAGAGATCACAGATCACAGTTCACAGTTCACAGTTCACAGTTCCCAGTTCGCAGGTCACAGTTCACATTTCACAGTTCACTGTCTTCATTTCGTACTTCACAGTTCGAAGTTCACAGTTCACAGTTCACAGTTCACAGTTCACAGTTCACAGGTCACAGTTCACAGTTCACAGTCCGCAGTTCACTGTTCACAGATCATAGTTCACAGTTCACAGTTCACAGTTCACAGTTCACAGTTCACAGTTCACAGTTCACAGTTCACAGTTCACAGTTCACAGTTCACACTTCACAGTTCACACTTCACAGTTCACAGATCACAGATCACAGTTCACAGTTCACAGTTCACTGTCTTCATTTCATACTTCACAGTTCACTGTCTTCATTTCATACTTCACAGTTCACTGTCTTCATTTCATACTTCACAGTTCACAGTTCACAGTTCACAGTTCACACTTCACAGTTCACAGATCACAGTTCACAGTTCACAGTTCACAGTTCACAGTTCACAGTTCCCAGTTCGCAGGTCACAGTTCACATTTCACAGTTCACTGTCTTCATTTCATATTTCACAGTTCGAAGTTCACAGTTCACAGTTCACAGTTCACAGTTCACAGTTCACAGGTCACAGTTCACAGTTCACAGGTCACAGTTCACAGTTCACAGTCCACAGTTCACTGTTCACAGATCACAGTTCACAGTTCACAGTTCACAGTTCACAGGTCACAGGTCACAGTTCACAGTTCCCCGTTCACAGTATTCATTTCACACTTCACAGTTCGCAGTTCACAGTTGACAGTTCACAGTCCACAGTTCACTATTCACAGTTCACAGTTCACAGTCCACAGATCACAGTTCACAGTCTTCATTTCACACTTCACAGTTCACAGTTCACAGGTCACAGTTCACAGTTCCCCGTTCACAGTATTCGTTTCACACTTCACAGTTCGCAGTTCACAGTTGACAGTTCACAGTCCACAGTTCACTATTCACAGTTCACAGTTCACAGTCCACAGATCACAGTTCACAGTCTTCATTTCACACTTCACAGTTCGCAGTTCGCAGTTCACAGTTCACAGTTCACAGTTCACAGTTCACAGTTCACAGTTCACAGTTCACAGTTCACAGATCACTGTTCACAGTTTACAGTTCTCAGTTTACAGTTCTCAGTTCACAGATCACAGATCACAGTTCACAGTTCACAGTTCACATTTCACAGTTCACAGTTCACAGTTCACAGTTTACAGTTCTCAGTTCACAGTTGACAGTTCACAGTTCACAGTCTTCATTTCACACTGCAGTCTTCACAGTGCACAGGTTACAGTCCACAGATCACAGTTCACAGTTCTCAGTTCACAGATCACAGTTCACAGTCTTCATTTCACACTTCACAGTTCACAGATCACAGTTCACAGATTACAGTTCACAGTTGACAGTTGGCAGTTCACAGTACACACTTCACAGTTCACAGTCCACAGTTCACTGTTCACAATTCACAGTTCACAGTTCACAGTATTCATTTCACACTTCACAGTTCGCAGTTCACAGTTGACAGTTCACAGTCCACAGTTCACTATTCACAGTTCACAGTTCACAGTCCACAGATCACAGTTCACAGTCTTCATTTCACACTTCACAGTTCGCAGTTCGCAGTTCACAGTTCACAGTTCACAGTTGACAGTTCACAGTTCACAGTTCACAGATCACAGTTCACAGTTCACAGTTCACAGTTCACAGTTCACAGTTTACAGTTCTCAGATCACAGTTCACAGTTCACAGTCCACAGTTCACAATTCACAGTTCTCAGTTCACAGATCACAGTTCACAGTTTTCATTTCACAGTTCACAGTTCACAGTTCCCCGTTCACAGTATTCATTTCACATTTCACAGTTCGCAGTTCACAGTTGACAGTCCACAGTTCACAGTTCACAGTTCACAGTTTACAGTTCTCAGTTCACAGTTCACAGTTCACAGTTCACAGTCCACAGTTCACAGTTCACAGTTCTCAGTTCACACATCACAGTTCACAGTCTTCATTTCACAGTTCACAGTTCACAGTTCACAGTTCACAGTTCCCCGTTCACAGTATTCATTTCACATTTCACAGTTCGCAGTTCACAGTTGACAGTTCACAGTCCACAGTTCACTATTCACAGTTCACAGTTCTCAGTTCACAGATCACAGTTCACAGTCTTCAGTTCACACTTCACAGTTCGCAGTTCACAGTCCGCAGTTCACAGTTCACAGATCACAGATCACAGTTCACAGTTCACATTTCACAGTTCACAGTTCACAGTTCACAGTTTACAGTTCTCAGTTCACAGTTGACAGTTCACAGTTCACAGTCTTCATTTCAGACTTCAGTCTTCACAGTGCACAGGTTACAGTCCACAGATCACAGTTCACAGTTCTCAGTTCACAGATCACAGTTCACAGTCTTCATTTCACACTTCACAGTTCGCAGTTCACAGTTCACAGATCACAGTTCACAGATTACAGTTCTCAGTTGACAGTTGACAGTTCACAGTACACACTTCACAGTTCACAGTCCACAATTCACTGTTCACAATTCACAGATCACAGTTCACAGTTCACAGTTCACAGTTCACAGTTCACAGGTCACAGTTCACAGTTCCCCGTTCACAGTATTCATTTCACACTTCACAGTTCGCAGTTCACAGATTACAGTTCACAGTTGACAGTTGACAGTTCACAGTACACACTTCACAGTTCACAGTTCACAGTCCACTGTTCACAGTTCACAGTTCACAGTTAACAGTTCTCAGTTCACAGTTCACAGTTCCCCGTTCACAGTATTCATTTCACATTTCACAGTTCGCAGTTCACAGTTGACAGTCCACAGTTCACAGTTCACAGTTCACAGTTTACAGTTCTCAGTTCACAGTTCACAGTTCACAGTTCACAGTCCACAGTTCACAGTTCACAGTTCTCAGTTCACACATCACAGTTCACAGTCTTCATTTCACACTTCACAGTTCGCAGTTCACAGTTCACAGATCACAGTTCACAGTTCACACTTCACAGTTCACAGATCACAGTTCTCAGTTCACAGATCACAGTTCACAGTCTTCATTTCACAGTTCACAGTTCGCAGTTCACAGTCCGCAGTTCACAGTTCACAGATCACAGATCACAGTTCACAGTTCACAGTTCACATTTCACAGTTCACAGTTCACAGTTCACAGTTTACAGTTCTCAGTTCACAGTTGACAGTTCACAGTTCACAGTCTTCATTTCACACTTCAGTCTTCACCGTGCACAGGTTACAGTCCACAGATCACAGTTCACAGTGCTCAGTTCACAGATCACAGTTCACAGTCTTCATTTCACACTTCACAGTTCGCAGTTCACAGTTCACAGATCACAGTTCACAGATTACAGTTCTCAGTTGACAGTTGACAGTTCACAGTACACACTTCACAGTTCACAGTCCACAGTTCACTGTTCACAATTCACAGATCACAGTTCACAGTTCACAGTTCACAGTTCACAGGTCACAGTTCACAGATCACAGATCACAGTTCACAGTTCACAGTTCACTGTCTTCATTTCATACTTCACAGTTCACTGTCTTCATTTCATACTTCACAGTTCACTGTCTTCATTTCATACTTCACAGTTCACAGTTCACAGTTCACAGTTCACACTTCACAGTTCACAGATCACAGTCCACAGTTCACAGTTCACAGTTCTCAGTTCACACATCACAGTTCACAGTCTTCATTTCACACTTCACAGTTCGCAGTTCACAGTTCACAGATCACAGTTCACAGTTCACACTTCACAGTTCACAGATCACAGTTCTCAGTTCACAGATCACAGTTCACAGTCTTCATTTCACAGTTCACAGTTCGCAGTTCACAGTCCGCAGTTCACAGTTCACAGATCACAGATCACAGTTCACAGTTCACAGTTCACATTTCACAGTTCACAGTTCACAGTTCACAGTTTACAGTTCTCAGTTCACAGTTGACAGTTCACAGTTCACAGTCTTCATTTCACACTTCAGTCTTCACCGTGCACAGGTTACAGTCCACAGATCACAGTTCACAGTGCTCAGTTCACAGATCACAGTTCACAGTCTTCATTTCACACTTCACAGTTCGCAGTTCACAGTTCACAGATCACAGTTCACAGATTACAGTTCTCAGTTGACAGTTGACAGTTCACAGTACACACTTCACAGTTCACAGTCCACAGTTCACTGTTCACAATTCACAGATCACAGTTCACAGTTCACAGTTCACAGTTCACAGGTCACAGTTCACAGTTCCCCGTTCACAGTATTCATTTCACACTTCACAGTTCGCAGTTCACAGATCACAGTTCACAGATTACAGTTCACAGTTGACAGTTGACAGTTCACAGTACACACTTCACAGTTCACAGTTCACAGTCCACTGTTCACAGTTCACAGTTCACAGTTAACAGTTCTCAGTTCACAGTTGACAGTTCACAGTTCACAGTCTTCATTTCACACTGCAGTCTTCACAGTGCACAGGTTACAGTCCACAGATCACAGTTCACAGTTCTCAGTTCACAGATCACAGTTCACAGTCTTCATTTCACACTTCACAGTTCGCAGTTCACAGTTCACAGATCACAATTCACAGATTACAGTTCACAGTTGACAGTTGGCAGTTCACAGTACACACTTCACAGTTCACAGTACACAGTTCACTGTTCACAATTCACAGTTCACAGTTCACAGTCCACAGTTCACTATTCACAGCTCACAGTTCTCAGTGCACAGATCACAGTTCACAGTCTTCATTTCACACTTCACAGTTCGCAGTTCACAGTTCACAGATCACAGTTCACAGTTCACACTTCACAGTTCACAGATCACAGTTCTCAGTTCACAGATCACAGTTCACAGTCTTCATTTCACAGTTCACAGTTCACAGATCACAGACCACAGTTCACTGTTCACAGATCACAGTTCACAGGTCACAGTTCACAGTCCACTGCTCACAGTTCACAGTTCTCAATTCACAGATCACAGTTCACAGACTTCATTTCACAATTCAGTTTTCACAGTTCACAGTTCACAGTTCTCAGTTCACAGATCACAGTTCACAGTCTTGATTTCACAGTTCACAATTCACAGTTCACAGATCACAGACCACAGTTCACTGTTCACAGATCACAGTTCACAGTTCACAGTTCACAGTTCACATTTCACAGTCTTCATTTCACACTTCAGTCATCACAGTGCACAGTTCAGAGTCCACAGATCACAGTTCACAGTTCTCAGTTCACAGATCACAGTTCACAGTCTTCATTTCACACTTCACAGTTCGCAGTTCACAGTTCAAAGATCACAGTTCACAGTTCACAGTTCACAGTTCACAGTCCACAGTTCACTATTCACAGCTCACAGTTCTCAGTTCACAGATCACAGTTCACAGTCTTCATTTCACACTTCACAGTTCGCAGTTCACAGTTCACAGTTCACAGATCACAGTTCACAGTTCACAGTTCACAGTTCACAGATCACAGTTCACAGTCTTCATTTCACACTTCAGTCTTCACAGGGCACAGTTCACAGTTCACAGTTCACAGATCACAGTTCACAGTCTTCATTTCACAGTTCACAGATCACAGTTCACAGATCACAGACCACAGTTCACAGTTCACAGATCACAGTTCTCAGTTCACAGATCGCAGTTCACAGTTCACAGATCACAGACCACAGTTCACTGTTCACAGATCACAGTTCACAGTACACAGTCTTCATTTCATACTTCACAGTTCGCAGTTCACAGTTCACAGATCACAGACCACAGTTCACTGTTCACAGATCACAGTTCACAGTACACAGTCTTCATTTCATACTTCACAGTTCGCAGTTCACAGTTCACAGTTCACAGGTCACAGTTCACAGTCCACTGGTGACAGTTCTCAGTTCACAAATCACAGTTCACAGACTTCATTTCACAATTCAGTTTTCACAGTTCATAGTTCTCAGTTCACAGATCACAGTTCACAGTTTTCATTTCACAGTTCACAGTTCACAGTTCCCCGTTCACAGTATTCATTTCACATTTCACAGTTCGCAGTTCACAGTTGACAGTCCACAGTTCACAGTTCACAGTTCACAGTTTACAGTTCTCAGTTCACAGTTCACAGTTCACAGTTCACAGTCCACAGTTCACAGTTCACAGTTCTCAGTTCACACATCACAGTTCACAGTCTTCATTTCACACTTCACAGTTCGCAGTTCACAGTTCACAGATCACAGTTCACAGTTCACACTTCACAGTTCACAGATCACAGTTCTCAGTTCACAGATCACAGTTCACAGTCTTCATTTCACAGTTCACAGTTCGCAGTTCACAGTCCGCAGTTCACAGTTCACAGATCACAGATCACAGTTCACAGTTCACAGTTCACATTTCACAGTTCACAGTTCACAGTTCACAGTTCACAGTTTACAGTTCTCAGTTCACAGTTGACAGTTCACAGTTCACAGTCTTCATTTCACACTTCAGTCTTCACCGTGCACAGGTTACAGTCCACAGATCACAGTTCACAGTTCACAGATCACAGTTCACAGTTCACAGTTCACAGTTCACAGATCACAGTTCACAGTCTTCATTTCACACTTCAGTCTTCACAGGGCACAGTTCACAGTTCACAGTTCACAGATCACAGTTCACAGTCTTCATTTCACAGTTCACAGATCACAGTTCACAGATCACAGACCACAGTTCACAGTTCACAGTTCACAGTTCTCAGTTCACAGATCGCAGTTCACAGTTCACAGATCACAGACCACAGTTCACTGTTCACAGATCACAGTTCACAGTACACAGTCTTCATTTCATACTTCACAGTTCGCAGTTCACAGTTCACAGTTCACAGGTCACAGTTCACAGTCCACTGGTGACAGTTCTCAGTTCACAAATCACAGTTCACAGACTTCATTTCACAATTCAGTTTTCACAGTTCATAGTTCTCAGTTCACAGATCACAGTTCACAGTTTTCATTTCACAGTTCACAGTTCACAGTTCCCCGTTCACAGTATTCATTTCACATTTCACAGTTCGCAGTTCACAGTTGACAGTCCACAGTTCACAGTTCACAGTTCACAGTTTACAGTTCTCAGTTCACAGTTCACAGTTCACAGTTCACAGTCCACAGTTCACAGTTCACAGTTCTCAGTTCACACATCACAGTTCACAGTCTTCATTTCACACTTCACAGTTCGCAGTTCACAGTTCACAGATCACAGTTCGCAGTTCACAGTCCGCAGTTCACAGTTCACAGATCACAGATCACAGTTCACAGTTCACAGTTCACATTTCACAGTTCACAGTTCACAGTTCACAGTTCACAGTTTACAGTTCTCAGTTCACAGTTGACAGTTCACAGTTCACAGTCTTCATTTCACACTTCAGTCTTCACCGTGCACAGGTTACAGTCCACAGATCACAGTTCACAGTGCTCAGTTCACAGATCACAGTTCACAGTCTTCATTTCACACTTCACAGTTCGCAGTTCACAGTTCACAGTTCTCAGTTCACAGATCACAGTTCACAGTCTTCAGTTCCCACTTCACAGTTCGCAGTTCACAGTCCGCAGTTCACAGTTCACAGATCACAGATCACAGTTCACAGTTCACATTTCACAGTTCACAGTTCACAGTTCACAGTTTACAGTTCTCAGTTCACAGTTGACAGTTCACAGTTCACAGTCTTCATTTCAGACTTCAGTCTTCACAGTGCACAGGTTACAGTCCACAGATCACAGTTCACAGTTCTCAGTTCACAGATCACAGTTCACAGTCTTCATTTCACACTTCACAGTTCGCAGTTCACAGTTCACAGATCACAGTTCACAGATTACAGTTCTCAGTTGACAGTTGACAGTTCACAGTACACACTTCACAGTTCACAGTTCACAGTCCACTGTTCACAGTTCACAGTTCACAGTTAACAGTTCTCAGTTCACAGTTGACAGTTCACAGTTCACAGATCACAGTTCACAGTCTTCATTTCACACTTCAGTCTTCACAGGGCACAGTTCACAGTTCACAGTTCACAGATCACAGTTCACAGTCTTCATTTCACAGTTCACAGATCACAGTTCACAGATCACAGACCACAGTTCACAGTTCACAGTTCACAGTTCTCAGTTCACAGATCACAGTTCACAGTTCACAGATCACAGACCACAGTTCACTGTTCACAGATCACAGTTCACAGTACACAGTCTTCATTTCATACTTCACAGTTCGCAGTTCACAGTTCACAGTTCACAGGTCACAGTTCACAGTCCACTGGTGACAGTTCTCAGTTCACAAATCACAGTTCACAGACTTCATTTCACAATTCAGTTTTCACAGTTCACAGTTCTCAGTTCACAGATCACAGTTCACAGTTTTCATTTCACAGTTCACAGTTCACAGTTCCCCGTTCACAGTATTCATTTCACATTTCACAGTTCGCAGTTCACAGTTGACAGTCCACAGTTCACAGTTCACAGTTCACAGTTTACAGTTCTCAGTTCACAGTTCACAGTTCACAGTTCACAGTTCACAGTTCACAGTCCACAGTTCACAGTTCACAGTTCTCAGTTCACACATCACAGTTCACAGTCTTCATTTCACACTTCACAGTTCGCAGTTCACAGTTCACAGATCACAGTTCACAGTTCACACTTCACAGTTCACAGATCACAGTTCTCAGTTCACAGATCACAGTTC
The DNA here is from genome assembly GCA_963971365.1 of Lasioglossum villosulum. NCBI lineage: Eukaryota > Metazoa > Arthropoda > Insecta > Hymenoptera > Halictidae > Lasioglossum > Lasioglossum villosulum. The sequence continues at coordinate 1,721,121 of CAXARU010000031.1, read as the reverse complement.
ACAGTCTTCATTTCACAGTTCACAGTTCGCAGTTCACAGTCCGCAGTTCACAGTTCACAGATCACAGATCACAGTTCACAGTTCACAGTTCACATTTCACAGTTCACAGTTCACAGTTCACAGTTTACAGTTCTCAGTTCACAGTTGACAGTTCACAGTTCACAGTCTTCATTTCACACTTCAGTCTTCACCGTGCACAGGTTACAGTCCACAGATCACAGTTCACAGTGCTCAGTTCACAGATCACAGTTCACAGTCTTCATTTCACACTTCACAGTTCGCAGTTCACAGTTCACAGATCACAGTTCACAGATTACAGTTCTCAGTTGACAGTTGACAGTTCACAGTACACACTTCACAGTTCACAGTCCACAGTTCACTGTTCACAATTCACAGATCACAGTTCACAGTTCACAGTTCACAGTTCACAGGTCACAGTTCACAGTTCCCCGTTCACAGTATTCATTTCACACTTCACAGTTCGCAGTTCACAGATCACAGTTCACAGATTACAGTTCACAGTTGACAGTTGACAGTTCACAGTACACACTTCACAGTTCACAGTTCACAGTCCACTGTTCACAGTTCACAGTTCACAGTTAACAGTTCTCAGTTCACAGTTGACAGTTCACAGTTCACAGTCTTCATTTCACACTGCAGTCTTCACAGTGCACAGGTTACAGTCCACAGATCACAGTTCACAGTTCTCAGTTCACAGATCACAGTTCACAGTCTTCATTTCACACTTCACAGTTCGCAGTTCACAGTTCACAGATCACAGTTCACAGATTACAGTTCGCAGTTGACAGTTGGCAGTTCACAGTACACACTTCACAGTTCACAGTACACAGTTCACTGTTCACAATTCACAGTTCACAGTTCACAGTCCACAGTCCACTATTCACAGCTCACAGTTCTCAGTGCACAGATCACAGTTCACAGTCTTCATTTCACACTTCACAGTTCGCAGTTCACAGTTCACAGATCACAGTTCACAGTTCACACTTCACAGTTCACAGATCACAGTTCTCAGTTCACAGATCACAGTTCACAGTCTTCATTTCACAGTTCACAGTTCACAGATCACAGACCACAGTTCACTGTTCACAGATCACAGTTCACAGGTCACAGTTCACAGTCCACTGCTCACAGTTCACAGTTCTCAATTCACAGATCACAGTTCACAGACTTCATTTCACAATTCAGTTTTCACAGTTCACAGTTCACAGTTCTCAGTTCACAGATCACAGTTCACAGTCTTGATTTCACAGTTCACAATTCACAGTTCACAGATCACAGACCACAGTTCACAGTTCACAGTTCACATTTCACAGTTCACAGTTCACAGTTCACAGTTTACAGTTCTCAGTTCACAGTTGACAGTTCACAGTTCACAGTCTTCATTTCACACTTCAGTCTTCACCGTGCACAGGTTACAGTCCACAGATCACAGTTCACAGTGCTCAGTTCACAGATCACAGTTCACAGTCTTCATTTCACACTTCACAGTTCGCAGTTCACAGTTCACAGATCACAGTTCACAGATTACAGTTCTCAGTTGACAGTTGACAGTTCACAGTACACACTTCACAGTTCACAGTCCACAGTTCACTGTTCACAATTCACAGATCACAGTTCACAGTTCACAGTTCACAGTTCACAGGTCACAGTTCACAGTTCCCCGTTCACAGTATTCATTTCACACTTCACAGTTCGCAGTTCACAGATCACAGTTCACAGATTACAGTTCACAGTTGACAGTTGACAGTTCACAGTACACACTTCACAGTTCACAGTTCACAGTCCACTGTTCACAGTTCACAGTTCACAGTTAACAGTTCTCAGTTCACAGTTGACAGTTCACAGTTCACAGTCTTCATTTCACACTGCAGTCTTCACAGTGCACAGGTTACAGTCCACAGATCACAGTTCACAGTTCTCAGTGCACAGATCACAGTTCACAGTCTTCATTTCACACTTCACAGTTCGCAGTTCACAGTTCACAGATCACAGTTCACAGTTCACACTTCACAGTTCACAGATCACAGTTCTCAGTTCACAGATCACAGTTCACAGTCTTCATTTCACAGTTCACAGTTCACAGATCACAGACCACAGTTCACTGTTCACAGATCACAGTTCACAGGTCACAGTTCACAGTCCACTGCTCACAGTTCACAGTTCTCAATTCACAGATCACAGTTCACAGACTTCATTTCACAATTCAGTTTTCACAGTTCACAGTTCACAGTTCTCAGTTCACAGATCACAGTTCACAGTCTTGATTTCACAGTTCACAATTCACAGTTCACAGATCACAGACCACAGTTCACTGTTCACAGATCACAGTTCACAGTTCACAGTTCACATTTCACAGTCTTCATTTCACACTTCAGTCATCACAGTGCACAGTTCAGAGTCCACAGATCACAGTTCACAGTTCTCAGTTCACAGATCACAGTTCACAGTCTTCATTTCACACTTCACAGTTCGCAGTTCACAGTTCAAAGATCACAGTTCACAGTTCACAGTTCACAGTTCACAGTCCACAGTTCACTATTCACAGCTCACAGTTCTCAGTTCACAGATCACAGTTCACAGTCTTCATTTCACACTTCACAGTTCGCAGTTCACAGTTCACAGATCACAGTTCACAGTTCACAGTTCACAGTTCACAGATCACAGTTCACAGTCTTCATTTCACACTTCAGTCTTCACAGGGCACAGTTCACAGTTCACAGTTCACAGATCACAGTTCACAGTCTTCATTTCACAGTTCACAGATCACAGTTCACAGATCACAGACCACAGTTCACAGTTCACAGTTCACAGTTCACAGTTCACAGGTCACAGTTCACAGTCCACTGGTGACAGTTCTCAGTTCACAAATCACAGTTCACAGACTTCATTTCACAATTCAGTTTTCACAGTTCATAGTTCTCAGTTCACAGATCACAGTTCACAGTTTTCATTTCACAGTTCACAGTTCACAGTTCCCCGTTCACAGTATTCATTTCACATTTCACAGTTCGCAGTTCACAGTTGACAGTCCACAGTTCACAGTTCACAGTTCACAGTTTACAGTTCTCAGTTCACAGTTCACAGTTCACAGTTCACAGTCCACAGTTCACAGTTCACAGTTCTCAGTTCACACATCACAGTTCACAGTCTTCATTTCACACTTCACAGTTCGCAGTTCACAGTTCACAGATCACAGTTCACAGTTCACACTTCACAGTTCACAGATCACAGTTCTCAGTTCACAGATCACAGTTCACAGTCTTCATTTCACAGTTCACAGTTCGCAGTTCACAGTCCGCAGTTCACAGTTCACAGATCACAGATCACAGTTCACAGTTCACAGTTCACATTTCACAGTTCACAGTTCACAGTTCACAGTTCACAGTTTACAGTTCTCAGTTCACAGTTGACAGTTCACAGTTCACAGTCTTCATTTCACACTTCAGTCTTCACCGTGCACAGGTTACAGTCCACAGATCACAGTTCACAGTGCTCAGTTCACAGATCACAGTTCACAGTCTTCATTTCACACTTCACAGTTCGCAGTTCACAGTTCACAGATCACAGTTCACAGATTACAGTTCTCAGTTGACAGTTGACAGTTCACAGTACACACTTCACAGTTCACAGTCCACAGTTCACTGTTCACAATTCACAGATCACAGTTCACAGTTCACAGTTCACAGTTCACAGGTCACAGTTCACAGTTCCCCGTTCACAGTATTCATTTCACACTTCACAGTTCGCAGTTCACAGATCACAGTTCACAGATTACAGTTCACAGTTGACAGTTGACAGTTCACAGTACACACTTCACAGTTCACAGTTCACAGTCCACTGTTCACAGTTCACAGTTCACAGTTTACAGTTCTCAGTTCACAGTTGACAGTTCACAGTTCACAGTCTTCATTTCACACTGCAGTCTTCACAGTGCACAGGTTACAGTCCACAGATCACAGTTCACAGTTCTCAGTTCACAGATCACAGTTCACAGTCTTCATTTCACACTTCACAGTTCGCAGTTCACAGTTCACAGATCACAGTTCACAGATTACACTTCACAGTTGACAGTTGGCAGTTCACAGTACACACTGCACAGTTCACAGTCCACAGTTCACTGTTCACAATTCACAGTTCACAGTTCACAGTCCACAGTTCACTATTCACAGCTCACAGTTCTCAGTGCACAGATCACAGTTCACAGTCTTCATTTCACACTTCACAGTTCGCAGTTCACAGTTCACAGATCACAGTTCACAGTTCACACTTCACAGTTCACAGATCACAGTTCTCAGTTCACAGTTCACAGTTCACAGGTCACAGTTCACAGTCCACTGCTCACAGTTCACAGTTCTCAGTTCACAGATCACAGTTCACAGACTTCATTTCACAATTCAGTTTTCACAGTTCACAGTTCACAGTTCTCAGTTCACAGATCACAGTTCACAGTCTTGATTTCACAGTTCACAATTCACAGTTCACAGATCACAGACCACAGTTCACTGTTCACAGATCACAGTTCACAGTTCACAGTTCACATTTCACAGTCTTCATTTCACACTTCAGTCATCACAGTGCACAGTTCAGAGTCCACAGATCACAGTTCACAGTTCTCAGTTCACAGATCACAGTTCACAGTCTTCATTTCACACTTCACAGTTCGCAGTTCACAGTTCACAGATCACAGTTCACAGTTCACAGTTCACACTTCACAGTTCACAGATCACAGTTCACAGTTCACAGTTCACAGTTCACAGTTCCCAGTTCGCAGGTCACAGTTTACATTTCACAATTCACTGTCTTCATTTCATTCTTCACAGTTCGCAGTTCACAGTTCACAGGTCACAGATCACAGCCCACTCTTCACAGTTCACAGTTCTCAGTTCACAGATCACAATTCACAGACTTCATTTCACAATTCACTTTTCACAGTTCACAGTTCACAGTTCACAGTTCACAGTTCACAGTTCACAGATCACAGTTCACTATTCACAGCTCACAGTTCTCAGTTCTCAGATCACAGTTCACAGTCTTCATTTCACACTTCACAGTTCGCAGTGCACAGTTCAAGGATCACAGTTCACAGTTCACAGTTCACAGTTCACAGTTCACAGTCCACAGTTCACTATTCACAGCTCACAGTTCTCAGTTCACAGATCACAGTTCACAGTCTTCATTTCACACTTCACAGTTCGCAGTTCACAGTTCACAGATCACAGTTCACAGTTCACAGTTCACACTTCACAGTTCACAGATCACAGTTCACAGTTCACAGTTCACAGACCACAGTTCACTGTTCACAGATCACAGTTCACAGTTCACAGTTCACAGTTCACAGTCTTCATTTCACACTTCAGTCATCACAGTGCACAGTTCAGAGTCCACAGATCACAGTTCACAGTTCTCAGTTCACAGATCACAGTTCACAGTCTTCATTTCACACTTCACAGTTCGCAGTTCACAGTTCAAAGATCACAGTTCACAGTTCACAGTTCACAGTTCACAGTCCACAGTTCACTATTCACAGCTCACAGTTCTCAGTTCACAGATCACAGTTCACAGTCTTCATTTCACACTTCACAGTTCGCAGTTGACAGTTCACAGATCACAGTTCACAGTTCACAGTTCACAGTTCACAGTTCACAGATCACAGTTCACAGTCTTCATTTCACACTTCAGTCTTCACAGGGCACAGTTCACAGTTCACAGTTCACAGATCACAGTTCACAGGTCACAGTTCACAGTTCCCCGTTCACAGTATTCATTTCACACTTCACAGTTCGCAGTTCACAGATCACAGTTCACAGATTACAGTTCACAGTTGACAGTTGACAGTTCACAGTACACACTTCACAGTTCACAGTTCACAGTCCACTGTTCACAGTTCATAGTTCACAGTTTACAGTTCTCAGTTCACAGTTGACAGTTCACAGTTCACAGTCTTCATTTCACACTGCAGTCTTCACAGTGCACAGGTTACAGTCCACAGATCACAGTTCACAGTTCTCAGTTCACAGATCACAGTTCACAGTCTTCATTTCACACTTCACAGTTCGCAGTTCACAGTTCACAGATCACAGTTCACAGATTACAGTTCACAGTTGACAGTTGGCAGTTCACAGTACACACTTCACAGTTCACAGTCCACAGTTCACTGTTCACAATTCACAGTTCACAGTTCACAGTCCACAGTTCACTATTCACAGCTCACAGTTCTCAGTGCACAGATCACAGTTCACAGTCTTCATTTCACACTTCACAGTTCGCAGTTCACAGTTCACAGATCACAGTTCACAGTTCACACTTCACAGTTCACAGATCACAGTTCTCAGTTCACAGATCACAGTTCACAGTCTTCATTTCACAGTTCACAGTTCACAGTTCACAGATCACAGACCACAGTTCACTGTTCACAGATCAGAGTTCACAGTACACAGTCTTCATTTCATACTTCACAGTTCGCAGTTCACAGTTCACAGTTCACAGGTCACAGTTCACAGTCCACTGCTCACAGTTCACAGTTCTCAGTTCACATTTCACAGTTCACAGGTCACAGTTCACAGTCCACTGCTCACAGTTCACAGTTCTCAGTTCACAGTTCACAGTTCACATTTCACAGTCTTCATTTCACACTTCAGTCATCACAGTGCACAGTTCAGAGTCCACAGATCACAGTTCACAGTTCTCAGTTCACAGATCACAGTTCACAGTCTTCATTTCACACTTCACAGTTCGCAGTTCACAGTTCACAGATCACAGTTCACAGATCACAGTTCACAGTTCACAGTTCACACTTCACAGTTCACAGATCACAGTTCACAGTTCACAGTTCACAGTTCACAGTTCACAGTTCCCAGTTCGCAGGTCACAGTTCACATTTCACAATTCACTGTCTTCATTTCATTCTTCACAGTTCGCAGTTCACAGTTCACAGGTCACAGATCACAGCCCACTCTTCACAGTTCACAGTTCTCAGTTCACAGATCACAATTCACAGACTTCATTTCACAATTCACTTTTCACAGTTCACAGTTCACAGTTCACAGTTCACAGTTCACAGATCACAGTTCACTATTCACAGCTCACAGTTCTCAGTTCTCAGATCACAGTTCACACTCTTCATTTCACACTTCACAGTTCGCAGTGCACAGTTCAAAGATCACAGTTCACAGTTCACAGTTCACAGTTCACAGTTCACAGTCCACAGTTCACTATTCACAGCTCACAGTTCTCAGTTCACAGATCACAGTTCACAGTCTTCATTTCACACTTCACAGTTCGCAGTTCACAGTTCACAGATCACAGTTCACAGTTCACAGTTCACAGTTCACAGATCACAGTTCACAGTTCACAGTTCACAGTTCCCAGTTCGCAGGTCACAGTTCACATTTCACAGTTCACTGTCTTCATTTCATACTTCACAGTTCGCAGTTCACAGTTCACAGGTCACAGTTCACAGCCCACTCTTCACAGTTCACAGATCACAGACCACAGTTCACTGTTCACAGATCACAGTTCACAGTACACAGTCTTCATTTCATACTTCACAGTTCGCAGTTCACAGTTCCCAGTTCACAGGTCACAGTTTACAGTCCACTGTTCACAGTTCACAGTTCTCAGTTCACAGATCACAGTTCACAGACTTCATTTCACAATTCAGTTTTCACAGTTCACAGTTCACAGTTCTCAGTTCACAGATCACAGTTCACAGTCTTCATTTCACAGTTCACAGTTCACAGTTCACAGATCACAGACCACAGTTCACTGTTCACAGATCACAGTTCACAGTTCACAGTTCACAGTTCACAGTTCACAGTTCACAGTCTTCATTTCACACTTCAGACTTCACAGTGCACAGTTCACAGTCCACAGATCACAGTTCACTGTTCTCAGTTCACAGATCACAGTTCACAGTCTTCATTTCACACTTCACAGTTCGCAGTTCCCAGTTCGCAGGTCACAGTACACATTTCACAATTCACTGTCTTCATTTCATTCTTCACAGTTCGCAGTTCACAGTTCACAGGTCACAGATCACAGCCCACTCTTCACAGTTCACAGTTCTCAGTTCACAGATCACAATTCACAGACTTCATTTCACAATTCACTTTTCACAGTTCACAGTTCACAGTTCACAGTTCACAGTTCACAGTTCACAGATCACAGTTCACTATTCACAGCTCACAGTTCTCAGTTCTCAGATCACAGTTCACAGTCTTCATTTCACACTTCACAGTTCGCAGTGCACAGTTCAAAGATCACAGTTCACAGTTCACAGTTCACAGTTCACAGTCTACAGTTCACTATTCACAGCTCACAGTTCTCAGTTCACAGATCACAGTTCACAGTCTTCATTTCACACTTCACAGTTCGCAGTTCACAGTTCACAGATCACAGTTCACAGTTCACAGTTCACACTTCACAGTTCACAGATCACAGTTCACAGTTCACAGTTCACAGTTCACAGTTCCCAGTTCGCAGGTTACAGTTCACATTTCACAGTTCACTGTCTTCATTTCATACTTCACAGTTCGCAGTTCACAGTTCACAGGTCACAGTTCACAGCCCACTCTTCACAGTTCACAGTTCACAGTTCACAGATCACAGACCACAGTTCACTGTTCACAGATCACAGTTCACAGTACACAGTCTTCATTTCATACTTCACAGTTCGCAGTTCACAGTTCACAGTTCACAGGTCACAGTTTACAGTCCACTGTTCACAGTTCACAGTTCTCAGTTCACAGATCACAGTTCACAGACTTCATTTCACAATTCACTTTTCACAGTTCACAGTTCACAGTTCTCAGTTCACAGATCACAGTTCACAGTCTTCATTTCACAGTTCACAGTTCACAGTTCACAGTTCACAGATCACAGACCACAGTTCACTGTTCACAGATCACAGTTCACAGTTCACAGTTCACAGTTCACAGTTCACAGTTCACAGTCTTCATTTCACACTTCAGACTTCACAGTGCACAGTTCACAGTCCACAGATCACAGTTCACTGTTCTCAGTTCACAGATCACAGTTCACAGTCTTCATTTCACACTTCACAGTTCGCAGTTCACAGTTCACAGATCACAGTTCACAGGTCACAGTTCACAGTTCACAGGTTACAGTCCACTGATCACAGTCCGCAGTTCACTGTTCACAGATCATAGTTCACAGTTCACAGTTCACAGTTCACAGTTCACAGTTCACAGTTCCCAGTTCGCAGGTCACAGTTCACATTTCACAGTTCACTGTCTTCATTTCATACTTCACAGTTCGAAGTTCACTGTTCACAGTTCACAGTTCACAGTTCACAGTTCACAGGTCACAGTTCACAGTTCACAGGTCACAGGTCACAGTTCACAGTTCACAGTCCACACTTCACTGTTCACAGATCACAGTTCACAGTTCACAGTTCATAGTTCACAGGTCACAGTTCACAGTTCCCCGTTCACAGTATTCATTTCACACTTCACAGTTCGCAGTTCACAGTTGACAGTTCACAGTCCACAGTTCAATATTCACAGTTCACAGTTCACAGTCCACAGATCACAGTTCACAGTCTTCATTTCACACTTCACAGTTCGCAGTTCACAGTTCACAGATCACAGTTCACAGTTCACAGTTCACAGTTCACAGTTCACAGTTCACAGTCTTCATTTCACACTTCACAGATCACAGTTCACAGTTCACAGTTCACAGTTCACAGTTCACAGGTTACAGTCCACAGATCACAGTCCGCAGTTCACTGTTCACAGATCATAGTTCACAGTTCACAGTTCACAGTTCACAGTTCACAGTTCACAGTTCACAGTTCACAGTTCACATTTCACACTTCAGAGTTCACAGATCACAGTTCACAGTTCACAGTTCACAGTTCCCAGTTCGCAGGTCACAGTTCACACTTCACAGTTCACAGATCACAGTTCACAGTTCACAGTTCACAGTTCACAGTTCACAGTTCCCAGTTCGCAGGTCACAGTTCACATTTCACAGTTCACTGTCTTCATTTCATACTTCACAGTTCGAAGTTCACAGTTCACAGTTCACAGTTCGCAGTTCACAGTTCACAGGTCACAGTTCACAGTTCACAGGTCACAGTTCACAGTTCACAGTTCACAGTTCCCCGTTCACAGTATTCATTTCACACTTCACAGTTCGCAGTTCACAGTTGACAGTTCACAGATTACAGTTCACAGTTGACAGTTGACAGTTCACAGTACACACTTCACAGTTCACAGTTCACAGTCCACTGTTCACAGTTCACAGTTCACAGTTTACAGTTCTCAGTTCACAGTTGACAGTTCACAGTTCACAGTCTTCATTTCACACTGCAGTCTTCACAGTGCACAGGTTACAGTCCACAGATCACAGTTCACAGTTCTTAGTTCACAGATCACAGTTCACAGTCTTCATTTCACACTTCACAGTTCGCAGTTCACAGTTCACAGATCACAGTTCACAGATTACAGTTCACAGTTCACAGTACACACTTCACAGTTCACAGTCCACAGTTCACTGTTCACAATTCACAGTTCACAGTTCACAGTCCACAGTTCACTATTCACAGCTCACAGTTCTCAGTGCACAGATCACAGTTCACAGTCTTCATTTCACACTTCACAGTTCGCAGTTCACAGTTCACAGATCACAGTTCACAGTTCACACTTCACAGTTCACAGATCACAGTTCTCAGTTCACAGGTCACAGTTCACAGTCTTCATTTCACAGTTCACAGTTCACAGTTCACAGATCACAGACCACAGTTCACTGTTCACAGATCACAGTTCACAGTACACAGTCTTCATTTCATACTTCACAGTTCGCAGTTCACAGTTCACAGTTCACAGGTCACAGTTCACAGTTCACAGTCCACTGCTCACAGTTCACAGTTCTCAGTTCACAGATCACAGTTCACAGACTTCATTTCACAATTCAGTTTTCACAGTTCACAGTTCACAGTTCTCAGTTCACAGATCACAGTTCACAGTCTTCATTTCACAGTTCACAATTCACAGTTCACAGATCACAGACCACAGTTCACTGTTCACAGATCACAGTTCACAGTTCACAGTTCACATTTCACAGTCTTCATTTCACACTTCAGTCATCACAGTGCACAGTTCAGAGTCCACAGATCACAGTTCACAGTTCTCAGTTCACAGATCACAGTTCACAGTCTTCATTTCACACTTCACAGTTCGCAGTTCACAGTTCAAAGATCACAGTTCACAGTTCACAGTTCACAGTTCACAGTCCACAGTTCACTATTCACAGCTCACAGTTCTCAGTTCACAGATCACAGTTCACAGTCTTCATTTCACACTTCACAGTTCGCAGTTCACAGTTCACAGATCACAGTTCACAGTTCACAGTTCACACTTCACAGTTCACAGATCACAGTTCACAGTTCACAGTTCACAGTTCACAGTTCCCAGTTCGCAGGTCACAGTTCACATTTCACAATTCACTGTCTTCATTTCACACTTCACAGTTCGCAGTTCACAGTTCAAAGATCACAGTTCACAGTTCACAGTTCACAGTTCACAGTCCACAGTTCACTATTCACAGCTCACAGTTCTCAGTTCACAGATCACAGTTCACAGTCTTCATTTCACACTTCACAGTTCGCAGTTCACAGTTCACAGATCACAGTTCACAGTTCACAGTTCACAGTTCACACTTCACAGTTCACAGATCACAGTTCACAGTTCACAGTTCACAGTTCCCAGTTCGCAGGTCACAGTTCACATTTCACAGTTCACTGTCTTCATTTCATACTTCACAGTTCGCAGTTCACAGTTCACACGTCACAGTTCACAGCCCACTCTTCACAGTTCACAGTTCACAGATCACAGACCACAGTTCACTGTTCACAGATCACAGTTCACAGTACACAGTCTTCATTTCATACTTCACAGTTCGCAGTTCACAGTTCACAGTTCACAGGTCACAGTTTACAGTCCACTGTTCACAGTTCACAGTTCTCAGTTCACAGATCACAGTTCACAGACTTCATTTCACAATTCAGTTTTCACAGTTCACAGTTCACAGTTCTCAGTTCACAGATCACAGTTCACAGTCTTCATTTCACAGTTCACAGTTCACAGTTCACAGATCACAGACCACAGTTCACTGTTCACAGATCACAGTTCACAGTTCACAGTTCACAGTTCACCGTTCACAGTTCACAGTCTTCATTTCACAATTCACTTTTCACAGTTCACAGTTCACAGTTCACAGTTCACAGTTCACAGTTCACAGTTCACAGTTCACAGATCACAGTTCACTATTCACAGCTCACAGTTCTCAGTTCTCAGATCACAGTTCACAGTCTTCATTTCACACTTCACAGTTCGTAGTGCACAGTTCAAAGATTACAGTTCACAGTTCACAGTTCACAGTTCACAGTCCACAGTTCACTATTCACAGCTCACAGTTCTCAGTTCACAGATCACAGTTCACAGTCTTCAGTTCACACTTCACAGTTCGCAGTTCACAGTTCACAGATCACAGTTCACAGTTCACAGTTCACACTTCACAGTCCACAGATCACAGTTCACAGTTCACAGTTCACAGTTCCCAGTTCGCAGGTCACAGTTCACATTTCACAGTTCACTGTCTTCATTTCATACTTCACAGTTCGCAGTTCACAGTTCACAGGTCACAGTTCACAGCCCACTCTTCACAGTTCACAGTTCACAGTTCACAGATCACAGACCACAGTTCACTGTTCACAGATCACAGTTCACAGTACACAGTCTTCATTTCACAGTTCACAGTTCACAGTTCACAGATCACAGACCACAGTTCACTGTTCACAGATCACAGTTCACAGTTCACAGTTCACAGTTCACAGTTCACAGTTCACAGTTCACAGTCTTCATTTCACACTTCAGACTTCACAGTGCACAGTTCACAGTCCACAGATCACAGTTCACTGTTCTCAGTTCACAGATCAAAGTTCACAGTCTTCATTTCACACTTCACAGTTCGCAGTTCACAGTTCACAGATCACAGTTCACAGGTCACAGTTCACAGTTCACAGGTTACAGTCCACTGATCACAGTCCGCAGTTCACTGTTCACAGATCATAGTTCACAGTTCACAGTTCACAGTTCACAGTTCACAGTTCACAGTTCACAGTTCACAGTTCACAGTTCCCAGTTCGCAGGTCACAGTTCACATTTCACAGTTCACTGTCTTCATTTCATACTTCACAGTTCGAAGTTCACAGTTCACAGTTCACAGTTCACAGTTCACAGTTCACAGTTCACAGGTCACAGTTCACAGTTCACAGTTCACAGGTCACAGGTCACAGTTCACAGTTCACAGTCCACAGTTCACTGTTCACAGATCACAGTTCACAGTTCACAGTTCACAGTTCACAGGTCACAGTTCACAGTTCCCCGTTCACAGTATTCATTTCACACTTCACAGTTCGCAGTTCACAGTTGACAGTTCACAGTCCACAGTTCACTATTCACAGCTCACAGTTCTCAGTTCACAGATCACAGTTCACAGTCTTCAGTTCACACTTCACAGTTCGCAGTTCACAGTTCACAGATCACAGTTCACAGTTCACAGTTCACACTTCACAGTTCACAGATCACAGTTCACAGTTCACAGTTCACAGTTCACAGTTCCCAGTTCGCAGGTCACAGTTCACATTTCACAGTTCACTGTCTTCATTTCATACTTCACAGTTCGCAGTTCACAGTTCAAAGATCACAGTTCACAGTTCACAGTTCACAGTTCACAGTCCACAGTTCACTATTCACAGCTCACAGTTCTCAGTTCACAGATCACAGTTCACAGTCTTCATTTCACACTTCACAGTTCGCAGTTCACAGTTCACAGATCACAGTTCACAGTTCACAGTTCACAGTTCACACTTCACAGTTCACAGATCACAGTTCACAGTTCACAGTTCACAGTTCCCAGTTCGCAGGTCACAGTTCACATTTCACAGTTCACTGTCTTCATTTCATACTTCACAGTTCGCAGTTCACAGTTCACACGTCACAGTTCACAGCCCACTCTTCACAGTTCACAGTTCACAGATCACAGACCACAGTTCACTGTTCACAGATCACAGTTCACAGTACACAGTCTTCATTTCATACTTCACAGTTCGCAGTTCACAGTTCACAGTTCACAGGTCACAGTTTACAGTCCACTGTTCACAGTTCACAGTTCTCAGTTCACAGATCACAGTTCACAGACTTCATTTCACAATTCAGTTTTCACAGTTCACAGTTCACAGTTCTCAGTTCACAGATCACAGTTCACAGTCTTCATTTCACAGTTCACAGTTCACAGTTCACAGATCACAGACCACAGTTCACTGTTCACAGATCACAGTTCACAGTTCACAGTTCACAGTTCACCGTTCACAGTTCACAGTCTTCATTTCACAATTCACTTTTCACAGTTCACAGTTCACAGTTCACAGTTCACAGTTCACAGTTCACAGTTCACAGTTCACAGATCACAGTTCACTATTCACAGCTCACAGTTCTCAGTTCTCAGATCACAGTTCACAGTCTTCATTTCACACTTCACAGTTCGTAGTGCACAGTTCAAAGATTACAGTTCACAGTTCACAGTTCACAGTCCACAGTTCACTATTCACAGCTCACAGTTCTCAGTTCACAGATCACAGTTCACAGTCTTCAGTTCACACTTCACAGTTCGCAGTTCACAGTTCACAGATCACAGTTCACAGTTCACAGTTCACACTTCACAGTCCACAGATCACAGTTCACAGTTCACAGTTCACAGTTCCCAGTTCGCAGGTCACAGTTCACATTTCACAGTTCACTGTCTTCATTTCATACTTCACAGTTCGCAGTTCACAGTTCACAGGTCACAGTTCACAGCCCACTCTTCACAGTTCACAGTTCACAGTTCACAGATCACAGACCACAGTTCACTGTTCACAGATCACAGTTCACAGTACACAGTCTTCATTTCACAGTTCACAGTTCACAGTTCACAGATCACAGACCACAGTTCACTGTTCACAGATCACAGTTCACAGTTCACAGTTCACAGTTCACAGTTCACAGTTCACAGTTCACAGTCTTCATTTCACACTTCAGACTTCACAGTGCACAGTTCACAGTCCACAGATCACAGTTCACTGTTCTCAGTTCACAGATCAAAGTTCACAGTCTTCATTTCACACTTCACAGTTCGCAGTTCACAGTTCACAGATCACAGTTCACAGGTCACAGTTCACAGTTCACAGGTTACAGTCCACTGATCACAGTCCGCAGTTCACTGTTCACAGATCATAGTTCACAGTTCACAGTTCACAGTTCACAGTTCACAGTTCACAGTTCACAGTTCACAGTTCACAGTTCCCAGTTCGCAGGTCACAGTTCACATTTCACAGTTCACTGTCTTCATTTCATACTTCACAGTTCGAAGTTCACAGTTCACAGTTCACAGTTCACAGTTCACAGTTCACAGTTCACAGGTCACAGTTCACAGTTCACAGTTCACAGGTCACAGGTCACAGTTCACAGTTCACAGTCCACAGTTCACTGTTCACAGATCACAGTTCACAGTTCACAGTTCACAGTTCACAGGTCACAGTTCACAGTTCCCCGTTCACAGTATTCATTTCACACTTCACAGTTCGCAGTTCACAGTTGACAGTTCACAGTCCACAGTTCACTATTCACAGCTCACAGTTCTCAGTTCACAGATCACAGTTCACAGTCTTCAGTTCACACTTCACAGTTCGCAGTTCACAGTTCACAGATCACAGTTCACAGTTCACAGTTCACACTTCACAGTTCACAGATCACAGATCACAGTTCACAGTTCACAGTTCACAGTTCACAGTTCCCAGTTCGCAGGTCACAGTTCACATTTCACAGTTCACTGTCTTCATTTCATACTTCACAGTTCGCAGTTCACAGTTCACAGGTCACAGTTCACAGCCCACTCTTCACAGTTCACAGTTCACAGTTCACAGGTCACAGTTTACAGTCCACTGTTCACAGTTCACAGTTCTCAGTTCACAGATCACAGTTCACAGACTTCATTTCACAATTCAGTTTTCACAGTTCACAGTTCACAGTTCTCAGTTCACAGATCACAGTTCACAGTCTTCATTTCACAGTTCACAGTTCACAGTTCACAGATCACAGACCACAGTTCACTGTTCACAGATCACAGTTCACAGTTCACAGATCACAGTTCACAGTCTTCATTTCACACTTCACAGTTCGTAGTGCACAGTTCAAAGATTACAGGTCACAGTTCACAGTTCACAGTTCACAGTCCACAGTTCACTATTCACAGCTCACAGTTCTCAGTTCACAGATCACAGTTCACAGTCTTCAGTTCACACTTCACAGTTCGCAGTTCACAGTTCACAGATCACAGTTCACAGTTCACAGTTCACACTTCACAGTTCACAGTTCACAGTTCACAGTTCACAGTTCCCAGTTCGCAGGTCACAGTCCACAGATCACAGTTCACTGTCTTCATTTCATACTTCACAGTTCGAAGTTCACAGTTCACAGTTCACAGTTCACAGTTCACAGTTCACAGTTCACAGTTCACAGGTCACAGTTCACAGTTCACAGGTCACAGTCCACAGATCACAGTTCACAGTCTTCATTTCACACTTCACAGTTCGCAGTTCACAGTTCACAGATCACAGTTCACAGTTCACAGTTCACAGTTCACAGTTCACAGTCTTCATTTCACACTTCACAGATCACAGTTCACAGTTCACAGTTCACAGTTCACAGGTTACAGTCCACAGATCACAGTCCGCAGTTCACTGTTCACAGATCATAGTTCACAGTTCACAGTTCACAGTTCACAGTTCACAGTTCACAGTTCACATTTCACACTTCAGAGTTCACAGATCACAGTTCAGAGTTCACAGATCACAGTTCACAGTTCACAGTTCACAGTTCCCAGTTCGCAGGTCACAGTTCACATTTCACAGTTCACTGTCTTCATTTCGTACTTCACAGTTCGAAGTTCACAGTTCACAGTTCACAGTTCACAGTTCACAGGTCACAGTTCACAGTTCACAGTCCGCAGTTCACTGTTCACAGATCATAGTTCACAGTTCATAGTTCACAGTTCACAGTTCACAGTTCACAGTTCACAGTTCACAGTTCACAGTTCACACTTCACAGTTCACAGATCACAGATCACAGTTCACAGTTCACAGTTCACTGGCTTCATTTCATACTTCACAGTTCACTGTCTTCATTTCATACTTCACAGTTCACAGTTCACAGTTCACAGTTCACACTTCACAGTTCACAGATCACAGTTCACAGTTCACAGTTCACAGTTCCCAGTTCGCAGGTCACAGTTCACATTTCACAGTTCACTGTCTTCATTTCATACTTCACAGTTCGAAGTTCACAGTTCACAGTTCACAGTTCGCAGTTCACAGTTCACAGGTCACAGTTCACAGTTCACAGGTCACAGTTCACAGTTCACAGTTCACAGGTCACAGTTCACAGGTCACAGTTCACAGTTCCCCGTTCACAGTATTCATTTCACACTTCACAGTTCGCAGTTCACAGTTCACAGTTCACAGTCCACAGTTCACTATTCACAGTTCACAGTTCACAGTCCACAGATCACAGTTCACAGTCTTCATTTCACACTTCACAGTTCACAGTTCACAGGTCACAGTTCACAGTCCCCCGTTCACAGTATTCATTTCACACTTCACAGTTCGCAGTTCACAGTTGACAGTTCACAGTCCACAGTTCACTATTCACAGTTCACAGTTCACAGTCCACAGATCACAGTTCACAGTCTTCATTTCACACTTCACAGTTCGCAGTTCGCAGTTCACAGTCCACAGATCACAGTTCACAGTCTTCATTTCACACTTCACAGTTCGCAGTTCGCAGTTCACAGTTCACAGTTCACAGTTCACAGTTCACAGTTCACAGTTCACAGTTCACAGATCACTGTTCACAGTTTACAGTTCTCAGTTTACAGTTCTCAGTTCACAGTTGACAGTTCACAGTTCACAGTTCACAGATCACAGTTCACAGTTCACAGTTCACAGTTCACAGTTCACAGTTTACAGTTCTCAGTTCACAGTTCACAGTTCACAGTCCACAGTTCACAATTCACAGTTCTCAGTTCACAGATCACAGTTCACAGTTTTCATTTCACAGTTCACAGTTCACAGTTCCCCGTTCACAGTATTCATTTCACATTTCACAGTTCGCAGTTCACAGTTGACAGTCCACAGTTCACAGTTCACAGTTCACAGTTTACAGTTCTCAGTTCACAGTTCACAGTTCACAGTTCACAGTTCACAGTCCACAGTTCACAGTTCACAGTTCTCAGTTCACACATCACAGTTCACAGTCTTCATTTCACAGTTCACAGTTCACAGTTCACAGTTCACAGTTCCCCGTTCACAGTATTCATTTCACATTTCACAGTTCGCAGTTCACAGTTGACAGTTCACAGTCCACAGTTCACTATTCACAGTTCACAGTTCTCAGTTCACAGATCACAGTTCACAGTCTTCATTTCACACTTCACAGTTCGCAGTTCACAGTTCACAGATCACAGTTCACAGGTCACAGTTCACAGTTCACAGTTCACAGGTTACAGTCCACTGATCACAGTCCGCAGTTCACTGTTCACAGATCATAGTTCACAGTTCACAGTTCACAGTTCACAGTTCACAGTTCACAGTTCCCAGTTCGCAGGTCACAGTTCACATTTCACAGTTCACTGTCTTCATTTCATACTTCACAGTTCGAAGTTCACAGTTCACAGTTCACAGTTCACAGTTCACAGTTCACAGGTCACAGTTCACAGTTCACAGGTCACAGGTCACAGTTCACAGTTCACAGTCCACACTTCACTGTTCACAGATCACAGTTCACAGTTCACAGTTCACAGTTCACAGTTTACAGTTCACACTTCACAGTTCACAGATCACAGATCACAGTTCACAGTTCACAGTTCACTGTCTTCATTTCATACTTCACAGTTCACTGTCTTCATTTCATACTTCACAGTTCACAGTTCACAGTTCACAGTTCACAGTTCACACTTCACAGTTCACAGATCACAGTTCACAGTTCACAGTTCACAGTTCACAGTTCACAGTTCCCAGTTCGCAGGTCACAGTTCACATTTCACAGTTCACTGTCTTCATTTCATACTTCACAGTTCGAAGTTCACAGTTCACAGTTCACAGTTCGCAGTTCACAGTTCACAGTTCACAGGTCACAGTTCACAGTTCACAGTTCACAGTTCACAGGTCACAGTTCACAGTTCCCCGTTCACAGTATTCATTTCACACTTCACAGTTCGCAGTTCACAGTTGACAGTTCACAGTCCACAGTTCACTATTCACAGTTCACAGTTCACAGTCCACAGATCACAGTTCACAGTCTTCATTTCACACTTCACAGTTCACAGTTCACAGGTCACAGTTCACAGTTCCCCGTTCACAGTATTCATTTCACACTTCACAGTTCGCAGTTCACAGTTGACAGTTCACAGTCCACAGTTCACTATTCACAGTTCACAGTTCACAGTCCACAGATCACAGTTCACAGTCTTCATTTCAC
The DNA here is from genome assembly GCA_963971365.1 of Lasioglossum villosulum. Classification (NCBI taxonomy): domain Eukaryota; kingdom Metazoa; phylum Arthropoda; class Insecta; order Hymenoptera; family Halictidae; genus Lasioglossum; species Lasioglossum villosulum. The sequence goes on along the minus strand of CAXARU010000031.1, from coordinate 1,701,505 downwards.
ACTTCACAGTTCGCAGTTCGCAGTTCACAGTTCACAGTTCACAGTTCACAGTTCACAGTTCACAGTTCACAGTTCACAGTTCACAGTTCACAGATCACTGTTCACAGTTTACAGTTCTCAGTTTTCAGTTCGCAGGTCACAGTTCACATTTCACAGTTCACTGTCTTCATTTCATACTTCACAGTTCGAAGTTCACAGTTCACAGTTCACAGTTCACAGTTCACAGTCCACAGATCACAGTTCACAGTCTTCATTTCACACTTCACAGTTCGCAGTTCGCAGTTCACAGTTCACAGTTCACAGTTCACAGTTCACAGTTCACAGTTCACAGTTCACAGTTCACAGTTCACAGTTCACAGTTCACAGATCACTGTTCACAGTTTACAGTTCTCAGTTTTCAGTTCGCAGGTCACAGTTCACATTTCACAGTTCACTGTCTTCATTTCATACTTCACAGTTCGAAGTTCACAGTTCACAGTTCACAGTTCGCAGTTCACAGTTCACAGGTCACAGTTACAGTTCACAGGTCACAGTTCACAGATCACAGTTCACAGGTCACAGTTCACAGTTCACAGTTCACAGGTTACAGTCCACTGATCACAGTCCGCAGTTCACTGTTCACAGATCATAGTTCACAGTTCACAGTTCACAGTTCACAGTTCACAGTTCACAGTTCCCAGTTCGCAGGTCACAGTTCACATTTCACAGTTCACTGTCTTCATTTCATACTTCACAGTTCGAAGTTCACAGTTCACAGTTCACAGTTCACAGTTCACAGTTCACAGTTCCCAGTTCGCAGGTCACAGTTCACATTTCACAGTTCACTGTCTTCATTTCATACTTCACAGTTCGAAGTTCACAGTTCACAGTTCACAGTTCACAGTTCACAGTTCACAGGTCACAGTCCACTGTTCACAGTTCACAGTTCTCAGTTCACAGATCACAGTTCACAGACTTCATTTCACAATTCAGTTTTCACAGTTCACAGTTCACAGTTCTCAGTTCACAGATCACAGTTCACAGTCTTCATTTCACAGTTCACAGTTCACAGTTCACAGATCACAGACCACAGTTCACTGTTCACAGATCACAGTTCACAGTTCACAGATCACAGTTCACAGTCTTCATTTCACACTTCACAGTTCGTAGTGCACAGTTCAAAGATTACAGGTCACAGTTCACAGTTCACAGTTCACAGTCCACAGTTCACTATTCACAGCTCACAGTTCTCAGTTCACAGATCACAGTTCACAGTCTTCAGTTCACACTTCACAGTTCGCAGTTCACAGTTCACAGATCACAGTTCACAGTTCACAGTTCACACTTCACAGTTCACAGTTCACAGTTCACAGTTCACAGTTCCCAGTTCGCAGGTCACAGTCCACAGATCACAGTTCACTGTCTTCATTTCATACTTCACAGTTCGAAGTTCACAGTTCACAGTTCACAGTTCACAGTTCACAGTTCACAGTTCACAGTTCACAGGTCACAGTTCACAGTTCACAGGTCACAGTCCACAGATCACAGTTCACAGTCTTCATTTCACACTTCACAGTTCGCAGTTCACAGTTCACAGATCACAGTTCACAGTTCACAGTTCACAGTTCACAGTTCACAGTCTTCATTTCACACTTCACAGATCACAGTTCACAGTTCACAGTTCACAGTTCACAGGTTACAGTCCACAGATCACAGTCCGCAGTTCACTGTTCACAGATCATAGTTCACAGTTCACAGTTCACAGTTCACAGTTCACAGTTCACAGTTCACATTTCACACTTCAGAGTTCACAGATCACAGTTCAGAGTTCACAGATCACAGTTCACAGTTCACAGTTCACAGTTCCCAGTTCGCAGGTCACAGTTCACATTTCACAGTTCACTGTCTTCATTTCGTACTTCACAGTTCGAAGTTCACAGTTCACAGTTCACAGTTCACAGTTCACAGGTCACAGTTCACAGTTCACAGTCCGCAGTTCACTGTTCACAGATCATAGTTCACAGTTCATAGTTCACAGTTCACAGTTCACAGTTCACAGTTCACAGTTCACAGTTCACAGTTCACACTTCACAGTTCACAGATCACAGATCACAGTTCACAGTTCACAGTTCACTGGCTTCATTTCATACTTCACAGTTCACTGTCTTCATTTCATACTTCACAGTTCACAGTTCACAGTTCACAGTTCACACTTCACAGTTCACAGATCACAGTTCACAGTTCACAGTTCACAGTTCCCAGTTCGCAGGTCACAGTTCACATTTCACAGTTCACTGTCTTCATTTCATACTTCACAGTTCGAAGTTCACAGTTCACAGTTCACAGTTCGCAGTTCACAGTTCACAGGTCACAGTTCACAGTTCACAGGTCACAGTTCACAGTTCACAGTTCACAGGTCACAGTTCACAGGTCACAGTTCACAGTTCCCCGTTCACAGTATTCATTTCACACTTCACAGTTCGCAGTTCACAGTTCACAGTTCACAGTCCACAGTTCACTATTCACAGTTCACAGTTCACAGTCCACAGATCACAGTTCACAGTCTTCATTTCACACTTCACAGTTCACAGTTCACAGGTCACAGTTCACAGTCCCCCGTTCACAGTATTCATTTCACACTTCACAGTTCGCAGTTCACAGTTGACAGTTCACAGTCCACAGTTCACTATTCACAGTTCACAGTTCACAGTCCACAGATCACAGTTCACAGTCTTCATTTCACACTTCACAGTTCGCAGTTCGCAGTTCACAGTTCACAGTTCACAGTTCACAGTTCACAGTTCACAGTTCACAGTTCACAGATCACTGTTCACAGTTTACAGTTCTCAGTTTACAGTTCTCAGTTCACAGTTGACAGTTCACAGTTCACAGTTCACAGATCACAGTTCACAGTTCACAGTTCACAGTTCACAGTTCACAGTTTACAGTTCTCAGTTCACAGTTCACAGTTCACAGTCCACAGTTCACAATTCACAGTTCTCAGTTCACAGATCACAGTTCACAGTTTTCATTTCACAGTTCACAGTTCACAGTTCCCCGTTCACAGTATTCATTTCACATTTCACAGTTCGCAGTTCACAGTTGACAGTCCACAGTTCACAGTTCACAGTTCACAGTTTACAGTTCTCAGTTCACAGTTCACAGTTCACAGTTCACAGTTCACAGTCCACAGTTCACAGTTCACAGTTCTCAGTTCACACATCACAGTTCACAGTCTTCATTTCACAGTTCACAGTTCACAGTTCACAGTTCACAGTTCCCCGTTCACAGTATTCATTTCACATTTCACAGTTCGCAGTTCACAGTTGACAGTTCACAGTCCACAGTTCACTATTCACAGTTCACAGTTCTCAGTTCACAGATCACAGTTCACAGTCTTCATTTCACACTTCACAGTTCGCAGTTCACAGTTCACAGATCACAGTTCACAGGTCACAGTTCACAGTTCACAGTTCACAGGTTACAGTCCACTGATCACAGTCCGCAGTTCACTGTTCACAGATCATAGTTCACAGTTCACAGTTCACAGTTCACAGTTCACAGTTCACAGTTCCCAGTTCGCAGGTCACAGTTCACATTTCACAGTTCACTGTCTTCATTTCATACTTCACAGTTCGAAGTTCACAGTTCACAGTTCACAGTTCACAGTTCACAGTTCACAGGTCACAGTTCACAGTTCACAGGTCACAGGTCACAGTTCACAGTTCACAGTCCACACTTCACTGTTCACAGATCACAGTTCACAGTTCACAGTTCACAGTTCACAGTTTACAGTTCACACTTCACAGTTCACAGATCACAGATCACAGTTCACAGTTCACAGTTCACTGTCTTCATTTCATACTTCACAGTTCACTGTCTTCATTTCATACTTCACAGTTCACAGTTCACAGTTCACAGTTCACAGTTCACACTTCACAGTTCACAGATCACAGTTCACAGTTCACAGTTCACAGTTCACAGTTCACAGTTCCCAGTTCGCAGGTCACAGTTCACATTTCACAGTTCACTGTCTTCATTTCATACTTCACAGTTCGAAGTTCACAGTTCACAGTTCACAGTTCGCAGTTCACAGTTCACAGTTCACAGGTCACAGTTCACAGTTCACAGTTCACAGTTCACAGGTCACAGTTCACAGTTCCCCGTTCACAGTATTCATTTCACACTTCACAGTTCGCAGTTCACAGTTGACAGTTCACAGTCCACAGTTCACTATTCACAGTTCACAGTTCACAGTCCACAGATCACAGTTCACAGTCTTCATTTCACACTTCACAGTTCACAGTTCACAGGTCACAGTTCACAGTTCCCCGTTCACAGTATTCATTTCACACTTCACAGTTCGCAGTTCACAGTTGACAGTTCACAGTCCACAGTTCACTATTCACAGTTCACAGTTCACAGTCCACAGATCACAGTTCACAGTCTTCATTTCACACTTCACAGTTCGCAGTTCGCAGTTCACAGTTCACAGTTCACAGTTCACAGTTCACAGTTCACAGTTCACAGTTCACAGTTCACAGTTCACAGATCACTGTTCACAGTTTACAGTTCTCAGTTTTCAGTTCGCAGGTCACAGTTCACATTTCACAGTTCACTGTCTTCATTTCATACTTCACAGTTCGAAGTTCACAGTTCACAGTTCACAGTTCACAGTTCACAGTCCACAGATCACAGTTCACAGTCTTCATTTCACACTTCACAGTTCGCAGTTCGCAGTTCACAGTTCACAGTTCACAGTTCACAGTTCACAGTTCACAGTTCACAGTTCACAGTTCACAGTTCACAGTTCACAGTTCACAGATCACTGTTCACAGTTTACAGTTCTCAGTTTTCAGTTCGCAGGTCACAGTTCACATTTCACAGTTCACTGTCTTCATTTCATACTTCACAGTTCGAAGTTCACAGTTCACAGTTCACAGTTCGCAGTTCACAGTTCACAGGTCACAGTTACAGTTCACAGGTCACAGTTCACAGATCACAGTTCACAGGTCACAGTTCACAGTTCACAGTTCACAGGTTACAGTCCACTGATCACAGTCCGCAGTTCACTGTTCACAGATCATAGTTCACAGTTCACAGTTCACAGTTCACAGTTCACAGTTCACAGTTCCCAGTTCGCAGGTCACAGTTCACATTTCACAGTTCACTGTCTTCATTTCATACTTCACAGTTCGAAGTTCACAGTTCACAGTTCACAGTTCACAGTTCACAGTTCACAGGTCACAGTTCACAGTTCACAGGTCACAGGTCACAGTTCACAGTTCACAGTCCACACTTCACTGTTCACAGATCACAGTTCACAGTTCACAGTTCACAGTTCACAGTTTACAGTTCACACTTCACAGTTCACAGATCACAGATCACAGATCACAGTTCACAGTTCACAGTTCACTGTCTTCATTTCATACTTCACAGTTCACTGTCTTCATTTCATACTTCACAGTTCACAGTTCACAGTTCACAGTTCACAGTTCACACTTCACAGTTCACAGATCACAGTTCACAGTTCACAGTTCACAGTTCACAGTTCACAGTTCACAGTTCCCAGTTCGCAGGTCACAGTTCACATTTCACAGTTCACTGTCTTCATTTCATACTTCACAGTTCGAAGTTCACAGTTCACAGTTCACAGTTCGCAGTTCACAGTTCACAGGTCACAGTTCACAGTTCACAGTTCACAGTTCACAGGTCACAGTTCACAGTTCCCCGTTCACAGTATTCATTTCACACTTCACAGTTCGCAGTTCACAGTTGACAGTTCACAGTCCACAGTTCACTATTCACAGTTCACAGTTCACAGTCCACAGATCACAGTTCACAGTCTTCATTTCACACTTCACAGTTCACAGGTCACAGTTCACAGTTCCCCGTTCACAGTATTCATTTCACACTTCACAGTTCGCAGTTCACAGTTGACAGTTCACAGTCCACAGTTCACTATTCACAGTTCACAGTTCACAGTCCACAGATCACAGTTCACAGTCTTCATTTCACACTTCAAAGTTCGCAGTTCGCAGTTCACAGTTCACAGTTCACAGTTCACAGTTCACAGTTCACAGTTCACAGTTCACAGTTCACAGTTCACAGATCACTGTTCACAGTTTACAGTTCTCAGTTTTCAGTTCGCAGGTCACAGTTCACATTTCACAGTTCACTGTCTTCATTTCATACTTCACAGTTCGAAGTTCACAGTTCACAGTTCACAGTTCGCAGTTCACAGTTCACAGGTCACAGTTACAGTTCACAGGTCACAGTTCACAGTTCACAGTTCACAGGTCACAGTTCACAGTTCCCCGTTCACAGTATTCATTTCACACTTCACAGTTCGCAGTTCACAGTTGACAGTTCACAGTCCACAGTTCACTATTCACAGTTCACAGTTCACAGTCCACAGATCACAGTTCACAGTCTTCATTTCACACTTCACAGTTCACAGTTCACAGGTCACAGTTCACAGTTCCCCGTTCACAGTATTCATTTCACACTTCACAGTTCGCAGTTCACAGTTGACAGTTCACAGTCCACAGTTCACTATTCACAGTTCACAGTTCACAGTCCACAGATCACAGTTCACAGTCTTCATTTCACACTTCACAGTTCGCAGTTCGCAGTTCACAGTTCACAGTTCACAGTTCACAGTTCACAGTTCACAGTTCACAGGTCACAGTTCACAGTTCACAGGTCACAGGTCACAGTTCACAGTTCACAGTCCACACTTCACTGTTCACAGATCACAGTTCACAGTTCACAGTTCACAGTTCACAGTTTACAGTTCACACTTCACAGTTCACAGATCACAGATCACAGTTCACAGTTCACAGTTCACAGTTCACAGTTCCCAGTTCGCAGGTCACAGTTCACATTTCACAGTTCACTGTCTTCATTTCATACTTCACAGTTCGAAGTTCACAGTTCACAGTTCACAGTTCGCAGTTCACAGTTCACAGGTCACAGTTCACAGTTCACAGTTCACAGTTCACAGGTCACAGTTCACAGTTCCCCGTTCACAGTATTCATTTCACACTTCACAGTTCGCAGTTCACAGTTGACAGTTCACAGTCCACAGTTCACTATTCACAGTTCACAGTTCACAGTCCACAGATCACAGTTCACAGTCTTCATTTCACACTTCACAGTTCACAGTTCACAGGTCACAGTTCACAGTTCCCCGTTCACAGTATTCATTTCACACTTCACAGTTCGCAGTTCACAGTTGACAGTTCACAGTCCACAGTTCACTATTCACAGTTCACAGTTCACAGTCCACAGATCACAGTTCACAGTCTTCATTTCACACTTCACAGTTCGCAGTTCGCAGTTCACAGTTCACAGTTCACAGTTCACAGTTCACAGTTCACAGTTCACAGTTCACAGTTCACAGTTCACAGTTCACAGATCACTGTTCACAGTTTACAGTTCTCAGTTTTCAGTTCGCAGGTCACAGTTCACATTTCACAGTTCACTGTCTTCATTTCATACTTCACAGTTCGAAGTTCACAGTTCACAGTTCACAGTTCGCAGTTCACAGTTCCCCAGTCACAGTTACAGTTCACAGGTCACAGTTCACAGTTCACAGGTCACAGTTCACAGTTCCCCGTTCACAGTATTCATTTCACACTTCACAGTTCGCAGTTCACAGTTGACAGTTCACAGTCCACAGTTCACTATTCACAGTTCACAGTTCACAGTCCACAGATCACAGTTCACAGTCTTCATTTCACACTTCACAGTTCACAGTTCACAGGTCACAGTTCACAGTTCCCCGTTCACAGTATTCATTTCACACTTCACAGTTCGCAGTTCACAGTTGACAGTTCACAGTCCACAGTTCACTATTCACAGTTCACAGTTCACAGTCCACAGATCACAGTTCACAGTCTTCATTTCACACTTCACAGTTCGCAGTTCGCAGTTCACAGTTCACAGTTCACAGTTCACAGTTCACAGTTCACAGATCACTGTTCACAGTTTACAGTTCTCAGTTTACAGTTCTCAGTTCACAGTTGACAGTTCACAGTTCACAGTTCACAGATCACAGTTCACAGTTCACAGTTCACAGTTCACAGTTCACAGTTCACAGTTTACAGTTCTCAGTTCACAGTTCACAGTTCACAGTCCACAGTTCACAATTCACAGTTCTCAGTTCACAGATCACAGTTCACAGTTTTCATTTCACAGTTCACAGTTCACAGTTCCCCGTTCACAGTATTCATTTCACATTTCACAGTTGACAGTCCACAGTTCACAGTTCACAGTTCACAGTTTACAGTTCTCAGTTCACAGTTCACAGTTCACAGTTCACAGTTCACAGTTCCCAGTTCGCAGGTCACAGTTCACATTTCACAGTTCACTGTCTTCATTTCATACTTCACAGTTCGAAGTTCACAGTTCACAGTTCACAGTTCGCAGTTCACAGTTCACAGGTCACAGTTCACAGTTCACAGTTCACAGTTCACAGGTCACAGTTCACAGTTCCCCGTTCACAGTATTCATTTCACACTTCACAGTTCGCAGTTCACAGTTGACAGTTCACAGTCCACAGTTCACTATTCACAGTTCACAGTTCACAGTCCACAGATCACAGTTCACAGTCTTCATTTCACACTTCACAGTTCACAGGTCACAGTTCACAGTTCCCCGTTCACAGTATTCATTTCACACTTCACAGTTCGCAGTTCACAGTTGACAGTTCACAGTCCACAGTTCACTATTCACAGTTCACAGTTCACAGTCCACAGATCACAGTTCACAGTCTTCATTTCACACTTCAAAGTTCGCAGTTCGCAGTTCACAGTTCACAGTTCACAGTTCACAGTTCACAGTTCACAGTTCACAGTTCACAGTTCACAGTTCACAGATCACTGTTCACAGTTTACAGTTCTCAGTTTTCAGTTCGCAGGTCACAGTTCACATTTCACAGTTCACTGTCTTCATTTCATACTTCACAGTTCGAAGTTCACAGTTCACAGTTCACAGTTCGCAGTTCACAGTTCACAGGTCACAGTTACAGTTCACAGGTCACAGTTCACAGTTCACAGTTCACAGGTCACAGTTCACAGTTCCCCGTTCACAGTATTCATTTCACACTTCACAGTTCGCAGTTCACAGTTGACAGTTCACAGTCCACAGTTCACTATTCACAGTTCACAGTTCACAGTCCACAGATCACAGTTCACAGTCTTCATTTCACACTTCACAGTTCACAGTTCACAGGTCACAGTTCACAGTTCCCCGTTCACAGTATTCATTTCACACTTCACAGTTCGCAGTTCACAGTTGACAGTTCACAGTCCACAGTTCACTATTCACAGTTCACAGTTCACAGTCCACAGATCACAGTTCACAGTCTTCATTTCACACTTCACAGTTCGCAGTTCGCAGTTCACAGTTCACAGTTCACAGTTCACAGTTCACAGTTCACAGTTCACAGTTCACAGGTCACAGTTCACAGTTCACAGGTCACAGGTCACAGTTCACAGTTCACAGTCCACACTTCACTGTTCACAGATCACAGTTCACAGTTCACAGTTCACAGTTCACAGTTTACAGTTCACACTTCACAGTTCACAGATCACAGATCACAGTTCACAGTTCACAGTTCACAGTTCACAGTTCCCAGTTCGCAGGTCACAGTTCACATTTCACAGTTCACTGTCTTCATTTCATACTTCACAGTTCGAAGTTCACAGTTCACAGTTCACAGTTCGCAGTTCACAGTTCACAGGTCACAGTTCACAGTTCACAGTTCACAGTTCACAGGTCACAGTTCACAGTTCCCCGTTCACAGTATTCATTTCACACTTCACAGTTCGCAGTTCACAGTTGACAGTTCACAGTCCACAGTTCACTATTCACAGTTCACAGTTCACAGTCCACAGATCACAGTTCACAGTCTTCATTTCACACTTCACAGTTCACAGTTCACAGGTCACAGTTCACAGTTCCCCGTTCACAGTATTCATTTCACACTTCACAGTTCGCAGTTCACAGTTGACAGTTCACAGTCCACAGTTCACTATTCACAGTTCACAGTTCACAGTCCACAGATCACAGTTCACAGTCTTCATTTCACACTTCACAGTTCGCAGTTCGCAGTTCACAGTTCACAGTTCACAGTTCACAGTTCACAGTTCACAGTTCACAGTTCACAGTTCACAGTTCACAGTTCACAGATCACTGTTCACAGTTTACAGTTCTCAGTTTTCAGTTCGCAGGTCACAGTTCACATTTCACAGTTCACTGTCTTCATTTCATACTTCACAGTTCGAAGTTCACAGTTCACAGTTCACAGTTCGCAGTTCACAGTTCACAGGTCACAGTTACAGTTCACAGGTCACAGTTCACAGTTCACAGGTCACAGTTCACAGTTCCCCGTTCACAGTATTCATTTCACACTTCACAGTTCGCAGTTCACAGTTGACAGTTCACAGTCCACAGTTCACTATTCACAGTTCACAGTTCACAGTCCACAGATCACAGTTCACAGTCTTCATTTCACACTTCACAGTTCACAGTTCACAGGTCACAGTTCACAGTTCCCCGTTCACAGTATTCATTTCACACTTCACAGTTCGCAGTTCACAGTTGACAGTTCACAGTCCACAGTTCACTATTCACAGTTCACAGTTCACAGTCCACAGATCACAGTTCACAGTCTTCATTTCACACTTCACAGTTCGCAGTTCGCAGTTCACAGTTCACAGTTCACAGTTCACAGTTCACAGTTCACAGATCACTGTTCACAGTTTACAGTTCTCAGTTTACAGTTCTCAGTTCACAGTTGACAGTTCACAGTTCACAGTTCACAGATCACAGTTCACAGTTCACAGTTCACAGTTCACAGTTCACAGTTCACAGTTTACAGTTCTCAGTTCACAGTTCACAGTTCACAGTCCACAGTTCACAATTCACAGTTCTCAGTTCACAGATCACAGTTCACAGTTTTCATTTCACAGTTCACAGTTCACAGTTCCCCGTTCACAGTATTCATTTCACATTTCACAGTTGACAGTCCACAGTTCACAGTTCACAGTTCACAGTTTACAGTTCTCAGTTCACAGTTCACAGTTGACAGTTCACAGTCCACAGTTCACAGTTCACAGTTCTCAGTTCACACATCACAGTTCACAGTCTTCATTTCACAGTTCACAGTTCACAGTTCACAGTTCACAGTTCACAGTTCACAGTTCACAGTTCCCCGTTCACAGTATTCATTTCACATTTCACAGTTCGCAGTTCACAGTTGACAGTTCACAGTCCACAGTTCACTATTCACAGTTCACAGTTCTCAGTTCACAGATCACAGTTCACAGTCTTCAGTTCACACTTCACAGTTCGCAGTTCACAGTCCGCAGTTCACAGTTCACAGTTCACAGTTCACAGTTCACAGTTCACAGTTCCCAGTTCGCAGGTCACAGTTCACATTTCACAGTTCACTGTCTTCATTTCATACTTCACAGTTCGAAGTTCACAGTTCACACTTCACAGTTCACAGTTCACAGTTCACAGGTCACAGTTCACAGTTCACAGGTCACAGGTCACAGTTCACAGTTCACAGTCCACACTTCACTGTTCACAGATCACAGTTCACAGTTCACAGTTCACAGTTCACAGTTTACAGTTCACACTTCACAGTTCACAGATCACAGATCACAGTTCACAGTTCACAGTTCACTGTCTTCATTTCATACTTCACAGTTCACTGTCTTCATTTCATACTTCACAGTTCACAGTTCACAGTTCACAGTTCACAGTTCACACTTCACAGTTCACAGATCACAGTTCACAGTTCACAGTTCACAGTTCACAGTTCACAGTTCACAGTTCACAGTTCACAGTTCACAGGTCACAGTTCACAGTTCCCCGTTCACAGTATTCATTTCACACTTCACAGTTCGCAGTTCACAGTTGACAGTTCACAGTCCACAGTTCACTATTCACAGTTCACAGTTCACAGTCCACAGATCACAGTTCACAGTCTTCATTTCACACTTCACAGTTCACAGTTCACAGGTCACAGTTCACAGTTCCCCGTTCACAGTATTCATTTCACACTTCACAGTTCGCAGTTCACAGTTGACAGTTCACAGTCCACAGTTCACTATTCACAGTTCACAGTTCACAGTCCACAGATCACAGTTCACAGTCTTCATTTCACACTTCACAGTTCACAGTTCACAGGTCACAGTTCACAGTTCCCCGTTCACAGTATTCATTTCACACTTCACAGTTCGCAGTTCACAGTTGACAGTTCACAGTCCACAGTTCACTATTCACAGTTCACAGTTCACAGTCCACAGATCACAGTTCACAGTCTTCATTTCACACTTCACAGTTCGCAGTTCGCAGTTCACAGTTCACAGTTCACAGTTCACAGTTCACAGTTCACAGTTCACAGTTCACAGTTCACAGTTCACAGATCACTGTTCACAGTTTACAGTTCTCAGTTTTCAGTTCGCAGGTCACAGTTCACATTTCACAGTTCACTGTCTTCATTTCATACTTCACAGTTCGAAGTTCACAGTTCACAGTTCACAGTTCGCAGTTCACAGTTCACAGGTCACAGTTACAGTTCACAGGTCACAGTTCACAGTTCACAGGTCACAGTTCACAGTTCCCCGTTCACAGTATTCATTTCACACTTCACAGTTCGCAGTTCACAGTTGACAGTTCACAGTCCACAGTTCACTATTCACAGTTCACAGTTCACAGTCCACAGATCACAGTTCACAGTCTTCATTTCACACTTCACAGTTCACAGTTCACAGGTCACAGTTCACAGTTCCCCGTTCACAGTATTCATTTCACACTTCACAGTTCGCAGTTCACAGTTGACAGTTCACAGTCCACAGTTCACTATTCACAGTTCACAGTTCACAGTCCACAGATCACAGTTCACAGTCTTCATTTCACACTTCACAGTTCGCAGTTCGCAGTTCACAGTTCACAGTTCACAGTTCACAGTTCACAGTTCACAGTTCACAGATCACTGTTCACAGTTTACAGTTCTCAGTTTACAGTTCTCAGTTCACAGTTGACAGTTCACAGTTCACAGTTCACAGATCACAGTTCACAGTTCACAGTTCACAGTTCACAGTTCACAGTTCACAGTTTACAGTTCTCAGTTCACAGTTCACAGTTCACAGTCCACAGTTCACAATTCACAGTTCTCAGTTCACAGATCACAGTTCACAGTTTTCATTTCACAGTTCACAGTTCACAGTTCCCCGTTCACAGTATTCATTTCACATTTCACAGTTGACAGTCCACAGTTCACAGTTCACAGTTCACAGTTCACAGTTCCCCGTTCACAGTATTCATTTCACATTTCACAGTTCGCAGTTCACAGTTGACAGTTCACAGTCCACAGTTCACTATTCACAGTTCACAGTTCTCAGTTCACAGATCACAGTTCACAGTCTTCAGTTCACACTTCACAGTTCGCAGTTCACAGTCCGCAGTTCACAGTTCACAGATCACAGATCACAGTTCACAGTTCACATTTCACAGTTCACAGTTCACAGTTCACAGTTTACAGTTCTCAGTTCACAGTTGACAGTTCACAGTTCACAGTCTTCATTTCAGACTTCAGTCTTCACAGTGCACAGGTTACAGTCCACAGATCACAGTTCACAGTTCTCAGTTCACAGATCACAGTTCACAGTCTTCATTTCACACTTCACAGTTCGCAGTTCACAGTTCACAGATCACAGTTCACAGATCACTGTTCACAGTTTACAGTTCTCAGTTTTCAGTTCGCAGGTCACAGTTCACATTTCACAGTTCACTGTCTTCATTTCATACTTCACAGTTCGAAGTTCACAGTTCACAGTTCACAGTTCGCAGTTCACAGTTCACAGGTCACAGTTACAGTTCACAGGTCACAGTTCACAGTTCACAGGTCACAGTTCACAGTTCCCCGTTCACAGTATTCATTTCACACTTCACAGTTCGCAGTTCACAGTTGACAGTTCACAGTCCACAGTTCACTATTCACAGTTCACAGTTCACAGTCCACAGATCACAGTTCACAGTCTTCATTTCACACTTCACAGTTCACAGTTCACAGGTCACAGTTCACAGTTCCCCGTTCACAGTATTCATTTCACACTTCACAGTTCGCAGTTCACAGTTGACAGTTCACAGTCCACAGTTCACTATTCACAGTTCACAGTTCACAGTCCACAGATCACAGTTCACAGTCTTCATTTCACACTTCACAGTTCGCAGTTCGCAGTTCACAGTTCACAGTTCACAGTTCACAGTTCACAGTTCACAGTTCACAGATCACTGTTCACAGTTTACAGTTCTCAGTTTACAGTTCTCAGTTCACAGTTGACAGTTGACAGTTCACAGTTCACAGATCACAGTTCACAGTTCACAGTTCACAGTTCACAGTTCACAGTTCACAGTTTACAGTTCTCAGTTCACAGTTCACAGTTCACAGTCCACAGTTCACAATTCACAGTTCTCAGTTCACAGATCACAGTTCACAGTTTTCATTTCACAGTTCACAGTTCACAGTTCCCCGTTCACAGTATTCATTTCACATTTCACAGTTGACAGTCCACAGTTCACAGTTCACAGTTCACAGTTTACAGTTCTCAGTTCACAGTTCACAGTTCACAGTTCACAGTCCACAGTTCACAGTTCACAGTTCTCAGTTCACACATCACAGTTCACAGTCTTCATTTCACAGTTCACAGTTCACAGTTCACAGTTCACAGTTCACAGTTCACAGTTCACAGTTCGCAGTTCACAGTTCCCCGTTCACAGTATTCATTTCACATTTCACAGTTCGCAGTTCACAGTTGACAGTTCACAGTCCACAGTTCACTATTCACAGTTCACAGTTCTCAGTTCACAGATCACAGTTCACAGTCTTCAGTTCACACTTCACAGTTCGCAGTTCACAGTCCGCAGTTCACAGTTCACAGTTCACAGTTCACAGTTCACAGTTCACAGTTCCCAGTTCGCAGGTCACAGTTCACATTTCACAGTTCACTGTCTTCATTTCATACTTCACAGTTCGAAGTTCACAGTTCACAGTTCACAGTTCACAGTTCACAGTTCACAGTTCACAGGTCACAGTTCACAGTTCACAGGTCACAGGTCACAGTTCACAGTTCACAGTCCACACTTCACTGTTCACAGATCACAGTTCACAGTTCACAGTTCACAGTTCACAGTTTACAGTTCACACTTCACAGTTCACAGATCACAGATCACAGTTCACAGTTCACAGTTCACTGTCTTCATTTCATACTTCACAGTTCACTGTCTTCATTTCATACTTCACAGTTCACAGTTCACAGTTCACAGTTCACAGTTCACACTTCACAGTTCACAGATCACAGTTCACAGTTCACAGTTCACAGTTCACAGTTCCCAGTTCGCAGGTCACAGTTCACATTTCACAGTTCACTGTCTTCATTTCATACTTCACAGTTCGAAGTTCACAGTTCACAGTTCACAGTTCACAGTTCGCAGTTCACAGTTCACAGGTCACAGTTCACAGTTCACAGTTCACAGTTCACAGGTCACAGTTCACAGTTCCCCGTTCACAGTATTCATTTCACACTTCACAGTTCGCAGTTCACAGTTGACAGTTCACAGTCCACAGTTCGCTATTCACAGTTCACAGTTCACAGTCCACAGATCACAGTTCACAGTCTTCATTTCACACTTCACAGTTCACAGTTCACAGGTCACAGTTCACAGTTCCCCGTTCACAGTATTCATTTCACACTTCACAGTTCGCAGTTCACAGTTGACAGTTCACAGTCCACAGTTCACTATTCACAGTTCACAGTTCACAGTCCACAGATCACAGTTCACAGTCTTCATTTCACACTTCACAGTTCGCAGTTCGCAGTTCACAGTTCACAGTTCACAGTTCACAGTTCACAGTTCACAGTTCACAGTTCACAGTTCACAGTTCACAGATCACTGTTCACAGTTTACAGTTCTCAGTTTTCAGTTCGCAGGTCACAGTTCACATTTCACAGTTCACTGTCTTCATTTCATACTTCACAGTTCGAAGTTCACAGTTCACAGTTCACAGTTCGCAGTTCACAGTTCACAGGTCACAGTTACAGTTCACAGGTCACAGTTCACAGTTCACAGTTCACAGGTCACAGTTCACAGTTCCCCGTTCACAGTATTCATTTCACACTTCACAGTTCGCAGTTCACAGTTGACAGTTCACAGTCCACAGTTCACTATTCACAGTTCACAGTTCACAGTCCACAGATCACAGTTCACAGTCTTCATTTCACACTTCACAGTTCACAGTTCACAGGTCACAGTTCACAGTTCCCCGTTCACAGTATTCATTTCACACTTCACAGTTCGCAGTTCACAGTTGACAGTTCACAGTCCACAGTTCACTATTCACAGTTCACAGTTCACAGTCCACAGATCACAGTTCACAGTCTTCATTTCACACTTCACAGTTCGCAGTTCGCAGTTCACAGTTCACAGTTCACAGTTCACAGTTCACAGTTCACACTTCACAGTTCACAGATCACAGATCACAGTTCACAGTTCACAGTTCACTGTCTTCATTTCATACTTCACAGTTCACTGTCTTCATTTCATACTTCACAGTTCACAGTTCACAGTTCACAGTTCACAGTTCACAGTTCACAGTTCACAGTTCACAGTTCACAGTTCCCAGTTCGCAGGTCACAGTTCACATTTCACAGTTCACTGTCTTCATTTCATACTTCACAGTTCGAAGTTCACAGTTCACAGTTCACAGTTCGCAGTTCACAGTTCACAGGTCACAGTTCACAGTTCACAGTTCACAGTTCACAGGTCACAGTTCACAGTTCCCCGTTCACAGTATTCATTTCACACTTCACAGTTCGCAGTTCACAGTTGACAGTTCACAGTCCACAGTTCACTATTCACAGTTCACAGTTCACAGTCCACAGATCACAGTTCACAGTCTTCATTTCACACTTCACAGTTCACAGTTCACAGGTCACAGTTCACAGTTCCCCGTTCACAGTATTCATTTCACACTTCACAGTTCGCAGTTCACAGTTGACAGTTCACAGTCCACAGTTCACTATTCACAGTTCACAGTTCACAGTCCACAGATCACAGTTCACAGTCTTCATTTCACACTTCACAGTTCGCAGTTCGCAGTTCACAGTTCACAGTTCACAGTTCACAGTTCACAGTTCACAGTTCACAGTTCACAGTTCACAGATCACTGTTCACAGTTTACAGTTCTCAGTTTTCAGTTCGCAGGTCACAGTTCATATTTCACAGTTCACTGTCTTCATTTCATACTTCACAGTTCGAAGTTCACAGTTCACAGTTCACAGTTCGCAGTTCACAGTTCACAGGTCACAGTTACAGTTCACAGGTCACAGTTCACAGTTCACAGGTCACAGTTCACAGTTCCCCGTTCACAGTATTCATTTCACACTTTACAGTTCGCAGTTCACAGTTGACAGTTCACAGTCCACAGTTCACTATTCACAGTTCACAGTTCACAGTCCACAGATCACAGTTCACAGTCTTCATTTCACACTTCACAGTTCACAGTTCACAGGTCACAGTTCACAGTTCCCCGTTCACAGTATTCATTTCACACTTCACAGTTC
This sequence comes from Lasioglossum villosulum, assembly GCA_963971365.1. Taxonomy (NCBI): domain Eukaryota; kingdom Metazoa; phylum Arthropoda; class Insecta; order Hymenoptera; family Halictidae; genus Lasioglossum; species Lasioglossum villosulum. The sequence continues at coordinate 1,683,884 of CAXARU010000031.1, read as the reverse complement.
GCAGTTCACAGTTGACAGTTCACAGTCCACAGTTCACTATTCACAGTTCACAGTTCACAGTCCACAGATCACAGTTCACAGTCTTCATTTCACACTTCACAGTTCGCAGTTCGCAGTTCACAGTTCACAGTTCACAGTTCACAGTTCACAGTTCACAGTTCACAGATCACTGTTCACAGTTTACAGTTCTCAGTTTACAGTTCTCAGTTCACAGTTGACAGGTCACAGTTCACATTTCACAGTTCACTGTCTTCATTTCATACTTCACAGTTCGAAGTTCACAGTTCACAGTTCACAGTTCGCAGTTCACAGTTCACAGGTCACAGTTACAGTTCACAGGTCACAGTTCACAGTTCACAGGTCACAGTTCACAGTTCCCCGTTCACAGTATTCATTTCACACTTCACAGTTCGCAGTTCACAGTTGACAGTTCACAGTCCACAGTTCACTATTCACAGTTCACAGTTCACAGTCCACAGATCACAGTTCACAGTCTTCATTTCACACTTCACAGTTCACAGTTCACAGGTCACAGTTCACAGTTCCCCGTTCACAGTATTCATTTCACACTTCACAGTTCGCAGTTCACAGTTGACAGTTCACAGTCCACAGTTCACTATTCACAGTTCACAGTTCACAGTCCACAGATCACAGTTCACAGTCTTCATTTCACACTTCACAGTTCGCAGTTCGCAGTTCACAGTTCACAGTTCACAGTTCACAGTTCACAGTTCACAGTTCACAGATCACTGTTCCCAGTTTACAGTTCTCAGTTTACAGTTCTCAGTTCACAGTTGACAGTTCACAGTTCACAGTTCACAGATCACAGTTCACAGTTCACAGTTCACAGTTCACAGTTCACAGTTCACAGTTTACAGTTCTCAGTTCACAGTTCACAGTTCACAGTCCACAGTTCACAATTCACAGTTCTCAGTTCACAGATCACAGTTCACAGTTTTCATTTCACAGTTCACAGTTCACAGTTCCCCGTTCACAGTATTCATTTCACATTTCACAGTTGACAGTCCACAGTTCACAGTTCACAGTTCACAGTTTACAGTTCTCAGTTCACAGTTCACAGTTCACAGTTCACAGTCCACAGTTCACAGTTCACAGTTCTCAGTTCACACATCACAGTTCACAGTCTTCATTTCACAGTTCACAGTTCACAGTTCACAGTTCACAGTTCACAGTTCACAGTTCACAGTTCACAGTTCCCCGTTCACAGTATTCATTTCACATTTCACAGTTCGCAGTTCACAGTTGACAGTTCACAGTCCACAGTTCACTATTCACAGTTCACAGTTCTCAGTTCACAGATCACAGTTCACAGTCTTCAGTTCACACTTCACAGTTCGCAGTTCACAGTCCGCAGTTCACAGTTCACAGTTCACAGTTCACAGTTCACAGTTCACAGTTCACAGTTCCCAGTTCGCAGGTCACAGTTCACATTTCACAGTTCACTGTCTTCATTTCATACTTCACAGTTCACAGTTCACAGTTCACAGTTCACAGTTCACACTTCACAGTTCACAGATCACAGTTCACAGTTCACAGTTCACAGTTCACAGTTCACAGTTCACAGTTCACAGTTCCCAGTTCGCAGGTCACAGTTCACATTTCACAGTTCACTGTCTTCATTTCATACTTCACAGTTCGAAGTTCACAGTTCACAGTTCACAGTTCGCAGTTCACAGTTCACAGGTCACAGTTCACAGTTCACAGTTCACAGTTCACAGGTCACAGTTCACAGTTCCCCGTTCACAGTATTCATTTCACACTTCACAGTTCGCAGTTCACAGTTGACAGTTCACAGTCCACAGTTCACTATTCACAGTTCACAGTTCACAGTCCACAGATCACAGTTCACAGTCTTCATTTCACACTTCACAGTTCACAGTTCACAGGTCACAGTTCACAGTTCCCCGTTCACAGTATTCATTTCACACTTCACAGTTCGCAGTTCACAGTTGACAGTTCACAGTCCACAGTTCACTATTCACAGTTCACAGTTCACAGTCCACAGATCACAGTTCACAGTCTTCATTTCACACTTCACAGATCGCAGTTCGCAGTTCACAGTTCACAGTTCACAGTTCACAGTTCACAGTTCACAGTTCACAGATCACTGTTCACAGTTTACAGTTCTCAGTTTACAGTTCTCAGTTCACAGTTGACAGTTCACAGTTCACAGTTCACAGATCACAGTTCACAGTTCACAGTTCACAGTTCACAGTTCACAGTTCACAGTTTACAGTTCTCAGTTCACAGTTCACAGTTCACAGTCCACAGTTCACAATTCACAGTTCTCAGTTCACAGATCACAGTTCACAGTTTTCATTTCACAGTTCACAGTTCACAGTTCCCCGTTCACAGTATTCATTTCACATTTCACAGTTGACAGTCCACAGTTCACAGTTCACAGTTCACAGTTTACAGTTCTCAGTTCACAGTTCACAGTTCACAGTTCACAGTCCACAGTTCACAGTTCACAGTTCTCAGTTCACACATCACAGTTCACAGTCTTCATTTCACAGTTCACAGTTCACAGTTCACAGTTCACAGTTCCCCGTTCACAGTATTCATTTCACATTTCACAGTTCGCAGTTCACAGTTGACAGTTCACAGTCCACAGTTCACTATTCACAGTTCACAGTTCTCAGTTCACAGATCACAGTTCACAGTCTTCAGTTCACACTTCACAGTTCGCAGTTCACAGTCCGCAGTTCACAGTTCACAGATCACAGATCACAGTTCACAGTTCACATTTCACAGTTCACAGTTCACAGTTCACAGTTTACAGTTCTCAGTTCACAGTTGACAGTTCACAGTTCACAGTCTTCATTTCAGACTTCAGTCTTCACAGTGCACAGGTTACAGTCCACAGATCACAGTTCACAGTTCTCAGTTCACAGATCACAGTTCACAGTCTTCATTTCACACTTCACAGTTCGCAGTTCACAGTTCACAGATCACAGTTCACAGATTACAGTTCTCAGTTGACAGTTGACAGTTCACAGTACACACTTCACAGTTCACAGTCCACAGTTCACTGTTCACAATTCACAGATCACAGTTCACAGTTCACAGTTCACAGTTCACAGTTCACAGTTCACAGGTCACAGTTCACAGTTCGCCGTTCACAGTATTCATTTCACACTTCACAGTTCGCAGTTCACAGTTGACAGTTCACAGTCCACAGTTCACTATTCACAGTTCACAGTTCACAGTCCACAGATCACAGTTCACAGTCTTCATTTCAAACTTCACAGTTCGCAGTTCGCAGTTCACAGTTCACAGTTCACAGTTCACAGTTCACAGTTCACAGTTCACAGATCACTGTTCACAGTTTACAGTTCTCAGTTTACAGTTCTCAGTTCACAGTTGACAGTTCACAGTTCACAGTTCACAGATCACAGTTCACAGTTCACAGTTCACAGTTCACAGTTCACAGTTCACAGTTTACAGTTCTCAGTTCACAGTTCACAGTTCACAGTCCACAGTTCACAATTCACAGTTCTCAGTTCACAGATCACAGTTCACAGTTTTCATTTCACAGTTCACAGTTCACAGTTCCCCGTTCACAGTATTCATTTCACATTTCACAGTTGACAGTCCACAGTTCACAGTTCACAGTTCAAAGTTTACAGTTCTCAGTTCACAGTTCACAGTTCACAGTTCACAGTCCACAGTTCACAGTTCACAGTTCTCAGTTCACACATCACAGTTCACAGTCTTCATTTCACAGTTCACAGTTCACAGGTCACAGTTCACAGTCCACTGCTCACAGTTCACAGTTCTCAGTTCACAGATCACAGTTCACAGTCTTCATTTCACACTTCACAGTTCGCAGTTCACAGTTCACAGATCACAGTTCACAGATTACAGTTCACAGTTGACAGTTGGCAGTTCACAGTACACACTTCACAGTTCACAGTCCACAGTTCACAGATCACAGTTCACAGGTCACAGTTCACAGTCCACTGCTCACAGTTCACAGTTCTCAGTTCACAGATCACAGTTCACAGACTTCATTTCACAATTCAGTTTTCACAGTTCACAGTTCACAGTTCTCAGTTCACAGATCACAGTTCACAGTCTTGATTTCACAGTTCACAATCCACAGTTCACAGATCACAGACCACAGTTCACTGTTCACAGATCACAGTTCACAGTCCACAGTTCACTATTCACAGCTCACAGTTCTCAGTTCACAGATCACAGTTCACAGTCTTCATTTCACACTTCACAGTTCGCAGTTCACAGTTCACAGATCACAGTTCACAGTTCACAGTTCACACTTCACAGTTCACAGATCACAGTTCACTGTTCACAGTTCACAGTTCACAGTTCCCAGTTCGCAGGTCACAGTTCACATTTCACAATTCACTGTCTTCATTTCATTCTTCACAGTTCGCAGTTCACAGTTCACAGGTCACAGTTCACAGCCCACTCTTCACAGTTCACAGTTCTCAGTTCACAGATCACAATTCACAGACTTCATTTCACAATTCACTTTTCACAGTTCACAGTTCACAGTTCACAGTTCACAGATCACAGTTCACAGTCTTCATTTCACACTTCAGTCTTCACAGGGCACAGTTCACAGTTCACAGTTCACAGATCACAGTTCACAGTCTTCATTTCACAGTTCACAGATCACAGTTCACAGATCACAGACCACAGTTCACAGTTCACAGTTCACAGTTCTCAGTTCACAGATCACAGTTCACAGTTCACAGATCACAGACCACAGTTCACTGTTCACAGATCACAGTTCACAGTACACAGTCTTCATTTCATACTTCACAGTTCGCAGTTCACAGTTCACAGTTCACAGGTCACAGTTCACAGTTTACAGTTTACAGTTCTCAGTTCACAGTTCACAGTTCACAGTTCACAGTCCACAGTTCACAGTTCACAGTTCACAGATCACAGTTCACAGTTCACAGTTCCCAGTTCGCAGGTCACAGTTCACATTTCACAGTTCACTGTCTTCATTTCGTACTTCACAGTTCGAAGTTCACAGTTCACAGTTCACAGTTCACAGTTCACAGTTCACAGTTCACAGTTCACAGTTCACAGTCCGCAGTTCACTGTTCACAGATCATAGTTCACAGTTCACAGTTCACAGTTCACAGTTCACAGTTCACAGTTCACAGTTCACAGTTCACAGTTCACACTTCACAGTTCACAGATCACAGATCACAGTTCACAGTTCACAAGTTCACTATCTTCATTTCATACTTCACAGTTCACTGTTCACAGTTTACAGTTCTCAGTTTACAGTTCTCAGTTCACAGTAGACAGTTCACAGTTCACAGTTCACAGATCACAGTTCACAGTTCACAGTTCACAGTTCACAGTTCACAGTTCACAGTTCACAGTTTACAGTTCTCAGTTCACAGTTCACAGTTCACAGTCCGCAGTTCACTGTTCACAGATCATAGTTCACAGTTCACAGTTCACAGTTCACAGTTCACAGTTCACAGTTCACAGTTCACAGTTCACACTTCACAGTTCACAGATCACAGATCACAGTTCACAGTTCACAGTTCACTGTCTTCATTTCATACTTCACAGTTCACGGTTCACAGTTTACAGTTCTCAGTTTACAGTTCTCAGTTCACAGTAGACAGTTCACAGTTCACAGTTCACAGATCACAGTTCACAGTTCACAGTTCACAGTTCACAGTTCACAGTTCACAGTTCACAGTTTACAGTTCTCAGTTCACAGTTCACAGTTCACAGTCCACAGTTCACAATTCACAGTTCTCAGTTCACAGATCACAGTTCACAGTTTTCATTTCACAGTTCACAGTTCACAGTTCCCCGTTCACAGTATTCATTTCACATTTCACAGTTCGCAGTTCACAGTTGACAGTCCACAGTTCACAGTTCACAGTTCACAGTTTACAGTTCTCAGTTCACAGTTCACAGTTCACAGTTCACAGTCCACAGTTCACAGTTCACAGTTCTCAGTTCACACATCACAGTTCACAGTCTTCATTTCACACTTCACAGTTCGCAGTTCACAGTTCACAGATCACAGTTCACAGATTACAGTTCTCAGTTGACAGTTGACAGTTCACAGTACACACTTCACAGTTCACAGTCCACAGTTCACTGTTCACAATTCACAGATCACAGTTCACAGTTCACAGTTCACAGTTCACAGGTCACAGTTCACAGTTCCCCGTTCACAGTATTCATTTCACACTTCACAGTTCGCAGTTCACAGATCACAGTTCACAGATTACAGTTCACAGTTGACAGTTGACAGTTCACAGTACACACTTCACAGTTCACAGTTCACAGTCCCCTGTTCACAGTTCACAGTTCACAGTTATCAGTTCTCATTTCACAGTTGACAGTTCACAGTTCACAGTCTTCATTTCACACTGCAGTCTTCACAGTGCACAGGTTACAGTCCACAGATCAATGTTCACAGTTCTCAGTTCACAGATCACAGTTCACAGTCTTCATTTCACACTTCACAGTTCGCAGTTCACAGTTCACAGATCACAGTTCACAGATTACAGTTCACAGTTGACAGTTGGCAGTTCACAGTACACACTTCACAGTTCACAGTCCACAGTTCACAGATCACAGTTCACAGGTCACAGTTCACAGTCCACTGCTCACAGTTCACAGTTCTCAGTTGACAGATCACAGTTCACAGACTTCATTTCACAATTCAGTTTTCACAGTTCACAGTTCACAGTTCTCAGTTCACAGATCACAGTTCACAGTCTTGATTTCACAGTTCACAATTCACAGTTCACAGATCACAGACCACAGTTCACTGTTCACAGATCACAGTTCACAGTTCACAGTTCACATTTCACAGTCTTCATTTCACACTTCAGTCATCACAGTGCACAGTTCAGAGTCCACAGATCACAGTTCACAGTTCTCAGTTCACAGATCACAGTTCACAGTCTTCATTTCACACTTCACAGTTCGCAGTTCACAGTTCAAAGATCACAGTTCACAGTTCACAGTTCACAGTTCACAGTCCACAGTTCACTATTCACAGCTCACAGTTCTCAGTTCACAGATCACAGTTCACAGTCTTCATTTCACACTTCACAGTTCGCAGTTCACAGTTCGCAGATCACAGTTCACAGTTCACAGTTCACTGTTCACAGTTCACAGTTCACAGTTCCCAGTTCGCAGGTCACAGTTCACATTTCACAATTCACTGTCTTGATTTCATTCTTCACAGTTCGCAGTTCACAGTTCACAGGTCACAGTTCACAGCCCACTCTTCACAGTTCACAGTTCTCAGTTCACAGATCACAATTCACAGACTTCATTTCACAATTCACTTTTCACAGTTCACAGTTCACAGTTCACAGTTCACAGATCACAGTTCACAGTCTTCATTTCACACTTCAGTCTTCACAGGGCACAGTTCACAGTTCACAGTGCACAGATCACAGTTCACAGTCTTCATTTCACAGTTCACAGATCACAGTTCACAGATCACAGACCACAGTTCACAGTTCACAGTTCACAGTTCTCAGTTCACAGATCACAGTACACAGTTCACAGATCACAGACCACAGTTCACTGTTCACAGATCACAGTTCACAGTACACAGTCTTCATTTCATACTTCACAGTTCGCAGTTCACAGTTCACAGTTCACAGGTCACAGTTCACAGTCCACTGGTGACAGTTCTCAGTTCACAGATCACAGTTCACAGACTTCATTTCACAATTCAGTTTTCACAGTTCACAGTTCTCAGTTCACAGATCACAGTTCACAGTTTTCATTTCACAGTTCACAGTTCACAGTTCCCCGTTCACAGTATTCATTTCACATTTCACAGTTCGCAGTTCACAGTTGACAGTTCACAGTTCACAGTCTTCATTTCACACTGCAGTCTTCACAGTGCACAGGTTACAGTCCACAGATCACAGTTCACAGTTCTCAGTTCACAGATCACAGTTCACAGTCTTCATTTCACACTTCACAGTTCGCAGTTCGCAGTTCACAGTTCACAGTTCACAGTTCACAGTTCACAGTTCACAGTTCATGGATCACTGTTCACAGTTTACAGTTCTCAGTTTACAGTTCTCAGTTCACAGTTGACAGTTCACAGTTCACAGTTCACAGATCACAGTTCACAGTTCACAGTTCACAGTTCACAGTTCACAGTTTACAGTTCTCAGTTCACAGTTCACAGTTCACAGTCCACAGTTCACAATTCACAGTTCTCAGTTCACAGATCACAGTTCACAGTTTTCATTTCACAGTTCACAGTTCACAGTTCCCCGTTCACATTATTCATTTCACATTTCACAGTTCGCAGTTCACAGTTGACAGTCCACAGTTCACAGTTCACAGTTCACAGTTTACAGTTCTCAGTTCACAGTTCACAGTTCACAGTTCACAGTCCACAGTTCACAGTTCACAGTTCTCAGTTCACACATCACAGTTCACAGTCTTCATTTCACAGTTCACAGTTCCCCGTTCACAGTATTCATTTCACATTTCACAGTTCGCAGTTCACAGATCACAGTTCACAGATTACAGTTCACAGTTGACAGTTGACAGTTGACAGTACACACTTCACAGTTCACAGTTCACAGTCCACTGTTCACAGTTCACAGTTCACAGTTCACAGTTCACAGTTAACAGTTCTCATTTCACAGTCTTCATTTCACACTGCCGTCTTCACAGTGCACAGGTTACAGTCCACAGATCACAGTTCACAGTTCTCAGTTCACAGTTCACAGTTTACAGTTCTCAGTTCACAGTTCACAGTTCACAGTTCACAGTCCACAGTTCACAGTTCTCAGTTTACACATCACAGTTCACAGTCTTCATTTCACACTTCACAGTTCGCAGTTCACAGTTCACAGATCACAGTTCACAGTTCACACTTCACAGTTCACAGATCACAGTTCTCAGTTCACAGATCACAGTTCACAGTCTTCATTTCACAGTTCACAGTTCGCAGTTCACAGTCCGCAGTTCACAGTTCACAGATCACAGATCACAGTTCACAGTTCACAGTTCACATTTCACAGTTCACAGTTCACAGTTCACAGTTTACAGTTCTCAGTTCACAGTTGACAGTTCACAGTTCACAGTCTTCATTTCACACTTCAGTCTTCACAGTGCACAGGTTACAGTCCACAGATCACAGTTCACAGTTCTCAGTTCACAGATCACAGTTCACAGTCTTCATTTCACACTTCACAGTTCGCAGTTCACAGTTCACAGATGACAGTTCACAGATTACAGTTCTCAGTTGACAGTTGACAGTTCACGGTACACACTTCACAGTTCACAGTCCACAGTTCACTGTTCACAATTCACAGATCACAGTTCACAGTTCACAGTTCACAGTTCACAGGTCACAGTTCACAGTTCCCCGTTCACAGTATTCATTTCACACTTCACAGTTCGCAGTTCACAGATCACATTTCACAGATTACAGTTCACAGTTGACAGTTGACAGTTCACAGTACACACTTCACAGTTCACAGTTCACAGTCCACTGTTCACAGTTCACAGTTCACAGTTTACAGTTCACAGTTCACAGTCTTCATTTCACACTGCAGTCTTCACAGTGCACAGGTTACAGTCCACAGATCACAGTTCACAGTTCTCAGTTCACAGATCACAGTTCACAGTCTTCATTTCACACTTCACAGTTCGCAGTTCACAGTTCACAGATCACAGTTCACAGATTACAGTTCACAGTTGACAGTTGGCAGTTCACAGTACACACTTCACAGTTCACAGTCCACAGTTCACTGTTCACAATTCACAGTTCACAGTCCACAGTTCACTATTCACAGCTCACAGTTCTCAGTGCACAGATCACAGTTCACAGTCTTCATTTCACACTTCACAGTTCGCAGTTCACAGTTCACAGATCACAGTTCACAGTTCACACTTCACAGTTCACAGATCACAGTTCTCAGTTCACAGATCACAGTTCACAGTCTTCATTTCACAGTTCACAGTTCACAGTTCACAGATCACAGACACAGTTCACTGTTCACAGATCACAGTTCACAGTACACAGTCTTCATTTCATACTTCACAGTTCGCAGTTCACAGTTCACAGTTCACAGGTCACAGTTCACAGTCCACTGCTCACAGTTCACAGTTCTCAGTTCACAGATCACAGTTCACAGACTTCATTTCACAATTCAGTTTTCACAGTTCACAGTTCACAGTTCACAGTCCACAGTTCACTATTCACAGCTCACAGTTCTCAGTTCACAGATCACAGTTCACAGTCTTCATTTCACACTTCACAGTTCGCAGTTCACAGTTCACAGATCACAGTTCACAGATCACAGTTCACAGTTCACAGTTCACAGTTCCCAGTTCGCAGGTCACAGTTCACATTTCACAGTTCACTGTCTTCATTTCATACTTCACAGTTCGCAGTTCACAGTTCACAGGTCACAGTTCACAGCCCACTCTTCACAGTTCACAGTTCACAGTTCACAGATCACAGACCACAGTTCACTGTTCACAGATCACAGTTCACAGTACACAGTCTTCATTTCATACTTCACAGTTCGCAGTTCACAGTTCACAGTTCACAGGTCACAGTTTACAGTCCACTGTTCACAGTTCACAGTTCTCAGTTCACAGATCACAGTTCACAGACTTCATTTCACAATTCACTTTTCACAGTTCACAGTTCACAGTTCTCAGTTCACAGATCACAGTTCACAGTCTTCATTTCACAGTTCACAGTTCCCAGTTCGCAGGTCACAGTTCACATTTCACAGTTCACTGTCTTCATTTCATACTTCACAGTTCGCAGTTCACAGTTCACAGGTCACAGTTCACAGCCCACTCTTCACAGTTCACAGTTCACAGTTCACAGATCACAGACCACAGTTCACTGTTCACAGATCACAGTTCACAGTACACAGTCTTCATTTCATACTTCACAGTTCGCAGTTCACAGTTCACAGTTCACAGGTCACAGTTTACAGTCCACTGTTCACAGTTCACAGTTCTCAGTTCACAGATCACAGTTCACAGACTTCATTTCACAATTCACTTTTCACAGTTCACAGTTCACAGTTCTCAGTTCACAGATCACAGTTCACAGTCTTCATTTCACAGTTCACAGTTCACAGTTCACAGATCACAGACCACAGTTCACTGTTCACAGATCACAGTTCACAGTTCACAGTTCACAGTTCACAGTTCACAGTTCACAGTCTTCATTTCACACTTCAGACTTCACAGTGCACAGTTCACAGTCCACAGATCACAGTTCACTGTTCTCAGTTCACAGATCACAGTTCACAGTCTTCATTTCACACTTCACAGTTCGCAGTTCACAGTTCACAGATCACAGTTCACAGGTCACAGTTCACAGTTCACAGGTTACAGTCCACAGATCACAGTCCGCAGTTCACTGTTCACAGATCATAGTTCACAGTTCACAGTTCACAGTTCACAGTTCACAGTTCACAGTTCACAGTTCACAGGTCACAGTTCACAGTTCCCCGTTCACAGTATTCATTTCACACTTCACAGTTCGCAGTTCACAGTTGACAGTTCACAGTCCACAGTTCAATATTCACAGTTCACAGTTCACAGTTCACATTTCACAGTCTTCATTTCACACTTCAGTCATCACAGTGCACAGTTCAGAGTCCACAGATCACAGTTCACAGTTCTCAGTTCACAGATCACAGTTCACAGTCTTCATTTCACACTTCACAGTTCGCAGTTCACAGTTCAAAGATCACAGTTCACAGTTCACAGTTCACAGTTCACAGTCCACAGTTCACTATTCACAGCTCACAGTTCTCAGTTCACAGATCACAGTTCACAGTCTTCATTTCACACTTCACAGTTCGCAGTTCACAGTTCACAGATCACAGTTCACAGTTCACAGTTCACAGTTCACAGTTCACAGATCACAGTTCACAGTCTTCATTTCACACTTCAGTCTTCACAGGGCACAGTTCACAGTTCACAGTTCACGGATCACAGTTCACACTTCACAGATCACAGTTCACAGTTCACAGTTCACAGTTCACAGGTTACAGTCCACAGATCACAGTCCGCAGTTCACTGTTCACAGATCATAGTTCACAGTTCACAGTTCACAGTTCACAGTTCACAGTTCACAGTTCACAGTTCACAGTTCACAGTTCACAGTTCACATTTCACACTTCAGAGTTCACAGATCACAGTTCACAGTTCACAGTTCACAGTCCACAGTTCACTATTCACAGCTCACAGTTCTCAGTGCACAGATCACAGTTCACAGTCTTCATTTCACACTTCACAGTTCGCAGTTCACAGTTCACAGATCACAGTTCACAGTTCACAGTTCTCAGTTCACAGATCACAGTTCACAGACTTCATTTCACAATTCAGTTTTCACAGTTCACAGTTCACAGTTCACAGTCCACAGTTCACTATTCACAGCTCACAGTTCTCAGTTCACAGATCACAGTTCACAGTCTTCATTTCACACTTCACAGTTCGCAGTTCACAGTTCACAGATCACAGTTCACAGATCACAGTTCACAGTTCACAGTTCACAGTTCACAGTTCCCAGTTCGCAGGTCACAGTTCACATTTCACAGTTCACTGTCTTCATTTCATACTTCACAGTTCGCAGTTCACAGTTCATAGGTCACAGTTCACAGCCCACTCTTCACAGTTCAAAGTTCACAGTTCACAGAACACAGACCACAGTTCACTGTTCACAGATCACAGTTCACAGTTCACAGTCCACAGTTCACAGTTCACAGTTCTCAGTTCACACATCACAGTTCACAGTCTTCATTTCACAGTTCACAGTTCACAGTTCCCCGTTCACAGTATTCATTTCACATTTCACAGTTCGCAGTTCACAGTTGACAGTTCACAGTCCACAGTTCACTATTCACAGTTCACAGTTCTCAGTTCACAGATCACAGTTCACAGTCTTCAGTTCACACTTCACAGTTCGCAGTTCACAGTCCGCAGTTCACAGTTCACAGATCACAGATCACAGTTCACAGTTCACATTTCACAGTTCACAGTTCACAGTTCACAGTTTACAGTTCTCAGTTCACAGTTGACAGTTCACAGTTCACAGTCTTCATTTCAGACTTCAGTCTTCACAGTGCACAGGTTACAGTCCACAGATCACAGTTCACAGTTCTCAGTTCACAGATCACAGTTCACAGTCTTCATTTCACACTTCACAGTTCGCAGTTCACAGTTCACAGATCACAGTTCACAGATCACAGTTCACAGATTACAGTTCTCAGTTGACAGTTGACAGTTCACAGTACACACTTCACAGTTCACAGTCCACAGTTCACTGTTCACAATTCACAGATCACAGTTCACAGTTCACAGTTCACAGTTCACAGTTCACAGGTCACAGTTCACAGTTCCCCGTTCACAGTATTCATTTCACACTTCACAGTTCGCAGTTCACAGATCACAGTTCACAGTCTTCATTTCACACTTCACAGTTCGCAGTTCACAGTTCACAGTTCACAGATCACAGTTCACAGATTACAGTTCACAGTTGACAGTTGGCAGTTCACAGTACACACTTCACAGTTCACAGTCCACAGTTCACTGTTCACAATTCACAGTTCACAGTTCACAGTCCACAGTTCACTATTCACAGCTCACAGTTCTCAGTGCACAGATCACAGTTCACAGTCTTCATTTCACACTTCACAGTTCGCAGTTCACAGTTCACAGATCACAGTTCACAGTTCACACTTCACAGTTCACAGATCACAGTTCTCAGTTCACAGATCACAGTTCACAGTCTTCATTTCACAGTTCACAGTTCACAGATCACAGACCACAGTTCACTGTTCACAGATCACAGTTCACAGGTCACAGTTCACAGTCCACTGCTCACAGTTCACAGTTCTCAGTTCACAGATCACAGTTCACAGACTTCATTTCACAATTCAGTTTTCACAGTTCACAGTTCACAGTTCTCAGTTCACAGATCACAGTTCACAGTCTTGATTTCACAGTTCACAATTCACAGTTCACAGATCACAGACCACAGTTCACTGTTCACAGATCACAGTTCACAGTTCACAGTTCACATTTCACAGTCTTCATTTCACACTTCAGTCATCACAGTGCACAGTTCAGAGTCCACAGATCACAGTTCACAGTTCTCAGTTCACAGATCACAGTTCACAGTCTTCATTTCACACTTCACAGTTCGCAGTTCACAGTTCAAAGATCACAGTTCACAGTTCACAGTTCACAGTTCACAGTCCACAGTTCACTATTCACAGCTCACAGTTCTCAGTTCACAGATCACAGTTCACAGTCTACATTTCACACTTCACAGTTCGCAGTTCACAGTTCACAGATCACAGTTCACAGTTCACAGTTCACACTTCACAGTTCACAGTTCACAGTTCACAGTTCACAGTTCACAGATCACAGTTCACAGTCTTCATTTCACACTTCAGTCTTCACAGGGCACAGTTCACAGTTCACAGTTCACAGATCACAGTTCACAGTCTTCATTTCACAGTTCACAGATCACAGTTCACAGATCACAGACCATAGTTCACAGTTCACAGTTCACAGTTCTCAGTTCACAGATCACAGTTCACAGTTCACAGATCACAGACCACAGTTCACTGTTCACAGATCACAGTTCACAGTACACAGTCTTCATTTCATACTTCACAGTTCGCAGTTCACAGTTCACAGTTCACAGGTCACAGTTCACAGTCCACTGGTGACAGTTCTCAGTTCACAGATCACAGTTCACAGACTTCATTTCACAATTCAGTTTTCACAGTTCACAGTTCTCAGTTCACAGATCACAGTTCACAGTTTTCATTTCACAGTTCACAGTTCACAGTTCCCCGTTCACAGTATTCATTTCACATTTCACAGTTCGCAGTTCACAGTTGACAGTCCACAGTTCACAGTTCACAGTTCACAGTTTACAGTTCTCAGTTCACAGTTCACAGTTCACAGTTCACAGTCCACAGTTCACAGTTCACAGTTCTCAGTTCACACATCACAGTTCACAGTCTTCATTTCACACTTCACAGTTCGCAGTTCACAGTTCACAGATCACAGTTCACAGTTCACACTTCACAGTTCACAGATCACAGTTCTCAGTTCACAGATCACAGTTCACAGTCTTCATTTCACAGTTCACAGTTCGCAGTTCGCAGTCCGCAGTTCACAGTTCACAGATCACAGATCACAGTTCACAGTTCACAGTTCACATTTCACAGTTCACAGTTCACAGTTCACAGTTTACAGTTCTCAGTTCACAGTTCACAGTTCACAGTTCACAGTCTTCATTTCACACTTCAGTCTTCACAGTGCACAGGTTACAGTCCACAGATCACAGTTCACAGTGCTCAGTTCACAGATCACAGTTCACAGTCTTCATTTCACACTTCACAGTTCGCAGTTCACAGTTCACAGATCACAGTTCACAGATTACAGTTCTCAGTTGACAGTTGACAGTTCACAGTACACACTTCACAGTTCACAGTCCACAGTTCACTGTTCACAATTCACAGATCACAGTTCACAGTTCACAGTTCACAGTTCACAGGTCACAGTTCACAGTTCCCCGTTCACAGTATTCATTTCACACTTCACAGTTCGCAGTTCACAGATCACAGTTCACAGATTACAGTTCACAGTTGACAGTTGACAGTTCACAGTACACACTTCACAGTTCACAGTTCACAGCCCACTGTTCACAGTTCACAGTTCACAGTTTACAGTTCTCAGTTCACAGTTGACAGTTCACAGTTCACAGTCTTCATTTCACACTGCAGTCATCACAGTGCACAGGTTACAGTCCACAGATCACAGTTCACAGTTCTCAGTTCACAGATCACAGTTCACAGTCTTCATTTCACACTTCACAGTTCGCAGTTCACAGTTCACAGATCACAGTTCACAGATTACAGTTCACAGTTGACAGTTGGCAGTTCACAGTACACACTTCACAGTTCACAGTCCACAGTTCACTGTTCACAATTCACAGTTCACAGTTCACAGTCCACAGTTCACTATTCACAGCTCACAGTTCTCAGTGCAAAGATTACAGTTCACAGTCTTCATTTCACACTTCACAGTTCGCAGTTCACAGTTCACAGATCACAGTTCACAGTTCACACTTCACAGTTCACAGATCACAGTTCTCAGTTCACAGATCACAGTTCACAGTCTTCATTTCACAGTTCACAGTTCACAGTTCACAGATCACAGACCACAGTTCACTGTTCACAGATCACAGTTCACAGTACACAGTCTTCATTTCATACTTCACAGTTCGCAGTTCACAATTCACAGACTTCATTTCACAATTCACTTTTCACAGTTCACAGTTCACAGTTCTCAGTTCACAGTTCACAGTTCACAGTTCCCAGTTCGCAGGTCACAGTTCACATTTCACAATTCACTGTCTTCATTTCATTCTTCACAGTTCGCAGTTCACAGTTCACAGTTCACAGGTCACAGTTCACAGCCCACTCTTCACAGTTCACAGTTCTCAGTTCACAGATCACAATTCACAGACTTCATTTCACAATTCACTTTTCACAGTTCACAGTTCACAGTTCACAGATCACAGTTCACAGTCTTCATTTCACACTTCAGTCTTCACAGGGCACAGTTCACAGTTCACAGTTCACAGATCACATTTCACAGTCTTCATTTCACAGTTCACAGATCACAGTTCACAGTCTTCATTTCACAGTTCACAATTCACAGTTCACAGATCACAGACCACAGTTCACTGTTCACAGATCACAGTCCACAGTTCACTGTTCACAATTCACAGATCACAGTTCACAGTTCACAGTTCACAGTTCACAGTTCACAGTTCACAGGTCACAGTTCACAGTTCACCGTTCACAGTATTCATTTCACACTTCACAATTCGCAGTTCACAGATCACAGTTCACAGATTACAGTTCACAGTTGACAGTTGACAGTTCACAGTACACACTTCACAGTTCACAGTTCACAGTCCACTGTTCACAGTTCACAGTTCACAGTTGACAGATCACAGTTCACAGTCTTCATTTCACACTGCAGTCTTCACAGTGCACAGGTTACAGTCCACAGATCACAGTTCACAGTTCTCAGTTCACAGATCACAGTTCACAGTCTTCATTTCACACTTCACAGTTCGCAGTTCACAGTTCACAGATCACAGTTCACAGATTACAGTTCACAGTTGACAGTTGGCAGTTCACAGTACACACTTCACAGTTCACAGTCCACAGTTCACTGTTCACAATTCAAAGTTCACAGTTCACAGTCCACAGTTCACTATTCACAGCTCACAGTTCTCAGTGCACAGATCACAGTTCACAGTCTTCATTTCACACTTCACAGTTCACAGTTCACAGTTCACAGTTCACAGTTCACAGTTCACAGTTCACAGGTCACAGTTCACAGTTCACCGTTCACAGTATTCATTTCACACTTCACAGTTCGCAGTTCACAGATCACAGTTCACAGATTACAGTTCACAGTTGACAGTTGACAGTTCACAGTACACACTTCACAGTTCACAGTTCACAGTCCACTGTTCACAGTTCACAGTTCACAGTTGACAGATCACAGTTCACAGTCTTCATTTCACACTGCAGTCTTCACAGTGCACAGGTTACAGTCCACTGCTCACAGTTCACAGTTCTCAGTTCACAGATCACAGTTCACAGACTTCATTTCACAATTCAGTTTTCACAGTTCACAGTTCACAGTTCTCAGTTCACAGATCACAGTTCACAGTCTTGATTTCACAGTTCACAATTCACAGTTCACAGATCACAGACCACAGTTCACTGTTCACAGATCACAGTTCACAGTTCACAGTTCACGTTTCACAGTCTTCATTTCACACTTCAGTCATCACAGTGCACAGTTCAGAGTCCACAGATCACAGTTCACAGTTCTCAGTTCACAGATCACAGTTCACAGTCTTCATTTCACACTTCACAGTTCGCAGTTCACAGTTCAAAGATTACAGTTCACAGTTCACAGTTCACAGTTCACAGTCCACAGTTCACTATTCACAGCTCACAGTTCTCAGTTCACAGATCACAGTTCACAGTCTTCATTTCACACTTCACAGTTCGCAGTTCACAGTTCACAGATCACAGTTCACAGTTCACAGTTCACACTTCACAGATCACAGTTCACAGTTCACAGTTCACAGTTCACAGTTCACAGTTCACAGTTCACAGTTCCCAGTTCGCAGGTCACAGTTCACATTTCACAGTTCACTGTCTTCATTTCATACTTCACAGTTCGAAGTTCACAGTTCACAGTTCACAGTTCACAGTTCACAGTTCACAGGTCACAGTTCACAGTTCACAGGTCACAGGTCACAGTTCACAGTTCACAGTCCACAGTTCACTGTTCACAGATCACAGTTCACAGTTCACAGTTCACAGTTCACAGTTCACAGGTCACAGTTCACAGTTCCCCGTTCACAGTATTCATTTCACACTTCACAGTTCGCAGTTCACAGTTGACAGTTCACAGTCCACAGTTCACTATTCACAGTTCACAGTTCACAGTCCACAGATCACAGTTCACAGTCTTCATTTCACACTTCACAGTTCACAGTTCGCAGGTCACAGTTCACAGTTCCCCGTTCACAGTATTCATTTCACACTTCACAGTTCGCAGTTCACAGTTGACAGTTCACAGTCCACAGTTCACTATTCACAGTTCACAGTTCACAGTCCACAGATCACAGTTCACAGTCTTCATTTCACACTTCACAGTTCGCAGTTCGCAGTTCACAGTTCACAGTTCACAGTTCACAGTTCACAGTTCACAGTTCACAGTTCACAGATCACTGTTCACAGTTTACAGTTCTCAGTTTACAGTTCTCAGTTCACAGTTCACAGTTCACAGTTCACAGTTCACAGATCACAGTTCACAGTTCACAGTTCACAGTTCACAGTTCACAGTTCACAGTTTACAGTTCTCAGTTCACAGTTCACAGTTCACAGTCCACAGTTCACAATTCACAGTTCTCAGTTCACAGATCACAGTTCACAGTTTTCATTTCACAGTTCACAGTTCACAGTTCCCCGTTCACAGTATTCATTTCACATTTCACAGTTCGCAGTTCACAGTTGACAGTCCACAGTTCACAGTTCACAGTTCACAGTTTACAGTTCTCAGTTCACAGTTCACAGTTCACAGTTCACAGTCCACAGTTCACAGTTCACAGTTCTCAGTTCACACATCACAGTCCACAGTTCACTATTCACAGTTCACAGTTCACAGTCCACAGATCACAGTTCACAGTCTTCATTTCACACTTCACAGTTCACAGTTCACAGGTCACAGTTCACAGTTCCCCGTTCACAGTATTCATTTCACACTTCACAGTTCGCAGTTCACAGTTGACAGTTCACAGTCCACAGTTCACTATTCACAGTTCACAGTTCACAGGCCACAGATCACAGTTCACAGTCTTCATTTCACACTTCACAGTTCGCAGTTCGCAGTTCACAGTTCACAGTTCACAGTTCACAGTTCACAGTTCACAGTTCACAGATCACTGTTCACAGTTTACAGTTCTCAGTTTACAGTTCTCAGTTCACAGTTGACAGTTCACAGTTCACAGTTCACAGATCACAGTTCACAGTTCACAGTTCACAGTTCACAGTTCACAGTTTACAGTTCTCAGTTCACAGTTCACAGTTCACAGTCCACAGTTCACAATTCACAGTTCTCAGTTCACAGATCACAGTTCACAGTTTTCATTTCACAGTTCACAGTTCACAGTTCCCCGTTCACAGTATTCATTTCACATTTCACAGTTCGCAGTTCACAGTTGACAGTCCACAGTTCACAGTTCACAGTTCACAGTTCACAGATCACAGTTCACAGATTACAGTTCTCAGTTGACAGTTGACAGTTCACAGTACACACTTCACAGTTCACAGTCCACAGTTCACTGTTCACAATTCACAGATCACAGTTCACAGTTCACAGTTCACAGATCACAGTTCACAGGTCACAGTTCACAGTTCCCCGTTCACAGTATTCATTTCACACTTCACAGTTCGCAGTTCACAGATCACAGTTCACAGATTACAGTTCACAGTTGACAGTTGACAGTTCACAGTACACACTTCACAGTTCACAGTTCACAGTCCACTGTTCACAGTTCACAGTTCACAGTTAACAGTTCTCAGTTCACAGTTGACAGTTCACAGTTCACAGTCTTCATTTCACACTGCAGTCTTCACAGTGCACAGGTTACAGTCCACAGATCACAGTTCACAGTTCTCAGTTCACAGATCACAGTTCACAGTCTTCATTTCACACTTCACAGTTCGCAGTTCACAGTTCACAGATCACAGTTCACAGATTACAGTTCACAGTTGACAGTTGGCAGTTCACAGTACACACTTCACAGTTCACAGTCCACAGTTCACTGTTCACAATTCACAGTTCACAGTTCACAGTCCACAGTTCACTATTCACAGCTCACAGTTCTCAGTGCACAGATCACAGTTCACAGTCTTGATTTCACACTTCACAGTTCGCAGTTCACAGTTCACAGATCACAGTTCACAGTTCACACTTCACAGTTCACAGATCACAGTTCTCAGTTCACAGATCACAGTTCACAGTCTTCATTTCACAGTTCACAGTTCACAGATCACAGACCACAGTTCACTGTTCACAGATCACAGTTCACAGGTCACAGTTCACAGTCCACTGCTCACAGTTCACAGTTCTCAGTTCACAGATCACAGTTCACAGACTTCATTTCACAATTCAGTTTTCACAGTTCACAGTTCACAGTTCTCAGTTCACAGATCACAGTTCACAGTCTTGATTTCACAGTTCACAATTCACAGTTCACAGATCACAGACCACAGTTCACTGTTCACAGATCACAGTTCACAGTTCACATTTCACAGTCTTCATTTCACACTTCAGTCATCACAGTGCACAGTTCAGAGTCCACAGATCACAGTTCACATTTCTCAGTTCACAGATCACAGTTCACAGTCTTCATTTCTCACTTCACAGTTCGCAGTTCACAGTTCAAAGATCACAGTTCACAGTTCACAGTTCACAGTCCACAGTTCACTATTCACAGCTCACAGTTCTCAGTTCACAGTCTTGATTTCACAGTTCACAATTCACAGTTCACAGATCACAGACCACAGTTCACTGTTCACAGATCACAGTTCACAGTTCACAGTTCACGTTTCACAGTCTTCATTTCACACTTCAGTCATCACAGTGCACAGTTCAGAGTCCACAGATCACAGTTCACAGTTCTCAGTTCACAGATCACAGTTCACAGTCTTCATTTCACACTTCACAGTTCGCAGTTCACAGTTCAAAGATCACAGTTCACAGTTCACAGTTCACAGTTCACAGTCCACAGTTCACTATTCACAGCTCACAGTTCTCAGTTCACAGATCACAGTTCACAGTCTTCATTTCACACTTCACAGTTCGCAGTTCACAGTTCACAGATCACAGTTCACAGTTCACAGTTCACACTTCACAGATCACAGTTCACAGTTCACAGTTCACAGTTCACAGTTCACAGTTCACAGTTCACAGTTCCCAGTTCGCAGGTCACAGTTCACATTTCACAGTTCACTGTCTTCATTTCATACTTCACAGTTCGAAGTTCACAGTTCACAGTTCACAGTTCACAGTTCACAGTTCACAGGTCACAGTTCACAGTTCACAGGTCACAGGTCACAGTTCACAGTTCACAGTCCACAGTTCACTGTTCACAGATCACAGTTCACAGTTCACAGTTCACAGTTCACAGTTCACAGGTCACAGTTCACAGTTCCCCGTTCACAGTATTCATTTCACACTTCACAGTTCGCAGTTCACAGTTGACAGTTCACAGTCCACAGTTCACTATTCACAGTTCACAGTTCACAGTCCACAGATCACAGTTCACAGTCTTCATTTCACACTTCACAGTTCACAGTTCACAGGTCACAGTTCACAGTTCCCCGTTCACAGTATTCATTTCACACTTCACAGTTCGCAGTTCACAGTTGACAGTTCACAGTCCACAGTTCACTATTCACAGTTCACAGTTCACAGTCCACAGATCACAGTTCACAGTCTTCATTTCACACTTCACAGTTCGCAGTTCGCAGTTCACAGTTCACAGTTCACAGTTCACAGTTCACAGTTCACAGTTCACAGTTCACAGATCACTGTTCACAGTTTACAGTTCTCAGTTTACAGTTCTCAGTTCACAGTTCACAGTTCACAGTTCACAGTTCACAGATCACAGTTCACAGTTCACAGTTCACAGTTCACAGTTCACAGTTTACAGTTCTCAGTTCACAGTTCACAGTTCACAGTCCACAGTTCACAATTCACAGTTCTCAGTTCACAGATCACAGTTCACAGTTTTCATTTCACAGTTCACAGTTCACAGTTCCCCGTTCACAGTATTCATTTCACATTTCACAGTTCGCAGTTCACAGTTGACAGTCCACAGTTCACAGTTCACAGTTCACAGTTTACAGTTCTCAGTTCACAGTTCACAGTTCACAGTTCACAGTCCACAGTTCACAGTTCACAGTTCTCAGTTCACACATCACAGTCCACAGTTCACTATTCACAGTTCACAGTTCACAGTCCACAGATCACAGTTCACAGTCTTCATTTCACACTTCACAGTTCACAGTTCACAGGTCACAGTTCACAGTTCCCCGTTCACAGTATTCATTTCACACTTCACAGTTCGCAGTTCACAGTTGACAGTTCACAGTCCACAGTTCACTATTCACAGTTCACAGTTCACAGTCCACAGATCACAGTTCACAGTCTTCATTTCACACTTCACAGTTCGCAGTTCGCAGTTCACAGTTCACAGTTCACAGTTCACAGTTCACAGTTCACAGTTCACAGATCACTGTTCACAGTTTACAGTTCTCAGTTTACAGTTCTCAGTTCACAGTTGACAGTTCACAGTTCACAGTTCACAGATCACAGTTCACAGTTCACAGTTCACAGTTCACAGTTCACAGTTTACAGTTCTCAGTTCACAGTTCACAGTTCACAGTCCACAGTTCACAATTCACAGTTCTCAGTTCACAGATCACAGTTCACAGTTTTCATTTCACAGTTCACAGTTCACAGTTCCCCGTTCACAGTATTCATTTCACATTTCACAGTTCGCAGTTCACAGTTGACAGTCCACAGTTCACAGTTCACAGTTCACAGTTCACAGATCACAGTTCACAGATTACAGTTCTCAGTTGACAGTTGACAGTTCACAGTACACACTTCACAGTTCACAGTCCACAGTTCACTGTTCACAATTCACAGATCACAGTTCACAGTTCACAGTTCACAGATCACAGTTCACAGGTCACAGTTCACAGTTCCCCGTTCACAGTATTCATTTCACACTTCACAGTTCGCAGTTCACAGATCACAGTTCACAGATTACAGTTCACAGTTGACAGTTGACAGTTCACAGTACACACTTCACAGTTCACAGTTCACAGTCCACTGTTCACAGTTCACAGTTCACAGTTAACAGTTCTCAGTTCACAGTTGACAGTTCACAGTTCACAGTCTTCATTTCACACTGCAGTCTTCACAGTGCACAGGTTACAGTCCACAGATCACAGTTCACAGTTCTCAGTTCACAGATCACAGTTCACAGTCTTCATTTCACACTTCACAGTTCGCAGTTCACAGTTCACAGATCACAGTTCACAGATTACAGTTCACAGTTGACAGTTGGCAGTTCACAGTACACACTTCACAGTTCACAGTCCACAGTTCACTGTTCACAATTCACAGTTCACAGTTCACAGTCCACAGTTCACTATTCACAGCTCACAGTTCTCAGTGCACAGATCACAGTTCACAGTCTTCATTTCACACTTCACAGTTCGCAGTTCACAG
The DNA here is from genome assembly GCA_963971365.1 of Lasioglossum villosulum. Classification (NCBI taxonomy): domain Eukaryota; kingdom Metazoa; phylum Arthropoda; class Insecta; order Hymenoptera; family Halictidae; genus Lasioglossum; species Lasioglossum villosulum. The sequence continues at coordinate 1,659,962 of CAXARU010000031.1, read as the reverse complement.
TTCACAGATCACAGTTCACAGTTCACAGTTCACACTTCACAGTTCACAGATCACAGTTCTCAGTTCACAGATCACAGTTCACAGTCTTCATTTCACAGTTCACAGTTCACAGATCACAGACCACAGTTCACTGTTCACAGATCACAGTTCACAGGTCACAGTTCACAGTCCACTGCTCACAGTTCACAGTTCTCAGTTCACAGATCACAGTTCACAGACTTCATGTCACAATTCAGTTTTCACAGTTCACAGTTCACAGTTCTCAGTTCACAGATCACAGTTCACAGTCTTGATTTCACAGTTCACAATTCACAGTTCACAGATCACAGACCACAGTTCACTGTTCACAGATCACAGTTCACAGTTCACATTTCACAGTCTTCATTTCACACTTCAGTCATCACAGTGCACAGTTCAGAGTCCACAGATCACAGTTCACAGTTCTCAGTTCACAGATCACAGTTCACAGTCTTCATTTCACACTTCACAGTTCGCAGTTCACAGTTCAAAGATCACAGTTCACAGTTCACAGTTCACAGTCCACAGTTCACTATTCACAGCTCACAGTTCTCAGTTCACAGATCACAGTTCACAGTCTTCATTTCACACTTCACAGTTCGCAGTTCACAGTTCACAGATCACAGTTCACAGTTCACAGTTCACACTTCACAGTTCACAGTTCACAGTTCCCCGTTCACAGTATTCATTTCACATTTCACAGTTCGCAGTTCACAGTTGACAGTCCACAGTTCACAGTTCACAGTTCACAGTTTACAGTTCTCAGTTCACAGTTCACAGTTCACAGTTCACAGTCCACAGTTCACAGTTCACAGTTCTCAGTTCACACATCACAGTTCACAGTCTTCATTTCACACTTCACAGTTCGCAGTTCACAGTTCACAGATCACAGTTCACAGTTCACACTTCACAGTTCACAGATCACAGTTCTCAGTTCACAGATCACAGTTCACAGTCTTCATTTCACAGTTCACAGTTCGCAGTTCACAGTCCGCAGTTCACAGTTCACAGATCACAGATCACAGTTCACAGTTCACAGTTCACATTTCACAGTTCACAGTTCACAGTTCACAGTTCACAGTTTACAGTTCTCAGTTCACAGTTGACAGTTCACAGTTCACAGTCTTCATTTCACACTTCAGTCTTCACAGTGCACAGGTTACAGTCCACAGATCACAGTTCACAGTTCTCAGTTCACAGATCACAGTTCACAGTCTTCATTTCACACTTCACAGTTCGCAGTTCACAGTTCACAGATCACAGTTCACAGATTACAGTTCTCAGTTGACAGTTGACAGTTCACAGTACACACTTCACAGTTCACAGTTCTCAGTTCACAGATCACAGTTCACAGTCTTCATTTCACACTTCACAGTTCACAGTCCACAGTTCACAATTCACAGTTCTCAGTTCACAGATCACAGTTCACAGTTTTCATTTCACAGTTCACAGTTCACAGTTCCCCGTTCACAGTATTCATTTCACATTTCACAGTTCGCAGTTCACAGTTGACAGTCCACAGTTCACAGTTCACAGTTCGCAGTTCACAGTTTACAGTTCTCAGTTCACAGTTCACAGTTCACAGTTCACAGTCCACAGTTCACAGTTCTCAGTTCACACATCACAGTTCACAGTCTTCATTTCACAGTTCACAGTTCACAGTTCACAGTTCACAGTTCACAGTTCACAGTTCACAGTTCACAGTTCACAGTTCACAGTTCCCCGTTCACAGTTTTCATTTCACATTTCACAGTTCGCAGTTCACAGTTGACAGTTCACAGTCCACAGTTCACTATTCACAGTTCACAGTTCACAGTTCTCAGTTCACAGATCACAGTTCACAGTCTTCAGTTCACACTTCACAGTTCGCAGTTCACAGTCCGCAGTTCACAGTTCACAGATCACAGATCACAGTTCACAGTTCACATTTCACAGTTCACAGTTCACAGTTCACAGTTCACAGTTTACAGTTCTCAGTTCACAGTTGACAGTTCACAGTTCACAGTCTTCATTTCAGACTTCAGTCTTCACAGTGCACAGGTTACAGTCCACAGATCACAGTTCACAGTTCTCAGTTCACAGATCACAGTTCACAGTCTTCATTTCACACTTCACAGTTCGCAGTTCACAGTTCACAGATCACAGTTCACAGATTACAGTTCTCAGTTGACAGTTGACAGTTCACAGTACACACTTCACAGTTCACAGTCCACAGTTCACTGTTCACAATTCACAGATCACGGTTCACAGTTCACAGTTCACAGTTCACAGTTCACAGGTCACAGTTCACAGTTCCCCGTTCACAGTATTCATTTCACACTTCACAGTTCGCAGTTCACAGATCACAGTTCACAGATTACAGTTCACAGTTGACAGTTGACAGTTCACAGTACACACTTCACAGTTCACACTTCACAGTCCACTGTTCACAGTTCACAGTTCACAGTTAACAGTTCTCAGTTCACAGTTGACAGTTCACAGTTCACAGTCTTCATTTCACACTGCAGTCTTCACAGTGCACAGGTTACAGTCCACAGATCACAGTTCACAGTTCTCAGTTCACAGATCACAGTTCACAGTCTTCATTTCACACTTCACAGTTCGCAGTTCACAGTTCACAGATCACAGTTCACAGCTTACAGTTCACAGTTGACAGTTGGCAGTTCACAGTACACACTTCACAGTTCACAGTCCACAGTTCACTGTTCACAATTCACAGTTCACAGTTCACAGTCCACAGTTCACTATTCACAGCTCACAGTTCTCAGTGCACAGATCACAGTTCACAGTCTTCATTTCACACTTCACAGTTCGCAGTTCACAGTTCACAGATCACAGTTCACAGTTCACACTTCACAGTTCACAGATCACAGTTCTCAGTTCACAGATCACAGTTCACAGTCTTCATTTCACAGTTCACAGTTCACAGATCACAGACCACAGTTCACTGTTCACAGATCACAGTTCACAGGTCACAGTTCACAGTCCACTGCTCACAGTTCACAGTACTCAGTTCACAGATCACAGTTCACAGACTTCATTTCACAATTCAGTTTTCACAGTTCACAGTTCACAGTTCTCAGTTCACAGATCACAGTTCACAGTCTTGATTTCACAGTTCACAATTCACAGTTCACAGATCACAGACCACAGTTCACTGTTCACAGATCACAGTTCACAGTTCACAGTTCACATTTCACAGTCTTCATTTCACACTTCAGTCATCACAGTGCACAGTTCAGAGTCCACAGATCACAGTTCACAGTTCTCAGTTCACAGATCACAGTTCACAGTCTTCATTTCACACTTCACAGTTCGCAGTTCACAGTTCAAAGATCACAGTTCACAGTTCACAGTTCACAGTCCACAGTTCACTATTCACAGCTCACAGTTCTCAGTTCACAGATCACAGTTCACAGTCTTCATTTCACACTTCACAGTTCGCAGTTCACAGTTCACAGTTCACAGATCACAGTTCACAGTTCACAGTTCACACTTCACAGTTCACAGATCACAGTTCACTGTTCACAGTTCACAGTTCACAGTTCCCAGTTCGCAGGTCACAGTTCACATTTCACAATTCACTGTCTTCATTTCATTCTTCACAGTTCTCAGTTCACAGTTCACAGGTGACAGTTCACAGCCCACTCTTCACAGTTCACAGTTCTCAGTTCACAGATCACAATTCACAGACTTCATTTCACAATTCACTTTTCACAGTTCACAGTTCACAGTTCACAGTTCACAGTTCACAGTTCACAGTTCACAGATCACAGTTCACAGTCTTCATTTCACACTTCAGTCTTCACAGGGCACAGTTCACAGTTCACAGTTCACAGATCACAGTTCACAGTCTTCATTTCACAGTTCACAGATCACAGTTCACAGTTCACAGATCACAGACCACAGTTCACAGTTCACAGTTCACAGTTCTCAGTTCACAGATCACAGTTCACAGTTCACAGATCACAGACCACAGTTGACTGTTCACAGATCACAGTTCACAGTACACAGTCTTCATTTCATACTTCACAGTTCGCAGTTCACAGTTCACAGTTCACAGGTCACAGTTCACAGTCCACTGGTGACAGTTCTCAGTTCACAGATCACAGTTCACAGACTTCATTTCACAATTCAGTTTTCACAGTTCACAGTTCTCAGTTCACAGATCACAGTTCACAGTTTTCATTTCACAGTTCACAGTTCACAGTTCCCCGTTCACAGTATTCATTTCACATTTCACAGTTCGCAGTTCACAGTTGACAGTCCACAGTTCACAGTTCACAGTTCACAGTTTACAGTTCTCAGTTCACAGTTCACAGTTCACAGTTCACAGTTCTCAGTTCACAGATCACAGTTCACAGTCTTCATTTCACAGTTCACAGTTCGCAGTTCACAGTCCGCAGTTCACAGTTCACAGATCACAGTTCACAGTCTTCATTTCACACTTCACAGTTCGCAGTTCACAGTTCACAGATCACAGTTCACAGTTCACACTTCACAGTTCACAGATCACAGTTCTCAGTTCACAGATCACAGTTCACAGTCTTCATTTCACAGTTCACAGTTCACAGATCACAGACCACAGTTCACTGTTCACAGATCACAGTTCACAGGTCACAGTTCACAGTCCACTGCTCACAGTTCACAGTTCTCAGTTCACAGATCACAGTTCACAGACTTCATTTCACAATTCAGTTTTCACAGTTCACTGTTCACAGTTCTCAGTTCACAGATCACAGTTCACAGTCTTGATTTCACAGTTCACAATTCACAGTTCACAGATCACAGACGACAGTTCACTGTTCACAGATCACAGTTCACAGTTCACAGTTCACATTTCACAGTCTTCATTTCACACTTCAGTCATCACAGTGCACAGTTCAGAGTCCACAGATCACAGTTCACAGTTCTCAGTTCACAGATCACAGTTCACAGTCTTCATTTCACATTTCACAGTTCGCAGTTCACAGTTGACAGTCCACAGTTCACAGTTCACAGTTCACAGTTTACAGTTCTCAGTTCACAGTTCACAGTTCACAGTTCACAGTCCACAGTTCACAGTTCACAGTTCACAGTTCTCAGTTCACACATCACAGTTCACAGTCTTCATTTCACACTTCACAGTTCGCAGTTCACAGTTCACAGATCACAGTTCACAGTTCACACTTCACAGTTCACAGATCACAGTTCTCAGTTCACAGATCACAGTTCACAGTCTTCATTTCACAGTTCACAGTTCGCAGTTCACAGTCCGCAGTTCACAGTTCACAGATCACAGATCACAGTTCACAGTTCACAGTTCACATTTCACAGTTCACAGTTCACAGTTCACAGTTCACAGTTTACAGTTCTCAGTTCACAGTTGACAGTTCACAGTTCACAGTCTTCATTTCACACTTCAGTCTTCACAGTGCACAGGTTACAGTCCACAGATCACAGTTCACAGTTCTCAGTTCACAGATCACAGTTCACAGTCTTCATTTCACACTTCACAGTTCGCAGTTCACAGTTCACAGATCACAGTTCACAGATTACAGTTCTCAGTTGACAGTTGACAGTTCACAGTACACACTTCACAGTTCACAGTCCACAGTTCACTGTTCACAATTCACAGATCACAGTTCCCAGTTCACAGTTCACAGTTCACAGGTCACAGTTCACAGTTCCCCGTTCACAGTATTCATTTCACACTTCACAGTTCGCAGTTCACAGATCACAGTTCACAGATTACAGTTGACAGTTGACAGTTGACAGTTCACAGTACACACTTCACAGTTCACAGTTCACAGTCCACTGTTCACAGTTCACAGTTCACAGTTTACAGTTCTCAGTTCACAGTTGACAGTTCACAGTTCACAGTCTTCATTTCACACTTCACAGTTCGCAGTTCACAGTTCACAGATCACAGTTCACAGATTACAGTTCACAGTTGACAGTTGGCAGTTCACAGTACACACTTCACAGTTCACAGTCCACAGTTCACTGTTCACAATTCACAGTTCACAGTTCACAGTCCACAGTTCACTATTCACAGCTCACAGTTCTCAGTGCACAGATCACAGTTCACAGTCTTCATTTCACACTTCACAGTTCGCAGTTCACAGTTCACAGATCACAGTTCACAGTTCACACTTCACAGTTCACAGATCACAGTTCTCAGTTCACAGATCACAGTTCACAGTCTTCATTTCACAGTTCACAGTTCACAGTTCACAGATCACAGACCACAGTTCACTGTTCACAGATCACAGTTCACAGTACACAGTCTTCATTTCATACTTCACAGTTCGCAGTTCACAGTTCACAGTTCACAGGTCACAGTTCACAGTCCACTGCTCACAGTTCACAGTTCTCAGTTCACAGATCACAGTTCACAGACTTCATTTCACAATTCAGTTTTCACAGTTCACAGTTCACAGTTCTTAGTTCACAGATCACAGTTCACAGTCTTGATTTCACAGTTCACAATTCACAGTTCACAGTTCACTGTTCACAGTTCACAGTTCACAGTTCCCAGTTCGCAGGTCACAGTTCACATTTCACAATTCACTGTCTTCATTTCATTCTTCACAGTTCTCAGTTCACAGTTCACAGGTCACAGTTCACAGCCCACTCTTCACAGTTCACAGTTCTCAGTTCACAGATCACAATTCACAGACTTCATTTCACAATTCACTTTTCACAGTTCACAGTTCACAGTTCACAGTTCACAGTTCACAGTTCACAGTTCACAGATCACAGTTCACAGTCTTCATTTCACACTTCAGTCTTCACAGGGCACAGTTCACAGTTCACAGTTCACAGATCACAGTTCACAGTCTTCATTTCACAGTTCACAGATCACAGTTCACAGTTCACAGATCACAGACCACAGTTCACAGTTCACAGTTCACAGTTCTCAGTTCACAGATCACAGTTCACAGTTCACAGATCACAGACCACAGTTGACTGTTCACAGATCACAGTTCACAGTACACAGTCTTCATTTCATACTTCACAGTTCGCAGTTCACAGTTCACAGTTCACAGGTCACAGTTCACAGTCCACTGGTGACAGTTCTCAGTTCACAGATCACAGTTCACAGACTTCATTTCACAATTCAGTTTTCACAGTTCACAGTTCTCAGTTCACAGATCACAGTTCACAGTTTTCATTTCACAGTTCACAGTTCACAGTTCCCCGTTCACAGTATTCATTTCACATTTCACAGTTCGCAGTTCACAGTTGACAGTCCACAGTTCACAGTTCACAGTTCACAGTTTACAGTTCTCAGTTCACAGTTCACAGTTCACAGTTCTCAGTTCACAGATCACAGTTCACAGTCTTCATTTCACAGTTCACAGTTCACAGTTCTCAGTTCACAGATCACAGTTCACAGTCTTCATTTCACAGTTCACAGTTCGCAGTTCACAGTCCGCAGGTCACAGTTCACAGATCACAGTTCACAGTCTTCATTTCACACTTCACAGTTCGCAGTTCACAGTTCACAGATCACAGTTCACAGTTCACACTTCACAGTTCACAGATCACAGTTCTCAGTTCACAGATCACAGTTCACAGTCTTCATTTCACAGTTCACAGTTCACAGATCACAGACCACAGTTCACTGTTCACAGATCACAGTTCACAGGTCACAGTTCACAGTCCACTGCTCACAGTTCACAGTTCTCAGTTCACAGATCACAGTTCACAGACTTCATTTCACAATTCAGTTTTCACAGTTCACTGTTCACAGTTCTCAGTTCACAGATCACAGTTCACAGTCTTGATTTCACAGTTCACAATTCACAGTTCACAGATCACAGACGACAGTTCACTGTTCACAGATCACAGTTCACAGTTCACAGTTCACATTTCACAGTCTTCATTTCACACTTCAGTCATCACAGTGCACAGTTCAGAGTCCACAGATCACAGTTCACAGTTCTCAGTTCACAGATCACAGTTCACAGTCTTCATTTCACATTTCACAGTTCGCAGTTCACAGTTGACAGTCCACAGTTCACAGTTCACAGTTCACAGTTTACAGTTCTCAGTTCACAGTTCACAGTTCACAGTTCACAGTCCACAGTTCACAGTTCACAGTTCACAGTTCTCAGTTCACACATCACAGTTCACAGTCTTCATTTCACACTTCACAGTTCGCAGTTCACAGTTCACAGATCACAGTTCACAGTTCACACTTCACAGTTCACAGATCACAGTTCTCAGTTCACAGATCACAGTTCACAGTCTTCATTTCACAGTTCACAGTTCGCAGTTCACAGTCCGCAGTTCACAGTTCACAGATCACAGATCACAGTTCACAGTTCACAGTTCACATTTCACAGTTCACAGTTCACAGTTCACAGTTCACAGTTTACAGTTCTCAGTTCACAGTTGACAGTTCACAGTTCACAGTCTTCATTTCACACTTCAGTCTTCACAGTGCACAGGTTACAGTCCACAGATCACAGTTCACAGTTCTCAGTTCACAGATCACAGTTCACAGTCTTCATTTCACACTTCACAGTTCGCAGTTCACAGTTCACAGATCACAGTTCACAGATTACAGTTCTCAGTTGACAGTTGACAGTTCACAGTACACACTTCACAGTTCACAGTCCACAGTTCACTGTTCACAATTCACAGATCACAGTTCCCAGTTCACAGTTCACAGTTCACAGGTCACAGTTCACAGTTCCCCGTTCACAGTATTCATTTCACACTTCACAGTTCGCAGTTCACAGATCACAGTTCACAGATTACAGTTGACAGTTGACAGTTGACAGTTCACAGTACACACTTCACAGTTCACAGTTCACAGTCCACTGTTCACAGTTCACAGTTCACAGTTTACAGTTCTCAGTTCACAGTTGACAGTTCACAGTTCACAGTCTTCATTTCACACTTCACAGTTCGCAGTTCACAGTTCACAGATCACAGTTCACAGATTACAGTTCACAGTTGACAGTTGGCAGTTCACAGTACACACTTCACAGTTCACAGTCCACAGTTCACTGTTCACAATTCACAGTTCACAGTTCACAGTCCACAGTTCACTATTCACAGCTCACAGTTCTCAGTGCACAGATCACAGTTCACAGTCTTCATTTCACACTTCACAGTTCGCAGTTCACAGTTCACAGATCACAGTTCACAGTTCACACTTCACAGTTCACAGATCACAGTTCTCAGTTCACAGATCACAGTTCACAGTCTTCATTTCACAGTTCACAGTTCACAGTTCACAGATCACAGACCACAGTTCACTGTTCACAGATCACAGTTCACAGTACACAGTCTTCATTTCATACTTCACAGTTCGCAGTTCACAGTTCACAGTTCACAGGTCACAGTTCACAGTCCACTGCTCACAGTTCACAGTTCTCAGTTCACAGATCACAGTTCACAGACTTCATTTCACAATTCAGTTTTCACAGTTCACAGTTCACAGTTCTTAGTTCACAGATCACAGTTCACAGTCTTGATTTCACAGTTCACAATTCACAGTTCACAGTTCACTGTTCACAGTTCACAGTTCACAGTTCCCAGTTCGCAGGTCACAGTTCACATTTCACAATTCACTGTCTTCATTTCATTCTTCACAGTTCTCAGTTCACAGTTCACAGGTCACAGTTCACAGCCCACTCTTCACAGTTCACAGTTCTCAGTTCACAGATCACAATTCACAGACTTCATTTCACAATTCACTTTTCACAGTTCACAGTTCACAGTTCACAGTTCACAGTTCACAGTTCACAGTTCACAGATCACAGTTCACAGTCTTCATTTCACACTTCAGTCTTCACAGGGCACAGTTCACAGTTCACAGTTCACAGATCACAGTTCACAGTCTTCATTTCACAGTTCACAGATCACAGTTCACAGTTCACAGATCACAGACCACAGTTCACAGTTCACAGTTCACAGTTCTCAGTTCACAGATCACAGTTCACAGTTCACAGATCACAGACCACAGTTGACTGTTCACAGATCACAGTTCACAGTACACAGTCTTCATTTCATACTTCACAGTTCGCAGTTCACAGTTCACAGTTCACAGGTCAGAGTTCACAGTCCACTGGTGACAGTTCTCAGTTCACAGATCACAGTTCACAGACTTCATTTCACAATTCAGTTTTCACAGTTCACAGTTCTCAGTTCACAGATCACAGTTCACAGTTTTCATTTCACAGTTCACAGTTCACAGTTCCCCGTTCACAGTATTCATTTCACATTTCACAGTTCGCAGTTCACAGTTGACAGTCCACAGTTCACAGTTCACAGTTCACAGTTTACAGTTCTCAGTTCACAGTTCACAGTTCACAGTTCTCAGTTCACAGATCACAGTTCACAGTCTTCATTTCACAGTTCACAGTTCGCAGTTCACAGTCCGCAGTTCACAGTTCACAGATCACAGTTCACAGTCTTCATTTCACACTTCACAGTTCGCAGTTCACAGTTCACAGATCACAGTTCACAGTTCACACTTCACAGTTCACAGATCACAGTTCTCAGTTCACAGATCACAGTTCACAGTCTTCATTTCACAGTTCACAGTTCACAGATCACAGACCACAGTTCACTGTTCACAGATCACAGTTCACAGGTCACAGTTCACAGTCCACTGCTCACAGTTCACAGTTCTCAGTTCACAGATCACAGTTCACAGACTTCATTTCACAATTCAGTTTTCACAGTTCACTGTTCACAGTTCTCAGTTCACAGATCACAGTTCACAGTCTTGATTTCACAGTTCACAATTCACAGTTCACAGATCACAGACGACAGTTCACTGTTCACAGATCACAGTTCACAGTTCACAGTTCACATTTCACAGTCTTCATTTCACACTTCAGTCATCACAGTGCACAGTTCAGAGTCCACAGATCACAGTTCACAGTTCTCAGTTCACAGATCACAGTTCACAGTCTTCATTTCACATTTCACAGTTCGCAGTTCACAGTTGACAGTCCACAGTTCACAGTTCACAGTTCACAGTTTACAGTTCTCAGTTCACAGTTCACAGTTCACAGTTCACAGTCCACAGTTCACAGTTCACAGTTCTCAGTTCACACATCACAGTTCACAGTCTTCATTTCACACTTCACAGTTCGCAGTTCACAGTTCACAGATCACAGTTCACAGTTCACACTTCACAGTTCACAGATCACAGTTCTCAGTTCACAGATCACAGTTCACAGTCTTCATTTCACAGTTCACAGTTCGCAGTTCACAGTCCGCAGTTCACAGTTCACAGATCACAGATCACAGTTCACAGTTCACAGTTCACATTTCACAGTTCACAGTTCACAGTTCACAGTTCACAGTTTACAGTTCTCAGTTCACAGTTGACAGTTCACAGTTCACAGTCTTCATTTCACACTTCAGTCTTCACAGTGCACAGGTTACAGTCCACAGATCACAGTTCACAGTTCTCAGTTCACAGATCACAGTTCACAGTCTTCATTTCACACTTCACAGTTCGCAGTTCACAGTTCACAGATCACAGTTCACAGATTACAGTTCTCAGTTGACAGTTGACAGTTCACAGTACACACTTCACAGTTCACAGTCCACAGTTCACTGTTCACAATTCACAGATCACAGTTCCCAGTTCACAGTTCACAGTTCACAGGTCACAGTTCACAGTTCCCCGTTCACAGTATTCATTTCACACTTCACAGTTCGCAGTTCACAGATCACAGTTCACAGATTACAGTTGACAGTTGACAGTTGACAGTTCACAGTACACACTTCACAGTTCACAGTTCACAGTCCACTGTTCACAGTTCACAGTTCACAGTTTACAGTTCTCAGTTCACAGTTGACAGTTCACAGTTCACAGTCTTCATTTCACACTTCACAGTTCGCAGTTCACAGTTCACAGATCACAGTTCACAGATTACAGTTCACAGTTGACAGTTGGCAGTTCACAGTACACACTTCACAGTTCACAGTCCACAGTTCACTGTTCACAATTCACAGTTCACAGTTCACAGTCCACAGTTCACTATTCACAGCTCACAGTTCTCAGTGCACAGATCACAGTTCACAGTCTTCATTTCACACTTCACAGTTCGCAGTTCACAGTTCACAGATCACAGTTCACAGTTCACACTTCACAGTTCACAGATCACAGTTCTCAGTTCACAGATCACAGTTCACAGTCTTCATTTCACAGTTCACAGTTCACAGTTCACAGATCACAGACCACAGTTCACTGTTCACAGATCACAGTTCACAGTACACAGTCTTCATTTCATACTTCACAGTTCGCAGTTCACAGTTCACAGTTCACAGGTCACAGTTCACAGTCCACTGCTCACAGTTCACAGTTCTCAGTTCACAGATCACAGTTCACAGACTTCATTTCACAATTCAGTTTTCACAGTTCACAGTTCACAGTTCTTAGTTCACAGATCACAGTTCACAGTCTTGATTTCACAGTTCACAATTCACAGTTCACAGATCACAGACCACAGTTCACTGTTCACAGATCACAGTTCACAGTTCACAGTTCACATTTCACAGTCTTCATTTCACACTTCAGTCATCACAGTGCACAGTTCAGAGTCCACAGATCACAGTTCACAGTTCTCAGTTCACAGATCACAGTTCACAGTCTTCATTTCACACTTCACAGTTCGCAGTTCACAGTTCAAAGATCACAGTTCACAGTTCACAGTTCACAGTTCACAGTCCACAGTTCACTATTCACAGCTCACAGTTCTCAGTTCACAGATCACAGTTCACAGTCTTCATTTCACACTTCACAGTTCGCAGTTCACAGTTCACAGATCACAGTTCACAGTTCACAGTTCACACTTCACAGTTCACAGATCACAGTTCACAGTTCACAGTTCACAGTTCACAGTTCACAGTTCCCAGTTCGCAGGTCACAGTTCACATTTCACAATTCACTGTCTTCATTTCATTCTTCACAGTTCGCAGTTCACAGTTCACAGGTCACAGTTCACAGCCCACTCTTCACAGTTCACAGTTCTCAGTTCACAGATCACAATTCACAGACTTCATTTCACAATTCACTTTTCACAGTTCACAGTTCAAAGATCACAGTTCACAGTTCACAGTTCACAGTTCACAGTCCACAGTTCACTATTCACAGCTCACAGTTCTCAGTTCACAGATCACAGTTCACAGTCTTCATTTCACACATCACAGTTCGCAGTTCACAGTTCACAGATCACAGTTCACAGTTCACAGTTCACACTTCACAGTTCGCAGTTCACAGTTCACAGGTCACAGTTCACAGCCCACTCTTCACAGTTCACAGTTCTCAGTTCACAGATCACAATTCACAGACTTCATTTCACAATTCACTTTTCACAGTTCACAGTTCACAGTTCACAGTTCACAGTTCACAGATCACAGTTCACAGTCTTCATTTCACACTTCAGTCTTCACAGGGCACAGTTCACAGTTCACAGTTCACAGATCACAGTTCACAGTCTTCATTTCACAGTTCACAGATCACAGTTCACAGATCACAGACCACAGTTCACAGTTCACAGTTCACAGTTCTCAGTTCACAGATCACAGTTCACAGTTCACAGATCACAGACCACAGTTCAATGTTCACAGATCACAGTTCACAGTACACAGTCTTCATTTCATACTTCACAGTTCGCAGTTCACAGTTCACAGTTCACAGTTCCCAGTTCGCAGGTCACAGTTCACATTTCACAATTCACTGTCTTCATTTCATTCTTCACAGTTCGCAGTTCACAGTTCACAGGTCACAGATCACAGCCCACTCTTCACAGTTCACAGTTCTCAGTTCACAGATCACAATTCACTTTTCACAGTTCACAGTTCACAGTTGACAGTTGGCAGTTCACAGTACACACTTCACAGTTCACAGTCCACAGTTCACTGTTCACAATTCACAGTTCACAGTTCACAGTTCACAGTCCACAGTTCACTATTCACAGCTCACAGTTCTCAGTGCACAGATCACAGTTCACAGTCTTCATTTCACACTTCACAGTTCGCAGTTCACAGTTCACAGATCACAGTTCACAGTTCACACTTCACAGTTCACAGATCACAGTTCTCAGTTCACAGATCACAGTTCACAGTCTTCATTTCACAGTTCACAGTTCACAGTTCACAGATCACAGACCACAGTTCACTGTTCACAGATCACAGTTCACAGTACACAGTCTTCATTTCATACTTCACAGTTCGCAGTTCACAGTTCACAGTTCACAGTTCCCAGTTCGCAGGTCACAGTTCACATTTCACAATTCACTGTCTTCATTTCATTCTTCACAGTTCGCAGTTCACAGTTCACAGGTCACAGATCACAGCCCACTCTTCACAGTTCACAGTTCTCAGTTCACAGATCACAATTCACTTTTCACAGTTCACAGTTCACAGTTGACAGTTGGCAGTTCACAGTACACACTTCACAGTTCACAGTCCACAGTTCACTGTTCACAATTCACAGTTCACAGTTCACAGTCCACAGTTCACTATTCACAACTCACAGTTCTCAGTGCACAGATCACAGTTCACAGTCTTCATTTCACACTTCACAGTTCGCAGTTCACAGTTACAGATCACAGTTCACAGTTCACACTTCACAGTTCACAGATCACAGTTCTCAGTTCACAGATCACAGTTCACAGTCTTCATTTCACAGTTCACAGTTCACAGTTCACAGATCACAGACCACAGTTCACTGTTCACAGATCACAGTTCACAGTACACAGTCTTCATTTCATACTTCACAGTTCGCAGTTCACAGTTCACAGTTCACAGGTCACAGTTCACAGTCCACTGCTCACAGTTCACAGTTCTCAGTTCACAGATCACAGTTCACAGACTTCATTTCACAATTCAGTTTTCACAGTTCACAGTTCACAGTTCTCAGTTCACAGATCACAGTTCACAGTCTTGATTTCACAGTTCACAGTTCCCAGTTCGCAGGTCACAGTTCACATTTCACAATTCACTGTCTTCATTTCATTCTTCACAGTTCGCAGTTCACAGTTCACAGGTCACAGATCACAGCCCACTCTTCACAGTTCACAGTTCTCAGTTCACAGATCACAATTCACTTTTCACAGTTCACAGTTCACAGTTCACAGTTCACAGTTCACAGTTCACAGATCACAGTTCACAGTCTTCATTTCACACTTCAGTCTTCACAGGGCACAGTCCACAGTTCACAGTTCACAGATCACAGTTCACAGTCTTCATTTCACAGTTCACAGATCACAGTTCACAGATCACAGACCACAGTTCACAGTTCACAGTTCACAGTTCACAGTTCTCAGTTCACAGATCACAGTTCACAGTTCACAGTTCACAGATCACAGACCACAGTTCACTGTTCACAGATCACAGTTCACAGTACACAGTCTTCATTTCATACTTCACAGTTCGCAGTTCACAGTTCACAGTTCACAGGTCACAGTTCACAGTCCACTGGTCACAGTTCTCAGTTCACAGATCACAGTTCACAGACTTCATTTCACAATTCAGTTTTCACAGTTCACAGTTCACAGTTCTCAGTTCACAGATCACAGTTCACAGTCTTCATTTCACAGTTCACAATTCACAGTTCACAGATCACAGACCACAGTTCACTGTTCACAGATCACAGTTCACAGTTCACAGTTCACAGTTCACATTTCACAGTCTTCATTTCACACTTCAGTCATCACAGTGCACAGTTCACAGTCCACAGATCACAGTTCACAGTTCTCAGTTCACAGATCACAGTTCACAGTCTTCATTTCACACTTCACAGTTCGCAGTTCACAGTTCTAAGATCACAGTTCATAGTTCACAGTTCACAGTCCACAGTTCACAGTTCACAGATCACAGTTCACAGACTTCATTTCACAATTCAGTTTTCACAGTTCACAGTTCACAGTTCTCAGTTCACAGATCCCAGTTCGCAGGTCACAGTTCACATCTCACAGTTCACTGTCTTCATTTCATACTTCACAGTTCGCAGTTCACAGTTCACAGGTCACAGTTCACAGCCCACTCTTCACAGTTCACAGTTCTCAGTTCACAGATCACAATTCACAGACTTCATTTCACAATTCAGTTTTCACAATTCACAGATCACAGTTCACAGTCTTCATTTCACACTTCAGTCTTCACAGGGCACAGTTCACAGTTCACAGATCACAGTTCACAGTCTTCATTTCACAGTTCACAGATCACTGTTCACAGATCACAGACCACAGTTCACAGTTCACAGTTCACAATTCTCAGTTCACAGATCACAGATCACAGTCCACAGTTAACTGTTCACAGATCACAGTTCACAGTTCACAGTTCACAGCTCACATTTCACAGTCTTCATTTCACACTTCAGTCATCACAGTGCACAGTTCACAGTCCACAGATCACAGTTCACAGTTCTCAGTTCACAGATCACAGTTCACAGTCTTCATTTCACACTTCACAGTTAGCAGTTCACAGTTCAAAGATCACAGTTCACAGATCACAGTTCACAGTCTTCATTTCACACTTCACAGTTCGCAGTTCACAGTTCACAGATCACAGTTCACAGTTCACACTTCACACTTCACAGTTCACAGATCACAGTTCACAGTTCACAGTTCACAGTTCCCAGTTCGCAGATCACAGTTCACAGATCACAGACCACAGTTCACAGTTCACAGTTCGCAGTTCACAGTTCAGAGGTCACAGTTCACAGATCACAATTCACAGACTTCATTTCACAATTCAGTTTCCACAGTTCACAGTTCACAGTTCACAGTTCACAGTTCACAGATCACAGTTCACAGTCTTCATTTCACACTTCAGTCTTCACAGGGCACAGTTCACAGTTCACAGTTCACAGATCACAGTTCACAGTCTTCATTTCACAGTTCACAGATCACAGTTCACAGATCACAGACCACAGTTCACAGTTCACAGTTCTCAGTTCACAGATCACAGTTCACAGTCTTCATTTCACAGTTCACAGTTCACAGTTCACAGGTCACAGTCCACAGTCCACTGCTCACAGTTCACAGTTCTCAGTTCACAGATCACAGTTCACAGACTTCATTTCACAATTCAGTTTTCACAGTTAACAGTTCACAGTTCTCAGTTCACAGATCACAGTTCACAGTCTTCATTTCACAGTTCACAGTTCACAGTTCACAGATCACAGACCACAGTTCACTGTTCACAGATCACAGTTCACAGTTCACAGTTCACATTTCACAGTCTTCATTTCACACTTCAGTCATCACAGTGCACAGTTCACAGTCCACAGATCACAGTTCACAGTCCTCAGTTCACAGATCACAGTTCACAGTCTTCATTTCACACTTCACAGTTAGCAGTTCACAGTTGACAGTTCACAGTTCACAGTCTTCATTTCACACTTCAGTCTTCACAGTGCACAGGTTACAGTCCACAGATCACAGTTCACAGTTCTCAGTTCACAGATCACAGTTCACAGTCTTCATTTCACACTTCACAGTTCGCAGTTCACAGTTCACAGATCACAGTTCACAGATTACAGTTCTCAGTTGACAGTTGACAGTTCACAGTACACACTTCACAGTTCACAGTCCACAGTTCACTGTTCACAATTCACAGATCACAGTTCACAGTTCACAGTTCACAGTTCACAGGTCACAGTTCACAGTTCCCCGTTCACAGTATTCATTTCACACTTCACAGTTCGCAGTTCACAGATCACAGTTCACAGATTACAGTTCACAGTTGACAGTTGACAGTTCACAGTACACACTTCACAGTTCACAGTTCACAGTCCACTGTTCACAGTTCACAGTTCACAGTTTACAGTTCTCAGTTCACAGTTGACAGTTCACAGTTCACAGTCTTCATTTCACACTGCAGTCTTCACAGTGCACAGGTTACAGTCCACAGATCACAGTTCACAGTTCTCAGTTCACAGATCACAGTTCACAGTCTTCATTTCACACTTCACAGTTCGCAGTTCACAGTTCACAGATCACAGTTCACAGATTACAGTTCACAGTTGACAGTTGGCAGTTCACAGTACACACTTCACAGTTCACAGTCCACAGTTCACTGTTCACAATTCACAGTTCACAGTTCACAGTCCACAGTTCACTATTCACAGCTCACAGTTCTCAGTGCACAGATCACAGTTCACAGTCTTCATTTCACACTTCACAGTTCGCAGTTCACAGTTCACAGATCACAGTTCACAGTTCACACTTCACAGTTCACAGATCACAGTTCTCAGTTCACAGATCACAGTTCACAGTCTTCATTTCACAATTCACAGTTCACAGTTCACAGATCACAGACCACAGTTCACTGTTCACAGATCACAGTTCACAGTACACAGTCTTCATTTCATACTTCACAGTTCGCAGTTCACAGTTCACAGTTCACAGGTCACAGTTCACAGTCCACTGCTCACAGTTCACAGTTCTCAGTTCACAGATCACAGTTCACAGACTTCATTTCACAATTCAGTTTTCACAGTTCACAGTTCACAGTTCTCAGTTCACAGATCACAGTTCACAGTCTTGATTTCACAGTTCACAATTCACAGTTCACAGATCACAGACCACAGTTCACTGTTCACAGATCACAGTTCACAGTTCACAGTTCACATTTCACAGTCTTCATTTCACACTTCAGTCATCACAGTGCACAGTTCAGAGTCCACAGATCACAGTTCACAGTTCTCAGTTCACAGATCACAGTTCACAGTCTTCATTTCACACTTCACAGTTCGCAGTTCACAGTTCAAAGATCACAATTCACAGTTCACTATTCACAGCTCACAGTTCTCAGTTCACAGATCACAGTTCACAGTCTTCATTTCACACTTCACAGTTCGCAGTTCACAGTTCACAGTTCACAGTTCCCAGTTCGCAGGTCACAGTTCACATTTCACAATTCACTGTCTTCATTTCATTCTTCACAGTTCGCAGTTCACAGTTCACAGGTCACAGTTCACAGCCCACTCTTCACAGTTCACAGTTCTCAGTTCACAGATCACAATTCACAGACTTCATTTCACAATTCACTTTTCACAGTTCACAGTTCACAGTTCACAGTTCACAGTTCACAGATCACAGTTCACAGTCTTCATTTCACACTTCAGTCTTCACAGGGCACAGTTCACAGATCACAGTTCACAGATCTCAGACCACAGTTCACAGTTCACAGTTCTCAGTTCACAGATCACAGTTCACAGTTCACAGATCACAGACCACAGTTCACTGTTCACAGATCACAGTTCACAGTACACAGTCTTCATTTCATACTTCACAGTTCGCAGTTCACAGTTCACAGTTCACAGGTCACAGTTCACAGTCCACTGGTCACAGTTCTCAGTTCACAGATCACAGTTCACAGACTTCATTTCACAATTCAGTTTTCACAGTTCACAGTTCACAGTTCTCAGTTCACAGATCACAGTTCACAGTCTTCATTTCACAGTTCACAATTCACAGTTCACAGATCACAGACCACAGTTCACTGTTCACAGATCACAGTCCACAGTTCACTGTTCACAATTCACAGATCACAGTTCACAGTTCACAGTTCACAGTTCACAGGTCACAGTTCACAGTTCCCCGTTCACAGTATTCATTTCACACTTCACAGTTCGCAGTTCACAGATCACAGTTCACGGATTACAGTTCACAGTTGACAGTTGACAGTTCACAGTACACACTTCACAGTTCACAGTTCACAGTCCACTGTTCACAGTTCACAGTTCACAGTTGACAGTTCACAGTTCACAGTCTTCATTTCACACTGCAGTCTTCACAGTGCACAGGTTACAGTCCACAGATCACAGTTCACAGTTCTCAGTTCACAGATCACAGTTCACAGTCTTCATTTCACACTTCACAGTTCGCAGTTCACAGTTCACAGATCACAGTTCACAGATTACAGTTCACAGTTGACAGTTGGCAGTTCACAGTAGACACTTCACAGTTCACAGTCCACAGTTCACTGTTCACAATTCACAGTTCACAGTTCACAGTCCACAGTTCACTATTCACAGCTCACAGTTCTCAGTGCACAGATCACAGTTCACAGTCTTCATTTCACACTTCACAGTTCGCAGTTCACAGTTCACAGTTCACAGATCACAGACCACAGTTCACTGTTCACAGATCACAGTTCACAGTACACAGTCTTCATTTCATACTTCACAGTTAGCAGTTCACAGTTCACAGTTCACAGGTCACAGTTCACAGTCCACTGCTCACAGTTCACAGTTCTCAGTTCACAGATCACAGTTCACAGACTTCATTTCACAATTCAGTTTTCACAGTTCACAGTTCACAGTTCTCAGTTCACAGATCACAGTTCACAGTCTTGATTTCACAGTTCACAGTTCCCAGTTCGCAGGTCACAGTTCACATTTCACAATTCACTGTCTTCATTTCATTCTTCACAGTTCGCAGTTCACAGTTCACAGGTCACAGATCACAGCCCACTCTTCACAGTTCACAGTTCTCAGTTCACAGATCACAATTCACAGACTTCATTTCACAATTCACTTTTCACAGTTCACAGTTCACAGTTCACAGTTCACAGTTCACAGTTCACAGATCACAGTTCACAGTCTTCATTTCACACTTCAGTCTTCACAGGGCACAGTCCACAGTTCACAGTTCACAGATCACAGTTCACAGTCTTCATTTCACAGTTCACAGATCACAGTTCACAGATCACAGACCACAGTTCACAGTTCACAGTTCACAGTTCTCAGTTCACAGATCACAGTTCACAGTTCACAGATCACAGACCACAGTTCACTGTTCACAGATCACAGTTCACAGTACACAGTCTTCATTTCATACTTCACAGTTCGCAGTTCACAGTTCACAGTTCACAGGTCACAGTTCACAGTCCACTGGTCACAGTTCTCAGTTCACAGATCACAGTTCACAGACTTCATTTCACAATTCAGTTTTCACAGTTAACAGTTCACAGTTCTCAGTTCACAGATCACAGTTCACAGTCTTCATTTCACAGTTCACAGTTCACAGTTCACAGATCACAGACCACAGTTCACTGTTCACAGATCACAGTTCACAGTTCACAGTTTACATTTCACAGTCTTCATTTCACACTTCAGTCATCACAGTGCACAGTTCACAGTCCACAGATCACAGTTCACAGTCCTCAGTTCACAGATCACAGTTCACAGTCTTCATTTCACACTTCACAGTTAGCAGTTCACAGTTGACAGTTCACAGTTCACAGTCTTCATTTCACACTTCAGTCTTCACAGTGCACAGGTTACAGTCCACAGATCACAGTTCACAGTTCTCAGTTCACAGATCACAGTTCACAGTCTTCATTTCACACTTCACAGTTCGCAGTTCACAGTTCACAGATCACAGTTCACAGATTACAGTTCTCAGTTGACAGTTGACAGTTCACAGTACACACTTCACAGTTCACAGTCCACAGTTCACTGTTCACAATTCACAGATCACAGTTCACAGTTCACAGTTCACAGTTCACAGGTCACAGTTCACAGTTCCCCGTTCACAGTATTCATTTCACACTTCACAGTTCGCAGTTCACAGATCACAGTTCACAGATTACAGTTCACAGTTGACAGTTGACAGTTCACAGTACACACTTCACAGTTCACAGTTCACAGTCCACTGTTCACAGTTCACAGTTCACAGTTTACAGTTCTCAGTTCACAGTTGACAGTTCACAGTTCACAGTCTTCATTTCACACTGCAGTCTTCACAGTGCACAGGTTACAGTCCACAGATCACAGTTCACAGTTCTCAGTTCACAGATCACAGTTCACAGTCTTCATTTCACACTTCACAGTTCGCAGTTCACAGTTCACAGATCACAGTTCACAGATTACAGTTCACAGTTGACAGTTGGCAGTTCACAGTACACACTTCACAGTTCACAGTCCACAGTTCACTGTTCACAATTCACAGTTCACAGTTCACAGTCCACAGTTCACTATTCACAGCTCACAGTTCTCAGTGCACAGATCACAGTTCACAGTCTTCATTTCACACTTCACAGTTCGCAGTTCACAGTTCACAGATCACAGTTCACAGTTCACACTTCACAGTTCACAGATCACAGTTCTCAGTTCACAGATCACAGTTCACAGTCTTCATTTCACAGTTCACAGTTCACAGTTCACAGATCACAGACCACAGTTCACTGTTCACAGATCACAGTTCACAGTACACAGTCTTCATTTCATACTTCACAGTTCGCAGTTCACAGTTCACAGTTCACAGGTCACAGTTCACAGTCCACTGCTCACAGTTCACAGTTCTCAGTTCACAGATCACAGTTCACAGACTTCATTTCACAATTCAGTTTTCACAGTTCACAGTTCACAGTTCTCAGTTCACAGATCACAGTTCACAGTCTTGATTTCACAGTTCACAATTCACAGTTCACAGATCACAGACCACAGTTCACTGTTCACAGATCACAGTTCACAGTTCACAGTTCACATTTCACAGTCTTCATTTCACACTTCAGTCATCACAGTGCACAGTTCAGAGTCCACAGATCACAGTTCACAGTTCTCAGTTCACAGATCACAGTTCACAGTCTTCATTTCACACTTCACAGTTCGCAGTTCACAGTTCAAAGATCACAATTCACAGTTCACTATTCACAGCTCACAGTTCTCAGTTCACAGATCACAGTTCACAGTCTTCATTTCACACTTCACAGTTCGCAGTTCACAGTTCACAGTTCACAGTTCCCAGTTCGCAGGTCACAGTTCACATTTCACAATTCACTGTCTTCATTTCATTCTTCACAGTTCGCAGTTCACAGTTCACAGGTCACAGTTCACAGCCCACTCTTCACAGTTCACAGTTCTCAGTTCACAGATCACAATTCACAGACTTCATTTCACAATTCACTTTTCACAGTTCACAGTTCACAGTTCACAGTTCACAGTTCACAGATCACAGTTCACAGTCTTCATTTCACACTTCAGTCTTCACAGGGCACAGTTCACAGTTCACAGTTCACAGATCACAGTTCACAGTCTTCATTTCACAGTTCACAGATCACAGTTCACAGATCTCAGACCACAGTTCACAGTTCACAGTTCTCAGTTCACAGATCACAGTTCACAGTTCACAGATCACAGACCACAGTTCACTGTTCACAGATCACAGTTCACAGTACACAGTCTTCATTTCATACTTCACAGTTCGCAGTTCACAGTTCACAGTTCACAGGTCACAGTTCACAGGTCACAGTTCACAGTCCACTGGTCACAGTTCTCAGTTCACAGATCACAGTTCACAGACTTCATTTCACAATTCAGTTTTCACAGTTCACAGTTCACAGTTCTCAGTTCACAGATCACAGTTCACAGTCTTCATTTCACAGTTCACAATTCACAGTTCACAGATCACAGACCACAGTTCACTGTTCACAGATCACAGTCCACAGTTCACTGTTCACAATTCACAGATCACAGTTCACAGTTCACAGTTCACAGTTCACAGGTCACAGTTCACAGTTCCCCGTTCACAGTATTCATTTCACACTTCACAGTTCGCAGTTCACAGATCACAGTTCACGGATTACAGTTCACAGTTGACAGTTGACAGTTCACAGTACACACTTCACAGTTCACAGTTCACAGTCCACTGTTCACAGTTCACAGTTCACAGTTGACAGTTCACAGTTCACAGTCTTCATTTCACACTGCAGTCTTCACAGTGCACAGGTTACAGTCCACAGATCACAGTTCACAGTTCTCAGTTCACAGATCACAGTTCACAGTCTTCATTTCACACTTCACAGTTCGCAGTTCACAGTTCACAGATCACAGTTCACAGATTACAGTTCACAGTTGACAGTTGGCAGTTCACAGTACACACTTCACAGTTCACAGTCCACAGTTCACTGTTCACAATTCACAGTTCACAGTTCACAGTCCACAGTTCACTATTCACAGCTCACAGTTCTCAGTGCACAGATCACAGTTCACAGTCTTCATTTCACACTTCACAGTTCGCAGTTCACAGTTCACAGATCACAGTTCACAGTTCACACTTCACAGTTCACAGATCACAGTTCTCAGTTCACAGATCACAGTTCACAGTCTTCATTTCACAGTTCACAGTTCACAGTTCTCAGTTCACAGATCACAGTTCACAGTTCACAGATCACAGACCACAGTTCACTGTTCACAGATCACAGTTCACAGTACACAGTCTTCATTTCATACTTCACAGTTCGCAGTTCACAGTTCACAGTTCACAGGTCACAGTTCACAGGTCACAGTTCACAGTCCACTGGTCACAGTTCTCAGTTCACAGATCACAGTTCACAGACTTCATTTCACAATTCAGTTTTCACAGTTCACAGTTCACAGTTCTCAGTTCACAGATCACAGTTCACAGTCTTCATTTCACAGTTCACAATTCACAGTTCACAGATCACAGACCACAGTTCACTGTTCACAGATCACAGTCCACAGTTCACTGTTCACAATTCACAGATCACAGTTCACAGTTCACAGTTCACAGTTCACAGGTCACAGTTCACAGTTCCCCGTTCACAGTATTCATTTCACACTTCACAGTTCGCAGTTCACAGATCACAGTTCACGGATTACAGTTCACAGTTGACAGTTGACAGTTCACAGTACACACTTCACAGTTCACAGTTCACAGTCCACTGTTCACAGTTCACAGTTCACAGTTGACAGTTCACAGTTCACAGTCTTCATTTCACACTGCAGTCTTCACAGTGCACAGGTTACAGTCCACAGATCACAGTTCACAGTTCTCAGTTCACAGATCACAGTTCACAGTCTTCATTTCACACTTCACAGTTCGCAGTTCACAGTTCACAGATCACAGTTCACAGATTACAGTTCACAGTTGACAGTTGGCAGTTCACAGTACACACTTCACAGTTCACAGTCCACAGTTCACTGTTCACAATTCACAGTTCACAGTTCACAGTCCACAGTTCACTATTCACAGCTCACAGTTCTCAGTGCACAGATCACAGTTCACAGTCTTCATTTCACACTTCACAGTTCGCAGTTCACAGTTCACAGATCACAGACCACAGTTCACTGTTCACAGATCACAGTTCACAGTACACAGTCTTCATTTCATACTTCACAGTTCGCAGTTCACAGTTCACAGTTCACAGGTCACAGTTCACAGTCCACTGCTCACAGTTCACAGTTCTCAGTTCACAGATCACAGTTCACAGACTTCATTTCACAATTCAGTTTTCACAGTTCACAGTTCACAGTTCTCAGTTCACAGATCACAGTTCACAGTCTTGATTTCACAGTTCACAGTTCCCAGTTCGCAGGTCACAGTTCACATTTCACAATTCACTGTCTTCATTTCATTCTTCACAGTTCGCAGTTCACAGTTCACAGGTCACAGATCACAGCCCACTCTTCACAGTTCACAGTTCTCAGTTCACAGATCACAATTCACAGACTTCATTTCACAATTCACTTTTCACAGTTCACAGTTCACAGTTCACAGTTCACAGTTCACAGTTCACAGATCACAGTTCACAGTCTTCATTTCACACTTCAGTCTTCACAGGGCACAGTCCACAGTTCACAGTTCACAGATCACAGTTCACAGTCTTCATTTCACAGTTCACAGATCACAGTTCACAGATCACAGACCACAGTTCACAGTTCACAGTTCACAGTTCTCAGTTCACAGATCACAGTTCACAGTTCACAGATCACAGACCACAGTTCACTGTTCACAGATCACAGTTCACAGTACACAGTCTTCATTTCATACTTCACAGTTCGCAGTTCACAGTTCACAGTTCACAGGTCACAGTTCACAGTCCACTGGTCACAGTTCTCAGTTCACAGATCACAGTTCACAGACTTCATTTCACAATTCAGTTTTCACAGTTCACAGTTCACAGTTCTCAGTTCACAGATCACAGTTCACAGTCTTCATTTCACAGTTCACAATTCACAGTTCACAGATCACAGACCACAGTTCACTGTTCACAGATCACAGTTCACAGTTCACAGTTCACAGTTCACATTTCACAGTCTTCATTTCACACTTCAGTCATCACAGTGCACAGTTCACAGTCCACAGATCACAGTTCACAGTTCTCAGTTCACAGATCACAGTTCACAGTCTTCATTTCACACTTCACAGTTCGCAGTTCACAGTTCAAAGATCACAGTTCATAGTTCACAGTTCACAGTCCACAGTTCACAGTTCACAGATCACAGTTCACAGACTTCATTTCACAATTCAGTCATCACAGTGCACAGTTCACAGTCCACACATCACAGTTCACAGTTCTCAGTTCACAGATCACAGTTCACAGATCACAGTTCACAGACTTCATTTCACAATTCAGTCATCACAGTGCACAGTTCACAGTCCACACATCACAGTTCACAGTTCTCAGTTCACAGATCACAGTTCACAGTCTTCATTTCACACTTCACAGTTCGCAGTTCACAGTTCAAAGATCACAGTTCACAGTTCACAGTTCACAGTCCACAGTTCACTATTCACAGTTCGCAGTTCACAGTTCACAGGTCACAGTTCACAGCCCACTCTTCACAGTTCACAGTTCTCAGTTCACAGATCACAATTCACAGACTTCATTTCACAATTCAGTTTTCACAATTCACAGATCACAGTTCACAGTCTTCATTTCACACTTCAGTCTTCACAGGGCACAGTTCACAGTTCACAGATCACAGTTCACAGTCTTCATTTCACAGTTCACAGATCACTGTTCACAGATCACAGACCACAGTTCACAGTTCACAGTTCACAGTTCACAGTTCTCAGTTCACAGATCACAGATCACAGTCCACAGTTCACTGTTCACAGATCACAGTTCACAGTTCACAGTTCCCAGTTCGCAGGTCACAGTTCACATTTCACAGTTCACAGTCTTCATTTCACACTTCAGTCATCACAGTGCACAGTTCACAGTCCACAGATCACAGTTCACAGTTCTCAGTTCACAGATCACAGTTCACAGTCTTCATTTCACACTTCACAGTTAGCAGTTCACAGTTCAAAGATCACAGTTCACAGATCACAGTTCACAGTCTTCATTTCACACTTCACAGTTCGCAGTTCACAGTTCACAGATCACAGTTCACAGTTCACAGTTCACAGTTCACAGTTCACACTTCACAGTTCACAGATCACAGTTCACAGTTCACAGTTCACAGTTCCCAGTTCGCAGATCACAGTTCACAGATCACAGACCACAGTTTACAGTTCACAGTTCGCAGTTCACAGTTCAGAGGTCACAGTTCACAGATCACAATTCACAGACTTCATTTCACAATTCAGTTTTCACAGTTCACAGTTCACAGTTCACAGTTCTCAGTTCACAGATCACAGACCACAGTTCACAGTTCACAGTTAGCAGTTCACAGTTCAAAGATCACAGTTCACAGTTCACAGTTCACAGTTCACAGTCCACAGTTCACTATTCACAGCTCACAGTTCTCAGTTCACAGATCACAGTTCACAGTCTTCATTTCACACTCACAGTTCGCAGTTCACAGTTCACAGATCACAGTTCACAGTTCACAGTTCACACTTCACAGTTCACAGATCACAGTTCACAGTTCACAGTTCACAGTTCCCAGTTCGCAGGTCACAGTTCACATTTCACAGTTCACTGTCTTCATTTCATACTTCACAGTTCGCAGTTCACAGTTCAGAGGTCACAGTTCACAGCCCACTCTTCACAGTTCACAGTTCTCAGTTCACAGATCACAATTCACAGACTTCATTTCACAATTCAGTTTTCACAGTTCACAGTTCACAGTTCACAGTTCACAGTTCACAGATCACAGTTCACAGTCTTCATTTCACAGTTCACAGTTCACAGTTCACAGTTCACAGTTCACAGATCACAGTTCACAGTCTTCATTTCACAGTTCACAGATCACAGTTCACAGATCACAGACCACAGTTCACAGTTCACAGTTCACAGTTCTCAGTTCACAGATCACATTTCACAGTCTTCATTTCACAGTTCACAGTTCACAGTTCACAGTTCACAGATCACAGTTCACAGTCTTCATTTCACACTTCACAGTTCGCAGTTCACAGTTCACAGATCACAGTTCACAGATTACAGTTCACAGTTGACAGTTGGCAGTTCACAGTACACACTTCACAGTTCACAGTCCACAGTTCACTGTTCACAATTCACAGTTCACAGTTCACAGTCCACAGTTCACTATTCACAGCTCACAGTTCTCAGTGCACAGATCACAGTTCACAGTCTTCATTTCACACTTCACAGTTCGCAGTTCACAGTTCACAGATCACAGTTCACAGTTCACACTTCACAGTTCACAGATCACAGTTCTCAGTTCACAGATCACAGTTCACAGTCTTCATTTCACAGTTCACAGTTCGCAGTTCACAGTCCGCAGTTCACAGTTCACAGATCACAGATCACAGTTCACAGTTCACAGTTCACATTTCACAGTTCACAGTTCACAGTTCACAGTTCACAGTTTACAGTTCTCAGTTCACAGTTGACAGTTCACAGTTCACAGTCTTCATTTCACACTTCAGTCTTCACAGTGCACAGGTTACAGTCCACAGATCACAGTTCACAGTTCTCAGTTCACAGATCACAGTTCACAGTCTTCATTTCACACTTCACAGATCACAGTTCACAGTTCTCAGTTCACAGATCACAGTTCACAGTCTTCATTTCACACTTCACAGTTCGCAGTTCACAGTTCACAGATCACAGTTCACAGATTACAGTTCTCAGTTGACAGTTGACAGTTCACAGTACACACTTCACAGTTCACAGTCCACAGTTCACTGTTCACAATTCACAGATCACGGTTCACAGTTCACAGTTCACAGGTCACAGTTCACAGTTCCCCGTTCACAGTATTCATTTCACACTTCACAGTTCGCAGTTCACAGATCACAGTTCACAGATTACAGTTCACAGTTGACAGTTGACAGTTCACAGTACACACTTCACAGTTCACAGTTCACAGTCCACTGTTCACAGTTCACAGTTCACAGTTAACAGTTCTCAGTTCACAGTTGACAGTTCACAGTTCACAGTCTTCATTTCACACTGCAGTCTTCACAGTGCACAGGTTACAGTCCACAGATCACAGTTCACAGTTCTCAGTTCACAGATCACAGTTCACAGTCTTCATTTCACACTTCACAGTTCGCAGTTCACAGTTCACAGATCACAGTTCACAGCTTACAGTTCACAGTTGACAGTTGGCAGTTCACAGTACACACTTCACAGTTCACAGTCCACAGTTCACTGTTCACAATTCACAGTTCACAGTTCACAGTCCACAGTTCACTATTCACAGCTCACAGTTCTCAGTGCACAGATCACAGTTCACAGTCTTCATTTCACACTTCACAGTTCGCAGTTCACAGTTCACAGATCACAGTTCACAGTTCACACTTCACAGTTCACAGATCACAGTTCTCAGTTCACAGATCACAGTTCACAGTCTTCATTTCACAGTTCACAGTTCACAGTTCACAGATCACAGACCACAGTTCACTGTTCACAGATCACAGTTCACAGTACACAGTCTTCATTTCATACTTCACAGTTCGCAGTTCACAGTTCACAGTTCACAGGTCACAGTTCACAGTCCACTGCTCACAGTTCACAGTTCTCAGTTCACAGATCACAGTTCACAGACTTCATTTCACAATTCAGTTTTCACAGTTCACAGTTCACAGTTCTTAGTTCACAGATCACAGTTCACAGTCTTGATTTCACAGTTCACAATTCACAGTTCACAGATCACAGACCACAGTTCACTGTTCACAGATCACAGTTCACAGTTCACAGTTCACAGTTCACATATCACAGTCTTCATTTCACACTTCAGTCATCACAGTGCACAGTTCAGAGTCCACAGATCACAGTTCACAGTTCTCAGTTCACAGATCACAGTTCACAGTCTTCATTTCACACTTCACAGTTCGCAGTTCACAGTTCAAAGATCACAGTTCACAGTTCACAGTTCACAGTTCACAGTCCACAGTTCACTATTCACAGCTCACAGTTCTCAGTTCACAGATCACAGTTCACAGTCTTCATTTCACACTTCACAGTTCGCAGTTCACAGTTCACAGTTCACAGATCACAGTTCACAGTTCACAGTTCACACTTCACAGTTCACAGATCACAGTTCACTGTTCACAGTTCACAGTTCACAGTTCCCAGTTCGCAGGTCACAGTTCACATTTCACAATTCACTGTCTTCATTTCATTCTTCACAGTTCGCAGTTCACAGTTCACAGGTCACAGTTCACAGCCCACTCTTCACAGTTCACAGTTCTCAGTTCACAGATCACAATTCACAGACTTCATTTCACAATTCACTTTTCACAGTTCACAGTTCACAGTTCACAGTTCACAGTTCACAGTTCACAGTTCACAGATCACAGTTCACAGTCTTCATTTCACACTTCAGTCTTCACAGGGCACAGTTCACAGTTCACAGTTCACAGATCACAGTTCACAGTCTTCATTTTACAGTTCACAGATCACAGTTCACAGTTCACAGATCACAGACCACAGTTCACAGTTCACAGTTCACAGTTCACAGTTCTCAGTTCACAGATCACAGTTCACAGTTCACAGATCACAGACCACAGTTGACTGTTCACAGATCACAGTTCACAGTACACAGTCTTCATTTCATACTTCACAGTTCGCAGTTCACAGTTCACAGTTCACAGGTCACAGTTCACAGTCCACTGGTGACAGTTCTCAGTTCACAGATCACAGTTCACAGACTTCATTTCACAATTCAGTTTTCACAGTTCACAGTTCTCAGTTCACAGATCACAGTTCACAGTTTTCATTTCACAGTTCACAGTTCACAGTTCCCCGTTCACAGTATTCATTTCACATTTCACAGTTCGCAGTTCACAGTTGACAGTCCACAGTTCACAGTTCACAGTTCACAGTTTACAGTTCTCAGTTCACAGTTCACAGTTCACAGTTCACAGTCCACAGTTCACAGTTCACAGTTCTCAGTTCACACATCACAGTTCACAGTCTTCATTTCACACTTCACAGTTCGCAGTTCACAGTTCACAGATCACAGTTCACAGTTCACACTTCACAGTTCACAGATCACAGTTCTCAGTTCACAGATCACAGTTCACAGTCTTCATTTCACAGTTCACAGTTCGCAGTTCACAGTCCGCAGTTCACAGTTCACAGATCACAGATCACAGTTCACAGTTCACAGTTCACATTTCACAGTTCACAGTTCACAGTTCACAGTTCACAGTTCACAGTTCACAGTTCACAGTTTACAGTTCTCAGTTCACAGTTGACAGTTCACAGTTAACAGTCTTCATTTCACACTTCAGTCTTCACAGTGCACAGGTTACAGTCCACAGATCACAGTTCACAGTTCTCAGTTCACAGATCACAGTTCACAGTCTTCATTTCACACTTCACAGTTCGCAGTTCACAGTTCACAGATCACAGTTCACAGTTCACACTTCACAGTTCACAGATCACAGTTCTCAGTTCACAGATCACAGTTCACAGTCTTCATTTCACAGTTCACAGTTCACAGTTCACAGATCACAGACCACAGTTCACTGTTCACAGATCACAGTTCACAGGTCACAGTTCACAGTCCACTGCTCACAGTTCACAGTTCTCAGTTCACAGATCACAGTTCACAGACTTCATTTCACAATTCAGTTTTCACAGTTCACTGTTCACAGTTCTCAGTTCACAGATCACAGTTCACAGTCTTGATTTCACAGTTCACAATTCACAGTTCACAGATCACAGACGACAGTTCACTGTTCACAGATCACAGATCACAGTTCACAGTTCACAGTTCACATTTCACAGTCTTCATTTCACACTTCAGTCATCACAGTGCACAGTTCAGAGTCCACAGATCACAGTTCACAGTTCTCAGTTCACAGATCACAGTTCACAGTCTTCATTTCACATTTCACAGTTCGCAGTTCACAGTTGACAGTCCACAGTTCATAGTTCACAGTTCACAGTTTACAGTTCTCAGTTCACAGTTCACAGTTCACAGTTCACAGTCCACAGTTCACAGTTCACAGTTCTCAGTTCACACATCACAGTTCACAGTCTTCATTTCACACTTCACAGTTCGCAGTTCACAGTTCACAGATCACAGTTCACAGTTCACACTTCACAGTTCACAGATCACAGTTCTCAGTTCACAGATCACAGTTCACAGTCTTCATTTCACAGTTCACAATTCGCAGTTCACAGTCCGCAGTTCACAGTTCACAGATCACAGATCACAGTTCACAGTTCACATTTCACAGTTCACAGTTCACAGTTCACAGTTCACAGTTCACAGTTCACAGTTTACAGTTCTCAGTTCACAGTTGACAGTTCACAGTTCACAGTCTTCATTTCACACTTCAGTCTTCACAGTGCACAGGTTACAGTCCACAGATCACAGTTCACAGTTCTCAGTTCACAGATCACAGTTCACAGTCTTCATTTCACACTTCACAGTTCGCAGTTCACAGTTCACAGATCACAGTTCACAGATTACAGTTCTCAGTTGACAGTTGACAGTTCACAGTACACACTTCACAGTTCACAGTCCACAGTTCACTGTTCACAATTCACAGATCACAGTTCCCAGTTCACAGTTCACAGTTCACAGGTCACAGTTCACAGTTCCCCGTTCACAGTATTCATTTCACACTTCACAGTTCGCAGTTCACAGATCACAGTTCACAGATTACAGTTCACAGTTGACAGTTGACAGTTCACAGTACACACTTCACAGTTCACAGTTCACAGTCCACTGTTCACAGTTCACAGTTCACAGTTTACAGTTCTCAGTTCACAGTTGACAGTTCACAGTTCACAGTCTTCATTTCACACTGCAGTCTTCACAGTGCACAGGTTACAGTCCACAGATCACAGTTCACAGTTCTCAGTTCACAGATCACAATTCACAGTCTTCATTTCACACTTCACAGTTCGCAGTTCACAGTTCACAGATCACAGTTCACAGATTACAGTTCACAGTTGACAGTTGGCAGTTCACAGTACACACTTCACAGTTCACAGTCCACAGTTCACTGTTCACAATTCACAGTTCACAGTTCACAGTCCACAGTTCACTATTCACAGCTCACAGTTCTCAGTGCACAGATCACAGTTCACAGTCTTCATTTCACACTTCACAGTTCGCAGTTCACAGTTCACAGATCACAGTTCACAGTTCACACTTCACAGTTCACAGATCACAGTTCTCAGTTCACAGATCACAGTTCACAGTCTTCATTTCACAGTTCACAGTTCACAGTTCACAGATCACAGACCACAGTTCACTGTTCACAGATCACAGTTCACAGTACACAGTCTTCATTTCATACTTCACAGTTCGCAGTTCACAGTTCACAGTTCACAGGTCACAGTTCACAGTCCACTGCTCACAGTTCACAGTTCTCAGTTCACAGATCACAGTTCACAGACTTCATTTCACAATTCAGTTTTCACAGTTCACAGTTCACAGTTCTTAGTTCACAGATCACAGTTCACAGTCTTGATTTCACAGTTCACAATTCACAGTTCACAGATCACAGACCACAGTTCACTGTTCACAGATCACAGTTCACAGTTCACAGTTCACATTTCACAGTCTTCATTTCACACTTCAGTCATCACAGTGCACAGTTCAGAGTCCACAGATCACAGTTCACAGTTCTCAGTTCACAGATCACAGTTCACAGTCTTCATTTCACACTTCACAGTTCGCAGTTCACAGTTCAAAGATCACAGTTCACAGTTCACAGTTCACAGTTCACAGTCCACAGTTCACTATTCACAGCTCACAGTTCTCAGTTCACAGATCACAGTTCACAGTCTTCATTTCACACTTCACAGTTCGCAGTTCACAGTTCACAGATCACAGTTCACAGTTCACAGTTCACACTTCACAGTTCACAGATCACAGTTCACAGTTCACAGTTCACAGTTCACATTTCACAGTCTTCATTTCACACTTCAGTCATCACAGTGCACAGTTCAGAGTCCACAGATCACAGTTCACAGTTCTCAGTTCACAGATCACAGTTCACAGTCTTCATTTCACATTTCACAGTTCGCAGGTCACAGTTGACAGTCCACAGTTCACAGTTCACAGTTCACAGTTTACAGTTCTCAGTTCACAGTTCACAGTTCACAGTTCACAGTCCACAGTTCACAGTTCACAGTTCTCAGTTCACACATCACAGTTCACAGTCTTCATTTCACACTTCACAGTTCGCAGTTCACAGTTCACAGATCACAGTTCACAGTTCACACTTCACAGTTCACAGATCACAGTTCTCAGTTCACAGATCACAGTTCACAGTCTTCATTTCACAGTTCACAGTTCGCAGTTCACAGTCCGCAGTTCACAGTTCACAGATCACAGATCACAGTTCACAGTTCACAGTTCACATTTCACAGTTCACAGTTCACAGTTCACAGTTCACAGTTCACAGTTCACAGTTTACAGTTCTCAGTTCACAGTTGACAGTTCACAGTTCACAGTCTTCATTTCACAATTCAGTTTTCACAGTTCACAGTTCTCAGTTCACAGATCACAGTTCACAGTTTTCATTTCACAGTTCACAGTTCACAGTTCCCCGTTCACAGTATTCATTTCACATTTCACAGTTCGCAGTTCACAGTTGACAGTCCACAGTTCACAGTTCACAGTTCACAGTTTACAGTTCTCAGTTCACAGTTCACAGTTCACAGTCCACAGTTCACAGTTCACAGTTCTCAGTTCACACATCACAGTTCACAGTCTTCATTTCACACTTCACAGTTCGCAGTTCACAGTTCACAGATCACAGTTCACAGTTCACACTTCACAGTTCACAGATCACAGTTCTCAGTTCACAGATCACAGTTCACAGTCTTCATTTCACAGTTCACAGTTCGCAGTTCACAGTCCGCAGTTCACAGTTCACAGATCACAGATCACAGTTCACAGTTCACAGTTCACATTTCACAGTTCACAGTTCACAGTTCACAGTTCACAGTTTACAGTTCTCAGTTCACAGTTGACAGTTCACAGTTCACAGTCTTCATTTCACACTTCAGTCTTCACAGTGCACAGGTTACAGTCCACAGATCACAGTTCACAGTTCTCAGTTCACAGATCACAGTTCACAGTCTTCATTTCACACTTCACAGATCACAGTTCACAGTTCTCAGTTCACAGATCACAGTTCACAGTCTTCATTTCACACTTCACAGTTCGCAGTTCACAGTTCACAGATCACAGTTCACAGATTACAGTTCTCAGTTAACAGTTGACAGTTCACAGTACACACTTCACAGTTCACAGTCCACAGTTCACTGTTCACAATTCACAGATCACGGTTCACAGTTCACAGTTCACAGTTCACAGTTCACAGGTCACAGTTCACAGTTCCCCGTTCACAGTATTCATTTCACACTTCACAGTTCGCAGTTCACAGATCACAGTTCACAGATTACAGTTCACAGTTGACAGTTGACAGTTCACAGTACACACTTCACAGTTCACAGTTCACAGTCCACTGTTCACAGTTCACAGTTCACAGTTAACAGTTCTCAGTTCACAGTTGACAGTTCACAGTTCACAGTCTTCATTTCACACTGCAGTCTTCACAGTGCACAGGTTACAGTCCACAGATCACAGTTCACAGTTCTCAGTTCACAGATCACAGTTCACAGTCTTCATTTCACACTTCACAGTTCGCAGTTCACAGTTCACAGATCACAGTTCACAGCTTACAGTTCACAGTTGACAGTTGGCAGTTCACAGTACACACTTCACAGTTCACAGTCCACAGTTCACTGTTCACAATTCACAGTTCACAGTTCACAGTCCACAGTTCACTATTCACAGCTCACAGTTCTCAGTGCACAGATCACAGTTCACAGTCTTCATTTCACACTTCACAGTTCGCAGTTCACAGTTCACAGATCACAGTTCACAGTTCACACTTCACAGTTCACAGATCACAGTTCTCAGTTCACAGATCACAGTTCACAGTCTTCATTTCACAGTTCACAGTTCACAGATCACAGACCACAGTTCACTGTTCACAGATCACAGTTCACAGGTCACAGTTCACAGTCCACTGCTCACAGTTCACAGTACTCAGTTCACAGATCACAGTTCACAGACTTCATTTCACAATTCAGTTTTCACAGTTCACAGTTCACAGTTCTCAGTTCACAGATCACAGTTGACAGTCTTGATTTCACAGTTCACAATTCACAGTTCACAGATCACAGACCACAGTTCACTGTTCACAGATCACAGATCACAGTTCACAGTTCACAGTTCACATATCACAGTCTTCATTTCACACTTCAGTCATCACAGTGCACAGTTCAGAGTCCACAGATCACAGTTCACAGTTCTCAGTTCACAGATCACAGTTCACAGTCTTCATTTCACACTTCACAGTTCGCAGTTCACAGTTCAAAGATCACAGTTCACAGTTCACAGTTCACAGTTCACAGTTCACAGTTCACAGTCCACAGTTCACTATTCACAGCTCACAGTTCTCAGTTCACAGATCACAGTTCACAGTCTTCATTTCACACTTCACAGTTCGCAGTTCACAGTTCACAGTTCACAGATCACAGTTCACAGTTCACAGTTCACACTTCACAGTTCACAGATCACAGTTCACTGTTCACAGTTCACAGTTCACAGTTCCCAGTTCGCAGGTCACAGTTCACATTTCACAATTCACAGACTTCATTTCACAATTCACTTTTCACAGTTCACAGTTCACAGTTCACAGTTCACAGTTCACAGTTCACAGTTCACAGTCTTCATTTCACACTTCAGTCTTCACAGGGCACAGTTCACAGTTCACAGTTCACAGATCACAGTTCACAGTCTTCATTTCACAGTTCACAGATCACAGTTCACAGTTCACAGATCACAGACCACAGTTCACAGTTCACAGTTCACAGTTCTCAGTTCACAGATCACAGTTCACAGTTCACAGATCACAGACCACAGTTGACTGTTCACAGATCACAGTTCACAGTACACAGTCTTCATTTCATACTTCACAGTTCGCAGTTCACAGTTCACAGTTCACAGGTCACAGTTCACAGTCCACTGGTGACAGTTCTCAGTTCACAGATCACAGTTCACAGACTTCATTTCACAATTCAGTTTTCACAGTTCACAGTTCTCAGTTCACAGATCACAGTTCACAGTTTTCATTTCACAGTTCACAGTTCACAGTTCCCCGTTCACAGTATTCATTTCACATTTCACAGTTCGCAGTTCACAGTTGACAGTCCACAGTTCACAGTTCACAGTTCACAGTTTACAGTTCTCAGTTCACAGTTCACAGTTCACAGTTCACAGTCCACAGTTCACAGTTCACAGTTCTCAGTTCACACATCACAGTTCACAGTCTTCATTTCACACTTCACAGTTCGCAGTTCACAGTTCACAGATCACAGTTCACAGTTCACACTTCACAGTTCACAGATCACAGTTCTCAGTTCACAGATCACAGTTCACAGTCTTCATTTCACAGTTCACAGTTCGCAGTTCACAGTCCGCAGTTCACAGTTCACAGATCACAGATCACAGTTCACAGTTCACAGTTCACATTTCACAGTTCACAGTTCACAGTTCACAGTTCACAGTTCACAGTTCACAGTTCACAGTTTACAGTTCTCAGTTCACAGTTGACAGTTCACAGTTAACAGTCTTCATTTCACACTTCAGTCTTCACAGTGCACAGGTTACAGTCCACAGATCACAGTTCACAGTTCTCAGTTCACAGATCACAGTTCACAGTCTTCATTTCACACTTCACAGTTCGCAGTTCACAGTTCACAGATCACAGTTCACAGTTCACACTTCACAGTTCACAGATCACAGTTCTCAGTTCACAGATCACAGTTCACAGTCTTCATTTCACAGTTCACAGTTCACAGATCACAGACCACAGTTCACTGTTCACAGATCACAGTTCACAGGTCACAGTTCACAGTCCACTGCTCACAGTTCACAGTTCTCAGTTCACAGATCACAGTTCACAGACTTCATTTCACAATTCAGTTTTCACAGTTCACTGTTCACAGTTCTCAGTTCACAGATCACAGTTCACAGTCTTGATTTCACAGTTCACAATTCACAGTTCACAGATCACAGACGACAGTTCACTGTTCACAGATCACAGTTCACAGTTCACAGTTCACATTTCACAGTCTTCATTTCACACTTCAGTCATCACAGTGCACAGTTCAGAGTCCACAGATCACAGTTCACAGTTCTCAGTTCACAGATCACAGTTCACAGTCTTCATTTCACATTTCACAGTTCGCAGTTCACAGTTGACAGTCCACAGTTCACAGTTCACAGTTCACAGTTTACAGTTCTCAGTTCACAGTTCACAGTTCACAGTTCACAGTCCACAGTTCACAGTTCACAGTTCTCAGTTCACACATCACAGTTCACAGTCTTCATTTCACACTTCACAGTTCGCAGTTCACAGTTCACAGATCACAGTTCACAGTTCACACTTCACAGTTCACAGATCACAGTTCTCAGTTCACAGATCACAGTTCACAGTCTTCATTTCACAGTTCACAGTTCGCAGTTCACAGTCCGCAGTTCACAGTTCACAGATCACAGATCACAGTTCACAGTTCACAGTTCACATTTCACAGTTCACAGTTCACAGTTCACAGTTCACAGTTCACAGTTCACAGTTTACAGTTCTCAGTTCACAGTTGACAGTTCACAGTTCACAGTCTTCATTTCACACTTCAGTCTTCACAGTGCACAGGTTACAGTCCACAGATCACAGTTCACAGTTCTCAGTTCACAGATCACAGTTCACAGTCTTCATTTCACACTTCACAGTTCGCAGTTCACAGTTCACAGATCACAGTTCACAGATTACAGTTCTCAGTTGACAGTTGACAGTTCACAGTACACACTTCACAGTTCACAGTCCACAGTTCACTGTTCACAATTCACAGATCACAGTTCCCAGTTCACAGTTCACAGTTCACAGGTCACAGTTCACAGTTCCCCGTTCACAGTATTCATTTCACACTTCACAGTTCGCAGTTCACAGATCACAGTTCACAGATTACAGTTCACAGTTGACAGTTGACAGTTCACAGTACACACTTCACAGTTCACAGTTCACAGTCCACTGTTCACAGTTCACAGTTCACAGTTTACAGTTCTCAGTTCACAGTTGACAGTTCACAGTTCACAGTCTTCATTTCACACTGCAGTCGTCACAGTGCACAGGTTACAGTCCACAGATCACAGTTCACAGTTCTCAGTTCACAGATCACAATTCACAGTCTTCATTTCACACTTCACAGTTCGCAGTTCACAGTTCACAGATCACAGTTCACAGATTACAGTTCACAGTTGACAGTTGGCAGTTCACAGTACACACTTCACAGTTCACAGTCCACAGTTCACTGTTCACAATTCACAGTTCACAGTTCACAGTCCACAGTTCACTATTCACAGCTCACAGTTCTCAGTGCACAGATCACAGTTCACAGTCTTCATTTCACACTTCACAGTTCGCAGTTCACAGTTCACAGATCACAGTTCACAGTTC
This sequence comes from Lasioglossum villosulum, assembly GCA_963971365.1. Taxonomy (NCBI): domain Eukaryota; kingdom Metazoa; phylum Arthropoda; class Insecta; order Hymenoptera; family Halictidae; genus Lasioglossum; species Lasioglossum villosulum. Next base: position 1,620,306 of record CAXARU010000031.1, on the reverse strand, counting down.
ACACTTCACAGTTCACAGATCACAGTTCTCAGTTCACAGATCACAGTTCACAGTCTTCATTTCACAGTTCACAGTTCACAGTTCACAGATCACAGACCACAGTTCACTGTTCACAGATCACAGTTCACAGTACACAGTCTTCATTTCATACTTCACAGTTCGCAGTTCACAGTTCACAGTTCACAGGTCACAGTTCACAGTCCACTGCTCACAGTTCACAGTTCTCAGTTCACAGATCACAGTTCACAGACTTCATTTCACAATTCAGTTTTCACAGTTCACAGTTCACAGTTCTTAGTTCACAGATCACAGTTCACAGTCTTGATTTCACAGTTCACAATTCACAGTTCACAGATCACAGTTCACAGTTCACAGTTCACAGTTCACAGTTCACAGTCCACAGTTCACTATTCACAGCTCACAGTTCTCAGTTCACAGATCACAGTTCACAGTCTTCATTTCACACTTCACAGTTCGCAGTTCACAGTTCACAGATCACAGTTCACAGTTCACAGTTCACAGTTCACAGTTCACAGTTCACATTTCACAGTCTTCATTTCACACTTCAGTCATCACAGTGCACAGTTCAGAGTCCACAGATCACAGTTCACAGTTCTCAGTTCACAGATCACAGTTCACAGTCTTCATTTCACACTTCACAGTTCGCAGTTCACAGTTCAAAGATCACAGTTCACAGTTCACAGTTCACAGTTCACAGTCCACAGTTCACTATTCACAGCTCACAGTTCTCAGTTCACAGATCACAGTTCACAGTCTTCATTTCACACTTCACAGTTCGCAGTTCACAGTTCACAGATCACAGTTCACAGTTCACAGTTCACACTTCACAGTTCACAGATCACAGTTCACAGTTCACAGTTCACAGTTCACAGTTCACAGTTCCCAGTTCGCAGGTCACAGTTCACATTTCACAATTCACTGTCTTCATCTCATTCTTCACAGTTCGCAGTTCACAGTTCACAGGTCACAGTTCACAGCCCACTCTTCACAGTTCACAGTTCTCAGTTCACAGATCACAATTCACAGACTTCATTTCACAATTCACTTTTCACAGTTCACAGTTCAAAGATCACAGTTCACAGTTCACAGTTCACAGTTCACAGTCCACAGTTCACTATTCACAGCTCACAGTTCTCAGTTCACAGATCACAGTTCACAGTCTTCATTTCACACTTCACAGTTCGCAGTTCACAGTTCACAGATCACAGTTCACACTTCACAGTTCGCAGTTCACAGTTCACAGGTCACAGTTCACAGCCCACTCTTCACAGTTCACAGTTCTCAGTTCACAGATCACAATTCACAGACTTCATTTCACAATTCACTTTTCACAGTTCACAGTTCACAGTTCACAGTTCACAGTTCACAGTTCACAGTTCACAGATCACAGTTCACAGTCTTCATTTCACACTTCAGTCTTCACAGGGCACAGTTCACAGTTCACAGTTCACAGATCACAGTTCACAGTCTTCATTTCACAGTTCACAGATCACAGTTCACAGATCACAGACCACAGTTCACAGTTCACACTTCACAGTTCGCAGTTCACAGTTCACAGGTCACAGTTCACAGCCCACTCTTCACAGTTCACAGTTCTCAGTTCACAGATCACAATTCACAGACTTCATTTCACAATTCACTTTTCACAGTTCACAGTTCACAGTTCACAGTTCACAGTTCACAGATCACAGTTCACAGTCTTCATTTCACACTACAGTCTTCACAGGGCACAGTTCACAGTTCACAGTTCACAGATCACAGTTCACAGTCTTCATTTCACAGTTCACAGATCACAGTTCACAGTACACAGTCTTCATTTCATACTTCACAGTTCGCAGTTCACAGTTCACAGTTCACAGTTCCCAGTTCGCAGGTCACAGTTCACATTTCACAATTCACTGTCTTCATTTCATTCTTCACAGTTCGCAGTTCACAGTTCACAGGTCACAGATCACAGCCCACTCTTCACAGTTCACAGTTCTCAGTTCACAGATCACAATTCACTTTTCACAGTTCACAGTTCACAGTTGACAGTTGGCAGTTCACAGTACACACTTCACAGTTCACAGTCCACAGTTCACTGTTCACAATTCACAGTTCACAGTTCACAGTCCACAGTTCACTATTCACAGCTCACAGTTCTCAGTGCACAGATCACAGTTCACAGTCTTCATTTCACACTTCACAGTTCGCAGTTCACAGTTCACAATTCACAGTTCACAGTTCACACTTCACAGTTCACAGATCACAGTTCTCAGTTCACAGATCACAGTTCACAGTCTTCATTTCACAGTTCACAGTTCACAGTTCACAGATCACAGACCACAGTTCACTGTTCACAGATCACAGTTCACAGTACACAGTCTTCATTTCATACTTCACAGTTCGCAGTTCACAGTTCACAGTTCACAGGTCACAGTTCACAGTCCACTGCTCACAGTTCACAGTTCTCAGTTCACAGATCACAGTTCACAGACTTCATTTCACAATTCAGTTTTCACAGTTCACAGTTCACAGTTCACAGTTCTCAGTTCACAGATCACAGTTCACAGTCTTGATTTCACAGTTCACAGTTCCCAGTTCGCAGGTCACAGTTCACATTTCACAATTCACTGTCTTCATTTCATTCTTCACAGTTCGCAGTTCACAGTTCACAGGTCACAGATCACAGCCCACTCTTCACAGTTCACAGTTCTCAGTTCACAGATCACAATTCACTTTTCACAGTTCACAGTTCACAGTTCACAGTTCACAGTTCACAGTTCACAGATCACAGTTCACAGTCTTCATTTCACTCTTCAGTCTTCACAGGGCACAGTCCACAGTTCACAGATCACAGTTCACAGTCTTCATTTCACAGTTCACAGATCACAGTTCACAGATCACAGACCACAGTTCACAGTTCACAGTTCACAGTTCTCAGTTCACAGATCACAGTTCACAGTTCACAGTTCACAGATCACAGACCACAGTTCACTGTTCACAGATCACAGTTCACAGTACACAGTCTTCATTTCATACTTCACAGTTCGCAGTTCACAGTTCACAGTTCACAGGTCACAGTTCACAGTCCACTGGTCACAGTTCTCAGTTCACAGATCACAGTTCACAGACTTCATTTCACAATTCAGTTTTCACAGTTCACAGTTCACAGTTCTCAGTTCACAGATCACAGTTCACAGTCTTCATTTCACAGTTCACAATTCACAGTTCACAGATCACAGACCACAGTTCACTGTTCACAGATCACAGTTCACAGTTCACAGTTCACAGTTCACATTTCACAGTCTTCATTTCACACTTCAGTCATCACAGTGCACAGTTCACAGTCCACAGATCACAGTTCACAGTTCTCAGTTCACAGATCACAGTTCACAGTCTTCATTTCACACTTCACAGTTCGCAGTTCACAGTTCTAAGATCACAGTTCATAGTTCACAGTTCACAGTCCACAGTTCACAGTTCACAGATCACAGTTCACAGACTTCATTTCACAATTCAGTTTTCACAGTTCACAGTTCACAGTTCTCAGTTCACAGATCCCAGTTCGCAGGTCACAGTTCACATTTCACAGTTCACTGTCTTCATTTCATACTTCACAGTTCGCAGTTCACAGTTCACAGGTCACAGTTCACAGCCCACTCTTCACAGTTCACAGTTCTCAGTTCACAGATCACAATCCACAGACTTCATTTCACAATTCAGTTTTCACAATTCACAGATCACAGTTCACAGTCTTCATTTCACACTTCAGTCTTCACAGGGCACAGTTCACAGTTCACAGATCACAGTTCACAGTCTTCATTTCACAGTTCACAGATCACTGTTCACAGATCACAGACCACAGTTCACAGTTCACAGTTCACAATTCTCAGTTCACAGATCACAGATCACAGTCCACAGTTCACTGTTCACAGATCACAGTTCACAGTTCACAGTTCACAGCTCACATTTCACAGTCTTCATTTCACACTTCAGTCATCACAGTGCACAGTTCACAGTCCACAGATCACAGTTCACAGTTCTCAGTTCACAGATCACAGTTCACAGTCTTCATTTCACACTTCACAGTTAGCAGTTCACAGTTCAAAGATCACAGTTCACAGATCACAGTTCACAGTCTTCATTTCACACTTCACAGTTCGCAGTTCACAGTTCACAGATCACAGTTCACAGTTCACACTTCACACTTCACAGTTCACAGATCACAGTTCACAGTTCACAGTTCACAGTTCCCAGTTCGCAGATCACAGTTCACAGATCACAGACCACAGTTCACAGTTCACAGTTCGCAGTTCACAGTTCAGAGGTCACAGTTCACAGATCACAATTCACAGACTTCATTTCACAATTCAGTTTTCACAGTTCACAGTTCACAGTTCACAGTTCACAGTTCACAGTTCACAGATCACAGTTCACAGTCTTCATTTCACACTTCAGTCTTCACAGGGCACAGTTCAAAGTTCACAGTTCACAGATCACAGTTCACAGTCTTCATTTCACAGTTCACAGATCACAGTTCACAGATCACAGACCACAGTTCACAGTTCACAGTTCTCAGTTCACAGATCACAGTTCACAGTCTTCATTTCACAGTTCACAGTTCACAGTTCACAGGTCACAGTCCACAGTCCACTGCTCACAGTTCACAGTTCTCAGTTCACAGATCACAGTTCACAGACTTCATTTCACAATTCAGTTTTCACAGTTAACAGTTCACAGTTCTCAGTTCACAGATCACAGTTCACAGTCTTCATTTCACAGTTCACAGTTCACAGATCACAGTTCACAGTCTTCATTTCACACTTCAGAGTTAGCAGTTCACAGTTGACAGTTCACAGTTCACAGTCTTCATTTCACACTTCAGTCTTCACAGTGCACAGGTTACAGTCCACAGATCACAGTTCACAGTTCTCAGTTCACAGATCACAGTTCACAGTCTTCATTTCACACTTCACAGTTCGCAGTTCACAGTTCACAGATCACAGTTCACAGATTACAGTTCTCAGTTGACAGTTGACAGTTCACAGTACACACTTCACAGTTCACAGTCCACAGTTCACTGTTCACAATTCACAGATCACAGTTCACAGTTCACAGTTCACAGTTCACAGGTCACAGTTCACAGTTCCCCGTTCACAGTATTCATTTCACACTTCACAGTTCGCAGTTCACAGATCACAGTTCACAGATTACAGTTCACAGTTGACAGTTGACAGTTCACAGTACACACTTCACAGTTCACAGTTCACAGTCCACTGTTCACAGTTGACAGTTCACAGTTCACAGTCTTCATTTCACACTGCAGTCTTCACAGTGCACAGGTTACAGTCCACAGATCACAGTTCACAGTTCTCAGTTCACAGATCACAGTTCACAGCCTTCATTTCACACTTCACAGTTAGCAGTTCACAGTTCAAAGATCACAGTTCACAGTTCACAGTTCACAGTTCACAGTCCACAGTTCACTATTCACAGCTCACAGTTCTCAGTTCACAGATCACAGTTCACAGTCTTCATTTCACACTTCACAGTTCGCAGTTTACAGTTCACAGTTCACAGTCCACAGTTCACAGTTCACAGTTCTCAGTTCACAGATCACAGTTCACAGTCTTCATTTCACAGTTCACAGTTCCCCGTTCACAGTATTCATTTCACACTTCACAGTTCGCAGTTCACAGTTGACAGTTCACAGTCCACAGTTCACTATTCACAGTTCACAGTTCTCAGTTCACAGATCACAGTTCACAGTCTTCATTTCACAGTTCACAGTTCACAGTTCACAGTTCACAGATCACAGACCACAGTTCACTGTTCACAGATCACAGTTCACAGTACACAGTCTTCATTTCATACTTCACAGTTCGCAGTTCACAGTTCACAGTTCACAGGTCACAGTTCACAGTCCACTGCTCACAGTTGAGAGTTCTCAGTTCACCGATCACAGTTCACAGACTTCATTTCACAATTCAGTTTTCACAGTTCACAGTTCACAGTTCCCAGTTCACAGATCACAGTTCACAGTCTTCATTTCACAGTTCACAATTCACAGTTCACAGATCACAGACCACAGTTCACTGTTCACAGATCACAGTTCACAGTTCACAGTTCACATTTCACAGTCTTCATTTCACACTTCAGTCATCACAGTGCACAGTTCACATTCCACAGATCACAGTTCACAGTTCTCAGTTCACAGATCACAGTTCACAGTCTTCATTTCACAATTCAGTTTTCACAGTTAACAGTTCACAGTTCTCAGTTCACAGATCACAGTTCACAGTCTTCATTTCACAGTTCACAGTTCACAGATCACAGTTCACAGTCTTCATTTCACACTTCACAGTTAGCAGTTCACAGTTGACAGTTCACAGTTCACAGTCTTCATTTCACACTTCAGTCTTCACAGTGCACAGGTTACAGTCCACAGATCACAGTTCACAGTTCTCAGTTCACAGATCACAGTTCACAGTCTTCATTTCACACTTCACAGTTCGCAGTTCACAGTTCACAGATCACAGTTCACAGATTACAGTTCTCAGTTGACAGTTGACAGTTCACAGTACACACTTCACAGTTCACAGTCCACAGTTCACTGTTCACAATTCACAGATCACAGTTCACAGTTCACAGTTCACAGTTCACAGTTCACAGGTCACAGTTCACAGTTCCCCGTTCACAGTATTCATTTCACACTTCACAGTTCGCAGTTCACAGATCACAGTTCACAGATTACAGTTCACAGTTGACAGTTGACAGTTCACAGTACACACTTCACAGTTCACAGTTCACAGTCCACTGTTCACAGTTGACAGTTCACAGTTCACAGTCTTCATTTCACACTGCAGTCTTCACAGTGCACAGGTTACAGTCCACAGATCACAGTTCACAGTTCTCAGTTCACAGATCACAGTTCACAGCCTTCATTTCACACTTCACAGTTAGCAGTTCACAGTTCAAAGATCACAGTTCACAGTTCACAGTTCACAGTTCACAGTCCACAGTTCACTATTCACAGCTCACAGTTCTCAGTTCACAGATCACAGTTCACAGTCTTCATTTCACACTTCACAGTTCGCAGTTTACAGTTCACAGTTCACAGTCCACAGTTCACATTTCACAGTTCTCAGTTCACAGATCACAGTTCACAGTCTTCATTTCACAGTTCACAGTTCCCCGTTCACAGTATTCATTTCACACTTCACAGTTCGCAGTTCACAGTTGACAGTTCACAGTCCACAGTTCACTATTCACAGTTCACAGTTCTCAGTTCACAGATCACAGTTCACAGTCTTCATTTCACACTTAACAGTTCGCAGTTCACAGTTCACAGATCACAGTTCACAGTTCACAGTTCACAGTTCACAGATCACAGTTCACAGTTCACACTTCACAGTTCACAGATCACAGTTCTCAGTTCACAGATCACAGTTCACAGTCTTCATTTCACAGTTCACAGTTCACAGTTCACAGATCACAGACCACAGTTCACTGTTCACAGATCACAGTTCACAGTACACAGTCTTCATTTCATACTTCACAGTTCGCAGTTCACAGTTCACAGTTCACAGGTCACAGTTCACAGTCCACTGCTCACAGTTGAGAGTTCTCAGTTCACAGATCACAGTTCACAGACTTCATTTCACAATTCAGTTTTCACAGTTCACAGTTCACAGTTCACAGTTCCCAGTTCACAGATCACAGTTCACAGTCTTCATTTCACAGTTCACAATTCACAGTTCACAGATCACAGACCACAGTTCACTGTTCACAGATCACAGTTCACAGTTCACAGTTCACATTTCACAGTCTTCATTTCACACTTCAGTCATCACAGTGCACAGTTCACATTCCACAGATCACAGTTCACAGTTCTCAGTTCACAGATCACAGTTCACAGTCTTCATTTCACACTTCACAGTTCGCAGTTCACAGTTCAAAGATCACAGTTCACAGTTCACAGTTCACAGTTCACAGTTCACAGTTCACAGTTCACAGTCCACAGTTCACTATTCACAGCTCACAGTTCTCAGTTCACAGATCACAGTTCACAGTCTTCATTTCATACTTCACAGTTCGCAGTTCACAGTTCACAGTTCAAAGGTCACAGTTCACAGTCCACTGCACACAGTTCACAGTTCTCAGTTCACAGATCACAGTTCACAGACTTCATTTCACAATTCAGTTTTCACAGTTCACAGTTCACAGTTCTCAGTTCACAGATCACAGTTCACAGCCTTCATTTCACACTTCACAGTTAGCAGTTCACAGTTCAAAGATCACAGTTCACAGTTCACAGTACACAGTTCACAGTCCACAGTTCACTATTCACAGCTCACAGTTCTCAGTTCACAGATCACAGTTCACAGTCTTCATTTCACACTTCACAGTTCGCAGTTCACAGTTCACAGATCACAGTACACAGTTCACAGTTCACACTTCACAGTTCACAGATCCCAGTTCACAGTTCACAGTTCACAGTTCCCAGTTCGCAGGTCACAGTTCACATTTCACAGTTCACTGTCTTCATTTGAAACTTCACAGTTCGCAGTTCACAGTTCAGAGGTCACAGTTCACAGCCCACTCTTCACAGTTCACAGTTCTCAGTTCACAGATCACAATTCACAGACTTCATTTCACAATTCAGTTTTCACAGTTCACAGTTCACAGTCTTCATTTCACACTTCAGTCTTCACAGGGCACAGTTCACAGTTCACAGATCACAGTTCACAGTCTTCATTTCACAGTTCACAGATCACAGTTCACAGATCACAGACCACAGTTCACAGTTCACAGTTCACAGTTCTCAGTTCACAGATCACAGTTCACAGTCTTCATTTCACAGTTCACAGTTCACAGTTCACAGTTCACAGTTCACAGATCACAGACCACAGTTCACTGTTCACAGATCACAGTTCTCAGTACACAGTCTTCATTTCATACTTCACAGTTCGCAGTTCACAGTTCACAGTTCACAGGTCACAGTTCACAGTCCACTGCTCACAGTTCACAGTTCTCAGTTCACAGATCACAGTTCACAGACTTCATTTCACAATTCAGTTTTCACAGTTCACAGTTCTCAGTTCACAGATCACAGTTCACAGTCTTCATTTCACAGTTCACAGTTCACAGTTCACAGATCACAGACCACAGTTCACTGTTCACAGATCACAGTTCACAGTTCACAGTTCACATTTCACAGTCTTCATTTCACACTTCAGTCATCACAGTGCACAGTTCACAGTCCACAGATCACAGTTCACAGTTCTCAGTTCACAGATCACAGTTCACAGCCTTCATTTCACACTTCACAGTTAGCAGTTCACAGTTCAAAGATCACAGTTCACAGTTCACAGTTCACAGTTCACAGTCCACAGTTCACTATTCACAGCTCACAGTTCTCAGTTCACAGATCACAGTTCACAGTCTTCATTTCACACTTCACAGTTCGCAGTTTACAGTTCACAGTTCACAGTCCACAGTTCACAGTTCACAGTTCACAGTTCTCAGTTCACAGATCACAGTTCACAGTCTTCATTTCACACTTAACAGTTCGCAGTTCACAGTTCACAGATCACAGTTCACAGTTCACAGTTCACAGTTCACAGTTCGCAGTTTACAGTTCACAGTTCACAGTTCACAGTCCACAGTTCACAGTTCACAGTTCACAGTTCACAGTCCACAGTTCACTATTCACAGCTCACAGTTCTCAGTTCACAGATCACAGTTCACAGTCTTCATTTCACACTTCACAGTTCGCAGTTCACAGTTGACAGTTCACAGTCCACAGTTCACTATTCACAGTTCACAGTTCTCAGTTCACAGATCACAGTTCACAGTCTTCATTTCACACTTAACAGTTCGCAGTTCACAGTTCACAGATCACAGTTCCCAGTTCACAGTTCACAGTTCACAGTTCACAGTCCACAGATCACAGTTCACAGTCTTCATTTCACAATTCACAGTTCGCAGTTCACAGTTCACAGTTCACAGTTCACAGTTCACAGTTCACAGATCACTGTTCACAGTTTACAGTTCTCAGTTTACAGTTCTCAGTTCACAGTTGACAGTTCACAGTTGACAGTTCACAGATCACAGTTCACAGTTCACAGTTCACAGTTCACAGTTCACAGTTCACTGTTCACAGTTCACAGTTCACAGTTCACAGTTTACAGTTCTCAGTTCACAGTTCACAGTTCACAGTTCACAGTCCACAGTTCACAGTTCACAGTTCTCAGTTCACAGATCACAGTTCACAGTTGTCATTTCACAGTTCACAGTTCACAGTTCACAGTTCACAGTTCACAGTTCACAGTTCACAGATCACAGTTCACAGTCCACAGTTCACTATTCACAGCTCACAGTTCTCAGTTCACATATCACAGTTCACAGTCTTCATTTCACACTTCACAGTTCGCAGTTCACAGTTCACACATCACAGTTCACAGTCTTCATTTCTCACTTCACAGTTCGCAGTTCACAGATCACAGACCACAGTTCACTGTTCACAGTTCACAGTTCACAGTTTACAGTTCACAGTTCACAGTTCACAGTTCACAGTCCACAGTTCACAGTTCACAGTTCACAGTTCACAGTTTACAGTTCTCAGTTCACAGTTGACAGTTCACAGTTCACAGTCTTCATTTCACACTTCAGTCTTCACAGTGCACAGGTTACAGTCCACAGATCACAGTTCACAGTTCTCAGTTTACAGATCACAGTTCACAGTCTTCATTTCACACTTCACAGTTCGCAGTTCACAGTTCACAGATCACAGTTCACAGATTACAGTTCACAGTTGACAGTTGACAGTTCACAGTACACACTTCACAGTTCACAGTCCACAGTTCACTGTTCACAATTCACAGTTCACAGTTCACAGTCCACAGTTCACTATTCACAGCTCACAGTTCTCAGTGCACAGATCACAGTTCACAGTCTTCATTTCACACTTCACAGTTCGCAGTTCACAGTTCACAGATCACAGTTCACAGTTCACACTTCACAGTTCACAGATCACAGTTCTCAGTTCACAGATCACAGTTCACAGTCTTCATTTCACAGTTCACAGTACACAGTTCACAGATCACAGACCACAGTTCACTGTTCACAGATCACAGTTCACAGTACACAGTCTTCATTTCATACTTCACAGTTCGCAGTTCACAGTTCACAGTTCACAGGTCACAGTTCACAGTCCACTGCTCACAGTTCAGAGTTCTCAGTTCACACATCACAGTTCACAGACTTCATTTCACAATTCAGTTTTCACAGTTCAAAGTTCACAGTTCTCAGTTCAAAGATCACAGTTCACAGTCTTCATTTCACAGTTCACATTTCACAGTTCACAGATCACAGACCACAGTTCACTGTTCACAGATCACAGTTCACAGTTCACAGTTCATATTTCACAGTCTTCATTTCACACTTCAGTTATCACAGTGCAAAGTTCACATTCCACAGATCACAGTTCACAGTTCTCAGTTCACAGATCACAGTTCACAGTCTTCATTTCACACTTCACAGTTCGCAGTTCACAGTTCAAAGATCACAGTTCACAGTTCACAGTTCACAGTTCACAGTTCACAGTCCACAGTTCACTATTCACAGCTCACAGTTCTCAGTTCACAGATCACAGTTCACAGTCTTCATTTCACACTTCACAGTTCGCAGTTCACAGTTCACAGATCACAGTTCACAGTTCACAGTTCAAACTTCACAGTTCACAGATCACAGTTCACAGTTCACAGTTCACAGTTCCCAGATCGCAGGTCACAGTTCACATTTCACAATTCACTGTCTTCATTTCATACTTCACAGTTCGCAGTTCACAGTTCACAGGTCACAGTTCACAGCCAACTCTTCACAGTTCACAGTTCTCAGTTCACAGATCACAATTCACAGACTTCATTTCACAATTCAGTTTTCACAGTTCACAGTTCACAGTTCACAGTTCACAGTTCACAGATCACAGTTCACAGTCTTCATTTCACACTTCAGTCTTCACAGGGCACAGTTCACAGTTCACAGATCACAGTTCACAGTTCACAGATCACAGTTCACAGATCACAGACCACAGTTCACAGTTCACAGTTCACAGTTCTCAGTTCACAGTCCACAGTTCACTATTCACAGCTCACAGTTCTCAGTTCACAGATCACAGTTCACAGTCTTCATTTCACACTTCACAGTTCGCAGTTCACAGTTCACAGATCACAGTTCACAGTTCACAGTCTTCATTTCACACTTCACAGTTCGCAGTTCACAGTTCACAGGTCACAGTTCACAGCCAACTCTTCACAGTTCACAGTTCTCAGTTCACAGATCACAATTCACAGACTTCATTTCACAATTCAGTTTTCACAGTTCACAGTTCACAGTTCACAGTTCACAGTTCACAGATCACAGTTCACAGTCTTCATTTCACACTTCAGTCTTCACAGGGCACAGTTCACAGTTCACAGATCACAGTCTTCATTTCTCACTTCACAGTTCGCAGTTCACAGATCACAGACCACAGTTCACTGTTCACAGTTCACAGTTCACAGTTTACAGTTCACAGTTCACAGTTCACAGTTCACAGTCCACAGTTCACAGTTCACAGTTCACAGTTCACAGTTTACAGTTCTCAGTTCACAGTTGACAGTTCACAGTTCACAGTCTTCATTTCACACTTCAGTCTTCACAGTGCACAGGTTACAGTCCACAGATCACAGTTCACAGTCTTCATTTCACACTTCACAGTTCGCAGTTCACAGTTCACAGATCACAGTTCACAGATTACAGTTCACAGTTGACAGTTGACAGTTCACAGTACACACATCACAGTTCACAGTCCAGAGTTCACTGTTCACAATTCACAGTTCACAGTTCACAGTCCACAGTTCACTATTCACAGCTCACAGTTCTCAGTGCACAGATCACAGTTCACAGTCTTCATTTCACACTTCACAGTTCGCAGTTCACAGTTCACAGATCACAGTTCACAGTTCACACTTCACAGTTCACAGATCACAGTTCTCAGTTCACAGATCACAGTTCACAGTCTTCATTTCACAGTTCACAGTACACAGTTCACAGATCACAGACCACAGTTCACTGTTCACAGATCACAGTTCACAGTACACAGTCTTCATTTCATACTTCACAGTTCGCAGTTCACAGTTCACAGTTCACAGGTCACAGTTCACAGTCCACTGCTCACAGTTCAGAGTTCTCAGTTCACAGATCACAGTTCACAGACTTCATTTCACAATTCAGTTTTCACAGTTCAAAGTTCACAGTTCTCAGTTCAAAGATCACAGTTCACAGTCTTCATTTCACAGTTCACATTTCACAGTTCACAGATCACAGACCACAGTTCACTGTTCACAGATCACAGTTCACAGTTCACAGTTCATATTTCACAGTCTTCATTTCACACTTCAGTTATCACAGTGCAAAGTTCACATTCCACAGATCACAGTTCACAGTTCTCAGTTCACAGATCACAGTTCACAGTCTTCATTTCACACTTCACAGTTCGCAGTTCACAGTTCAAAGATCACAGTTCACAGTTCACAGTTCACAGTTCACAGTTCACAGTCCACAGTTCACTATTCACAGCTCACAGTTCTCAGTTCACAGATCACAGTTCACAGTCTTCATTTCACACTTCACAGTTCGCAGTTCACAGTTCACAGATCACAGTTCACAGTTCACAGTTCAAACTTCACAGTTCACAGATCACAGTTCACAGTTCACAGTTCACAGTTCCCAGATCGCAGGTCACAGTTCACATTTCACAATTCACTGTCTTCATTTCATACTTCACAGTTCGCAGTTCACAGTTCACAGGTCACAGTTCACAGCCAACTCTTCACAGTTCACAGTTCTCAGTTCACAGATCACAATTCACAGACTTCATTTCACAATTCAGTTTTCACAGTTCACAGTTCACAGTTCACAGTTCACAGTTCACAGATCACAGTTCACAGTCTTCATTTCACACTTCAGTCTTCACAGGGCACAGTTCACAGTTCACAGATCACAGTTCACAGTTCACAGATCACAGTTCACAGATCACAGACCACAGTTCACAGTTCACAGTTCACAGTTCTCAGTTCACAGTCCACAGTTCACTATTCACAGCTCACAGTTCTCAGTTCACAGTCTTCATTTCACACTTCAGTCATCACAGTGCACAGTTCACATTCCACAGATCACAGTTCACAGTTCTCAGTTCACAGATCACAGTTCACAGTCTTCATTTCACACTTCACAGTTCGCAGTTCACAGTTCACAGATCACAGTTCACAGTTCACAGTCTTCATTTCACACTTCACAGTTCGCAGTTCACAGTTCACAGATCACAGTTCACAGTTCACAGTTCAAACTTCACAGTTCACAGATCACAGTTCACAGTTCACAGTTCACAGTTCCCAGTTCGCAGGTCACAGTTCACATTTCACAATTCACTGTCTTCATTTCATACTTCACAGTTCGCAGTTCACAGTTCACAGGTCACAGTTCACAGCCCACTCTTCACAGTTCACAGTTCTCAGTTCACAGATCACAATTCACAGACTTCATTTCACAATTCAGTTTTCACAGTTCACAGTTCACAGTTCACAGTTCACAGATCACAGTTCACAGTCTTCATTTCACACTTCAGTCTTCACAGGGCACAGTTCACAGTTCACAGATCACAGTTCACAGTCTTCATTTCACAGTTCACAGATCACAGTTCACAGATCACAGACCACAGTTCACAGTTCACAGTTCACAGTTCTCAGTTCACAGATCACAGTTCACAGTCTTCATTTCACACTTCACAGTTCACAGTTCACAGATCACAGACCACAGTTCACTGTTCACAGATCACAGTTCACAGTTCACAGTTCACATTTCACAGTCTTCATTTCACACTTCAGTCATCACAGTGCACAGTTCACAGTCCACAGATCACAGTTCACAGTTCTCAGTTCACAGATCACAGTTCACAACCTTCATTTCACACTTCACAGTTAGCAGTTCACAGTTCAAAGATCACAGTTCACAGTTCACAGTTCACAGTTCACAGTCCACAGTTCACTATTCACAGCTCACAGTTCTCAGTTCACAGATCACAGTTCACAGTCTTCATTTCACACTTCACAGTTCGCAGTTCACAGTTCACAGATCACAGTTCACAGTTCACAGTTCACACTTCACAGTTCACAGATCCCAGTTCACAGTTCACAGTTCACAGTTCACAGTTCCCAGTTCGCAGGTCACAGTTCACATTTCACAGTTCACTGTCTTCATTTCAAACTTCACAGTTCGCAGTTCACAGTTCAGAGGTCACAGTTCACAGCCCACTCTTCACAGTTCACAGTTCTCAGTTCACAGATCACAATTCACAGACTTCATTTCACAATTCAGTTTTCACAGTTCACAGTTCACAGATCACAGTTCACAGTCTTCATTTCACACTTCAGTCTTCACAGATCACAGTTCACAGTCTTCATTTCACAGTTCACAGATCACAGTTCACAGATCACAGACCACAGTTCACAGTTCACAGTTCACAGTTCTCAGTTTACAGATCACAGTTCACAGTCTTCATTTCACAGTTCACAGTTCACAGTTCACAGATCACAGACCACAGTTCACTGTTCACAGATCACAGTTCACAGTACACAGTCTTCATTTCATACTTCACAGTTCGCAGTTCACAGTTCACAGTTCACAGGTCACAGTTAACAGTCCACTGCTCACAGTTCACAGTTCTCAGTTCACAAATCACAGTTCACAGACT
Organism: Lasioglossum villosulum; assembly: GCA_963971365.1. Taxonomy (NCBI): domain Eukaryota; kingdom Metazoa; phylum Arthropoda; class Insecta; order Hymenoptera; family Halictidae; genus Lasioglossum; species Lasioglossum villosulum. The sequence continues at coordinate 1,604,507 of CAXARU010000031.1, read as the reverse complement.
TCATTTCACAATTCAGTTTTCACAGTTCACAGTTCACAGTTCTCAGTTCACAGATCACAGTTCACAGTCTTCATTTCACTGTTCACAGTTCACAGTTCACAGATCACAGACCACAGTTCACTGTTCACAGATCACAGTTCACAGTTCACAGTTCACATTTCACAGTCTTCATTTCACACTTCAGTCATCACAGTGCACAGTTCACATTCCACAGATCACAGTTCACAGTTCTCAGTTCACAGTCCTCATTTCACACTTCACAGTTCGCAGTTCACAGTTCAAAGATCACAGTTCACAGTTCACAGTTCACAGTTCACAGTTCACAGTTCACAGTTCACAGTTCACAGTCCACAGTTCACTATTCACAGCTCACAGTTCTCAGTTCACAGATCACAGTTCACAGTCTTCATTTCACACTTCACAGTTCGCAGTTCACAGTTCACAGATCACAGTTCACAGTTCACAGTTCAAACTTCACAGTTCACAGATCACAGTTCACAGTTCACAGTTCACAGTTCACAGTTCCCAGTTCGCAGGTCACAGTTCACATTTCACAATTCACTGTCTTCATTTCATACTTCACAGTTCACAGTTCACAGTTCACAGTCCACAGTTCACTATTCACAGCTCACAGTTCTCAGTTCACAGATCACAGTTCACAGTCTTCATTTCACACTGCACAGTTCACAGGTCACAGTTCACAGCCCACTCTTCACAGTTCACAGTTCTCAGTTCACAGATCACAATTCACAGACTTCATTTCACAATTCAGTTTTCACAGTTCACAGTTCACAGTTCACAGTTCACAGATCACAGTTCACAGTCTTCATTTCACACTTCAGTCTTCACAGGGCACAGTTCACAGTTCACAGATCACAGTTCACAGTCTTCATTTCACAGTTCACAGATCACAGTTCACAGATCACAGACCACAGTTCACAGTTCACAGCTCACAGTTCTCAGTTCACAGATCACAGTTCACAGTCTTCATTTCACACTTCACAGTTCGCAGTTCACAGTTCACAGATCACAGTTCACAGTTCACAGTTCACACTTCACAGTTCACACTTCACAGTTCACAGATCCCAGTTCACAGTTCACAGTTCACAGTTCACAGTTCCCAGTTCGCAGGTCACAGTTCACATTTCACAGTTCACTGTCTTCATTTCAAACTTCACAGTTCGCAGTTCACAGTTCAGAGGTCACAGTTCACAGCCCACTCTTCACAGTTCACAGTTCTCAGTTCACAGATCACAATTCACAGACTTCATTTCACAATTCAGTTTTCACAGTTCACAGTTCACAGATCACAGTTCACAGTCTTCATTTCACACTTCAGTCTTCACAGATCACAGTTCACAGTCTTCATTTCACAGTTCACAGATCACAGTTCACAGATCACAGACCACAGTTCACAGTTCACACTTCACAGTTCTCAGTTTACAGATCACAGTTCACAGTCTTCATTTCACAGTTCACAGTTCACAGTTCACAGATCACAGACCACAGTTCACTGTTCACAGATCACAGTTCACAGTACACAGTCTTCATTTCATACTTCACAGTTCGCAGTTCACAGTTCACAGTTCACAGGTCACAGTTAACAGTCCACTGCTCACAGTTCACAGTTCTCAGTTCACAAATCACAGTTCACAGACTTCATTTCACAATTCAGTTTTCACAGTTCACAGTTCACAGTTCTCAGTTCACAGATCACAGTTCACAGTCTTCATTTCACTGTTCACAGTTCACAGTTCACAGATCACAGACCACAGTTCACTGTTCACAGATCACAGTTCACAGTTCACAGTTCACATTTCACAGTCTTCATTTCACACTTCAGTCATCACAGTGCACAGTTCACATTCCAAGAGATCACAGTTCACAGTTCTCAGTTCACAGTCCTCATTTCACACTTCACAGTTCGCAGTTCACAGTTCAAAGATCACAGTTCACAGTTCACAGTTCACAGTTCACAGTTCACAGTTCACAGTTCACAGTTCACAGTTCACAGTCCACAGTTCACTATTCACAGCTCACAGTTCTCAGTTCACAGATCACAGTTCACAGTCTTCATTTCACACTTCACAGTTCGCAGTTCACAGTTCACAGATCACAGTTCACAGTTCACAGTTCAAACTTCACAGTTCACAGATCACAGTTCACAGTTCACAGTTCACAGTTCACAGTTCCCAGTTCGCAGGTCACAGTTCACATTTCACAATTCACTGTCTTCATTTCATACTTCACAGTTCACAGTTCACAGTTCACAGTCCACAGTTCACTATTCACAGCTCACAGTTCTCAGTTCACAGATCACAGTTCACAGTCTTCATTTCACACTGCACAGTTCACAGGTCACAGTTCACAGCCCACTCTTCACAGTTCACAGTTCTCAGTTCACAGATCACAATTCACAGACTTCATTTCACAATTCAGTTTTCACAGTTCACAGTTCACAGTTCACAGTTCACAGATCACAGTTCACAGTCTTCATTTCACACTTCAGTCTTCACAGGGCACAGTTCACAGTTCACAGATCACAGTTCACAGTCTTCATTTCACAGTTCACAGATCACAGTTCACAGATCACAGACCACAGTTCACAGTTCACAGTTCACAGTTCTCAGTTCACAGTTCACAGTTCACACTTCACAGTTCACAGATCCCAGTTCACAGTTCACAGTTCACAGTTCACAGTTCCCAGTTCGCAGGTCACAGTTCACATTTCACAGTTCACTGTCTTCATTTCAAACTTCACAGTTCGCAGTTCACAGTTCAGAGGTCACAGTTCACAGCCCACTCTTCACAGTTCACAGTTCTCAGTTCACAGATCACAATTCACAGACTTCATTTCACAATTCAGTTTTCACAGTTCACAGTTCACAGATCACAGTTCACAGTCTTCATTTCACACTTCAGTCTTCACAGATCACAGTTCACAGTCTTCATTTCACAGTTCACAGATCACAGTTCACAGATCACAGACCACAGTTCACAGTTCACAGTTCACAGTTCTCAGTTTACAGATCACAGTTCACAGTCTTCATTTCACAGTTCACAGTTCACAGTTCACAGATCACAGACCACAGTTCACTGTTCACAGATCACAGTTCACAGTACACAGTCTTCATTTCATACTTCACAGTTCGCAGTTCACAGTTCACAGTTCACAGGTCACAGTTAACAGTCCACTGCTCACAGTTCACAGTTCTCAGTTCACAAATCACAGTTCACAGACTTCATTTCACAATTCAGTTTTCACAGTTCACAGTTCACAGTTCTCAGTTCACAGATCACAGTTCACAGTCTTCATTTCACTGTTCACAGTTCACAGTTCACAGATCACAGACCACAGTTCACTGTTCACAGATCACAGTTCACAGTTCACAGTTCACATTTCACAGTCTTCATTTCACACTTCAGTCATCACAGTGCACAGTTCACATTCCACAGATCACAGTTCACAGTTCTCAGTTCACAGTCCTCATTTCACACTTCACAGTTCGCAGTTCACAGTTCAAAGATCACAGTTCACAGTTCACAGTTCACAGTTCACAGTTCACAGTTCACAGTTCACAGTTCACAGTCCACAGTTCACTATTCACAGCTCACAGTTCTCAGTTCACAGATCACAGTTCACAGTCTTCATTTCACACTTCACAGTTCGCAGTTCACAGTTCACAGATCACAGTTCACAGTTCACAGTTCAAACTTCACAGTTCACAGATCACAGTTCACAGTTCACAGTTCACAGTTCACAGTTCCCAGTTCGCAGGTCACAGTTCACATTTCACAATTCACTGTCTTCATTTCATACTTCACAGTTCACAGTTCACAGTTCACAGTCCACAGTTCACTATTCACAGCTCACAGTTCTCAGTTCACAGATCACAGTTCACAGTCTTCATTTCACACTGCACAGTTCACAGGTCACAGTTCACAGCCCACTCTTCACAGTTCACAGTTCTCAGTTCACAGATCACAATTCACAGACTTCATTTCACAATTCAGTTTTCACAGTTCACAGTTCACAGTTCACAGTTCACAGATCACAGTTCACAGTCTTCATTTCACACTTCAGTCTTCACAGGGCACAGTTCACAGTTCACAGATCACAGTTCACAGTCTTCATTTCACAGTTCACAGATCACAGTTCACAGATCACAGACCACAGTTCACAGTTCACAGTTCACAGTTCTCAGTTCACAGATCACAGTTCACAGTCTTCATTTCACAGTTCACAGTTCACAGTTCACAGATCACAGACCACAGTTCACTGTTCACAGATCACAGTTCACAGTTCACAGTTCACATTTCACAGTCTTCATTTCACACTTCAGTCATCACAGTGCACAGTTCACAGTCCACAGATCACAGTTCACAGTTCTCAGTTCACAGATCACAGTTCACAACCTTCATTTCACACTTCACAGTTAGCAGTTCACAGTTCAAAGATCACAGTTCACAGTTCACAGTTCACAGTTCACAGTTCACAGTCCACAGTTCACTATTCACAGCTCACAGTTCTCAGTTCACAGATCACAGTTCACAGTCTTCATTTCTCACTTCACAGTTCGCAGTTCACAGTTCACAGATCACAGTTCACAGTTCACAGTTCACACTTCACAGTTCACAGATCCCAGTTCACAGTTCACAGTTCACAGTTCCCAGTTCGCAGGTCACAGTTCACATTTCACAGTTCACTGTCTTCATTTCAAACTTCACAGTTCGCAGTTCACAGTTCAGAGGTCACAGTTCACAGCCCACTCTTCACAGTTCACAGTTCTCAGTTCACAGATCACAATTCACAGACTTCATTTCACAATTCAGTTTTCACAGTTCACAGTTCACAGATCACAGTTCACAGTCTTCATTTCACAGTTCACAGTTCACAGATCACAGACCACAGTTCACTGTTCACAGATCACAGTTCACAGTACACAGTCTTCATTTCATACTTCACAGTTCGCAGTTCACAGTTCACAGTTCACAGTTCACAGTTCACAGGTCACAGTTCACAGTCCACTGCTCACAGTTCACAGTTCTCAGTTCACAGATCACAGTTCACAGTCTTCATTTCACACTTCACAGTTCGCAGTTCACAGTTCACAGATCACAGTTCACAGTTCACAGTTCACAGTCCACAGTTCACTATTCACAGCTCACAGTTCTCAGTTCACAGATCACAGTTCACAGTCTTCATTTCACACTTCACAGTTCGCAGTTCACAGTTCACAGATCACAGTTCACAGTTCACAGTTCACACTTCACAGTTCACAGATCCCAGTTCACAGTTCACAGTTCCCAGTTCGCAGGTCACAGTTCACATTTCACAGTTCACTGTCTTCATTTCAAACTTCACAGTTCGCAGTTCACAGATCAGAGGTCACAGTTCACAGCCCACTCTTTACAGTTCACAGTTCTCAGTTCACAGATCACAATTCACAGACTTCATTTCACAATTCAGATTTCACAGTTCACAGTTCACAGATCACAGTTCACAGTCTTCATTTCACACTTCAGTCTTCACAGGGCACAGTTCACAGTTCACAGATCACAGTTCACAGTCTTCATTTCACAGTTCACAGATCACAGTTCACAGATCACAGACCACAGTTCACAGTTCACAGTTCACAGTTCTCAGTTCACAGATCACAGTTCACAGTCTTCATTTCACAGTTCACAGTTCACAGTTCACAGACCACAGACCACAGTTCACTGTTCACAGATCACAGTTCACAGTACACAGTCTTCATTTCATACTTCACAGTTCGCAGTTCACAGTTCGCAGTTCACAGTTCAGAGGTCACAGTTCACAGCCCACTCTTCACAGTTCACAGTTCTCAGTTCACAGATCACAATTCACAGACTTCATTTCACAATTCAGTTTTCACAGTTCACAGTTCACAGATCACAGTTCACAGTCTTCATTTCACACTTCAGTCTTCACAGATCACAGTTCACAGTCTTCATTTCACAGTTCACAGATCACAGTTCACAGATCACAGACCACAGTTCACAGTTCACAGTTCACAGTTCTCAGTTTACAGATCACAGTTCACAGTCTTCATTTCACAGTTCACAGTTCACAGTTCACAGATCACAGACCACAGTTCACTGTTCACAGATCACAGTTCACAGTACACAGTCTTCATTTCATACTTCACAGTTCGCAGTTCACAGTTCACAGTTCACAGGTCACAGTTAACAGTCCACTGCTCACAGTTCACAGTTCTCAGTTCACAAATCACAGTTCACAGACTTCATTTCACAATTCAGTTTTCACAGTTCACAGTTCACAGTTCTCAGTTCACAGATCACAGTTCACAGTCTTCATTTCACTGTTCACAGTTCACAGTTCACAGATCACAGACCACAGTTCACTGTTCACAGATCACAGTTCACAGTTCACAGTTCACATTTCACAGTCTTCATTTCACACTTCAGTCATCACAGTGCACAGTTCACATTCCACAGATCACAGTTCACAGTTCTCAGTTCACAGTCCTCATTTCACACTTCACAGTTCGCAGTTCACAGTTCAAAGATCACAGTTCACAGTTCACAGTTCACAGTTCACAGTTCACAGTTCACAGTTCACAGTTCACAGTCCACAGTTCACTATTCACAGCTCACAGTTCTCAGTTCACAGATCACAGTTCACAGTCTTCATTTCACACTTCACAGTTCGCAGTTCACAGTTCACAGATCACAGTTCACAGTTCACAGTTCAAACTTCACAGTTCACAGATCACAGTTCACAGTTCACAGTTCACAGTTCACAGTTCCCAGTTCGCAGGTCACAGTTCACATTTCACAATTCACTGTCTTCATTTCATACTTCACAGTTCACAGTTCACAGTTCACAGTCCACAGTTCACTATTCACAGCTCACAGTTCTCAGTTCACAGATCACAGTTCACAGTCTTCATTTCACACTGCACAGTTCACAGGTCACAGTTCACAGCCCACTCTTCACAGTTCACAGTTCTCAGTTCACAGATCACAATTCACAGACTTCATTTCACAATTCAGTTTTCACAGTTCACAGTTCACAGTTCACAGTTCACAGATCACAGTTCACAGTCTTCATTTCACACTTCAGTCTTCACAGGGCACAGTTCACAGTTCACAGATCACAGTTCACAGTCTTCATTTCACAGTTCACAGATCACAGTTCACAGATCACAGACCACAGTTCACAGTTCACAGTTCACAGTTCTCAGTTCACAGATCACAGTTCACAGTCTTCATTTCACAGTTCACAGTTCACAGTTCACAGATCACAGACCACAGTTCACTGTTCACAGATCACAGTTCACAGTTCACAGTTCACATTTCACAGTCTTCATTTCACACTTCAGTCATCACAGTGCACAGTTCACAGTCCACAGATCACAGTTCACAGTTCTCAGTTCACAGATCACAGTTCACAACCTTCATTTCACACTTCACAGTTAGCAGTTCACAGTTCAAAGATCACAGTTCACAGTTCACAGTTCACAGTTCACAGTTCACAGTCCACAGTTCACTATTCACAGCTCACAGTTCTCAGTTCACAGATCACAGTTCACAGTCTTCATTTCTCACTTCACAGTTCGCAGTTCACAGTTCACAGATCACAGTTCACAGTTCACAGTTCACACTTCACAGTTCACAGATCCCAGTTCACAGTTCACAGTTCACAGTTCCCAGTTCGCAGGTCACAGTTCACATTTCACAGTTCACTGTCTTCATTTCAAACTTCACAGTTCGCAGTTCACAGTTCAGAGGTCACAGTTCACAGCCCACTCTTCACAGTTCACAGTTCTCAGTTCACAGATCACAATTCACAGACTTCATTTCACAATTCAGTTTTCACAGTTCACAGTTCACAGATCACAGTTCACAGTCTTCATTTCACAGTTCACAGTTCACAGATCACAGACCACAGTTCACTGTTCACAGATCACAGTTCACAGTACACAGTCTTCATTTCATACTTCACAGTTCGCAGTTCACAGTTCACAGTTCACAGTTCACAGTTCACAGGTCACAGTTCACAGTCCACTGCTCACAGTTCACAGTTCTCAGTTCACAGATCACAGTTCACAGTCTTCATTTCACACTTCACAGTTCGCAGTTCACAGTTCACAGATCACAGTTCACAGTTCACAGTTCACAGTCCACAGTTCACTATTCACAGCTCACAGTTCTCAGTTCACAGATCACAGTTCACAGTCTTCATTTCACACTTCACAGTTCGCAGTTCACAGTTCACAGATCACAGTTCACAGTTCACAGTTCACACTTCACAGTTCACAGATCCCAGTTCACAGTTCACAGTTCCCAGTTCGCAGGTCACAGTTCACATTTCACAGTTCACTGTCTTCATTTCAAACTTCACAGTTCGCAGTTCACAGATCAGAGGTCACAGTTCACAGCCCACTCTTTACAGTTCACAGTTCTCAGTTCACAGATCACAATTCACAGACTTCATTTCACAATTCAGATTTCACAGTTCACAGTTCACAGATCACAGTTCACAGTCTTCATTTCACACTTCAGTCTTCACAGGGCACAGTTCACAGTTCACAGATCACAGTTCACAGTCTTCATTTCACAGTTCACAGATCACAGTTCACAGATCACAGACCACAGTTCACAGTTCACAGTTCACAGTTCTCAGTTCACAGATCACAGTTCACAGTCTTCATTTCACAGTTCACAGTTCACAGTTCACAGACCACAGACCACAGTTCACTGTTCACAGATCACAGTTCACAGTACACAGTCTTCATTTCATACTTCACAGTTCGCAGTTCACAGTTCACAGTTCACAGTTCACAGGTCACAGTTCACAGTCCACTGCTCACAGTTCACAGTTCTCAGTTCACAAATCACAGTTCACAGACTTCATTTCACAATTCAGTTTTCACAGTTCACAGTTCACAGTTCTCAGTTCACAGATCACAGTTCACAGTCTTCATTTCACAGTTCACAGTTCACAGTTCACAGATCACAGACCACAGTTCACTGTTCACAGATCACAGTTCACAGTTCACAGTTCACATTTCACAGTCTTCATTTCACACTTCAGTCATCACAGTGCACAGTTCACATTCCACAGATCACAGTTCACAGTTCTCAGTTCACAGTCTTCATTTCACACTTCACAGTTCGCAGTTCACAGTTCAAGGATCACAGTTCACAGTTCACAGTTCACAGTTCACAGTTCACAGTTCACAGTTCACAGTCCACAGTTCACTATTCACAGCTCACAGTTCTCAGTTCACAGATCACAGTTCACAGTCTTCATTTCACACTTCACAGTTCGCAGTTCACAGTTCACAGATCACAGTTCACAGTTCACAGTTCAAACTTCACAGTTCACAGATCACAGTTCACAGTTCACAGTTCACAGTTCCCAGTTCGCAGGTCACAGTTCACATTTCACAATTCACTGTCTTCATTTCATACTTCACAGTTCGCAGTTCACAGGTCACAGATCACAGTTCACAGCCCACTCTTCACAGTTCACAGTTCTCAGTTCACAGATCACAATTCACAGACTTCATTTCACAATTCAGTTTTCACAGTTCACAGTTCACAGTTCACAGTTCACAGATCACAGTTCACAGTCTTCATTTCACACTGCAGTCTTCACAGTGCACAGGTTACAGTCCACAGATCACAGTTCACAGTTCTCAGTTCACAGATCACAGTTCACAGTCTTCATTTCACACTTCACAGTTCGCAGTTCACAGTTCACAGATCACAGTTCACAGATTACAGTTCACAGTTGACAGTTGACAGTTCACAGTACACACTTCACAGTTCACAGTCCACAGTTCACTGTTCACAATTCACAGTTCACAGTTCAGAGTCCACAGTTCACTATTCACAGCTCACAGTTCTCAGTGCACAGATCACAGTTCACAGTATTCATTTCACACTTCACAGTTCGCAGTTCACAGTTCACAGATCACAGTTCACAGTTCACACTTCACAGTTCACAGTTCTCAGTTCACAGATCACAGTTCACAGTCTTCATTTCACAGTTCACAGTTCACAGTTCACAGATCACAGACCACAGTTCACTGTTCACAGATCACAGTTCACAGTACACAGTCTTCATTTCATACTTCACAGTTCGCAGTTCACAGTTCACAGTTTACAGGTCACAGTTCACAGTCCACTGCTCACAGTTGAGAGTTCTCAGTTCACAGATCACAGTTCACAGACTTCATTTCACAATTCAGTTTTCACAGTTCACAGTTCACAGTTCTCAGTTCACAGATCACAGTTCACAGTCTTCATTTCACAGTTCACAATTCACAGTTCACAGATCACAGACCACAGTTCACTGTTCACAGATCACAGTTCACAGTTCACAGTTCACATTTCACAGTCTTCATTTCACACTTCAGTCGTCACAGTGCACAGTTCACATTCCACAGATCACAGTTCACAGTTCTCAGTTCACAGATCACAGTTCACAGTCTTCATTTCACACTTCACAGTTCGCAGTTCACAGTTCAAAGATCACAGTTCACAGTTCACAGTTCACAGTTCACAGTTCACAGTTCACAGTCCACAGTTCACTATTCACAGCTCACAGTTCTCAGTTCACAGATCACAGTTCACAGTCTTCATTTCACACTTCACAGTTCGCAGTTCACAGATCCCAGTTCACAGTTCACAGTACACAGTCTTCATTTCATACTTCACAGTTCGCAGTTCACAGTTCACAGTTCACAGGTCACAGTTCACAGTCCACTGCTCACAGTTCACAGTTCTCAGTTCACAGATCACAGTTCACAGACTTCATTTCACAATTCAGTTTTCACAGTTCACAGTTCACAGTTCTCAGTTCACAGATCACAGTTCACAGTCTTCATTTCACAGTTCACAGTTCACAGTTCACAGATCACAGACCACAGTTCACTGTTCACAGATCACAGTTCACAGTTCACAGTTCACATTTCACAGTCTTCATTTCACACTTCAGTCATCACAGTGCACAGTTCACAGTCCACAGATCACAGTTCACAGTTCTCAGTTCACAGATCACAGTTCACAGCCTTCATTTCACACTTCACAGTTAGCAGTTCACAGTTCAAAGATCACAGTTCACAGTTCACAGTTCACAGTTCACAGTCCACAGTTCACTATTTACAGCTCACAGTTCTCAGTTCACAGATCACAGTTCACAGTCTTCATTTCACACTTCACAGTTCGCAGTTTACAGTTCACAGTTCACAGTCCACAGTTCACAGTTCACAGTTCTCAGTTCACAGATCACAGTTCACAGTCTTCATTTCACAGTTCACAGTTCCCCGTTCACAGTATTCATTTCACACTTCACAGTTCGCAGTTCACAGTTGACAGTTCACAGTCCACAGTTCACTATTCACAGTTCACAGTTCTCAGTTCACAGATCACAGTTCACAGTCTTCATTTCACACTTAACAGTTCGCAGTTCACAGTTCACAGATCACAGTTCACAGTTCACAGTTCACAGATCACAGTTCACAGTTCACACTTCACAGTTCACAGATCACAGTTCTCAGTTCACAGATCACAGTTCACAGTCTTCATTTCACAGTTCACAGTTCACAGTTCACAGATCACAGACCACAGTTCACTGTTCACAGATCACAGTTCACAGTACACAGTCTTCATTTCATACTTCACAGTTCGCAGTTCACAGTTCACAGTTCACAGGTCACAGTTCACAGTCCACTGCTCACAGTTGAGAGTTCTCAGTTCACAGATCACAGTTCACAGACTTCATTTCACAATTCAGTTTTCACAGTTCACAGTTCACAGTTCCCAGTTCACAGATCACAGTTCACAGTCTTCATTTCACAGTTCACAATTCACAGTTCACAGATCACAGACCACAGTTCACTGTTCACAGATCACAGTTCACAGTTCACAGTTCACATTTCACAGTCTTCATTTCACACTTCAGTCATCACAGTGCACAGTTCACATTCCACAGATCACAGTTCACAGTTCTCAGTTCACAGATCACAGTTCACAGTCTTCAATTCACACTTCACAGTTCGCAGTTCACAGTTCAAAGATCACAGTTCACAGTTCACAGTTCACAGTTCACAGTTCACAGTTCACAGTTCACAGTCCACAGTTCACTATTCACAGCTCACAGTTCTCAGTTCACAGATCACAGTTCACAGTCTTCATTTCATACTTCACAGTTCGCAGTTCACAGTTCACAGGTCACAGTTCACAGCCCACTCTTCACAGTTCACAGTTCTCAGTTCACAGATCACAATTCACAGACTTCATTTCACAATTCAGTTTTCACAGTTCACAGTTCACAGTTCACAGTTCACAGTTCACAGATCACAGTTCACAGTCTTCATTTCACACTTCAGTCTTCACAGGGCACAGTTCACAGTCTTCATTTCATACTTCACAGTTCGCAGTTCACAGTTCACAGTTCAAAGGTCACAGTTCACAGTCCACTGCACACAGTTCACAGTTCTCAGTTCACAGATCACAGTTCACAGACTTCATTTCACAATTCAGTTTTCACAGTTCACAGTTCACAGTTCTCAGTTCACAGATCACAGTTCACAGCCTTCATTTCACACTTCACAGTTAGCAGTTCACAGTTCAAAGATCACAGTTCACAGTTCACAGTTCACAGTTCACAGTTCACAGTCCACAGTTCACTATTCACAGCTCACAGTTCTCAGTTCACAGATCACAGTTCACAGTCTTCATTTCACACTTCACAGTTCGCAGTTCACAGTTCACAGATCACAGTACACAGTTCACAGTTCACACTTCACAGTTCACAGATCCCAGTTCACAGTTCACAGTTCACAGTTCCCAGTTCGCAGGTCACAGTTCACATTTCACAGTTCACTGTCTTCATTTCAAACTTCACAGTTCGCAGTTCACAGTTCAGAGGTCACAGTTCACAGCCCACTCTTCACAGTTCACAGTTCTCAGTTCACAGATCACAATTCACAGACTTCATTTCACAATTCAGTTTTCACAGTTCACAGTTCACAGTCTTCATTTCACACTTCAGTCTTCACAGGGCACAGTTCACAGTTCACAGATCACAGTTCACAGTCTTCATTTCACAGTTCACAGATCACAGTTCACAGATCACAGACCACAGTTCACAGTTCACAGTTCACAGTTCTCAGTTCACAGATCACAGTTCACAGTCTTCATTTCACAGTTCACAGTTCACAGTTCACAGTTCACAGATCACAGACCACAGTTCACTGTTCACAGATCACAGTTCTCAGTACACAGTCTTCATTTCATACTTCACAGTTCGCAGTTCACAGTTCACAGTTCACAGGTCACAGTTCACAGTCCACTGCTCACAGTTCACAGTTCTCAGTTCACAGATCACAGTTCACAGACTTCATTTCACAATTCAGTTTTCACAGTTCACAGTTCTCAGTTCACAGATCACAGTTCACAGTCTTCATTTCACAGTTCACAGTTCACAGTTCACAGATCACAGACCACAGTTCACTGTTCACAGATCACAGTTCACAGTTCACAGTTCACATTTCACAGTCTTCATTTCACACTTCAGTCATCACAGTGCACAGTTCACAGTCCACAGATCACAGTTCACAGTTCTCAGTTCACAGATCACAGTTCACAGCCTTCATTTCACACTTCACAGTTAGCAGTTCACAGTTCAAAGATCACAGTTCACAGTTCACAGTTCACAGTTCACAGTCCACAGTTCACTATTCACAGCTCACAGTTCTCAGTTCACAGATCACAGTTCACAGTCTTCATTTCACACTTCACAGTTCGCAGTTTACAGTTCACAGTTCACAGTCCACAGTTCACAGTTCACAGTTCACAGTTCTCAGTTCACAGATCACAGTTCACAGTCTTCATTTCACACTTAACAGTTCGCAGTTTACAGTTCACAGATCACAGTTCACAGTTCACAGTTCACAGTTCACAGTTCGCAGTTTACAGTTCACAGTTCACAGTCCACAGTTCACAGTTCACAGTTCACAGTTCACAGTCCACAGTTCACTATTCACAGCTCACAGTTCTCAGTTCACAGATCACAGTTCACAGTCTTCATTTCACACTTCACAGTTCGCAGTTCACAGTTGACAGTTCACAGTCCACAGTTCACTATTCACAGTTCACAGTTCTCAGTTCACAGATCACAGTTCACAGTCTTCATTTCACACTTAACAGTTCGCAGTTCACAGTTCACAGATCACAGTTCCCAGTTCACAGTTCACAGTTCACAGTTCACAGTCCACAGATCACAGTTCAAAGTCTTCATTTCACAATTCACAGTTCGCAGTTCACAGTTCACAGTTCACAGTTCACAGTTCACAGTTCACAGTTCACAGATCACTGTTCACAGTTTACAGTTCTCAGTTTACAGTTCTCAGTTTACAGTTCTCAGTTCACAGTTGACAGTTCACAGATCACAGTTCACAGTTCACAGTTCACAGTTCAGAGTTCACAGTTCACAGTTCACAGTTCACAGTTCACAGTTCACAGTTCACAGTTCACAGTTTACAGTTCTCAGTTCACAGTTCACAGTTCACAGTTCACAGTCCACAGTTCACAGTTCACAGTTCTCAGTTCACAGATCACAGTTCACAGTTGTCATTTCACAGTTCACAGTTCACAGTTCACACATCACAGTTCACAGTCTTCATTTCTCACTTCACAGTTCGCAGTTCACAGATCACAGACCACAGTTCACTGTTCACAGATCACAGTTCACAGTACACAGTCTTCATTTCATACTTCACAGTTCGCAGTTCACAGTTCAAAGATCACAGTTCACAGTTCACAGTTCACAGTTCACAGTTCACAGTTCACAGTTCACAGTTCACAGTTCACAGTTCACAGTTCACAGTCCACAGTTCACTATTCACAGCTCACAGTTCTCAGTTCACAGATCACAGTTCACAGTCTTCATTTCACACTTCACAGTTCGCAGTTCACAGTTCACAGATCACAGTTCACAGTTCACAGTTCAAACTTCACAGTTCACAGATCACAGTTCACAGTTCACAGTTCACAGTTCCCAGTTCGCAGGTCACAGTTCACATTTCACAATTCACTGTCTTCATTTCATACTTCACAGTTCGCAGTTCACAGGTCACAGATCACAGTTCACAGCTCACTCTTCACAGTTCACAGTTCTCAGTTCACAGATCACAATTCACAGACTTCATTTCACAATTCAGTTTTCACAGTTCACAGTTCACAGTTCACAGTTCACAGATCACAGTTCACAGTCTTCATTTCACACTGCAGTCTTCACAGTGCACAGGTTACAGTCCACAGATCACAGTTCACAGTTCTCAGTTCACAGATCACAGTTCACAGTCTTCATTTCACACTTCACAGTTCGCAGTTCACAGTTCACAGATCACAGTTCACAGATTACAGTCCACAGTTGACAGTTGACAGTTCACAGTACACACTTCACAGTTCACAGTCCACAGTTCACTGTTCACAATTCACAGTTCACAGTTCAGAGTCCACAGTTCACTATTCACAGCTCACAGTTCTCAGTTCACAGATCACAGTTCACAGCCTTCATTTCACACTTCACAGTTAGCAGTTCACAGTTCAAAGATCACAGTTCACAGTTCACAGTTCACAGTTCACAGTTCACAGTTCACAGTCCACAGTTCACTATTCACAGCTCACAGTTCTCAGTTCACAGATCACAGTTCACAGTCTTCATTTCACACTTCACAGTTCGCAGTTCACAGTTCACAGATCACAGTTCACAGTTCACAGTTCACACTTCACAGTTCGCAGTTCACAGTTCACAGGTCACAGTACACAGCCCACTCTTCACAGTTCACAGTTCTCAGTTCACAGATCACAATTCACAGACTTCATTTCACAATTCACTTTTCACAGTTCACAGTTCACAGTTCACAGTTCACAGTTCACAGATCACAGTTCACAGTCTTCATTTCACACTTCAGTCTTCACAGGGCACAGTTCACAGTTCACAGTTCACAGATCACAGTTCACAGTCTTCATTTCACAGTTCACAGATCACAGTTCACAGATCACAGACCACAGTTCACAGTTCACAGTTCACAGTTCTCAGTTCACAGATCACAGTTCACAGTTCACAGATCACAGACCACAGTTCACTGTTCACAGATCACAGTTCACAGTACACAGTCTTCATTTCATACTTCACAGTTCGCAGTTCACAGTTCACAGTTCACAGTTCCCAGTTCGCAGGTCACAGTTCACATTTCACAATTCACTGTCTTCATTTCATTCTTCACAGTTCGCAGTTCACAGTTCACAGGTCACAGATCACAGCCCACTCTTCACAGTTCACAGTTCTCAGTTCACAGATCACAATTCACTTTTCACAGTTCACAGTTCACAGTTGACAGTTGGCAGTTCACAGTACACACTTCACAGTTCACAGTCCACAGTTCACTGTTCACAATTCACAGTTCACAGTTCACAGTTCACAGTTCGCAGTTTACAGTTCACAGTTCACAGTCCACAGTTCACAGTTCACAGTTCACAGTTCACAGTCCACAGTTCACTATTCACAGCTCACAGTTCTCAGTTCACAGATCACAGTTCACAGTCTTCATTTCACACTTCACAGTTCGCAGTTCACAGTTGACAGTTCACAGTCCACAGTTCACTATTCACAGTTCACAGTTCTCAGTTCACAGATCACAGTTCACAGTCTTCATTTCACACTTAACAGTTCGCAGTTCACAGTTCACAGATCACAGTTCCCAGTTCACAGTTCACAGTTCACAGTTCACAGTCCACAGATCACAGTTCACAGTCTTCATTTCACACTTCAGTCTTCACAGGGCACAGTTCACAGTTCACAGTTCACAGATCACAGTTCACAGTCTTCATTTCACAGTTCACAGATCACAGTTCACAGATCACAGACCACAGTTCACAGTTCACAGTTCACAGTTCTCAGTTCACAGATCACAGTTCACAGTTCACAGATCACAGACCACAGTTCACTGTTCACAGATCACAGTTCACAGTACACAGTCTTCATTTCATACTTCACAGTTCGCAGTTCACAGTTCACAGTTCACAGTTCCCAGTTCGCAGGTCACAGTTCACATTTCACAATTCACTGTCTTCATTTCATTCTTCACAGTTCGCAGTTCACAGTTCACAGGTCACAGATCACAGCCCACTCTTCACAGTTCACAGTTCTCAGTTCACAGATCACAATTCACTTTTCACAGTTCACAGTTCACAGTTGACAGTTGGCAGTTCACAGTACACACTTCACAGTTCACAGTCCACAGTTCACTGTTCACAATTCACAGTTCACAGTTCACAGTTCACAGTTCGCAGTTTACAGTTCACAGTTCACAGTCCACAGTTCACAGTTCACAGTTCACAGTTCACAGTCCACAGTTCACTATTCACAGCTCACAGTTCTCAGTTCACAGATCACAGTTCACAGTCTTCATTTCACACTTCACAGTTCGCAGTTCACAGTTGACAGTTCACAGTCCACAGTTCACTATTCACAGTTCACAGTTCTCAGTTCACAGATCACAGTTCACAGTCTTCATTTCACACTTAACAGTTCGCAGTTCACAGTTCACAGATCACAGTTCCCAGTTCACAGTTCACAGTTCACAGTTCACAGTCCACAGATCACAGTTCAAAGTCTTCATTTCACAATTCACAGTTCGCAGTTCACAGTTCACAGTTCACAGTTCACAGTTCACAGTTCACAGTTCACAGATCACTGTTCACAGTTTACAGTTCTCAGTTTACAGTTCTCAGTTCACAGTTGACAGTTCACAGTTGACAGTTCACAGATCACAGTTCACAGTTCACAGTTCACAGTTCACAGTTCACAGTTCACAGTTCACAGTTCACAGTTCACAGTTCACAGTTCACAGTTCACAGTTCACAGTTCACAGTTTACAGTTCTCAGTTCACAGTTCACAGTTCACAGTTCACAGTCCACAGTTCACAGTTCACAGTTCTCAGTTCACAGATCACAGTTCACAGTTGTCATTTCACAGTTCACAGTTCACAGTTCACACATCACAGTTCACAGTCTTCATTTCTCACTTCACAGTTCGCAGTTCACAGATCACAGACCACAGTTCACTGTTCACAGATCACAGTTCACAGTACACAGTCTTCATTTCATACTTCACAGTTCGCAGTTCACAGTTCAAAGATCACAGTTCACAGTTCACAGTTCACAGTTCACAGTTCACAGTTCACAGTTCACAGTTCACAGTCCACAGTTCACTATTCACAGCTCACAGTTCTCAGTTCACAGATCACAGTTCACAGTCTTCATTTCACACTTCACAGTTCGCAGTTCACAGTTCACAGATCACAGTTCACAGTTCACAGTTCAAACTTCACAGTTCACAGATCACAGTTCACAGTTCACAGTTCACAGTTCCCAGTTCGCAGGTCACAGTTCACATTTCACAATTCACTGTCTTCATTTCATACTTCACAGTTCGCAGTTCACAGGTCACAGATCACAGTTCACAGTCTTCATTTCACACTTCACAGTTCGCAGTTCACAGTTCACAGATCACAGTTCACAGATTACAGTCCACAGTTGACAGTTGACAGTTCACAGTACACACTTCACAGTTCACAGTCCACAGTTCACTGTTCACAATTCACAGTTCACAGTTCAGAGTCCACAGTTCACTATTCACAGCTCACAGTTCTCAGTTCACAGATCACAGTTCACAGCCTTCATTTCACACTTCACAGTTAGCAGTTCACAGTTCAAAGATCACAGTTCACAGTTCACAGTTCACAGTTCACAGTTCACAGTTCACAGTCCACAGTTCACTATTCACAGCTCACAGTTCTCAGTTCACAGATCACAGTTCACAGTCTTCATTTCACACTTCACAGTTCGCAGTTCACAGTTCACAGATCACAGTTCACAGTTCACAGTTCACACTTCACAGTTCGCAGTTCACAGTTCACAGGTCACAGTTCACAGTTCACAGTTCACAGTTCACAGTTCACAGATCACAGTTCACAGTCTTCATTTCACACTTCAGTCTTCACAGGGCACAGTTCACAGTTCACAGTTCACAGATCACAGTTCACAGTCTTCATTTCACAGTTCACAGATCACAGTTCACAGATCACAGACCACAGTTCACAGTTCACAGTTCACAGTTCTCAGTTCACAGATCACAGTTCACAGTTCACAGATCACAGACCACAGTTCACTGTTCACAGATCACAGTTCACAGTACACAGTCTTCATTTCATACTTCACAGTTCGCAGTTCACAGTTCACAGTTCACAGTTCCCAGTTCGCAGGTCACAGTTCACATTTCACAATTCACTGTCTTCATTTCATTCTTCACAGTTCGCAGTTCACAGTTCACAGGTCACAGATCACAGCCCACTCTTCACAGTTCACAGTTCTCAGTTCACAGATCACAATTCACTTTTCACAGTTCACAGTTCACAGTTGACAGTTGGCAGTTCACAGTACACACTTCACAGTTCACAGTCCACAGTTCACTGTTCACAATTCACAGTTCACAGTTCACAGTCCACAGTTCACTATTCACAGCTCACAGTTCTCAGTGCACAGATCACAGTTCACAGTCTTCATTTCACACTTCACAGTTCGCAGTTCACAGTTCACAGATCACAGTTCACAGTTCACACTTCACAGTTCACAGATCACAGTTCTCAGTTCACAGATCACAGTTCACTGTCTTCATTTCACAGTTCACAGTTCACAGTTCACAGATCACAGACCACAGTTCACTGTTCACAGATCACAGTTCACAGTACACAGTCTTCATTTCATACTTCACAGTTCGCAGTTCACAGTTCACAGTTCACAGGTCACAGTTCACAGTCCACTGCTCACAGTTCACAGTTCTCAGTTCACAGATCACAGTTCACAGACTTCATTTCACAATTCAGTTTTCACAGTTCACAGTTCACAGTTCACAGTTCTCAGTTCACAGATCACAGTTCACAGTCTTGATTTCACAGTTCACAGTTCCCAGTTCGCAGGTCACAGTTCACATTTCACAATTCACTGTCTTCATTTCATTCTTCACAGTTCGCAGTTCACAGTTCACAGGTCACAGATCACAGCCCACTCTTCACAGTTCACAGTTCTCAGTTCACAGATCACAATTCACTTTTCACAGTTCACAGTTCACAGTTCACAGTTCACAGTTCACAGTTCACAGATCACAGTTCACAGTCTTCATTTCACACTTCAGTCTTCACAGGGCACAGTCCACAGTTCACAGTTCACAGATCACAGTTCACAGTCTTCATTTCACAGTTCACAGATCACAGTTCACAGTACACAGTCTTCATTTCATACTTCACAGTTCGCAGTTCACAGTTCACAGTTCACAGGTCACAGTTCACAGTCCACTGGTCACAGTTCTCAGTTCACAGATCACAGTTCACAGACTTCATTTCACAATTCAGTTTTCACAGTTCACAGTTCACAGTTCTCAGTTCACAGATCACAGTTCACAGTCTTCATTTCACAGTTCACAATTCACAGTTCACAGATCACAGACCACAGTTCACTGTTCACAGATCACATTTCACAGTTCACAGTTCACAGTTCACATTTCACAGTCTTCATTTCACACTTCAGTCATCACAGTGCACAGTTCACAGTCCACAGATCACAGTTCACAGTTCTCAGTTCACAGATCACAGTTCACAGTCTTCATTTCACACTTCACAGTTCGCAGTTCACAGTTCTAAGATCACAGTTCATAGTTCACAGTTCACAGTCCACAGTTCACAGTTCACAGATCACAGTTCACAGACTTCATTTCACAATTCAGTTTTCACAGTTCACAGTTCACAGTTCTCAGTTCACAGATCCCAGTTCGCAGGTCACAGTTCACATTTCACAGTTCACTGTCTTCATTTCATACTTCACAGTTCGCAGTTCACAGTTCACAGGTCACAGTTCACAGCCCACTCTTCACAGTTCACAGTTCTCAGTTCACAGATCACAATTCACAGACTTCATTTCACAATTCAGTTTTCACAATTCACAGATCACAGTTCACAGTCTTCATTTCACACTTCAGTCTTCACAGGGCACAGTTCACAGTTCACAGATCACAGTTCACAGTCTTCATTTCACAGTTCACAGATCACTGTTCACAGATCACAGACCACAGTTCACAGTTCACAGTTCACAATTCTCAGTTCACATATCACAGATCACAGTCCACAGTTCACTGTTCACAGATCACAGTTCACAGTTCACAGTTCACAGCTCACATTTCACAGTCTTCATTTCACACTTCAGTCATCACAGTGCACAGTTCACAGTCCACAGATCACAGTTCACAGTTCTCAGTTCACAGATCACAGTTCACAGTCTTCATTTCACACTTCACAGTTAGCAGTTCACAGTTCAAAGATCACAGTTCACAGATCACAGTTCACAGTCTTCATTTCACACTTCACAGTTCGCAGTTCACAGTTCACAGATCACAGTTCACAGTTCACACTTCACACTTCACAGTTCACAGATCACAGTTCACAGTTCACAGTTCACAGTTCCCAGTTCGCAGATCACAGTTCACAGATCACAGACCACAGTTCACAGTTCACAGTTCGCAGTTCACAGTTCAGAGGTCACAGTTCACAGATCACAATTCACAGACTTCATTTCACAATTCAGTTTTCACAGTTCACAGTTCACAGTTCACAGTTCACAGTTCACAGATCACAGTTCACAGTCTTCATTTCACACTTCAGTCTTCACAGGGCACAGTTCACAGTTCACAGTTCACAGATCACAGTTCACAGTCTTCATTTCACAGTTCACAGATCACAGTTCACAGATCACAGACCACAGTTCACAGTTCACAGTTCTCAGTTCACAGATCACAGTTCACAGTCTTCATTTCACAGTTCACAGTTCACAGTTCACAGGTCACAGTCCACAGTCCACTGCTCACAGTTCACAGTTCTCAGTTCACAGATCACAGTTCACAGACTTCATTTCACAATTCAGTTTTCACAGTTAACAGTTCACAGTTCTCAGTTCACAGATCACAGTTCACAGTCTTCATTTCACAGTTCACAGTTCACAGTTCACAGATCACAGACCACAGTTCACTGTTCACAGATCACAGTTCACAGTTCACAGTTCACATTTCACAGTCTTCATTTCACACTTCAGTCATCACAGTGCACAGTTCACAGTCCACAGATCACAGTTCACAGTCCTCAGTTCACAGATCACAGTTCACAGTCTTCATTTCACACTTCACAGTTAGCAGTTCACAGTTGACAGTTCACAGTTCACAGTCTTCATTTCACACTTCAGTCTTCACAGTGCACAGGTTACAGTCCACAGATCACAGTTCACAGTTCTCAGTTCACAGATCACAGTTCACAGTCTTCATTTCACACTTCACAGTTCGCAGTTCACAGTTCACAGATCACAGTTCACAGATTACAGTTCTCAGTTGACAGTTGACAGTTCACAGTACACACTTCACAGTTCACAGTCCACAGTTCACTGTTCACAATTCACAGATTACAGTTCACAGTTCACAGTTCACAGTTCACAGGTCACAGTTCACAGTTCCCCGTTCACAGTATTCATTTCACACTTCACAGTTCGCAGTTCACAGATCACAGTTCACAGATTACAGTTCACAGTTGACAGTTGACAGTTCACAGTACACACTTCACAGTTCACAGTTCACAGTCCACTGTTCACAGTTCACAGTTCACAGTTTACAGTTCTCAGTTCACAGTTGACAGTTCACAGTTCACAGTCTTCATTTCACACTGCAGTCTTCACAGTGCACAGGTTACAGTCCACAGATCACAGTTCACAGTTCTCAGTTCACAGATCACAGTTCACAGCCTTCATTTCACACTTCACAGTTAGCAGTTCACAGTTCAAAGATCACAGTTCACAGTTCACAGTTCACAGTTCACAGTCCACAGTTCACTATTCACAGCTCACAGTTCTCAGTTCACAGATCACAGTTCACAGTCTTCATTTCACACTTCACAGTTCGCAGTTTACAGTTCACAGTTCACAGTCCACAGTTCACAGTTCACAGTTCTGAGTTCACAGATCACAGTTCACAGTCTTCATTTCACAGTTCACAGTTCCCCGTTCACAGTATTCATTTCACACTTCACAGTTCGCAGTTCACAGTTGACAGTTCACAGTCCACAGTTCACTATTCACAGTTCACAGTTCTCAGTTCACAGATCACAGTTCACAGTCTTCATTTCACACTTAACAGTTCGCAGTTCACAGTTCACAGATCACAGTTCACAGTTCACAGTTCACAGATCACAGTTCACAGTTCACACTTCACAGTTCACAGATCACAGTTCTCAGTTCACAGATCACAGTTCACAGTCTTCATTTCACAGTTCACAGTTCACAGTTCACAGATCACAGACCACAGTTCACTGTTCACAGATCACAGTTCACAGTACACAGTCCTCATTTCATACTTCACAGTTCGCAGTTCACAGTTCACAGTTCACAGGTCACAGTTCACAGTCCACTGCTCACAGTTGAGAGTTCTCAGTTCACAGATCACAGTTCACAGACTTCATTTCACAATTCAGTTTTCACAGTTCACAGTTCACAGTTCCCAGTTCACAGATCACAGTTCACAGTCTTCATTTCACAGTTCACAATTCACAGTTCACAGATCACAGACCACAGTTCACTGTTCACAGATCACAGTTCACAGTTCACAGTTCACATTTCACAGTCTTCATTTCACACTTCAGTCATCACAGTGCACAGTTCACATTCCACAGATCACAGTTCACAGTTCTCAGTTCACAGATCACAGTTCACAGTCTTCATTTCACACTTCACAGTTCGCAGTTCACAGTTCAAAGATCACAGTTCACAGTTCACAGTTCACAGTTCACAGTTCACAGTTCACAGTTCACAGTCCACAGTTCACTATTCACAGCTCACAGTTCTCAGTTCACAGATCACAGTTCACAGTCTTCATTTCATACTTCACAGTTCGCAGTTCACAGTTCACAGGTCACAGTTCACAGCCCACTCTTCACAGTTCACAGTTCTCAGTTCACAGATCACAATTCACAGACTTCATTTCACAATTCAGTTTTCACAGTTCACAGTTCACAGTTCACAGTTCACAGTTCACAGATCACAGTTCACAGTCTTCATTTCACACTTCAGTCTTCACAGGGCACAGTTCACAGTCTTCATTTCATACTTCACAGTTCGCAGTTCACAGTTCACAGTTCAAAGGTCACAGTTCACAGTCCACTGCACACAGTTCACAGTTCTCAGTTCACAGATCACAGTTCACAGACTTCATTTCACAATTCAGTTTTCACAGTTCACAGTTCACAGTTCTCAGTTCACAGATCACAGTTCACAGCCTTCATTTCACACTTCACAGTTAGCAGTTCACAGTTCAAAGATCACAGTTCACAGTTCACAGTTCACAGTTCACAGTCCACAGTTCACTATTCACAGCTCACAGTTCTCAGTTCACAGATCACAGTTCACAGTCTTCATTTCACACTTCACAGTTCGCAGTTCACAGTTCACAGATCACAGTACACAGTTCACAGTTCACACTTCACAGTTCACAGATCCCAGTTCACAGTTCACAGTTCACAGTTCCCAGTTCGCAGGTCACAGTTCACATTTCACAGTTCACTGTCTTCATTTCAAACTTCACAGTTCGCAGTTCACAGTTCAGAGGTCACAGTTCACAGCCCACTCTTCACAGTTCACAGTTCTCAGTTCACAGATCACAATTCACAGACTTCATTTCACAATTCAGTTTTCACAGTTCACAGTTCACAGTCTTCATTTCACACTTCAGTCTTCACAGGGCACAGTTCACAGTTCACAGATCACAGTTCACAGTCTTCATTTCACAGTTCACAGATCACAGTTCACAGATCACAGACCACAGTTCACAGTTCACAGTTCACAGTTCTCAGTTCTCAGTTCACAGATCACAGTTCACAGTCTTCATTTCACAGTTCACAGTTCACAGTTCACAGTTCACAGATCACAGACCACAGTTCACTGTTCACAGATCACAGTTCTCAGTACACAGTCTTCATTTCATACTTCACAGTTCGCAGTTCACAGTTCACAGTTCACAGGTCACAGTTCACAGTCCACTGCTCACAGTTCACAGTTCTCAGTTCACAGATCACAGTTCACAGACTTCATTTCACAATTCAGTTTTCACAGTTCACAGTTCTCAGTTCACAGATCACAGTTCACAGTCTTCATTTCACAGTTCACAGTTCACAGTTCACAGATCACAGACCACAGTTCACTGTTCACAGATCACAGTTCACAGTTCACAGTTCACATTTCACAGTCTTCATTTCACACTTCAGTCATCACAGTGCACAGTTCACAGTCCACAGATCACAGTTCACAGTTCTCAGTTCACAGATCACAGTTCACAGCCTTCATTTCACACTTCACAGTTAGCAGTTCACAGTTCAAAGATCACAGTTCACAGTTCACAGTTCACAGTTCACAGTCCACAGTTCACTATTCACAGCTCACAGTTCTCAGTTCACAGATCACAGTTCACAGTCTTCATTTCACACTTCACAGTTCGCAGTTTACAGTTCACAGTTCACAGTCCACAGTTCACAGTTCACAGTTCACAGTTCTCAGTTCACAGATCACAGTTCACAGTCTTCATTTCACACTTAACAGTTCGCAGTTCACAGTTCACAGATCACAGTTCACAGTTCACAGTTCACAGTTCACAGTTCGCAGTTTACAGTTCACAGTTCACAGTCCACAGTTCACAGTTCACAGTTCACAGTTCACCGTCCACAGTTCACTATTCACAGCTCACAGTTCTCAGTTCACAGATCACAGTTCACAGTCTTCATTTCACACTTCACAGTTCGCAGTTCACAGTTGACAGTTCACAGTCCACAGTTCACTATTCACAGTTCACAGTTCTCAGTTCACAGATCACAGTTCACAGTCTTCATTTCACACTTAACAGTTCGCAGTTCACAGTTCACAGATCACAGTTCCCAGTTCACAGTTCACAGTTCACAGTTCACAGTCCACAGATCACAGTTCACAGTCTTCATTTCACAATTCACAGTTCGCAGTTCACAGTTCACAGTTCACAGTTCACAGTTCACAGTTCACAGATCACTGTTCACAGTTTACAGTTCTCAGTTTACAGTTCTCAGTTCACAGTTCTCAGTTCACAGTTGACAGTTCACAGTTGACAGTTCACAGATCACAGTTCACAGTTCACAGTTCACAGTTCACAGTTCACAGTTCACAGTTCACAGTTCACAGTTCACAGTTCACAGTTCACAGTTCACAGTTTACAGTTCTCAGTTCACAGTTCACAGTTCACAGTTCACAGTCCACAGTTCACAGTTCACAGTTCTCAGTTCACAGATCACAGTTCACAGTTGTCATTTCACAGTTCACAGTTCACAGTTCACAGTTCACAGTTCACAGTTCACAATTCACAGACTTCATTTCACAATTCAGTTTTCACAGTTCACAGTTCACAGTCTTCATTTCACACTTCAGTCTTCACAGGGCACAGTTCACAGTTCACAGATCACAGTTCACAGTCTTCATTTCACAGTTCACAGATCACAGTTCACAGATCACAGACCACAGTTCACAGTTCACAGTTCACAGTTCTCAGTTCTCAGTTCACAGATCACAGTTCACAGTCTTCATTTCACAGTTCACAGTTCACAGTTCACCGTCCACAGTTCACTATTCACAGCTCACAGTTCTCAGTTCACAGATCACAGTTCACAGTCTTCATTTCACACTTCACAGTTCGCAGTTCACAGTTGACAGTTCACAGTCCACAGTTCACTATTCACAGTTCACAGTTCTCAGTTCACAGATCACAGTTCACAGTCTTCATTTCACACTTAACAGTTCGCAGTTCACAGTTCACAGATCACAGTTCCCAGTTCACAGTTCACAGTTCACAGTTCACAGTCCACAGATCACAGTTCACAGTCTTCATTTCACAATTCACAGTTCGCAGTTCACAGTTCACAGTTCACAGTTCACAGTTCACAGTTCACAGATCACTGTTCACAGTTTACAGTTCTCAGTTTACAGTTCTCAGTTCACAGTTGACAGTTCACAGTTGACAGTTCACAGATCACAGTTCACAGTTCACAGTTCACAGTTCACAGTTCACAGTTCACAGTTCACAGTTCACAGTTCACAGTTCACAGTTCACAGTTTACAGTTCTCAGTTCACAGTTCACAGTTCACAGTTCACAGTCCACAGTTCACAGTTCACAGTTCTCAGTTCACAGATCACAGTTCACAGTTGTCATTTCACAGTTCACAGTTCACAGTTCACAGTTCACAGTTCACAGTTCACAGATCACAGTTCACAGTCCACAGTTCACTATTCACAGCTCACAGTTCTCAGTTCACAGATCACAGTTCACAGTCTTCATTTCACACTTCACAGTTCGCAGTTCACAGTTCACACATCACAGTTCACAGTCTTCATTTCTCACTTCACAGTTCGCAGTTCACAGATCACAGACCACAGTTCACTGTTCACAGTTCACAGTTCACAGTTTACAGTTCACAGTTCACAGTTCACAGTTCACAGTCCACAGTTCACAGTTCACAGTTCACAGTTCACAGTTTACAGTTCTCAGTTCACAGTTGACAGTTCACAGTTCACAGTCTTCATTTCACACTTCAGTCTTCACAGTGCACAGGTTACAGTCCACAGATCACAGTTCACAGTTCTCAGTTTACAGATCACAGTTCACAGTCTTCATTTCACACTTCACAGTTCGCAGTTCACAGTTCACAGATCACAGTTCACAGATTACAGTTCACAGTTGACAGTTGACAGTTCACAGTACACACTTCACAGTTCACAGTCCACAGTTCACTGTTCACAATTCACAGTTCACAGTTCACAGTCCACAGCTCACTATTCACAGCTCACAGTTCTCAGTGCACAGATCACAGTTCACAGTCTTCATTTCACTATTCACAGCTCGCAGTTCACAGTTCACAGATCACAGTTCACAGTTCACACTTCACAGTTCACAGATCACAGTTCTCAGTTCACAGATCACAGTTCACAGTTCACAGTTCACACTTCACAGTTCACAGATCCCAGTTCACAGTTCACAGTTCACAGTTCACAGTTCCCAGTTCGCAGGTCACAGTTCACATTTCACAGTTCACTGTCTTCATTTCAAACTTCACAGTTCGCAGTTCACAGTTCAGAGGTCACAGTTCACAGCCCACTCTTCACAGTTCACAGTTCTCAGTTCACAGATCACAATTCACAGACTTCATTTCACAATTCAGTTTTCACAGTTCACAGTTCACAGATCACAGTTCACAGTCTTCATTTCACACTTCAGTCTTCACAGATCACAGTTCACAGTCTTCATTTCACAGTTCACAGATCACAGTTCACAGATCACAGACCGCAGTTCACAGTTCACAGTTCTCAGTTCACAGATCACAGTTCACAGTCTTCATTTCACTGTTCACAGTTCACAGTTCACAGATCACAGACCACAGTTCACTGTTCACAGATCACAGTTCACAGTTCACAGTCCACAGTTCACTATTCACAGCTCACAGTTCTCAGTTCACAGATCACAGTTCACAGTCTTCATTTCTCACTTCACAGTTCGCAGTTCACAGTTCACAGATCACAGTTCACAGTTCACAGTTCACACTTCACAGTTCACAGATCCCAGTTCACAGTTCACAGTTCACAGTTCCCAGTTCGCAGGTCACAGTTCACATTTCACAGTTCACTGTCTTCATTTCAAACTTCACAGTTCGCAGTTCACAGTTCAGAGGTCACAGTTCACAGCCCACTCTTCACAGTTCACAGTTCTCAGTTCACAGATCACAATTCACAGACTTCATTTCACAATTCAGTTTTCACAGTTCACAGTTCACAGATCACAGTTCACAGTCTTCATTTCACAGTTCACAGTTCACAGATCACAGACCACAGTTCACTGTTCACAGATCACAGTTCACAGTACACAGTCTTCATTTCATACTTCACAGTTCGCAGTTCACAGTTCACAGTTCACAGTTCACAGGTCACAGTTCACAGTCCACTGCTCACAGTTCACAGTTCTCAGTTCACAGATCACAGTTCACAGTCTTCATTTCACACTTCACAGTTCGCAGTTCACAGTTCACAGATCACAGTTCACAGTTCACAGTTCACAGTCCACAGTTCACTATTCACAGCTCACAGTTCTCAGTTCACAGATCACAGTTCACAGTCTTCATTTCACACTTCACAGTTCGCAGTTCACAGTTCACAGATCACAGTTCACAGTTCACAGTTCACACTTCACAGTTCACAGATCCCAGTTCACAGTTCACAGTTCCCAGTTCGCAGGTCACAGTTCACATTTCACAGTTCACTGTCTTCATTTCAAACTTCACAGTTCGCAGTTCACAGATCAGAGGTCACAGTTCACAGCCCACTCTTTACAGTTCACAGTTCTCAGTTCACAGATCACAATTCACAGACTTCATTTCACAATTCAGTTTTCACAGTTCACAGTTCACAGATCACAGTTCACAGTCTTCATTTCACACTTCAGTCTTCACAGGGCACAGTTCACAGTTCACAGATCACAGTTCACAGTCTTCATTTCACAGTTCACAGATCACAGATCACAGATCACAGACCACAGTTCACAGTTCACAGTTCACAGTTCTCAGTTCACAGATCACAGTTCACAGTCTTCATTTCACAGTTCACAGTTCACAGTTCACAGACCACAGACCACAGTTCACTGTTCACAGATCACAGTTCACAGTACACAGTCTTCATTTCATACTTCACAGTTCGCAGTTCACAGTTCACAGTTCACAGTTCACAGGTCACAGTTCACAGTCCACTGCTCACAGTTCACAGTTCTCAGTTCACAAATCACAGTTCACAGACTTCATTTCACAATTCAGTTTTCACAGTTCACAGTTCACAGTTCTCAGTTCACAGATCACAGTTCACAGTCTTCATTTCACAGTTCACAGTTCACAGTTCACAGATCACAGACCACAGTTCACTGTTCACAGATCACAGTTCACAGTTCACAGTTCACATTTCACAGTCTTCATTTCACACTTCAGTCATCACAGTGCACAGTTCACATTCCACAGATCACAGTTCACAGTTCTCAGTTCACAGTCTTCATTTCACACTTCACAGTTCGCAGTTCACAGTTCAAGGATCACAGTTCACAGTTCACAGTTCACAGTTCACAGTTCACAGTTCACAGTCCACAGTTCACTATTCACAGCTCACAGTTCTCAGTTCACAGATCACAGTTCACAGTCTTCATTTCACACTTCACAGTTCGCAGTTCACAGTTCACAGATCACAGTTCACAGTTCACAGTTCAAACTTCACAGTTCACAGATCACAGTTCACAGTTCACAGTTCACAGTTCACAGTTCCCAGTTCGCAGGTCACAGTTCACATTTCACAATTCACTGTCTTCATTTCATACTTCACAGTTCGCAGTTCACAGGTCACAGATCACAGTTCACAGATCACAGTTCACAGTTCACAGTTCACAGTTCACAGTTCCCAGTTCGCAGGTCACAGTTCACATTTCACAATTCACTGTCTTCATTTCATACTTCACAGTTCGCAGTTCACAGGTCACAGATCACAGTTCACAGCCCACTCTTCACAGTTCACAGTTCTCAGTTCACAGATCACAATTCACAGACTTCATTTCACAATTCAGTTTTCACAGTTCACAGTTCACAGTTCACAGTTCACAGATCACAGTTCACAGTCTTCATTTCACACTGCAGTCTTCACAGTGCACAGGTTACAGTCCACAGATCACAGTTCACAGTTCTCAGTTCACAGTTCACAGATCACAGTTCACAGTTCACAGTTCAAACTTCACAGTTCACAGATCACAGTTCACAGTTCACAGTTCACAGTTCACAGTTCCCAGTTCGCAGGTCACAGTTCACATTTCACAATTCACTGTCTTCATTTCATACTTCACAGTTCGCAGTTCACAGGTCACAGATCACAGTTCACAGATCACAGTTCACAGTTCACAGTTCACAGTTCACAGTTCCCAGTTCGCAGGTCACAGTTCACATTTCACAATTCACTGTCTTCATTTCATACTTCACAGTTCGCAGTTCACAGGTCACAGATCACAGTTCACAGCCCACTCTTCACAGTTCACAGTTCTCAGTTCACAGATCACAATTCACAGACTTCATTTCACAATTCAGTTTTCACAGTTCACAGTTCACAGTTCACAGTTCACAGATCACAGTTCACAGTCTTCATTTCACACTGCAGTCTTCACAGTGCACAGGTTACAGTCCACAGATCACAGTTCACAGTTCTCAGTTCACAGATCACAGTTCACAGTCTTCATTTCACACTTCACAGTTCGCAGTTCACAGTTCACAGATCACAGTTCACAGATTACAGTTCACAGTTGACAGTTGACAGTTCACAGTACACACTTCACAGTGCACAGTCCACAGTTCACTGTTCACAATTCACAGTTCACAGTTCAGAGTCCACAGTTCACTATTCACAGCTCACAGTTCTCAGTGCACAGATCACAGTTCACAGTATTCATTTCACACTTCACAGTTCGCAGTTCACAGTTCACAGATCACAGTTCACAGTTCACACTTCACAGTTCACAGTTCTCAGTTCACAGATCACAGTTCACAGTCTTCATTTCACAGTTCACAGTTCACAGTTCACAGTTCACAGTCCACAGTTCACTATTCACAGCTCACAGTTCTCAGTTCACAGATCACAGTTCACAGTCTTCATTTCACACTGCACAGTTCACAGGTCACAGTTCACAGCCCACTCTTCACAGTTCACAGTTCTCAGTTCACAGATCACAATTCACAGACTTCATTTCACAATTCAGTTTTCACAGTTCACAGTTCACAGTTCACAGTTCACAGTTCACAGTTCACAGATCACAGTTCACAGTCTTCATTTCACACTTCAGTCTTCACAGGGCACAGTTCACAGTTCACAGATCACAGTTCACAGTCTTCATTTCACAGTTCACAGATCACAGTTCACAGATCACAGACCACAGTTCACAGTTCACAGTTCACAGTTCACAGTTCTCAGTTCACAGATCACAGTTCACAGTCTTCATTTCACAGTTCACAGTTCACAGTTCACAGATCACAGACCACAGTTCACTGTTCACAGATCACAGTTCACAGTTCACAGTTCACATTTCACAGTCTTCATTTCACACTTCAGTCATCACAGTGCACAGTTCACAGTCCACAGATCACAGTTCACAGTTCTCAGTTCACAGATCACAGTTCACAACCTTCATTTCACACTTCACAGTTAGCAGTTCACAGTTCAAAGATCACAGTTCACAGTTCACAGTTCACAGTTCACAGTTCACAGTCCACAGTTCACTATTCACAGCTCACAGTTCTCAGTTCACAAATCACAGTTCACAGTCTTCATTTCTCACTTCACAGTTCGCAGTTCACAGTTCACAGATCACAGTTCACAGTTCACAGTTCACACTTCACAGTTCACAGATCCCAGTTCACAGTTCACAGTTCACAGTTCCCAGTTCGCAGGTCACAGTTCACATTTCACAGTTCACTGTCTTCATTTCAAACTTCACAGTTCGCAGTTCACAGTTCAGAGGTCACAGTTCACAGCCCACTCTTCACAGTTCACAGTTCTCAGTTCACAGATCACAATTCACAGACTTCATTTCACAATTCAGTTTTCACAGTTCACAGTTCACAGATCACAGTTCACAGTCTTCATTTCACAGTTCACAGTTCACAGATCACAGACCACAGTTCACTGTTCACAGATCACAGTTCACAGTACACAGTCTTCATTTCATACATCACAGTTCGCAGTTCACAGTTCACAGTTCACAGTTCACAGGTCACAGTTCACAGTCCACTGCTCACAGTTCACAGTTCTCAGTTCACAGATCACAGTTCACAGTCTTCATTTCACACTTCACAGTTCGCAGTTCACAGTTCACAGATCACAGTTCACAGTTCACAGTTCACAGTCCACAGTTCACTATTCACAGCTCACAGTTCTCAGTTCACAGATCACAGTTCACAGTCTTCATTTCACACTTCACAGTTCGCAGTTCACAGTTCACAGATCACAGTTCACAGTTCACAGTTCACACTTCACAGTTCACAGATCCCAGTTCACAGTTCACAGTTCCCAGTTCGCAGGTCACAGTTCACATTTCACAGTTCACTGTCTTCATTTCAAACTTCACAGTTCGCAGTTCACAGATCAGAGGTCACAGTTCACAGCCCACTCTTTACAGTTCACAGTTCTCAGTTCACAGATCACAATTCACAGACTTCATTTCACAATTCAGTTTTCACAGTTCACAGTTCACAGATCACAGTTCACAGTCTTCATTTCACACTTCAGTCTTCACAGGGCACAGTTCACAGTTCACAGATCACAGTTCACAGTCTTCATTTCACAGTTCACAGATCACAGTTCACAGATCACAGACCACAGTTCACAGTTCACAGTTCACAGTTCTCAGTTCACAGATCACAGTTCACAGTCTTCATTTCACAGTTCACAGTTCACAGTTCACAGACCACAGACCACAGTTCACTGTTCACAGATCACAGTTCACAGTACACAGTCTTCATTTCATACTTCACAGTTCGCAGTTCACAGTTCACAGTTCACAGTTCACAGGTCACAGTTCACAGTCCACTGCTCACAGTTCACAGTTCTCAGTTCACAAATCACAGTTCACAGACTTCATTTCACAATTCAGTTTTCACAGTTCACAGTTCACAGTTCTCAGTTCACAGATCACAGTTCACAGTCTTCATATCACAGTTCACAGTTCACAGTTCACAGATCACAGACCACAGTTCACTGTTCACAGATCACAGTTCACAGTTCACAGTTCACATTTCACAGTCTTCATTTCACACTTCAGTCATCACAGTGCACAGTTCACATTCCACAGATCACAGTTCACAGTTCTCAGTTCACAGTCTTCATTTCACACTTCACAGTTCGCAGTTCACAGTTCAAGGATCACAGTTCACAGTTCACAGTTCACAGTTCACAGTTCACAGTTCACAGTCCACAGTTCACTATTCACAGCTCACAGTTCTCAGTTCACAGATCACAGTTCACAGTCTTCATTTCACACTTCACAGTTCGCAGTTCACAGTTCACAGATCACAGTTCACAGTTCACAGTTCAAACTTCACAGTTCACAGATCACAGTTCACAGTTCACAGTTCACAGTTCCCAGTTCGCAGGTCACAGTTCACATTTCACAATTCACTGTCTTCATTTCATACTTCACAGTTCGCAGTTCACAGTTCACAGATCACAGTTCACAGTTCACACTTCACAGTTCACAGTTCTCAGTTCACAGATCACAGTTCACAGTCTTCATTTCACAGTTCACAGTTCACAGTTCACAGATCACAGACCACAGTTCACTGTTCACAGATCACAGTTCACAGTACACAGTCTTCATTTCATACTTCACAGTTCGCAGTTCACAGTTCACAGTTCACAGGTCACAGTTCACAGTCCACTGCTCACAGTTGAGAGTTCTCAGTTCACAGATCACAGTTCACAGACTTCATTTCACAATTCAGTTTTCACAGTTCACAGTTCACAGTTCTCAGTTCACAGATCACAGTTCACAGTCTTCATTTCACAGTTCACAATTCACAGTTCACAGATCACAGACCACAGTTCACTGTTCACAGATCACAGTTCACAGTTCACAGTTCACATTTCACAGTCTTCATTTCACACTTCAGTCGTCACAGTGCACAGTTCACATTCCACAGATCACAGTTCACAGTTCTCAGTTCACAGATCACAGTTCACAGTCTTCATTTCACACTTCACAGTTCGCAGTTCACAGTTCAAAGATCACAGTTCACAGTTCACAGTTCACAGTTCACAGTTCACAGTTCACAGTCCACAGTTCACTATTCACAGCTCACAGTTCTCAGTTCACAGATCACAGTTCACAGTCTTCATTTCACACTTCACAGTTCGCAGTTCACAGATCCCAGTTCACAGTTCACAGTACACAGTCTTCATTTCATACTTCACAGTTCGCAGTTCACAGTTCACAGTTCACAGGTCACAGTTCACAGTCCACTGCTCACAGTTCACAGTTCTCAGTTCACAGATCACAGTTCACAGACTTCATTTCACAATTCAGTTTTCACAGTTCACAGTTCACAGTTCTCAGTTCACAGATCACAGTTCGCAGTCTTCATTTCACAGTTCACAGTTCACAGTTCACAGATCACAGACCACAGTTCACTGTTCACAGATCACAGTTCACAGTTCACAGTTCACATTTCACAGTCTTCATTTCACACTTCAGTCATCACAGTGCACAGTTCACAGTCCACAGATCACAGTTCACAGTTCTCAGTTCACAGATCACAGTTCACAGCCTTCATTTCACACTTCACAGTTAGCAGTTCACAGTTCAAAGATCACAGTTCACAGTTCACAGTTCACAGTTCACAGTCCACAGTTCACTATTCACAGCTCACAGTTCTCAGTTCACAGATCACAGTTCACAGTCTTCATTTCACACTTCACAGTTCGCAGTTTACAGTTCACAGTTCACAGTTCACAGTCCACAGTTCACAGTTCACAGTTCTCAGTTCACAGATCACAGTTCACAGTCTTCATTTCACAGTTCACAGTTCCCCGTTCACAGTATTCATTTCACACTTCACAGTTCGCAGTTCACAGTTGACAGTTCACAGTCCACAGTTCACTATTCACAGTTCACAGTTCTCAGTTCACAGATCACAGTTCACAGTCTTCATTTCACACTTAACAGTTCGCAGTTCACAGTTCACAGATCACAGTTCACAGTTCACAGTTCACAGATCACAGTTCACAGTTCACACTTCACAGTTCACAGATCACAGTTCTCAGTTCACAGATCACAGTTCACAGTCTTCATTTCACAGTTCACAGTTCACAGTTCACAGATCACAGACCACAGTTCTCAGTTCACAGATCACAGTTCACAGTCTTCATTTCACAGTTCACAGTTCCCCGTTCACAGTATTCATTTCACACTTCACAGTTCGCAGTTCACAGTTGACAGTTCACAGTCCACAGTTCACTATTCACAGTTCACAGTTCTCAGTTCACAGATCACAGTTCACAGTCTTCATTTCACACTTAACAGTTCGCAGTTCACAGTTCACTGTTCACAGATCACAGTTCACAGTTCACAGTTCACATTTCACAGTCTTCATTTCACACTTCAGTCGTCACAGTGCACAGTTCACATTCCACAGATCACAGTTCACAGTTCTCAGTTCACAGATCACAGTACACAGTCTTCATTTCATACTTCACAGTTCGCAGTTCACAGTTCACAGTTCACAGGTCACAGTTCACAGTCCACTGCTCACAGTTCACAGTTCTCAGTTCACAGATCACAGTTCACAGACTTCATTTCACAATTCAGTTTTCACAGTTCACAGTTCACAGTTCTCAGTTCACAGATCACAGTTCGCAGTCTTCATTTCACAGTTCACAGTTCACAGTTCACAGATCACAGACCACAGTTCACTGTTCACAGATCACAGTTCACAGTTCACAGTTCACATTTCACAGTCTTCATTTCACACTTCAGTCATCACAGTGCACAGTTCACAGTCCACAGATCACAGTTCACAGTTCTCAGTTCACAGATCACAGTTCACAGCCTTCATTTCACACTTCACAGTTAGCAGTTCACAGTTCAAAGATCACAGTTCACAGTTCACAGTTCACAGTTCACAGTCCACAGTTCACTATTCACAGCTCACAGTTCTCAGTTCACAGATCACAGTTCACAGTCTTCATTTCACACTTCACAGTTCGCAGTTTACAGTTCACAGTTCACAGTCCACAGTTCACAGTTCACAGTTCTCAGTTCACAGATCACAGTTCACAGTCTTCATTTCACAGTTCACAGTTCCCCGTTCACAGTATTCATTTCACACTTCACAGTTCGCAGTTCACAGTTGACAGTTCACAGTCCACAGTTCACTATTCACAGTTCACAGTTCTCAGTTCACAGATCACAGTTCACAGTCTTCATTTCACACTTAACAGTTCGCAGTTCACAGTTCACAGATCACAGTTCACAGTTCACAGTTCACAGTTCACAGATCACAGTTCACAGTTCACACTTCACAGTTCACAGATCACAGTTCTCAGTTCACAGATCACAGTTCACAGTCTTCATTTCACAGTTCACAGTTCACAGTTCACAGATCACAGACCACAGTTCACTGTTCACAGATCACAGTTCACAGTACACAGTCTTCATTTCATACTTCACAGTTCGCAGTTCACAGTTCACAGTTCACAGGTCACAGTTCACAGTCCACTGCTCACAGTTGAGAGTTCTCAGTTCACAGATCACAGTTCACAGCCTTCATTTCACACTTCACAGTTAGCAGTTCACAGTTCAAAGATCACAGTTCACAGTTCACAGTTCACAGTTCACAGTCCACAGTTCACTATTCACAGCTCACAGTTCTCAGTTCACAGATCACAGTTCACAGTCTTCATTTCACACTTCACAGTTCGCAGTTCACAGTTCAAAGATCACAGTTCACAGTTCACAGTTCACAGTTCACAGTTCACAGTTCACAGTTCACAGTCCACAGTTCACTATTCACAGCTCACAGTTCTCAGTTCACAGATCACAGTTCACAGTCTTCATTTCACACTTCACAGTTCGCAGTTCACAGATCCCAGTTCACAGTTCACAGTACACAGTCTTCATTTCATACTTCACAGTTCGCAGTTCACAGTTCACAGTTCACAGGTCACAGTTCACAGTCCACTGCTCACAGTTCACAGTTCTCAGTTCACAGATCACAGTTCACAGACTTCATTTCACAATTCAGTTTTCACAGTTCACAGTTCACAGTTCTCAGTTCACAGATCACAGTTCACAGTTCACAGTCTTCATTTCACACTTCAGTCTTCACAGGGCACAGTTCACAGTTCACAGATCACAGTTCACAGTCTTCATTTCACAGTTCACAGATCACAGTTCACAGATCACAGACCACAGTTCACAGTTCACAGTTCACAATTCACAGACTTCATTTCACAATTCAGTTTTCACAGTTCACAGTTCACAGTTCACAGTTCACAGTTCACAGATCACAGTTCACAGTCTTCATTTCACACTTCAGTCTTCACAGGGCACAGTTCACAGTTCACAGATCACAGTTCACAGTCTTCATTTCACAGTTCACAGATCACAGTTCACAGATCACAGACCACAGTTCACAGTTCACAGTTCACAGTTCTCAGTTCACAGATCACAGTTCACAGTCTTCATTTCACACTTCACAGTTCACAGTTCACAGATCACAGACCACAGTTCACTGTTCACAGATCACAGTTCACAGTTCACAGTTCACATTTCACAGTCTTCATTTCACACTTCAGTCATCACAGTGCACAGTTCACAGTCCACAGATCACAGTTCACAGTTCTCAGTTCACAGATCACAGTTCACAACCTTCATTTCACACTTCACAGTTAGCAGTTCACAGTTCAAAGATCACAGTTCACAGTTCACAGTTCACAGTTCACAGTCCACAGTTCACTATTCACAGCTCACAGTTCTCAGTTCACAGATCACAGTTCACAGTCTTCATTTCACACTTCACAGTTCGCAGTTCACAGTTCACAGATCACAGTTCACAGTTCACAGTTCACACTTCACAGTTCACAGATCCCAGTTCACAGTTCACAGTTCACAGTTCACAGTTCCCAGTTCGCAGGTCACAGTTCACATTTCACAGTTCACTGTCTTCATTTCAAACTTCACAGTTCGCAGTTCACAGTTCAGAGGTCACAGTTCACAGCCCACTCTTCACAGTTCACAGTTCTCAGTTCACAGATCACAATTCACAGACTTCATTTCACAATTCAGTTTTCACAGTTCACAGTTCACAGATCACAGTTCACAGTCTTCATTTCACACTTCAGTCTTCACAGATCACAGTTCACAGTCTTCATTTCACAGTTCACAGATCACAGTTCACAGATCACAGACCGCAGTTCACAGTTCACAGTTCTCAGTTCACAGATCACAGTTCACAGTCTTCATTTCACTGTTCACAGTTCACAGTTCACAGATCACAGACCACAGTTCACTGTTCACAGATCACAGTTCACAGTTCACAGTTCACATTTCACAGTCTTCATTTCACACTTCAGTCATCACAGTGCACAGTTCACATTCCACAGATCACAGTTCACAGTTCTCAGTTCACAGTCCTCATTTCACACTTCACAGTTCGCAGTTCACAGTTCAAAGATCACAGTTCACAGTTCACAGTTCACAGTTCACAGTTCACAGTTCACAGTTCACAGTTCACAGTTCACAGTCCACAGTTCACTATTCACAGCTCACAGTTCTCAGTTCACAGATCACAGTTCACAGTCTTCATTTCACACTTCACAGTTCGCAGTTCACAGTTCACAGATCACAGTTCACAGTTCACAGTTCAAACTTCACAGTTCACAGATCACAGTTCACAGTTCACAGTTCACAGTTCACAGTTCCCAGTTCGCAGGTCACAGTTCACATTTCACAATTCACTGTCTTCATTTCATACTTCACAGTTCACAGTTCACAGTTCACAGTCCACAGTTCACTATTCACAGCTCACAGTTCTCAGTTCACAGATCACAGTTCACAGTCTTCATTTCACACTGCACAGTTCACAGGTCACAGTTCACAGCCCACTCTTCACAGTTCACAGTTCTCAGTTCACAGATCACAATTCACAGACTTCATTTCACAATTCAGTTTTCACAGTTCACAGTTCACAGTTCACAGTTCACAGATCACAGTTCACAGTCTTCATTTCACACTTCAGTCTTCACAGGGCACAGTTCACAGTTCACAGATCACAGTTCACAGTCTTCATTTCACAGTTCACAGATCACAGTTCACAGATCACAGACCAC
Source organism: Lasioglossum villosulum (assembly GCA_963971365.1). Taxonomy (NCBI): domain Eukaryota; kingdom Metazoa; phylum Arthropoda; class Insecta; order Hymenoptera; family Halictidae; genus Lasioglossum; species Lasioglossum villosulum. Next base: position 1,564,401 of record CAXARU010000031.1, on the reverse strand, counting down.
AGTTCACAGTTCACAGTTCACAGTTCACAGTTCTCAGTTCACAGATCACAGTTCACAGTCTTCATTTCACAGTTCACAGTTCACAGTTCACAGATCACAGACCACAGTTCACTGTTCACAGATCACAGTTCACAGTTCACAGTTCACATTTCACAGTCTTCATTTCACACTTCAGTCATCACAGTGCACAGTTCACAGTCCACAGATCACAGTTCACAGTTCTCAGTTCACAGATCACAGTTCACAACCTTCATTTCACACTTCACAGTTAGCAGTTCACAGTTCAAAGATCACAGTTCACAGTTCACAGTTCACAGTTCACAGTTCACAGTCCACAGTTCACTATTCACAGCTCACAGTTCTCAGTTCACAGATCACAGTTCACAGTCTTCATTTCTCACTTCACAGTTCGCAGTTCACAGTTCACAGATCACAGTTCACAGTTCACAGTTCACACTTCACAGTTCACAGATCCCAGTTCACAGTTCACAGTTCACAGTTCCCAGTTCGCAGGTCACAGTTCACATTTCACAGTTCACTGTCTTCATTTCAAACTTCACAGTTCGCAGTTCACAGTTCAGAGGTCACAGTTCACAGCCCACTCTTCACAGTTCACAGTTCTCAGTTCACAGATCACAATTCACAGACTTCATTTCACAATTCAGTTTTCACAGTTCACAGTTCACAGATCACAGTTCACAGTCTTCATTTCACAGTTCACAGTTCACAGATCACAGACCACAGTTCACTGTTCACAGATCACAGTTCACAGTACACAGTCTTCATTTCATACTTCACAGTTCGCAGTTCACAGTTCACAGTTCACAGTTCACAGGTCACAGTTCACAGTCCACTGCTCACAGTTCACAGTTCTCAGTTCACAGATCACAGTTCACAGTCTTCATTTCACACTTCACAGTTCGCAGTTCACAGTTCACAGATCACAGTTCACAGTTCACAGTTCACAGTCCACAGTTCACTATTCACAGCTCACAGTTCTCAGTTCACAGATCACAGTTCACAGTCTTCATTTCACACTTCACAGTTCGCAGTTCACAGTTCACAGATCACAGTTCACAGTTCACAGTTCACACTTCACAGTTCACAGATCCCAGTTCACAGTTCACAGTTCCCAGTTCGCAGGTCACAGTTCACATTTCACAGTTCACTGTCTTCATTTCAAACTTCACAGTTCGCAGTTCACAGATCAGAGGTCACAGTTCACAGCCCACTCTTTACAGTTCACAGTTCTCAGTTCACAGATCACAATTCACAGACTTCATTTCACAATTCAGTTTTCACAGTTCACAGTTCACAGATCACAGTTCACAGTCTTCATTTCACACTTCAGTCTTCACAGGGCACAGTTCACAGTTCACAGATCACAGTTCACAGTCTTCATTTCACAGTTCACAGATCACAGATCACAGATCACAGACCACAGTTCACAGTTCACAGTTCACAGTTCTCAGTTCACAGATCACAGTTCACAGTCTTCATTTCACAGTTCACAGTTCACAGTTCACAGACCACAGACCACAGTTCACTGTTCACAGATCACAGTTCACAGTACACAGTCTTCATTTCATACTTCACAGTTCGCAGTTCACAGTTCACAGTTCACAGTTCACAGGTCACAGTTCACAGTCCACTGCTCACAGTTCACAGTTCTCAGTTCACAAATCACAGTTCACAGACTTCATTTCACAATTCAGTTTTCACAGTTCACAGTTCACAGTTCTCAGTTCACAGATCACAGTTCACAGTCTTCATTTCACAGTTCACAGTTCACAGTTCACAGATCACAGACCACAGTTCACTGTTCACAGATCACAGTTCACAGTTCACAGTTCACATTTCACAGTCTTCATTTCACACTTCAGTCATCACAGTGCACAGTTCACATTCCACAGATCACAGTTCACAGTTCTCAGTTCACAGTCTTCATTTCACACTTCACAGTTCGCAGTTCACAGTTCAAGGATCACAGTTCACAGTTCACAGTTCACAGTTCACAGTTCACAGTTCACAGTCCACAGTTCACTATTCACAGCTCACAGTTCTCAGTTCACAGATCACAGTTCACAGTCTTCATTTCACACTTCACAGTTCGCAGTTCACAGTTCACAGATCACAGTTCACAGTTCACAGTTCAAACTTCACAGTTCACAGATCACAGTTCACAGTTCACAGTTCACAGTTCCCAGTTCGCAGGTCACAGTTCACATTTCACAATTCACTGTCTTCATTTCATACTTCACAGTTCGCAGTTCACAGGTCACAGATCACAGTTCACAGCCCACTCTTCACAGTTCACAGTTCTCAGTTCACAGATCACAATTCACAGACTTCATTTCACAATTCAGTTTTCACAGTTCACAGTTCACAGTTCACAGTTCACAGATCACAGTTCACAGTCTTCATTTCACACTGCAGTCTTCACAGTGCACAGGTTACAGTCCACAGATCACAGTTCACAGTTCTCAGTTCACAGATCACAGTTCACAGTCTTCATTTCACACTTCACAGTTCGCAGTTCACAGTTCACACATCACAGTTCACAGATTACAGTTCACAGTTGACAGTTGACAGTTCACAGTACACACTTCACAGTTCACAGTCCACAGTTCACTGTTCACAATTCACAGTTCACAGTTCAGAGTCCACAGTTCACTATTCACAGCTCACAGTTCTCAGTGCACAGATCACAGTTCACAGTATTCATTTCACACTTCACAGTTCGCAGTTCACAGTTCACAGATCACAGTTCACAGTTCACACTTCACAGTTCACAGTTCTCAGTTCACAGATCACAGTTCACAGTCTTCATTTCACACTTCAGTCTTCACAGGGCACAGTTCACAGTTCACAGATCACAGTTCACAGTCTTCATTTCACAGTTCACAGATCACAGTTCACAGATCACAGACCACAGTTCACAGTTCACAGTTCACAGTTCACAGTTCTCAGTTCACAGATCACAGTTCACAGTCTTCATTTCACAGTTCACAGTTCACAGTTCACAGATCACAGACCACAGTTCACTGTTCACAGATCACAGTTCACAGTTCACAGTTCACATTTCACAGTCTTCATTTCACACTTCAGTCATCACAGTGCACAGTTCACAGTCCACAGATCACAGTTCACAGTTCTCAGTTCACAGATCACAGTTCACAACCTTCATTTCACACTTCACAGTTAGCAGTTCACAGTTCAAAGATCACAGTTCACAGTTCACAGTTCACAGTTCACAGTTCACAGTCCACAGTTCACTATTCACAGCTCACAGTTCTCAGTTCACAGATCACAGTTCACAGTCTTCATTTCTCACTTCACAGTTCGCAGTTCACAGTTCACAGATCACAGTTCACAGTTCACAGTTCACACTTCACAGTTCACAGATCCCAGTTCACAGTTCACAGTTCACAGTTCCCAGTTCGCAGGTCACAGTTCACATTTCACAGTTCACTGTCTTCATTTCAAACTTCACAGTTCGCAGTTCACAGTTCAGAGGTCACAGTTCACAGCCCACTCTTCACAGTTCACAGTTCTCAGTTCACAGATCACAATTCACAGACTTCATTTCACAATTCAGTTTTCACAGTTCACAGTTCACAGATCACAGTTCACAGTCTTCATTTCACAGTTCACAGTTCACAGATCACAGACCACAGTTCACTGTTCACAGATCACAGTTCACAGTACACAGTCTTCATTTCATACTTCACAGTTCGCAGTTCACAGTTCACAGTTCACAGTTCACAGGTCACAGTTCACAGTCCACTGCTCACAGTTCACAGTTCTCAGTTCACAGATCACAGTTCACAGTCTTCATTTCACACTTCACAGTTCGCAGTTCACAGTTCACAGATCACAGTTCACAGTTCACAGTTCACAGTCCACAGTTCACTATTCACAGCTCACAGTTCTCAGTTCACAGATCACAGTTCACAGTCTTCATTTCACACTTCACAGTTCGCAGTTCACAGTTCACAGATCACAGTTCACAGTTCACAGTTCACACTTCACAGTTCACAGATCCCAGTTCACAGTTCACAGTTCCCAGTTCGCAGGTCACAGTTCACATTTCACAGTTCACTGTCTTCATTTCAAACTTCACAGTTCGCAGTTCACAGATCAGAGGTCACAGTTCACAGCCCACTCTTTACAGTTCACAGTTCTCAGTTCACAGATCACAATTCACAGACTTCATTTCACAATTCAGTTTTCACAGTTCACAGTTCACAGATCACAGTTCACAGTCTTCATTTCACACTTCAGTCTTCACAGGGCACAGTTCACAGTTCACAGATCACAGTTCACAGTCTTCATTTCACAGTTCACAGATCACAGTTCACAGATCACAGACCACAGTTCACAGTTCACAGTTCACAGTTCTCAGTTCACAGATCACAGTTCACAGTCTTCATTTCACAGTTCACAGTTCACAGTTCACAGACCACAGACCACAGTTCACTGTTCACAGATCACAGTTCACAGTACACAGTCTTCATTTCATACTTCACAGTTCGCAGTTCACAGTTCACAGTTCACAGTTCACAGGTCACAGTTCACAGTCCACTGCTCACAGTTCACAGTTCTCAGTTCACAAATCACAGTTCACAGACTTCATTTCACAATTCAGTTTTCACAGTTCACAGTTCACAGTTCTCAGTTCACAGATCACAGTTCACAGTCTTCATTTCACAGTTCACAGTTCACAGTTCACAGATCACAGACCACAGTTCACTGTTCACAGATCACAGTTCACAGTTCACAGTTCACATTTCACAGTCTTCATTTCACACTTCAGTCATCACAGTGCACAGTTCACATTCCACAGATCACAGTTCACAGTTCTCAGTTCACAGTCTTCATTTCACACTTCACAGTTCGCAGTTCACAGTTCAAGGATCACAGTTCACAGTTCACAGTTCACAGTTCACAGTTCACAGTTCACAGTCCACAGTTCACTATTCACAGCTCACAGTTCTCAGTTCACAGATCACAGTTCACAGTCTTCATTTCACACTTCACAGTTCGCAGTTCACAGTTCACAGATCACAGTTCACAGTTCACAGTTCAAACTTCACAGTTCACAGATCACAGTTCACAGTTCACAGTTCACAGTTCCCAGTTCGCAGGTCACAGTTCACATTTCACAATTCACTGTCTTCATTTCATACTTCACAGTTCGCAGTTCACAGGTCACAGATCACAGTTCACAGCCCACTCTTCACAGTTCACAGTTCTCAGTTCACAGATCACAATTCACAGACTTCATTTCACAATTCAGTTTTCACAGTTCACAGTTCACAGTTCACAGTTCACAGATCACAGTTCACAGTCTTCATTTCACACTGCAGTCTTCACAGTGCACAGGTTACAGTCCACAGATCACAGTTCACAGTTCTCAGTTCACAGATCACAGTTCACAGTCTTCATTCCACACTTCACAGTTCGCAGTTCACAGTTCACAGATCACAGTTCACAGATTACAGTTCACAGTTGACAGTTGACAGTTCACAGTACACACTTCACAGTTCACAGTCCACAGTTCACTGTTCACAATTCACAGTTCACAGTTCAGAGTCCACAGTTCACTATTCACAGCTCACAGTTCTCAGTGCACAGATCACAGTTCACAGTATTCATTTCACACTTCACAGTTCGCAGTTCACAGTTCACAGATCACAGTTCACAGTTCACACTTCACAGTTCACAGTTCTCAGTTCACAGATCACAGTTCACAGTCTTCATTTCACAGTTCACAGTTCACAGTTCACAGTTCACAGATCACAGACCACAGTTCACTGTTCACAGATCACAGTTCACAGTACACAGTCTTCATTTCATACTTCACAGTTCGCAGTTCACAGTTCACAGTTCACAGGTCACAGTTCACAGTCCACTGCTCACAGTTGAGAGTTCTCAGTTCACAGATCACAGTTCACAGACTTCATTTCACAATTCAGTTTTCACAGTTCACAGTTCACAGTTCTCAGTTCACAGATCACAGTTCACAGTCTTCATTTCACAGTTCACAATTCACAGTTCACAGATCACAGACCACAGTTCACTGTTCACAGATCACAGTTCACAGTTCACAGTTCACATTTCACAGTCTTCATTTCACACTTCAGTCGTCACAGTGCACAGTTCACATTCCACAGATCACAGTTCACAGTTCTCAGTTCACAGATCACAGTTCACAGTCTTCATTTCACACTTCACAGTTCGCAGTTCACAGTTCAAAGATCACAGTTCACAGTTCACAGTTCACAGTTCACAGTTCACAGTTCACAGTCCACAGTTCACTATTCACAGCTCACAGTTCTCAGTTCACAGATCACAGTTCACAGTCTTCATTTCACACTTCACAGTTCGCAGTTCACAGATCCCAGTTCACAGTTCACAGTACACAGTCTTCATTTCATACTTCACAGTTCGCAGTTCACAGTTCACAGTTCACAGGTCACAGTTCACAGTCCACTGCTCACAGTTCACAGTTCTCAGTTCACAGATCACAGTTCACAGACTTCATTTCACAATTCAGTTTTCACAGTTCACAGTTCACAGTTCTCAGTTCACAGATCACAGTTCACAGTCTTCATTTCACAGTTCACAGTTCACAGTTCACAGATCACAGACCACAGTTCACTGTTCACAGATCACAGTTCACAGTTCACAGTTCACATTTCACAGTCTTCATTTCACACTTCAGTCATCACAGTGCACAGTTCACAGTCCACAGATCACAGTTCACAGTTCTCAGTTCACAGATCACAGTTCACAGCCTTCATTTCACACTTCACAGTTAGCAGTTCACAGTTCAAAGATCACAGTTCACAGTTCACAGTTCACAGTTCACAGTCCACAGTTCACTATTCACAGCTCACAGTTCTCAGTTCACAGATCACAGTTCACAGTCTTCATTTCACACTTCACAGTTCGCAGTTTACAGTTCACAGTTCACAGTCCACAGTTCACAGTTCACAGTTCTCAGTTCACAGATCACAGTTCACAGTCTTCATTTCACAGTTCACAGTTCCCCGTTCACAGTATTCATTTCACACTTCACAGTTCGCAGTTCACAGTTGACAGTTCACAGTCCACAGTTCACTATTCACAGTTCACAGTTCTCAGTTCACAGATCACAGTTCACAGTCTTCATTTCACACTTAACAGTTCGCAGTTCACAGTTCACAGATCACAGTTCACAGTTCACAGTTCACAGATCACAGTTCACAGTTCACACTTCACAGTTCACAGATCACAGTTCTCAGTTCACAGATCACAGTTCACAGTCTTCATTTCACAGTTCACAGTTCACAGTTCACAGATCACAGACCACAGTTCACTGTTCACAGATCACAGTTCACAGTACACAGTCTTCATTTCATACTTCACAGTTCGCAGTTCACAGTTCACAGTTCACAGGTCACAGTTCACAGTCCACTGCTCACAGTTGAGAGTTCTCAGTTCACAGATCACAGTTCACAGCCTTCATTTCACACTTCACAGTTAGCAGTTCACAGTTCAAAGATCACAGTTCACAGTTCACAGTTCACAGTTCACAGTCCACAGTTCACTATTCACAGCTCACAGTTCTCAGTTCACAGATCACAGTTCACAGTCTTCATTTCACACTTCACAGTTCGCAGTTCACAGTTCAAAGATCACAGTTCACAGTTCACAGTTCACAGTTCACAGTTCACAGTTCACAGTCCACAGTTCACTATTCACAGCTCACAGTTCTCAGTTCACAGATCACAGTTCACAGTCTTCATTTCACACTTCACAGTTCGCAGTTCACAGATCCCAGTTCACAGTTCACAGTACACAGTCTTCATTTCATACTTCACAGTTCGCAGTTCACAGTTCACAGTTCACAGGTCACAGTTCACAGTCCACTGCTCACAGTTCACAGTTCTCAGTTCACAGATCACAGTTCACAGACTTCATTTCACAATTCAGTTTTCACAGTTCACAGTTCACAGTTCTCAGTTCACAGATCACAGTTCGCAGTCTTCATTTCACAGTTCACAGTTCACAGTTCACAGATCACAGACCACAGTTCACTGTTCACAGATCACAGTTCACAGTTCACAGTTCACATTTCACAGTCTTCATTTCACACTTCAGTCATCACAGTGCACAGTTCACAGTCCACAGATCACAGTTCACAGTTCTCAGTTCACAGATCACAGTTCACAGCCTTCATTTCACACTTCACAGTTAGCAGTTCACAGTTCAAAGATCACAGTTCACAGTTCACAGTTCACAGTTCACAGTCCACAGTTCACTATTCACAGCTCACAGTTCTCAGTTCACAGATCACAGTTCACAGTCTTCATTTCACACTTCACAGTTCGCAGTTTACAGTTCACAGTTCACAGTCCACAGTTCACAGTTCACAGTTCTCAGTTCACAGATCACAGTTCACAGTCTTCATTTCACAGTTCACAGTTCCCCGTTCACAGTATTCATTTCACACTTCACAGTTCGCAGTTCACAGTTGACAGTTCACAGTCCACAGTTCACTATTCACAGTTCACAGTTCTCAGTTCACAGATCACAGTTCACAGTCTTCATTTCACACTTAACAGTTCGCAGTTCACAGTTCACAGATCACAGTTCACAGTTCACAGTTCACAGATCACAGTTCACAGTTCACACTTCACAGTTCACAGATCACAGTTCTCAGTTCACAGATCACAGTTCACAGTCTTCATTTCACAGTTCACAGTTCACAGTTCACAGATCACAGACCACAGTTCACTGTTCACAGATCACAGTTCACAGTACACAGTCTTCATTTCATACTTCACAGTTCGCAGTTCACAGTTCACAGTTCACAGGTCACAGTTCACAGTCCACTGCTCACAGTTGAGAGTTCTCAGTTCACAGATCACAGTTCACAGCCTTCATTTCACACTTCACAGTTAGCAGTTCACAGTTCAAAGATCACAGTTCACAGTTCACAGTTCACAGTTCACAGTCCACAGTTCACTATTCACAGCTCACAGTTCTCAGTTCACAGATCACAGTTCACAGTCTTCATTTCACACTTCACAGTTCGCAGTTTACAGTTCACAGTTCACAGTCCACAGTTCACAGTTCACAGTTCTCAGTTCACAGATCACAGTTCACAGTCTTCATTTCACAGTTCACAGTTCCCCGTTCACAGTATTCATTTCACACTTCACAGTTCGCAGTTCACAGTTGACAGTTCACAGTCCACAGTTCACTATTCACAGTTCACAGTTCTCAGTTCACAGATCACAGTTCACAGTCTTCATTTCACACTTAACAGTTCGCAGTTCACAGTTCACAGATCACAGTTCACAGTTCACAGTTCACAGATCACAGTTCACAGTTCACACTTCACAGTTCACAGATCACAGTTCTCAGTTCACAGATCACAGTTCACAGTCTTCATTTCACAGTTCACAGTTCACAGTTCACAGATCACAGACCACAGTTCACTGTTCACAGATCACAGTTCACAGTACACAGTCTTCATTTCATACTTCACAGTTCGCAGTTCACAGTTCACAGTTCACAGGTCACAGTTCACAGTCCACTGCTCACAGTTGAGAGTTCTCAGTTCACAGATCACAGTTCACAGACTTCATTTCACAATTCAGTTTTCACAGTTCACAGTTCACAGTTCCCAGTTCACAGATCACAGTTCACAGTCTTCATTTCACAGTTCACAATTCACAGTTCACAGATCACAGACCACAGTTCACTGTTCATAGATCACAGTTCACAGTTCACAGTTCACAGTTCACATTTCACAGTCTTCATTTCACACTTCAGTCATCACAGTGCACAGTTCACATTCCACAGATCACAGTTCACAGTTCTCAGTTCACAGATCACAGTTCACAGTCTTCATTTCACACTTCACAGTTCGCAGTTCACAGTTCAAAGATCACAGTTCACAGTTCACAGTTCACAGTTCACAGTTCACAGTCCACAGTTCACTATTCACAGCTCACAGTTCTCAGTTCACAGATCACAGTTCACAGTCTTCATTTCATACTTCACAGTTCGCAGTTCACAGTTCACAGGTCACAGTTCACAGCCCACTCTTCACAGTTCACAGTTCTCAGTTCACAGATCACAATTCACAGACTTCATTTCACAATTCAGTTTTCACAGTTCACAGTTCACAGTTCACAGATCACAGTTCACAGTCTTCATTTCACACTTCAGTCTTCACAGGGCACAGTTCACAGTCTTCATTTCATACTTCACAGTTCGCAGTTCACAGTTCACAGTTCAAAGGTCACAGTTCACAGTCCACTGCACACAGTTCACAGTTCTCAGTTCACAGATCACAGTTCACAGACTTCATTTCACAATTCAGTTTTCACAGTTCACAGTTCACAGTTCTCAGTTCACAGATCACAGTTCACAGCCTTCATTTCACACTTCACAGTTAGCAGTTCACAGTTCAAAGATCACAGTTCACAGTTCACAGTTCACAGTTCACAGTCCACAGTTCACTATTCACAGCTCACAGTTCTCAGTTCACAGATCACAGTTCACAGTCTTCATTTCACACTTCACAGTTCGCAGTTCACAGTTCACAGATCACAGTACACAGTTCACAGTTCACACTTCACAGTTCACAGATCCCAGTTCACAGTTCACAGTTCACAGTTCCCAGTTCGCAGGTCACAGTTCACATTTCACAGTTCACTGTCTTCATTTCAAACTTCACAGTTCGCAGTTCACAGTTCAGAGGTCACAGTTCACAGCCCACTCTTCACAGTTCACAGTTCTCAGTTCACAGATCACAATTCACAGACTTCATTTCACAATTCAGTTTTCACAGTTCACAGTTCACAGTCTTCATTTCACACTTCAGTCTTCACAGGGCACAGTTCACAGTTCACAGATCACAGTTCACAGTCTTCATTTCACAGTTCACAGATCACAGTTCACAGATCACAGACCACAGTTCACAGTTCACAGTTCACAGTTCTCAGTTCACAGATCACAGTTCACAGTCTTCATTTCACAGTTCACAGTTCACAGTTCACAGTTCACAGATCACAGACCACAGTTCACTGTTCACAGATCACAGTTCTCAGTACACAGTCTTCATTTCATACTTCACAGTTCGCAGTTCACAGTTCACAGTTCACAGGTCACAGTTCACAGTCCACTGCTCACAGTTCACAGTTCTCAGTTCACAGATCACAGTTCACAGACTTCATTTCACAATTCAGTTTTCACAGTTCACAGTTCTCAGTTCACAGATCACAGTTCACAGTCTTCATTTCACAGTTCACAGTTCACAGTTCACAGATCACAGACCACAGTTCACTGTTCACAGATCACAGTTCACAGTTCACAGTTCACATTTCACAGTCTTCATTTCACACTTCAGTCATCACAGTGCACAGTTCACAGTCCACAGATCACAGTTCACAGTTCTCAGTTCACAGATCACAGTTCACAGCCTTCATTTCACACTTCACAGTTAGCAGTTCACAGTTCAAAGATCACAGTTCACAGTTCACAGTTCACAGTTCACAGTCCACAGTTCACTATTCACAGCTCACAGTTCTCAGTTCACAGATCACAGTTCACAGTCTTCATTTCACACTTCACAGTTCGCAGTTTACAGTTCACAGTTCACAGTCCACAGTTCACAGTTCACAGTTCACAGTTCTCAGTTCACAGATCACAGTTCACAGTCTTCATTTCACACTTAACAGTTCGCAGTTTACAGTTCACAGATCACAGTTCACAGTTCACAGTTCACAGTTCACAGTTCACAGTTCGCAGTTTACAGTTCACAGTTCACAGTCCACAGTTCACAGTTCACAGTTCACAGTTCACAGTCCACAGTTCACTATTCACAGCTCACAGTTCTCAGTTCACAGATCACAGTTCACAGTCTTCATTTCACACTTCACAGTTCGCAGTTCACAGTTGACAGTTCACAGTCCACAGTTCACTATTCACAGTTCACAGTTCTCAGTTCACAGATCACAGTTCACAGTCTTCATTTCACACTTAACAGTTCGCAGTTCACAGTTCACAGATCACAGTTCCCAGTTCACAGTTCACAGTTCACAGTTCACAGTCCACAGATCACAGTTCAAAGTCTTCATTTCACAATTCACAGTTCGCAGTTCACAGTTCACAGTTCACAGTTCACAGTTCACAGTTCACAGATCACTGTTCACAGTTTACAGTTCTCAGTTTACAGTTCTCAGTTCACAGTTGACAGTTCACAGATCACAGTTCACAGTTCACAGTTCACAGTTCACAGTTCACAGTTCACAGTTCACAGTTCACAGTTCACAGTTCACAGTTCACAGTTTACAGTTCTCAGTTCACAGTTCACAGTTCACAGTTCACAGTCCACAGTTCACAGTTCACAGTTCTCAGTTCACAGATCACAGTTCACAGTTGTCATTTCACAGTTCACAGTTCACAGTTCACACATCACAGTTCACAGTCTTCATTTCTCACTTCACAGTTCGCAGTTCACAGATCACAGACCACAGTTCACTGTTCACAGATCACAGTTCACAGTACACAGTCTTCATTTCATACTTCACAGTTCGCAGTTCACAGTTCAAAGATCACAGTTCACAGTTCACAGTTCACAGTTCACAGTTCACAGTTCACAGTTCACAGTCCACAGTTCACTATTCACAGCTCACAGTTCTCAGTTCACAGATCACAGTTCACAGTCTTCATTTCACACTTCACAGTTCGCAGTTCACAGTTCACAGATCACAGTTCACAGTTCACAGTTCAAACTTCACAGTTCACAGATCACAGTTCACAGTTCACAGTTCACAGTTCCCAGTTCGCAGGTCACAGTTCACATTTCACAATTCACTGTCTTCATTTCATACTTCACAGTTCGCAGTTCACAGGTCACAGATCACAGTTCACAGCCCACTCTTCACAGTTCACAGTTCTCAGTTCACAGATCACAATTCACAGACTTCATTTCACAATTCAGTTTTCACAGTTCACAGTTCACAGTTCACAGTTCACAGATCACAGTTCACAGTCTTCATTTCACACTGCAGTCTTCACAGTGCACAGGTTACAGTCCACAGATCACAGTTCACAGTTCTCAGTTCACAGATCACAGTTCACAGTCTTCATTTCACACTTCACAGTTCGCAGTTCACAGTTCACAGATCACAGTTCACAGATTACAGTCCACAGTTGACAGTTGACAGTTCACAGTACACACTTCACAGTTCACAGTCCACAGTTCACTGTTCACAATTCATAGTTCACAGTTCAGAGTCCACAGTTCACTATTCACAGCTCACAGTTCTCAGTTCACAGATCACAGTTCACAGCCTTCATTTCACACTTCACAGTTAGCAGTTCACAGTTCAAAGATCACAGTTCACAGTTCACAGTTCACAGTTCACAGTTCACAGTTCACAGTTCACAGTCCACAGTTCACTATTCACAGCTCACAGTTCTCAGTTCACAGATCACAGTTCACAGTCTTCATTTCACACTTCACAGTTCGCAGTTCACAGTTCACAGATCACAGTTCACACTTCACAGTTCACAGATCCCAGTTCACAGTTCACAGTTCACAGTTCCCAGTTCGCAGGTCACAGTTCACATTTCACAGTTCACTGTCTTCATTTCAAACTTCACAGTTCGCAGTTCACAGTTCAGAGGTCACAGTTCACAGCCCACTCTTCACAGTTCACAGTTCTCAGTTCACAGATCACAATTCACGGACTTCATTTCACAATTCAGTTTTCACAGTTCACAGTTCACAGATCACAGTTCACAGTCTTCATTTCACACTTCAGTCTTCACAGGGCACAGTTCACAGTTCACAGATCACAGTTCACAGTCTTCATTTCACAGTTCACAGATCACAGTTCACAGATCACAGACCACAGTTCACACTTCACAGTTCACAGATCACAGTTCTCAGTTCACAGATCACAGTTCACAGTCTTCATTTCACAGTTCACAGTACACAGTTCACAGATCACAGACCACAGTTCACTGTTCACAGATCACAGTTCACAGTCTTCATTTCATACTTCACAGTTCGCAGTTCACAGTTCACAGTTCACAGGTCACAGTTCACAGTCCACTGCTCACAGTTCACAGTTCTCAGTTCACAGATCACAGTTCACAGACTTCATTTCACAATTCAGTTTTCACAGTTCACAGTTCACAGTTCTCAGTTCACAGATCACAGTTCACAGTCTTCATTTTACAGTTCACAGTTCACAGTTCACAGATCACAGGCCACAGTTCACTGTTCACAGATCACAGTTCACAGTTCACAGTTCACATTTCACAGTCTTCATTTCACACTTCAGTCATCACAGTGCACAGTTCACAGTCCACAGATCACAGTTCACAGTTCTCAGTTCACAGATCACAGTTCACAGCCTTCATTTCACACTTCACAGTTAGCAGTTCACAGTTCAAAGATCACAGTTCACAGTTCACAGTTCACAGTTCACAGTCCACAGTTCACTATTCACAGCTCACAGTTCTCAGTTCACAGATCACAGTTCACAGTCTTCATTTCACACTTCACAGTTCGCAGTTTACAGTTCACAGTTCACAGTCCACAGTTCACAGTTCACAGTTCTCAGTTCCCAGATCACAGTTCACAGTCTTCATTTCACAGTTCACAGTTCACAGTTCACAGTCCACAGTTCACTATTCACAGTTCACAGTTCTCAGTTCACAGATCACAGTTCACAGTCTTCATTTCACACTTAACAGTTCGCAGTTCACAGTTCACAGATCACAGTTCACAGTTCACAGTTCACAGTTCACAGTCCACAGATCACAGTTCACAGTCTTCATTTCACAATTCACAGTTCGCAGTTCACAGTTCACAGTTCACAGTTCACATTTCACAGTTCACAGATCACTGTTCACAGTTTACAGTTCTCAGTTTACAGTTCTCAGTTCACAGTTGACAGTTCACAGTTGACAGTTCACAGATCACAGTTCACAGTTCACAGTTCACAGTTCACAGTTCACAGTTCACAGTTTACAGTTCTCAGTTCACAGTTCACAGTTCACAGTTCACAGTTCACAGTCCACAGTTCACAGTTCACAGTTCTCAGTTCACAGATCACAGTTCACAGTTGTCATTTCACAGTTCACAGTTCACAGTTCCCCGTTCACAGTATTCATTTCACATTTCACAGTTCGCAGTTCACAGTTGACAGTCCACAGTTCACAGTTCACAGTTCACAGTTTACAGTTCTCAGTTCACAGTTCACAGTTCACAGTTCACAGTCCACAGTTCACAGTTCACAGTTCTCAGTTCACAGATCACAGTTCACAGTCTTCATTTCACAGTTCACAGTTCACAGTTCACAGTTCACAGTTCACAGTTCCCCGTTCACAGTATTCATTTCACATTTCACAGTTCGCAATTCACAGTTGACAGTTCACAGTCCACAGTTCACTATTCACAGTTCACAGTTCTCAGTTCACAGATCACAGTTCACAGTCCACAGTTCACTATTCACAGCTCACAGTTCTCAGTTCACAGATCTCAGTTCACAGTCTTCATTTCACACTTCACAGTTCGCAGTTCACAGTTCAAACTTCACAGTTCACTGATCACAGTTCACAGTTCACAGTTCACAGTTCACAGTTCACAGTTCCCAGTTCGCAGGTCACAGTTCACATTTCACAATTCACTGTCTTCATTTCATACTTCACAGTTCGCAGTTCACAGTTCACAGGTCACAGTTCACAGCCCACTCTGCACAGTTCACAGTTCTCAGTTCACAGATCACAATTCACAGATTTCATTTCACAATTCAGTTTTCACAGTTCACAGTTCACATTTCACAGTTCACAGATCACAGTTCACAGTCTTCATTTCACACTTCAGTCTTCACAGGGCACAGTTCACAGTTCACAGATCACAGTTCACAGTCTTCATTTCACAGTTCACAGATCACAGTTCACAGATCACAGACCACAGTTCACAGTTCACAGTTCACAGTTCTCAGTTCACAGATCACAGTTCACAGTCTTCATTTCACAGTTCACAGTTCACAGTTCACAGATCACAGACCACAGTTCACTGTTCACAGATCACAGTTCACAGTACACAGTCTTCATTTCATACTTCACAGTTCGCAGTTCACAGTTCACAGTTCACAGGTCACAGTTCACAGTCCACTGCTCACAGTTCACAGTTCACATTTCACAGTCTTCATTTCACACTTCAGTCATCACAGTGCACAGTTCACAGTCCACAGATCACAGTTCACAGTTCTCAGTTCACAGATCACAGTTCACAGCCTTCATTTCACACTTCACAGTTAGCAGTTCACAGTTCAAAGATCACAGTTCACAGTTCACAGTTCACAGTTCACAGTCCACAGTTCACTATTCACAGCTCACAGTTCTCAGTTCACAGATCACAGTTCACAGTCTTCATTTCACACTTCACAGTTCGCAGTTTACAGTTCACAGTTCACAGTCCACAGTTCACAGTTCACAGTTCTCAGTTCACAGATCACAGTTCACAGTCTTCATTTCACAGTTCACAGTTCACAGTTCACAGTTCCCCGTTCACAGTATTCATTTCACACTTCACAGTTCGCAGTTCACAGTTGACAGTTCACAGTCCACAGTTCACTATTCACAGTTCACAGTTCTCAGTTCTCAGTTCACAGATCACAGTTCACAGTCTTCATTTCACACTTAACAGTTCGCAGTTCGCAGTTCACAGATCACAGTTCACAGTTCACAGTTCACAGTTCACAGTCCACAGATCACAGTTCACAGTCTTCATTTCACAATTCACAGTTCGCAGTTCACAGTTCACAGTTCACAGTTCACAGTTCACAGTTCACAGTTCACAGTTCACAGTTCACAGTTCACAGTTCACAGTTCACAGTTCACAGATCACTGTTCACAGTTTACAGTTCTCAGTTTACAGTTCTCAGTTTACAGTTCTCAGTTCACAGTTGACAGTTCACAGTTGACAGTTCACAGATCACAGTTCACAGTTCACAGTTCACAGTTCACAGTTCACAGTTTACAGTTCTCAGTTCACAGTTCACAGTTCACAGTTCACAGTCCACAGTTCACAGTTCACAGTTCTCAGTTCACAGATCACAGTTCACAGTTGTCATTTCACAGTTCACAGTTTACAGTTCTCAGTTCACAGTTCACAGTTCACAGTTCACAGTCCACAGTTCACAGTTCACAGTTCTCAGTTCACAGATCACAGTTCACAGTCTTCATTTCACAGTTCACAGTTCACAGTTCACAGTTCACAGTTCACAGTTCACAGTTCACAGTTCACAGTTCACAGTTCACAGTTCACAGATCACTGTTCACAGTTTACAGTTCTCAGTTTACAGTTCTCAGTTTACAGTTCTCAGTTCACAGTTGACAGTTCACAGTTGACAGTTCACAGATCACAGTTCACAGTTCACAGTTCACAGTTCACAGTTCACAGTTTACAGTTCTCAGTTCACAGTTCACAGTTCACAGTTCACAGTCCACAGTTCACAGTTCACAGTTCTCAGTTCACAGATCGCAGTTCACAGTTGTCATTTCACAGTTCACAGTTTACAGTTCTCAGTTCACAGTTCACAGTTCACAGTTCACAGTCCACAGTTCACAGTTCACAGTTCTCAGTTCACAGATCACAGTTCACAGTCTTCATTTCACAGTTCACAGTTCACAGTTCACAGTTCACAGTTCACAGTTCACAGTTCACAGTTCCCCGTTCACAGTATTCATTTCACATTTCACAGTTCGCAATTCACAGTTGACAGTTCACAGTCCACAGTTCACTATTCACAGTTCACAGTTCACAGTTCTCAGTTCACAGATCACAGTTCACAGTCCACAGTTCACTATTCACAGCTCACAGTTCTCAGTTCACAGATCACAGTTCACAGTCTTCATTTCACACTTCACAGTTCGCAGTTCACAGTTCACAGATCACAGTTCACAGTTCACAGTTCAAACTTCACAGTTCACAGATCACAGTTCACAGTTCACAGTTCACAGTTCACAGTTCCCAGTTCGCAGGTCACAGTTCACATTTCACAATTCACTGTCTTCATTTCATACTTCACAGTTCGCAGTTCACAGTTCACAGGTCACAGTTCACAGCCCACTCTTCACAGTTCACAGTTCTCAGTTCACAGATCACAATTCACAGACTTCATTTCACAATTCAGTTTTCACAGTTCACAGTTCACAGTTCACAGTTCACAGATCACAGTTCACAGTCTTCATTTCACAGTTCACAATTCACAGTTCACAGTCCACAGTTCACTATTCACAGTTCACAGTTCTCAGTTCACAGATCACAGTTCACAGTCTTCATTTCACACTTAACAGTTCGCAGTTCACAGTTCACAGATCACAGTTCACAGTTCACAGTTCACAGTTCACAGTCCACAGATCACAGTTCACAGTCTTCATTTCACAATTCACAGTTCGCAGTTCACAGTTCACAGTTCACAGTTCACATTTCACAGTTCACAGATCACTGTTCACAGTTTACAGTTCTCAGTTTACAGTTCTCAGTTCACAGTTGACAGTTCACAGTTGACAGTTCACAGTCCACAGTTCACTATTCACAGCTCACAGTTCTCAGTTCACAGATCACAGTTCACAGTCTTCATTTCACACTTCACAGTTAGCAGTTCACAGTTCAAAGATCACAGTTCACAGTTCACAGTTCACAGTTCACAGTCCACAGTTCACTATTCACAGCTCACAGTTCTCAGTTCACAGATCACAGTTCACAGTCTTCATTTCACACTTCACAGTTCGCAGTTTACAGTTCACAGTTCACAGTCCACAGTTCACAGTTCACAGTTCTCAGTTCACAGATCACAGTTCACAGTCTTCATTTCACAGTTCACAGTTCACAGTTCACAGTTCCCCGTTCACAGTATTCATTTCACACTTCACAGTTCGCAGTTCACAGTTGACAGTTCACAGTCCACAGTTCACTATTCACAGTTCACAGTTCTCAGTTCTCAGTTCACAGATCACAGTTCACAGTCTTCATTTCACACTTAACAGTTCGCAGTTCGCAGTTCACAGATCACAGTTCACAGTTCACAGTTCACAGTTCACAGTCCACAGATCACAGTTCACAGTCTTCATTTCACAATTCACAGTTCGCAGTTCACAGTTCACAGTTCACAGTTCACAGTTCACAGTTCACAGTTCACAGTTCACAGTTCACAGTTCACAGTTCACAGTTCACAGTTCACAGATCACTGTTCACAGTTTACAGTTCTCAGTTTACAGTTCTCAGTTTACAGTTCTCAGTTCACAGTTGACAGTTCACAGTTGACAGTTCACAGATCACAGTTCACAGTTCACAGTTCACAGTTCACAGTTCACAGTTTACAGTTCTCAGTTCACAGTTCACAGTTCACAGTTCACAGTCCACAGTTCACAGTTCACAGTTCTCAGTTCACAGATCACAGTTCACAGTTGTCATTTCACAGTTCACAGTTTACAGTTCTCAGTTCACAGTTCACAGTTCACAGTTCACAGTCCACAGTTCACAGTTCACAGTTCTCAGTTCACAGATCACAGTTCACAGTCTTCATTTCACAGTTCACAGTTCACAGTTCACAGTTCACAGTTCACAGTTCACAGTTCACAGTTCACAGTTCACAGTTCACAGATCACTGTTCACAGTTTACAGTTCTCAGTTTACAGTTCTCAGTTTACAGTTCTCAGTTCACAGTTGACAGTTCACAGTTGACAGTTCACAGATCACAGTTCACAGTTCACAGTTCACAGTTCACAGTTCACAGTTTACAGTTCTCAGTTCACAGTTCACAGTTCACAGTTCACAGTCCACAGTTCACAGTTCACAGTTCTCAGTTCACAGATCGCAGTTCACAGTTGTCATTTCACAGTTCGCAGTTCACAGTTCACAGGTCACAGTTCACAGCCCACTCTTCACAGTTCACAGTCCACAGTTCACTATTCACAGTTCACAGTTCTCAGTTCACAGATCACAGTTCACAGTCTTCATTTCACACTTAACAGTTCGCAGTTCACAGTTCACAGATCACAGTTCACAGTTCACAGTTCACAGTTCACAGTCCACAGATCACAGTTCACAGTCTTCATTTCACAATTCACAGTTCGCAGTTCACAGTTCACAGTTCACAGTTCACATTTCACAGTTCACAGATCACTGTTCACAGTTTACAGTTCTCAGTTTACAGTTCTCAGTTCACAGTTGACAGTTCACAGTTGACAGTTCGCAGTCCACAGTTCACTATTCACAGCTCACAGTTCTCAGTTCACAGATCACAGTTCACAGTCTTCATTTCACACTTCACAGTTAGCAGTTCACAGTTCAAAGATCACAGTTCACAGTTCACAGTTCACAGTTCACAGTTCACAGTCCACAGTTCACTATTCACAGCTCACAGTTCTCAGTTCACAGATCACAGTTCACAGTCTTCATTTCACACTTCACAGTTCGCAGTTTACAGTTCACAGTTCACAGTCCACAGTTCACAGTTCACAGTTCTCAGTTCACAGATCACAGTTCACAGTCTTCATTTCACAGTTCACAGTTCACAGTTCACAGTTCCCCGTTCACAGTATTCATTTCACACTTCACAGTTCGCAGTTCACAGTTGACAGTTCACAGTCCACAGTTCACTATTCACAGTTCACAGTTCTCAGTTCTCAGTTCACAGATCACAGTTCACAGTCTTCATTTCACACTTAACAGTTCGCAGTTCGCAGTTCACAGATCACAGTTCACAGTTCACAGTTCACAGTTCACAGTCCACAGATCACAGTTCACAGTCTTCATTTCACAATTCACAGTTCGCAGTTCACAGTTCACAGTTCACAGTTCACAGTTCACAGTTCACAGTTCACAGTTCACAGTTCACAGTTCACAGTTCACAGTTCACAGTTCACAGATCACTGTTCACAGTTTACAGTTCTCAGTTTACAGTTCTCAGTTTACAGTTCTCAGTTCACAGTTGACAGTTCACAGTTGACAGTTCACAGATCACAGTTCACAGTTCACAGTTCACAGTTCACAGTTCACAGTTTACAGTTCTCAGTTCACAGTTCACAGTTCACAGTTCACAGTCCACAGTTCACAGTTCACAGTTCTCAGTTCACAGATCACAGTTCACAGTTGTCATTTCACAGTTCACAGTTTACAGTTCTCAGTTCACAGTTCACAGTTCACAGTTCACAGTCCACAGTTCACAGTTCACAGTTCTCAGTTCACAGATCACAGTTCACAGTCTTCATTTCACAGTTCACAGTTCACAGTTCACAGTTCACAGTTCACAGTTCACAGTTCACAGTTCACAGTTCACAGTTCACAGTTCACAGTTCACAGATCACTGTTCACAGTTTACAGTTCTCAGTTTACAGTTCTCAGTTTACAGTTCTCAGTTCACAGTTGACAGTTCACAGTTGACAGTTCACAGATCACAGTTCACAGTTCACAGTTCACAGTTCACAGTTCACAGTTTACAGTTCTCAGTTCACAGTTCACAGTTCACAGTTCACAGTCCACAGTTCACAGTTCACAGTTCTCAGTTCACAGATCGCAGTTCACAGTTGTCATTTCACAGTTCACAGTTTACAGTTCTCAGTTCACAGTTCACAGTTCACAGTTCACAGTCCACAGTTCACAGTTCACAGTTCTCAGTTCACAGATCACAGTTCACAGTCTTCATTTCACAGTTCACAGTTCACAGTTCACAGTTCACAGTTCACAGTTCACAGTTCCCCGTTCACAGTATTCATTTCACATTTCACAGTTCGCAATTCACAGTTGACAGTTCACAGTCCACAGTTCACTATTCACAGTTCACAGTTCACAGTTCTCAGTTCACAGATCACAGTTCACAGTCCACAGTTCACTATTCACAGCTCACAGTTCTCAGTTCACAGATCACAGTTCACAGTCTTCATTTCACACTTCACAGTTCGCAGTTCACAGTTCACAGATCACAGTTCACAGTTCACAGTTCAAACTTCACAGTTCACAGATCACAGTTCACAGTTCACAGTTCACAGTTCACAGTTCCCAGTTCGCAGGTCACAGTTCACATTTCACAATTCACTGTCTTCATTTCATACTTCACAGTTCGCAGTTCACAGTTCACAGGTCACAGTTCACAGCCCACTCTTCACAGTTCACAGTTCTCAGTTCACAGATCACAATTCACAGACTTCATTTCACAATTCAGTTTTCACAGTTCACAGTTCACAGTTCACAGTTCACAGATCACAGTTCACAGTCTTCATTTCACACTTCAGTCTTCACAGGGCTCAGTTCACAGTTCACAGATCACAGTTCACAGTCTTCATTTCACAGTTCACAGATCACAGTTCACAGATCACAGACCACAGTTCACAGTTCACAGTTCACAGTTCTCAGTTCACAGATCACAGTTCACAGTCTTCATTTCACAGTTCACAGTTCACAGTTCACAGATCACAGACAACTGTACACTGTTCACAGATCAAAGTTCACAGTACACAGTCTTCATTTCATACTTCACAGTTCGCAGTTCACAGTTCACAGTTCATAGGTCACAGTTCACAGTCCACAGCTCACAGTTCACAGTTCTCAGTTCACAGATCACAGTTCACAGACTTCATTTCACAATTCAGTTTTCACAGTTGACAGTTCACAGTTCTCAGTTCACAGATCACAGTTCACAGTCTTCATTTCACAGTTCACAGTTCACAGTTCACAGATCACAGACCACAGTTCACTGTTCACAGATCACAGTTCACAGTTCACAGTTCACATTTCACAGTCTTCATTTCACACTTCAGTCATCACAGTGCACAGTTCACAGTCCACAGATCACAGTTCACAGTTCTCAGTTCACAGATCACAGTTCACAGCCTTCATTTCACACTTCACAGTTAGCAGTTCACAGTTCAAAGATCACAGTTCACAGTTCACAGTTCACAGTTCACAGTCCACAGTTCACTATTCACAGCTCACAGTTTTCAGTTCACAGATCACAGTTCACAGTCTTCATTTCACACTTCACAGTTCGCAGTTCACAGTTCACAGTTCACAGTCCACAGTTCACAGTTCACAGTTCTCAGTTCACAGATCACAGTTCACAGATCACAGTTCACAGACTTCATTTCACAATTCAGTTTTCACAGTTGACAGTTCACAGTTCTCAGTTCACAGATCACAGTTCACAGTCTTCATTTCACAGTTCACAGTTCACAGTTCACAGTTCACAGATCACAGACCACAGTTCACTGTTCACAGATCACAGTTCACAGTTCACAGTTCACATTTCACAGTCTTCATTTCACACTTCAGTCATCACAGTGCACAGTTCACAGTCCACAGATCACAGTTCACAGTTCTCAGTTCACAGATCACAGTTCACAGCCTTCATTTCACACTTCACAGTTAGCAGTTCACAGTTCAAAGATCACAGTTCACAGTTCACAGTTCACAGTTCACAGTCAACAGTTCACTATTCACAGCTCACAGTTCACAGTTCACAGTTTACAGTTCTCAGTTCACAGTTCACAGTTCACAGTTCACAGTCCACAGTTCACAGTTCACAGTTCTCAGTTCACAGATCACAGTTCACAGTTGTCATTTCACAGTTCACAGTTGACAGTTCACAGTTCACAGTTCACAGTTCACAGTTCCCCGTTCACAGTATTCATTTCACATTTCACAGTTCACAGTCCACAGTTCACTATTCACAGCTCACAGTTCTCAGTTCACAGATCACAGTTCACAGTCTTCATTTCACACTTCACAGTTCGCAGTTCACAGTTCACAGATCACAGTTCACAGTTCACAGTTCAAACTTCACAGTTCACAGATCACAGTTCACAGTTCACAGTTCACAGTTCACAGTTCACAGTTCACAGTTCACAGTTCACAGTTCACAGTTCACAGTTCACAGATCACTGTTCACAGTTTACAGTTCTCAGTTTACAGTTCTCAGTTTACAGTTCTCAGTTCACAGTTGACAGTTCACAGTTGACAGTTCACAGATCACAGTTCACAGTTCACAGTTCACAGTTCACAGTTCACAGTTTACAGTTCTCAGTTCACAGTTCACAGTTCGCAGTTCACAGTCCACAGTTCACAGTTCACAGTTCTCAGTTCACAGATCACAGTTCACAGTTGTCATTTCACAGTTCACAGTTTACAGTTCTCAGTTCACAGTTCACAGTTCACAGTTCACAGTCCACAGTTCACAGTTCACAGTTCTCAGTTCACAGATCACAGTTCACAGTCTTCATTTCACAGTTCACAGTTCACAGTTCACAGTTCACAGTTCACAGTTCACAGTTCACAGTTCACAGTTCACAGATCACTGTTCACAGTTTACAGTTCTCAGTTTACAGTTCTCAGTTTACAGTTCTCAGTTCACAGTTGACAGTTCACAGTTGACAGTTCACAGATCACAGTTCACAGTTCACAGTTCACAGTTCACAGTTCACAGTTTACAGTTCTCAGTTCACAGTTCACAGTTCACAGTTCACAGTCCACAGTTCACAGTTCACAGTTCTCAGTTCACAGATCACAGTTCACAGTTGTCATTTCACAGTTCACAGTTTACAGTTCTCAGTTCACAGTTCACAGTTCACAGTTCACAGTCCACAGTTCACAGTTCACAGTTCTCAGTTCACAGATCACAGTTCACAGTCTTCATTTCACAGTTCACAGTTCACAGTTCACAGTTCACAGTTCACAGTTCACAGTTCCCCGTTCACAGTATTCATTTCACATTTCACAGTTCGCAATTCACAGTTGACAGTTCACAGTCCACAGTTCACTATTCACAGTTCACAGTTCACAGTTCTCAGTTCACAGATCACAGTTCACAGTCCACAGTTCACTATTCACAGCTCACAGTTCTCAGTTCACAGATCACAGTTCACAGTCTTCATTTCACACTTCACAGTTCGCAGTTCACAGTTCACAGATCACAGTTCACAGTTCACAGTTCAAACTTCACAGTTCACAGATCACAGTTCACAGTTCACAGTTCACAGTTCACAGTTCCCAGTTCGCAGGTCACAGTTCACATTTCACAATTCACTGTCTTCATTTCATACTTCACAGTTCGCAGTTCACAGTTCACAGGTCACAGTTCACAGCCCACTCTTCACAGTTCACAGTTCTCAGTTCACAGATCACAATTCACAGACTTCATTTCACAATTCAGTTTTCACAGTTCACAGTTCACAGTTCACAGTTCACAGATCACAGTTCACAGTCTTCATTTCACACTTCAGTCTTCACAGGGCTCAGTTCACAGTTCACAGATCACAGTTCACAGATCACAGTTCACAGTCTTCATTTCACAGTTCACAGATCACAGTTCACAGATCACAGACCACAGTTCACAGTTCACAGTTCACAGTTCTCAGTTCACAGATCACAGTTCACAGTCTTCATTTCACAGTTCACAGTTCACAGTTCACAGATCACAGACCACTGTACACTGTTCACAGATCAAAGTTCACAGTACACAGTCTTCATTTCATACTTCACAGTTCGCAGTTCACAGTTCACAGTTCACAGGTCACAGTTCACAGTCCACAGCTCACAGTTCACAGTTCTCAGTTCACAGATCACAGTTCACAGACTTCATTTCACAATTCAGTTTTCACAGTTGACAGTTCACAGTTCTCAGTTCACAGATCACAGTTCACAGTCTTCATTTCACAGTTCACAGTTCACAGTTCACAGATCACAGACCACAGTTCACTGTTCACAGATCACAGTTCACAGTTCACAGTTCACATTTCACAGTCTTCATTTCACACTTCAGTCATCACAGTGCACAGTTCACAGTCCACAGATCACAGTTCACAGTTCTCAGTTCACAGATCACAGTTCACAGCCTTCATTTCACACTTCACAGTTAGCAGTTCACAGTTCAAAGATCACAGTTCACAGTTCACAGTTCACAGTTCACAGTCCACAGTTCACTATTCACAGCTCACAGTTTTCAGTTCACAGATCACAGTTCACAGTCTTCATTTCACACTTCACAGTTCGCAGTTCACAGTTCACAGTTCACAGTCCACAGTTCACAGTTCACAGTTCTCAGTTCACAGATCACAGTTCACAGATCACAGTTCACAGACTTCATTTCACAATTCAGTTTTAACAGTTGACAGTTCACAGTTCTCAGTTCACAGATCACAGTTCACAGTCTTCATTTCACAGTTCACAGTTCACAGTTCACAGATCACAGACCACAGTTCACTGTTCACAGATCACAGTTCACAGTTCACAGTTCACATTTCACAGTCTTCATTTCACACTTCAGTCATCACAGTGCACAGTTCACAGTCCACAGATCACAGTTCACAGTTCTCAGTTCACAGATCACAGTTCACAGCCTTCATTTCACACTTCACAGTTAGCAGTTCACAGTTCAAAGATCACAGTTCACAGTTCACAGTTCACAGTTCACAGTCAACAGTTCACTATTCACAGCTCACAGTTCACAGTTCACAGTTTACAGTTCTCAGTTCACAGTTCACAGTTCACAGTTCACAGTCCACAGTTCACAGTTCACAGTTCTCAGTTCACAGATCACAGTTCACAGTTGTCATTTCACAGTTCACAGTTCACAGTTCCCCGTTCACAGTATTCATTTCACATTTCACAGTTCGCAGTTCACAGTTGACAGTCCACAGTTCACAGTTCACAGTTCACAGTTCACAGTTTACAGTTCTCAGTTCACAGTTCACAGTTCACAGTTCACAGTCCACAGTTCACAGTTCACAGTTCTCAGTTCACAGATCACAGTTCACAGTCTTCATTTCACAGTTCACAGTTCACAGTTCACAGTTCACAGTTCACAGTTCACAGTTCCCCGTTCACAGTATTCATTTCACATTTCACAGTTCGCAATTCACAGTTGACAGTTCACAGTCCACAGTTCACTATTCACAGTTCACAGTTCACAGTTCTCAGTTCACAGATCACAGTTCACAGTCCACAGTTCACTATTCACAGCTCACAGTTCTCAGTTCACAGATCACAGTTCACAGTCTTCATTTCACACTTCACAGTTCGCAGTTCACAGTTCACAGATCACAGTTCACAGTTCACAGTTCAAACTTCACAGTTCACAGATCACAGTTCACAGTTCACAGTTCACAGTTCACAGTTCCCAGTTCGCAGGTCACAGTTCACATTTCACAATTCACTGTCTTCATTTCATACTTCACAGTTCGCAGTTCACAGTTCACAGGTCACAGTTCACAGCCCACTCTTCACAGTTCACAGTTCTCAGTTCACAGATCACAATTCACAGACTTCATTTCACAATTCAGTTTTCACAGTTCACAGTTCACAGTTCACAGTTCACAGATCACAGTTCACAGTCTTCATTTCACACTTCAGTCTTCACAGGGCTCAGTTCACAGTTCACAGATCACAGTTCACAGTCTTCATTTCACAGTTCACAGATCACAGTTCACAGATCACAGACCACAGTTCACAGTTCACAGTTCACAGTTCTCAGTTCACAGATCACAGTTCACAGTCTTCATTTCACAGTTCACAGTTCACAGTTCACAGATCACAGACCACAGTTCACTGTTCACAGATCACAGTTCACAGTACACAGTCTTCATTTCATACTTCACAGTTCGCAGTTCACAGTTCACAGTTCACAGGTCACAGTTCACAGTCCACTGCTCACAGTTCACAGTTCTCAGTTCACAGATCACAGTTCACAGACTTCATTTCACAATTCAGTTTTCACAGTTGAGAGTTCACAGTTCTCAGTTCACAGATCACAGTTCACAGTCTTCATTTCACAGTTCACAGTTCACAGTTCACAGATCACAGACCACAGTTCACTGTTCACAGATCACAGTTCACAGTTCACAGTTCACATTTCACAGTCTTCATTTCACACTTCAGTCATCACAGTGCACAGTTCACAGTCCACAGATCACAGTTCACAGTTCTCAGTTCACAGATCACAGTTCACAGCCTTTATTTCACACTTCACAGTTAGCAGTTCACAGTTCAAAGATCACAGTTCACAGTTCACAGTTCACAGTTCACAGTCCACAGTTCACTATTCACAGCTCACAGTTCTCAGTTCACAGATCACAGTTCACAGTCTTCATTTTACACTTCACAGTTCGCAGTTTACAGTTCACAGTTCACAGTCCACAGTTCACAGTTCACAGTTCTCAGTTCACAGATCACAGTTCACAGTTCACAGTCTTCATTTCACAGTTCACAGTTCACAGTTCACAGTTCCCCGTTCACAGTATTCATTTCACACTTCACAGTTCGCAGTTCACAGTTGACAGTTCACAGGCCACAGTTCACTATTCACAGTTCACAGTTCTCAGTTCACAGATCACAGTTCACAGTCTTCATTTCACACTTAACAGTTCGCAGTTCGCAGTTCACAGTTCACAGATCACAGTTCACAGTTCACAGTTCACAGTTCACAGTCCACAGATCACAGTTCACAGTCTTCATTTCACAATTCACAGTTCGCAGTTCACAGTTCACAGTTCACAGTTCACAGTTCACAGTTCACAGTTCACAGTTCACAGTTCACAGTTCACAGTTCACAGATCACTGTTCACAGTTTACAGTTCTCAGTTTACAGTTCTCAGTTTACAGTTCTCAGTTTACAGTTCTCAGTTCACAGTTGACAGTTCACAGTTGACAGTTCACAGATCACAGTTCACAGTTCACAGTTCACAGTTCACAGTTCACAGTTCACAGTTTACAGTTCTCAGTTCACAGTTCACAGTTCACAGTTCACAGTCCACAGTTCACAGTTCACAGTTCTCAGTTCACAGATCACAGTTCACAGTTGTCATTTCACAGTTCACAGTTCACAGTTCCCCGTTCACAGTATTCATTTCACAGTTCACAGTTCGCAGTTCACAGTTGACAGTCCACAGTTCACAGTTCACAGTTCTCAGTTCACAGATCACAGTTCACAGTCTTCATTTCACAGTTCACAGTTCACAGTTCACAGTTCACAGTTCACAGTTCCCCGTTCACAGTATTCATTTCACATTTCACAGTTCGCAATTCACAGTTGACAGTTCACAGTCCACAGTTCACTATTCACAGTTCACAGTTCTCAGTTCACAGATCACAGTTCACAGTCCACAGTTCACTATTCACAGCTCACAGTTCTCAGTTCACAGATCACAGTTCACAGTCTTCATTTCACACTTCACAGTTCGCAGTTCACAGTTCACAGATCACAGTTCACAGTCTTCATTTCACACTTCACAGTTCGCAGTTCACAGATCACAGACCACAGTTCACTGTTCACAGATCACAGTTCACAGTACACAGTCTTCATTTCATACTTCACAGTTGGCAGTTCACAGTTCACAGGTCACAGTTCACAGTTCACAGTTCAAACTTCACAGTTCACAGATCACAGTTCACAGTTCACAGTTCACAGTTCACAGTTCCCAGTTCGCAGGTCACAGTTCACATTTCACAATTCACTGTCTTCATTTCATACTTCACAGTTCGCAGTTCACAGTTCACAGGTCACAGTTCACAGCCCACTCTTCACAGTTCACAGTTCTCAGTTCACAGATCACAATTCACAGACTTCATTTCACAATTCAGTTTTCACAGTTCACAGTTCACAGTTCACAGTTCACAGATCACAGTTCACAGTCTTCATTTCACACTTCAGTCTTCACAGGGCTCAGTTCACAGTTCACAGATCACAGTTCACAGATCACAGTTCACAGTCTTCATTTCACAGTTCACAGATCACAGTTCACAGATCACAGACCACAGTTCACAGTTCACAGTTCACAGTTCTCAGTTCACAGATCACAGTTCACAGTCTTCATTTCACAGTTCACAGTTCACAGTTCACAGATCACAGACCACTGTACACTGTTCACAGATCAAAGTTCACAGTACACAGTCTTCATTTCATACTTCACAGTTCGCAGTTCACAGTTCACAGTTCACAGGTCACAGTTCACAGTCCACAGCTCACAGTTCACAGTTCTCAGTTCACAGATCACAGTTCACAGACTTCATTTCACAATTCAGTTTTCACAGTTGACAGTTCACAGTTCTCAGTTCACAGATCACAGTTCACAGTCTTCATTTCACAGTTCACAGTTCACAGTTCACAGATCACAGACCACAGTTCACTGTTCACAGATCACAGTTCACAGTTCACAGTTCACATTTCACAGTCTTCATTTCACACTTCAGTCATCACAGTGCACAGTTCACAGTCCACAGATCACAGTTCACAGTTCTCAGTTCACAGATCACAGTTCACAGCCTTCATTTCACACTTCACAGTTAGCAGTTCACAGTTCAAAGATCACAGTTCACAGTTCACAGTTCACAGTTCACAGTCCACAGTTCACTATTCACAGCTCACAGTTTTCAGTTCACAGATCACAGTTCACAGTCTTCATTTCACACTTCACAGTTCGCAGTTCACAGTTCACAGTTCACAGTCCACAGTTCACAGTTCACAGTTCTCAGTTCACAGATCACAGTTCACAGATCACAGTTCACAGACTTCATTTCACAATTCAGTTTTAACAGTTGACAGTTCACAGTTCTCAGTTCACAGATCACAGTTCACAGTCTTCATTTCACAGTTCACAGTTCACAGTTCACAGATCACAGACCACAGTTCACTGTTCACAGATCACAGTTCACAGTTCACAGTTCACATTTCACAGTCTTCATTTCACACTTCAGTCATCACAGTGCACAGTTCACAGTCCACAGATCACAGTTCACAGTTCTCAGTTCACAGATCACAGTTCACAGCCTTCATTTCACACTTCACAGTTAGCAGTTCACAGTTCAAAGATCACAGTTCACAGTTCACAGTTCACAGTTCACAGTCAACAGTTCACTATTCACAGCTCACAGTTCACAGTTCACAGTTTACAGTTCTCAGTTCACAGTTCACAGTTCACAGTTCACAGTCCACAGTTCACAGTTCACAGTTCTCAGTTCACAGATCACAGTTCACAGTTGTCATTTCACAGTTCACAGTTCACAGTTCCCCGTTCACAGTATTCATTTCACATTTCACAGTTCGCAGTTCACAGTTGACAGTCCACAGTTCACAGTTCACAGTTCACAGTTCACAGTTCACAGTTTACAGTTCTCAGTTCACAGTTCACAGTTCACAGTTCACAGTCCACAGTTCACAGTTCACAGTTCTCAGTTCACAGATCACAGTTCACAGTCTTCATTTCACAGTTCACAGTTCACAGTTCACAGTTCACAGTTCACAGTTCACAGTTCCCCGTTCACAGTATTCATTTCACATTTCACAGTTCGCAATTCACAGTTGACAGTTCACAGTCCACAGTTCACTATTCACAGTTCACAGTTCACAGTTCTCAGTTCACAGATCACAGTTCACAGTCCACAGTTCACTATTCACAGCTCACAGTTCTCAGTTCACAGATCACAGTTCACAGTCTTCATTTCACACTTCACAGTTCGCAGTTCACAGTTCACAGATCACAGTTCACAGTTCACAGTTCAAACTTCACAGTTCACAGATCACAGTTCACAGTTCACAGTTCACAGTTCACAGTTCCCAGTTCGCAGGTCACAGTTCACATTTCACAATTCACTGTCTTCATTTCATACTTCACAGTTCGCAGTTCACACTTCACAGGTCACAGTTCACAGCCCACTCTTCACAGTTCACAGTTCTCAGTTCACAGATCACAATTCACAGACTTCATTTCACAATTCAGTTTTCACAGTTCACAGTTCACAGTTCACAGTCTTCATTTCACACTTCAGTCTTCACAGGGCTCAGTTCACAGTTCACAGATCACAGTTCACAGTCTTCATTTCACAGTTCACAGATCACAGTTCACAGATCACAGACCACAGTTCACAGATCACTGTTCACAGTTTACAGTTCTCAGTTTACAGTTCTCAGTTTACAGTTCTCAGTTCACAGTTGACAGTTCACAGTTGACAGTTCACAGATCACAGTTCACAGTTCACAGTTCACAGTTCACAGTTCACAGTTTACAGTTCTCAGTTCACAGTTCACAGTTCACAGTTCACAGTCCACAGTTCACAGTTCACAGTTCTCAGTTCACAGATCACAGTTCACAGTTGTCATTTCACAGTTCACAGTTCACAGTTCCCCGTTCACAGTATTCATTTCACAGTTCACAGTTCGCAGTTCACAGTTGACAGTCCACAGTTCACAGTTCACAGTTCTCAGTTCACAGATCACAGTTCACTGTCTTCATTTCACAGTTCACAGTTCACAGTTCACAGTTCACAGTTCACAGTTCCCCGTTCACAGTATTCATTTCACATTTCACAGTTCGCAATTCACAGTTGACAGTTCACAGTC
This sequence comes from Lasioglossum villosulum, assembly GCA_963971365.1. Lineage (NCBI taxonomy): Eukaryota > Metazoa > Arthropoda > Insecta > Hymenoptera > Halictidae > Lasioglossum > Lasioglossum villosulum. The sequence goes on along the minus strand of CAXARU010000031.1, from coordinate 1,531,987 downwards.
CACAGTTCACTATTCACAGTTCACAGTTCTCAGTTCACAGATCACAGTTCACAGTCCACAGTTCACTATTCACAGCTCACAGTTCTCAGTTCACAGATCACAGTTCACAGTCTTCATTTCACACTTCACAGTTCGCAGTTCACAGTTCACAGATCACAGTTCACAGTCTTCATTTCACACTTCACAGTTCGCAGTTCACAGATCACAGACCACAGTTCACTGTTCACAGATCACAGTTCACAGTACACAGTCTTCATTTCATACTTCACAGTTGGCAGTTCACAGTTCACAGGTCACAGTTCACAGTCCACTGTTCACAGTTCACAGTTCTCAGTTCACAGATCACAGTTCACAGACTTCATTTCACAATTCAGTTTTCACAGTTCACAGTTCACAGTTCTCAGTTCACAGATCACAGTTCACAGTCTTCATTTCACAGTTCACAGTTCACAGTTCACAGATCACAGACCACAGTTCACTGTTCACAGATCACAGTTCACAGTTCACATTTCACAGTCTTCATTTCACACTTCAGTCTTCACAGTGCACAGTTCACAGTCCACAGATCACAGTTCACAGTTCTCAGTTCACAGATCACAGTTCACAGTCTTCATTTCACACTTCACAGTTCGCAGTTCACAGTTCACAGTTCACAGTTCACAGTTCTCAGATCACAGATCACAGTTCACAGTCTTCATTTCACAGTTCACAGTTAACAGTTCACGGATCACAGACCACAGTTCACTGTTCACAGATCACAGTTCACAGTACACAGTCTTCATTTCATACTTCACAGTTCGCAGTTCACAGTTCACAGTTCACAGGTCACAGTTCACAGTCCACTGCTCACAGTTCACAGTTCTCAGTTCACAGATCACAGTTCACAGACTTCATTTCACAATTCAGTTTTCACAGTTCACAGTTCACAGTTCTCAGTTCACAGATCACAGTTCACAGTCTTCATTTCACAGTTCACAGTTCACAGTTCACAGATCACAGACCACAGTTCACTGTTCACATATCACAGTTCACAGTTCACAGTTCACAGTTCACATTTCACAGTCTTCATTTCACACTTCAGTCATCACAGTGCACAGTTCACAGTCCACAGATCACAGTTCTCAGTTCACAGATCACAGTTCACAGCCTTCATTTCACACTTCACAGTTAGCAGTTCACAGTTCAAAGATCACAGTTCACAGTTCACAGTTCACAGTTCACAGTCCACAGTTCACTATTCACAGCTCACAGTTTTCAGTTCACAGATCACAGTTCACAGTCTTCATTTCACACTTCACAGTTCGCAGTTCACAGTTCACAGTTCACAGTCCACAGTTCACAGTTCACAGTTCTCAGTTCACAGATCACAGTTCACAGTTCACAGTTCACAGTTCACAGATCACTGTTCACAGTTTACAGTTCTCAGTTTACAGTTCTCAGTTCACAGTTGACAGTTCACAGTTGACAGTTCACAGATCACAGTTCACAGTTCAAAGTTCACAGTTCACAGTTCACAGTTCACAGTCTTCATTTCACACTTCACAGTTCGCAGTTCACAGTTCACAGATCACAGTTCACAGTTCACAGTTCAAACTTCACAGTTCACAGATCACAGTTCACAGTTCACAGTTCACAGTTCACAGTTCCCAGTTCGCAGGTCACAGTTCACATTTCACAATTCACTGTCTTCATTTCATACTTCACAGTTCGCAGTTCACAGTTCACAGGTCACAGTTCACAGCCCACTCTTCACAGTTCACAGTTCTCAGTTCACAGATCACAATTCACAGACTTCATTTCACAATTCAGTTTTCACAGTTCACAGTTCACAGTTCACAGTTCACAGATCACAGTTCACAGACTTCATTTCACAATTCAGTTTTCACAGTTCACAGTTCACAGTTCTCAGTTCACAGATCACAGTTCACAGTCTTCATTTCACAGTTCACAGTTCACAGTTCACAGATCACAGACCACAGTTCACTGTTCACAGATCACAGTTCACAGTTCACATTTCACAGTCTTCATTTCACACTTCAGTCTTCACAGTGCACAGTTCACAGTCCACAGATCACAGTTCACAGTTCTCAGTTCACAGATCACAGTTCACAGTCTTCATTTCACACTTCACAGTTCGCAGTTCACAGTTCACAGTTCACAGTTCACAGTTCTCAGATCACAGATCACAGTTCACAGTCTTCATTTCACAGTTCACAGTTAACAGTTCACGGATCACAGACCACAGTTCACTGTTCACAGATCACAGTTCACAGTACACAGTCTTCATTTCATACTTCACAGTTCGCAGTTCACAGTTCACAGTTCACAGGTCACAGTTCACAGTCCACTGCTCACAGTTCACAGTTCTCAGTTCACAGATCACAGTTCACAGACTTCATTTCACAATTCAGTTTTCACAGTTCACAGTTCACAGTTCTCAGTTCACAGATCACAGTTCACAGTCTTCATTTCACAGTTCACAGTTCACAGTTCACAGATCACAGACCACAGTTCACTGTTCACATATCACAGTTCACAGTTCACAGTTCACAGTTCACATTTCACAGTCTTCATTTCACACTTCAGTCATCACAGTGCACAGTTCACAGTCCACAGATCACAGTTCTCAGTTCACAGATCACAGTTCACAGCCTTCATTTCACACTTCACAGTTAGCAGTTCACAGTTCAAAGATCACAGTTCACAGTTCACAGTTCACAGTTCACAGTCCACAGTTCACTATTCACAGCTCACAGTTTTCAGTTCACAGATCACAGTTCACAGTCTTCATTTCACACTTCACAGTTCGCAGTTCACAGATCACAGACCACAGTTCACTGTTCACAGATCACAGTTCACAGTACACAGTCTTCATTTCATACTTCACAGTTGGCAGTTCACAGTTCACAGGTCACAGTTCACAGTCCACTGTTCACAGTTCACAGTTCTCAGTTCACAGATCACAGTTCACAGACTTCATTTCACAATTCAGTTTTCACAGTTCACAGTTCACAGTTCTCAGTTCACAGATCACAGTTCACAGTCTTCATTTCACAGTTCACAGTTCACAGTTCACAGATCACAGACCACAGTTCACTGTTCACAGATCACAGTTCACAGTTCACATTTCACAGTCTTCATTTCACACTTCAGTCTTCACAGTGCACAGTTCACAGTCCACAGATCACAGTTCACAGTTCTCAGTTCACAGATCACAGTTCACAGTCTTCATTTCACACTTCACAGTTCGCAGTTCACAGTTCACAGTTCACAGTTCACAGTTCTCAGATCACAGATCACAGTTCACAGTCTTCATTTCACAGTTCACAGTTAACAGTTCACGGATCACAGACCACAGTTCACTGTTCACAGATCACAGTTCACAGTACACAGTCTTCATTTCATACTTCACAGTTCGCAGTTCACAGTTCACAGTTCACAGGTCACAGTTCACAGTCCACTGCTCACAGTTCACAGTTCTCAGTTCACAGATCACAGTTCACAGACTTCATTTCACAATTCAGTTTTCACAGTTCACAGTTCACAGTTCTCAGTTCACAGATCACAGTTCACAGTCTTCATTTCACAGTTCACAGTTCACAGTTCACAGATCACAGACCACAGTTCACTGTTCACATATCACAGTTCACAGTTCACAGTTCACAGTTCACATTTCACAGTCTTCATTTCACACTTCAGTCATCACAGTGCACAGTTCACAGTCCACAGATCACAGTTCTCAGTTCACAGATCACAGTTCACAGCCTTCATTTCACACTTCACAGTTAGCAGTTCACAGTTCAAAGATCACAGTTCACAGTTCACAGTTCACAGTTCACAGTCCACAGTTCACTATTCACAGCTCACAGTTTTCAGTTCACAGATCACAGTTCACAGTCTTCATTTCACACTTCACAGTTCGCAGTTCACAGTTCACAGTTCACAGTCCACAGTTCACAGTTCACAGTTCTCAGTTCACAGATCACAGTTCACAGTTCACAGTTCACAGTTCACAGATCACTGTTCACAGTTTACAGTTCTCAGTTTACAGTTCTCAGTTCACAGTTGACAGTTCACAGTTGACAGTTCACAGATCACAGTTCACAGTTCAAAGTTCACAGTTCACAGTTCACAGTTCACAGTCTTCATTTCACACTTCACAGTTCGCAGTTCACAGTTCACAGATCACAGTTCACAGTTCACAGTTCAAACTTCACAGTTCACAGATCACAGTTCACAGTTCACAGTTCACAGTTCACAGTTCCCAGTTCGCAGGTCACAGTTCACATTTCACAATTCACTGTCTTCATTTCATACTTCACAGTTCGCAGTTCACAGTTCACAGGTCACAGTTCACAGCCCACTCTTCACAGTTCACAGTTCTCAGTTCACAGATCACAATTCACAGACTTCATTTCACAATTCAGTTTTCACAGTTCACAGTTCACAGTTCACAGTTCACAGATCACAGTTCACAGTCTTCATTTCACACTTCAGTCTTCACAGGGCTCAGTTCACAGTTCACAGATCACAGTTCACAGTCTTCATTTCACAGTTCACAGATCACAGTTCACAGATCACAGACCACAGTTCACAGTTCACAGTTCACAGTTCTCAGTTCACAGATCACAGTTCACAGTCTTCATTTCACAGTTCACAGTTCACAGTTCACAGATCACAGACCACAGTTCACTGTTCACAGATCACAGTTCACAGTACACAGTCTTCATTTCATACTTCACAGTTCGCAGTTCACAGTTCACAGTTCACAGGTCACAGTTCACAGTCCACTGCTCACAGTTCACAGTTCTCAGTTCACAGATCACAGTTCACAGACTTCATTTCACAATTCAGTTTTCACAGTTGAGAGTTCACAGTTCTCAGTTCACAGATCACAGTTCACAGTCTTCATTTCACAGTTCACAGTTCACAGTTCACAGATCACAGACCACAGTTCACTGTTCACTGATTACAGTTCACAGTTCACAGTTCACATTTCACAGTCTTCATTTCACACTTCAGTCATCACAGTGCACAGTTCACAGTCCACAGATCACAGTTCACAGTTCTCAGTTCACAGATCACAGTTCACAGCCTTCATTTCACACTTCACAGTTAGCAGTTCACAGTTCAAAGATCACAGTTCACAGTTCACAGTTCACAGTTCACAGTCCACAGTTCACTATTCACAGCTCACAGTTCTCAGTTCACAGATCACAGTTCACAGTCTTCATTTTACACTTCACAGTTCGCAGTTTACAGTTCACAGTTCACAGTCCACAGTTCACAGTTCACAGTTCTCAGTTCACAGATCACAGTTCACAGTTCACAGTCTTCATTTCACAGTTCACAGTTCACAGTTCACAGTTCCCCGTTCACAGTATTCATTTCACACTTCACAGTTCGCAGTTCACAGTTGACAGTTCACAGTCCACAGTTCACTATTCACAGTTCACAGTTCTCAGTTCACAGATCACAGTTCACAGTCTTCATTTCACACTTAACAGTTCGCAGTTCACAGTTCACAGATCACAGTTCACAGTTCACAGTTCACAGTTCACAGTCCACAGATCACAGTTCACAGTCTTCATTTCACAATTCACAGTTCGCAGTTCACAGTTCACAGTTCACAGTTCACAGTTCACAGTTCACAGTTCACAGATCACTGTTCACAGTTTACAGTTCTCAGTTTACAGTTCTCAGTTCACAGTTGACAGTTCACAGTTGACAGTTCACAGATCACAGTTCACAGTTCACAGTTCACAGTTCACAGTTTACAGTTCTCAGTTCACAGTTCACAGTTCACAGTTCACAGTCCACAGTTCACAGTTCACAGTTCTCAGTTCACAGATCACAGTTCACAGTTGTCATTTCACAGTTCACAGTTCACAGTTCCCCGTTCACAGTATTCATTTCACATTTCACAGTTCGCAGTTCACAGTTGACAGTCCACAGTTCACAGTTCACAGTTCACAGTTTACAGTTCTCAGTTCACAGTTCACAGTTCACAGTTCACAGTCCACAGTTCACAGTTCACAGTTCTCAGTTCACAGATCACAGTTCACAGTCTTCATTTCACAGTTCACAGTTCACAGTTCACAGTTCACAGTTCACAGTTCACAGTTCCCCGTTCACAGTATTCATTTCACATTTCACAGTTCGCAATTCACAGTTGACAGTTCACAGTCCACAGTTCACTATTCACAGTTCACAGTTCTCAGTTCACAGATCACAGTTCACAGTCCACAGTTCACTATTCACAGCTCACAGTTCTCAGTTCACAGATCACAGTTCATAGTCTTCATTTCACACTTCACAGTTCGCAGTTCACAGTTCACAGATCACAGTTCACAGTCTTCATTTCACACTTCACAGTTCGCAGTTCACAGATCACAGACCACAGTTCACTGTTCACAGATCACAGTTCACAGTACACAGTCTTCATTTCATACTTCACAGTTGGCAGTTCACAGTTCACAGGTCACAGTTCACAGTCCACTGTTCACAGTTCACAGTTCTCAGTTCACAGATCACAGTTCACAGACTTCATTTCACAATTCAGTTTTCACAGTTCACAGTTCACAGTTCTCAGTTCACAGATCACAGTTTACAGTCTTCATTTCACAGTTCACAGTTCACAGTTCACAGATCACAGACCACAGTTCACTGTTCACAGATCACAGTTCACAGTTCACAGTTCACATTTCACAGTCTTCATTTCACACTTCAGTCTTCACAGTGCACAGTTCACAGTCCACAGATCACAGTTCACAGTTCTCAGTTCACAGATCACAGTTCACAGTCTTCATTTCACACTTCACAGTTCGCAGTTCACAGTTCAAAGATCACAGTTCACAGTTCACAGTTCACAGTTCACAGTTCCCAGTTCGCAGGTCACAGTTCACAGTCTTCATTTCACAGTTCACAGTTCACAGTTCACAGTTCACAGTTCACAGTTCACAGTTCCCCGTTCACAGTATTCATTTCACATTTCACAGTTCGCAATTCACAGTTGACAGTTCACAGTCCACAGTTCACTATTCACAGTTCACAGTTCACAGTTCTCAGTTCACAGATCACAGTTCACAGTCCACAGTTCACTATTCACAGCTCACAGTTCTCAGTTCACAGATCACAGTTCACAGTCTTCATTTCACACTTCACAGTTCGCAGTTCACAGTTCACAGATCACAGTTCACAGTTCACAGTTCAAACTTCACAGTTCACAGATCACAGTTCACAGTTCACAGTTCACAGTTCACAGTTCCCAGTTCGCAGGTCACAGTTCACATTTCACAATTCACTGTCTTCATTTCATACTTCACAGTTCGCAGTTCACAGTTCACAGGTCACAGTTCACAGCCCACTCTTCACAGTTCACAGTTCTCAGTTCACAGATCACAATTCACAGACTTCATTTCACAATTCAGTTTTCACAGTTCACAGTTCACAGTTCACAGTTCACAGATCACAGTTCACAGTCTTCATTTCACACTTCAGTCTTCACAGGGCTCAGTTCACAGTTCACAGATCACAGTTCACAGTCTTCATTTCACAGTTCACAGATCACAGTTCACAGATCACAGACCACAGTTCACAGTTCACAGTTCACAGTTCTCAGTTCACAGATCACAGTTCACAGTCTTCATTTCACAGTTCACAGTTCACAGTTCACAGATCACAGACCACAGTTCACTGTTCACAGATCACAGTTCACAGTACACAGTCTTCATTTCATACTTCACAGTTCGCAGTTCACAGTTCACAGTTCACAGGTCACAGTTCACAGTCCACTGCTCACAGTTCACAGTTCTCAGTTCACAGATCACAGTTCACAGACTTCATTTCACAATTCAGTTTTCACAGTTGAGAGTTCACAGTTCTCAGTTCACAGATCACAGTTCACAGTCTTCATTTCACAGTTCACAGTTCACAGTTCACAGATCACAGACCACAGTTCACTGTTCACAGATCACAGTTCACAGTTCACAGTTCACATTTCACAGTCTTCATTTCACACTTCAGACATCACAGTGCACAGTTCACAGTCCACAGATCACAGTTCACAGTTCTCAGTTCACAGATCACAGTTCACAGCCTTCATTTCACACTTCACAGTTAGCAGTTCACAGTTCAAAGATCACAGTTCACAGTTCACAGTTCACAGTTCACAGTCCACAGTTCACTATTCACAGCTCACAGTTCTCAGTTCACAGATCACAGTTCACAGTCTTCATTTTACACTTCACAGTTCGCAGTTTACAGTTCACAGTTCACAGTCCACAGTTCACAGTTCACAGTTCTCAGTTCACAGATCACAGTTCACAGTTCACAGTCTTCATTTCACAGTTCACAGTTCACAGTTCACAGTTCCCCGTTCACAGTATTCATTTCACACTTCACAGTTCGCAGTTCACAGTTGACAGTTCACAGGCCACAGTTCACTATTCACAGTTCACAGTTCTCAGTTCACAGATCACAGTTCACAGTCTTCATTTCACACTTAACAGTTCGCAGTTCGCAGTTCACAGTTCACAGATCACAGTTCACAGTTCACAGTTCACAGTTCACAGTCCACAGATCACAGTTCACAGTCTTCATTTCAGAATTCACAGTTCGCAGTTCACAGTTCACAGTTCACAGTTCACAGTTCACAGTTCACAGTTCACAGTTCACAGTTCACAGTTCACAGATCACTGTTCACAGTTTACAGTTCTCAGTTTACAGTTCTCAGTTCACAGTTGACAGTTCACAGTTGACAGTTCACAGATCACAGTTCACAGTTCACAGTTCACAGTTCACAGTTCACAGTTTACAGTTCTCAGTTCACAGTTCACAGTTCACAGTTCACAGTCCACAGTTCACAGTTCACAGTTCTCAGTTCACAGATCACAGTTCACAGTTGTCATTTCACAGTTCACAGTTCACAGTTCCCCGTTCACAGTATTCATTTCACAGTTCACAGTTCGCAGTTCACAGTTGACAGTCCACAGTTCACAGTTCACAGTTCTCAGTTCACAGATCACAGTTCACAGTCTTCATTTCACAGTTCACAGTTCACAGTTCACAGTTCACAGTTCACAGTTCCCCGTTCACAGTATTCATTTCACACTTCACAGTTCGCAGTTCACAGATCACAGACCACAGTTCACTGTTCACAGATCACAGTTCACAGTACACAGTCTTCATTTCATACTTCACAGTTGGCAGTTCACAGTTCACAGGTCACAGTTCACAGTCCACTGTTCACAGTTCACAGTTCTCAGTTCACAGATCACAGTTCACAGACTTCATTTCACAATTCAGTTTTCACAGTTCACAGTTCACAGTTCTCAGTTCACAGATCACAGTTCACAGTCTTCATTTCACAGTTCACAGTTCACAGTTCACAGATCACAGACCACAGTTCACTGTTCACAGATCACAGTTCACAGTTCACAGTTCACATTTCACAGTCTTCATTTCACACTTCAGTCTTCACAGTGCACAGTTCACAGTCCACAGATCACAGTTCACAGTTCTCAGTTCACAGATCACAGTTCACAGTCTTCATTTCACACTTCACAGTTCGCAGTTCACAGTTCACAGTTCACAGTTCACAGTTCTCAGATCACAGATCACAGTTCACAGTCTTCATTTCACAGTTCACAGTTAACAGTTCACGGATCACAGACCACAGTTCACTGTTCACAGATCACAGTTCACAGTACACAGTCTTCATTTCATACTTCACAGTTCGCAGTTCACAGTTCACAGTTCACAGATCACAGACCACAGTTCACTGTTCACATATCACAGTTCACAGTTCACAGTTCACAGTTCACATTTCACAGTCTTCATTTCACACTTCAGTCATCACAGTGCACAGTTCACAGTCCACAGATCACAGTTCTCAGTTCACAGATCACAGTTCACAGCCTTCATTTCACACTTCACAGTTAGCAGTTCACAGTTCAAAGATCACAGTTCACAGTTCACAGTTCACAGTTCACAGTCCACAGTTCACTATTCACAGCTCACAGTTTTCAGTTCACAGATCACAGTTCACAGTCTTCATTTCACACTTCACAGTTCGCAGTTCACAGTTCACAGTTCACAGTCCACAGTTCACAGTTCACAGTTCTCAGTTCACAGATCACAGTTCACAGTTCACAGTTCACAGTTCACAGATCACTGTTCACAGTTTACAGTTCTCAGTTTACAGTTCTCAGTTCACAGTTGACAGTTCACAGTTGACAGTTCACAGATCACAGTTCACAGTTCACAGTTCACAGTTCACAGTTCACAGTTCACAGTCTTCATTTCACACTTCACAGTTCGCAGTTCACAGTTCACAGATCACAGTTCACAGTTCACAGTTCAAACTTCACAGTTCACAGATCACAGTTCACAGTTCACAGTTCACAGTTCACAGTTCCCAGTTCGCAGGTCACAGTTCACATTTCACAATTCACTGTCTTCATTTCATACTTCACAGTTCGCAGTTCACAGTTCACAGGTCACAGTTCACAGCCCACTCTTCACAGTTCACAGTTCTCAGTTCACAGATCACAATTCACAGACTTCATTTCACAATTCAGTTTTCACAGTTCACAGTTCACAGTTCACAGTTCACAGATCACAGTTCACAGTCTTCATTTCACACTTCAGTCTTCACAGGGCTCAGTTCACAGTTCACAGATCACAGTTCACAGTCTTCATTTCACAGTTCACAGATCACAGTTCACAGATCACAGACCACAGTTCACAGTTCACAGTTCACAGTTCTCAGTTCACAGATCACAGTTCACAGTCTTCATTTCACAGTTCACAGTTCACAGTTCACAGATCACAGACCACAGTTCACTGTTCACAGATCACAGTTCACAGTACACAGTCTTCATTTCATACTTCACAGTTCGCAGTTCACAGTTCACAGTTCACAGGTCACAGTTCACAGTCCACTGCTCACAGTTCACAGTTCTCAGTTCACAGATCACAGTTCACAGACTTCATTTCACAATTCAGTTTTCACAGTTGAGAGTTCACAGTTCTCAGTTCACAGATCACAGTTCACAGTCTTCATTTCACAGTTCACAGTTCACAGTTCACAGATCACAGACCACAGTTCACTGTTCACTGATTACAGTTCACAGTTCACAGTTCACATTTCACAGTCTTCATTTCACACTTCAGTCATCACAGTGCACAGTTCACAGTCCACAGATCACAGTTCACAGTTCTCAGTTCACAGATCACAGTTCACAGCCTTCATTTCACACTTCACAGTTAGCAGTTCACAGTTCAAAGATCACAGTTCACAGTTCACAGTTCACAGTTCACAGTCCACAGTTCACTATTCACAGCTCACAGTTCTCAGTTCACAGATCACAGTTCACAGTCTTCATTTTACACTTCACAGTTCGCAGTTTACAGTTCACAGTTCACAGTCCACAGTTCACAGTTCACAGTTCTCAGTTCACAGATCACAGTTCACAGTTCACAGTCTTCATTTCACAGTTCACAGTTCACAGTTCACAGTTCCCCGTTCACAGTATTCATTTCACACTTCACAGTTCGCAGTTCACAGTTGACAGTTCACAGGTCACAGTTCACAGTCCACTGCTCACAGTTCACAGTTCTCAGTTCACAGATCACAGTTCACAGACTTCATTTCACAATTCAGTTTTCACAGTTCACAGTTCACAGTTCTCAGTTCACAGATCACAGTTCACAGTCTTCATTTCACAGTTCACAGTTCACAGTTCACAGATCACAGACCACAGTTCACTGTTCACATATCACAGTTCACAGTTCACAGTTCACAGTTCACATTTCACAGTCTTCATTTCACACTTCAGTCATCACAGTGCACAGTTCACAGTCCACAGATCACAGTTCTCAGTTCACAGATCACAGTTCACAGCCTTCATTTCACACTTCACAGTTAGCAGTTCACAGTTCAAAGATCACAGTTCACAGTTCACAGTTCACAGTTCACAGTCCACAGTTCACTATTCACAGCTCACAGTTTTCAGTTCACAGATCACAGTTCACAGTCTTCATTTCACACTTCACAGTTCGCAGTTCACAGTTCACAGTTCACAGTCCACAGTTCACAGTTCACAGTTCTCAGTTCACAGATCACAGTTCACAGTTCACAGTTCACAGTTCACAGATCACTGTTCACAGTTTACAGTTCTCAGTTTACAGTTCTCAGTTCACAGTTGACAGTTCACAGTTGACAGTTCACAGATCACAGTTCACAGTTCACAGTTCACAGTTCACAGTTCACAGTTCACAGTCTTCATTTCACACTTCACAGTTCGCAGTTCACAGTTCACAGATCACAGTTCACAGTTCACAGTTCAAACTTCACAGTTCACAGATCACAGTTCACAGTTCACAGTTCACAGTTCACAGTTCCCAGTTCGCAGGTCACAGTTCACATTTCACAATTCACTGTCTTCATTTCATACTTCACAGTTCGCAGTTCACAGTTCACAGGTCACAGTTCACAGCCCACTCTTCACAGTTCACAGTTCTCAGTTCACAGATCACAATTCACAGACTTCATTTCACAATTCAGTTTTCACAGTTCACAGTTCACAGTTCACAGTTCACAGATCACAGTTCACAGTCTTCATTTCACACTTCAGTCTTCACAGGGCTCAGTTCACAGTTCACAGATCACAGTTCACAGTCTTCATTTCACAGTTCACAGATCACAGTTCACAGATCACAGACCACAGTTCACAGTTCAAAGTTCACAGTTCTCAGTTCACAGATCACAGTTCACAGTCTTCATTTCACAGTTCACAGTTCACAGTTCACAGATCACAGACCACAGTTCACTGTTCACAGATCACAGTTCACAGTTCACAGTTCACAGTTCACAGTCCACAGATCACAGTTCACAGTCTTCATTTCACAATTCACAGTTCGCAGTTCACAGTTCACAGTTCACAGTTCACAGTTCACAGTTCACAGATCACTGTTCACAGTTTACAGTTCTCAGTTTACAGTTCTCAGTTCACAGTTGACAGTTCACAGTTGACAGTTCACAGATCACAGTTCACAGTTCACAGTTCACAGTTCACAGTTCACAGTTTACAGTTCTCAGTTCACAGTTCACAGTTCACAGTTCACAGTCCACAGTTCACAGTTCACAGTTCTCAGTTCACAGATCACAGTTCACAGTTGTCATTTCACAGTTCACAGTTCACAGTTCCCCGTTCACAGTATTCATTTCACATTTCACAGTTCGCAGTTCACAGTTGACAGTCCACAGTTCACAGTTCACAGTTCACAGTTTACAGTTCTCAGTTCACAGTTCACAGTTCACAGTTCACAGTCCACAGTTCACAGTTCACAGTTCTCAGTTCACAGATCACAGTTCACAGTCTTCATTTCACAGTTCACAGTTCACAGTTCACAGTTCACAGTTCACAGTTCCCCGTTCACAGTATTCATTTCACATTTCACAGTTCGCAATTCACAGTTGACAGTTCACAGTCCACAGTTCACTATTCACAGTCTTCATTTCACACTTCAGTCTTCACAGTGCACAGTTCACAGTCCACAGATCACAGTTCACAGTTCTCAGTTCACAGATCACAGTTCACAGTCTTCATTTCACACTTCACAGTTCGCAGTTCACAGTTCAAAGATCACAGTTCACAGTTCACAGTTCACAGTTCACAGTTCACAGTTCCCAGTTCGCAGGTCACAGTTCACATTTCACAGTTCACTGTCTTCATTTCAAACTTCACAGTTCGCAGTTCACAGTTCAGAGGTCACAGTTCACAGCCCACTCTTCACAGTTCACAGTTCTCAGTTCACAGATCACAATTCACAGACTTCATTTCACAATTCAGTTTTCACAGTTGAGAGTTCACAGTTCTCAGTTCACAGATCACAGTTCACAGTCTTCATTTCACAGTTCACAGTTCACAGTTCACAGATCACAGACCACAGTTCACTGTTCACTGATTACAGTTCACAGTTCACAGTTCACATTTCACAGTCTTCATTTCACACTTCAGTCATCACAGTGCACAGTTCACAGTCCACAGATCACAGATCACAGTTCACAGTTCTCAGTTCACAGATCACAGTTCACAGCCTTCATTTCACACTTCACAGTTAGCAGTTCACAGTTCAAAGATCACAGTTCACAGTTCACAGTTCACAGTTCACAGTCCACAGTTCACTATTCACAGCTCACAGTTCTCAGTTCACAGATCACAGTTCACAGTCTTCATTTTACACTTCACAGTTCGCAGTTTACAGTTGACAGTTCACAGTCCACAGTTCACTATTCACAGTTCACAGTTCTCAGTTCACAGATCACAGTTCACAGTCTTCATTTCACACTTAACAGTTCGCAGTTCACAGTTCACAGATCACAGTTCACAGTTCACAGTTCACAGTTCACAGTCCACAGATCACAGTTCACAGTCTTCATTTCACAATTCACAGTTCGCAGTTCACAGTTCACAGTTCACAGTTCACAGTTCACAGTTCACAGTTCACAGATCACTGTTCACAGTTTACAGTTCTCAGTTTACAGTTCTCAGTTCACAGTTGACAGTTCACAGTTGACAGTTCACAGATCACAGTTCACAGTTCACAGTTCACAGTTCACAGTTCACAGTTCACAGTTCACAGTTTACAGTTCTCAGTTCACAGTTCACAGTTCACAGTTCACAGTCCACAGTTCACAGTTCACAGTTCTCAGTTCACAGATCACAGTTCACAGTTGTCATTTCACAGTTCACAGTTCACAGTTCCCCGTTCACAGTATTCATTTCACATTTCACAGTTCGCAGTTCACAGTTGACAGTCCACAGTTCACAGTTCACAGTTCACAGTTTACAGTTCTCAGTTCACAGTTCACAGTTCACAGTTCACAGTCCACAGTTCACAGTTCACAGTTCTCAGTTCACAGATCACAGTTCACAGTCTTCATTTCACAGTTCACAGTTCACAGTTCACAGTTCACAGTTCACAGTTCACAGTTCCCCGTTCACAGTATTCATTTCACATTTCACAGTTCGCAATTCACAGTTGACAGTTCACAGTCCACAGTTCACTATTCACAGTTCACAGTTCTCAGTTCACAGATCACAGTTCACAGTCCACAGTTCACTATTCACAGCTCACAGTTCTCAGTTCACAGATCACAGTTCATAGTCTTCATTTCACACTTCACAGTTCGCAGTTCACAGTTCACAGATCACAGTTCACAGTCTTCATTTCACACTTCACAGTTCGCAGTTCACAGATCACAGACCACAGTTCACTGTTCACAGATCACAGTTCACAGTACACAGTCTTCATTTCATACTTCACAGTTGGCAGTTCACAGTTCACAGGTCACAGTTCACAGTCCACTGTTCACAGTTCACAGTTCTCAGTTCACAGATCACAGTTCACAGACTTCATTTCACAATTCAGTTTTCACAGTTCACAGTTCACAGTTCTCAGTTCACAGATCACAGTTCACAGTCTTCATTTCACAGTTCACAGTTCACAGTTCACAGATCACAGACCACAGTTCACTGTTCACAGATCACAGTTCACAGTTCACAGTTCACATTTCACAGTCTTCATTTCACACTTCAGTCTTCACAGTGCACAGTTCACAGTCCACAGATCACAGTTCACAGTTCTCAGTTCACAGATCACAGTTCACAGTCTTCATTTCACACTTCACAGTTCGCAGTTCACAGTTCAAAGATCACAGTTCACAGTTCACAGTTCACAGTTCACAGTTCCCAGTTCGCAGGTCACAGTTCACATTTCACAGTTCACTGTCTTCATTTCAAACTTCACAGTTCGCAGTTCACAGTTCAGAGGTCACAGTTCACAGCCCACTCTTCACAGTTCACAGTTCTCAGTTCACAGATCACAATTCACAGACTTCATTTCACAATTCAGTTTTCACAGTTCACAGTTCACAGATCACAGTTCACAGTCTTCATTTCACACTTCAGTCTTCACAGGGCACAGTTCACAGTTCACAGATCACAGTTCACAGTCTTCATTTCACAGTTCACAGATCACAGTTCACAGATCACAGACCACAGTTCACAGTTCACAGTTCACAGTTCTCAGTTCACAGATCACAGTTCACAGTCTTCATTTCACAGTTCACAGTTAACAGTTCACGGATCACAGACCACAGTTCACTGTTCACAGATCACAGTTCACAGTACACAGTCTTCATTTCATACTTCACAGTTCGCAGTTCACAGTTCACAGTTCACAGGTCACAGTTCACAGTCCACTGCTCACAGTTCACAGTTCTCAGTTCACAGATCACAGTTCACAGACTTCATTTCACAATTCAGTTTTCACAGTTCACAGTTCACAGTTCTCAGTTCACAGATCACAGTTCACAGTCTTCATTTCACAGTTCACAGTTCACAGTTCACAGATCACAGACCACAGTTCACTGTTCACATATCACAGTTCACAGTTCACAGTTCACATTTCACAGTCTTCATTTCACACTTCAGTCATCACAGTGCACAGTTCACAGTCCACAGATCACAGTTCTCAGTTCACAGATCACAGTTCACAGCCTTCATTTCACACTTCACAGTTAGCAGTTCACAGTTCAAAGATCACAGTTCACAGTTCACAGTTCACAGTTCACAGTCCACAGTTCACTATTCACAGCTCACAGTTTTCAGTTCACAGATCACAGTTCACAGTCTTCATTTCACACTTCACAGTTCGCAGTTCACACTTCACAGTTCACAGTCCACAGTTCACAGTTCACAGTTCTCAGATCACAGTTCACAGTTCACAGTTCACAGTTCACAGATCACTGTTCACAGTTTACAGTTCTCAGTTTACAGTTCTCAGTTCACAGTTGACAGTTCACAGTTGACAGTTCACAGATCACAGTTCACAGTTCACAGTTCACAGTTCACAGTTCACAGTTCACAGTTTACAGTTCTCAGTTCACAGTTCACAGTTCACAGTTCACAGTCCACAGTTCACAGTTCACAGTTCTCAGTTCACAGATCACAGTTCACAGTTGTCATTTCACAGTTCACAGTTCACAGTTCCCCGTTCACAGTATTCATTTCACATTTCACAGTTCGCAGTTCACAGTTGACAATCCACAGTTCACAGTTCACAGTTCACAGATTACAGTTCTCAGTTCACAGTTCACAGTTCACAGTTCACAGTTCACAGTCCACAATTCACAGTTCACAGTTCACAGTTCCCCGTTCACAGTATTCATTTCACATTTCACAGTTCGCAATTCACAGTTGACAGTTCACAGTCCACAGTTCACTATTCACAGTTCACAGTTCTCAGTTCACAGATCACAGTTCACAGTCCACAGTTCACTATTCACAGCTCACAGTTCTCAGTTCACAGATCACAGTTCACAGTCTTCATTTCACACTTCACAGTTCGCAGTTCACAGTTCACAGATCACAGTTCACAGTCTTCATTTCACACTTCACAGTTCGCAGTTCACAGATCACAGACCACAGTTCACTGTTCACAGATCACAGTTCACAGTACACAGTCTTCATTTCATACTTCACAGTTGGCAGTTCACAGTTCACAGGTCACATCCCACAGTTCACTGTTCACAGATCACAGTTCACAGTTCACAGTTCACAGTCCACAGATCACAGTTCACAGTCTTCATTTCACAGTTCACAGTTCATAGTTCACAGATCACATCCCACAGTTCACTGTTCACAGATCACAGTTCACAGTCCACAGTTAACAGTCCACTGCTCACAGTTCACAGTTCTCAGTTCACAGATCACAGTTCACAGACTTCATTTCACAATTCAGTTTTCACAGTTCACAGTTCACAGTTCTCAGTTCACAGATCACAGTTCACAGTCTTCATTTCACAGTTCACAGTTCACAGTTCACAGATCACAGACCACAGTTCACTGTTCACATATCACAGTTCACAGTTCACAGTTCACATTTCACAGTCTTCATTTCACACTTCAGTCATCACAGTGCACAGTTCACAGTCCACAGATCACAGTTCTCAGTTCACAGATCACAGTTCACAGCCTTCATTTCACACTTCACAGTTAGCAGTTCACAGTTCAAAGATCACAGTTCACAGTTCACAGTTCACAGTTCACAGTTCACAGTTCACAGTTTACAGTTCTCAGTTCACAGTTGACAGTTCACAGTTGACAGTTCACAGATCACAGTTCACAGTTCACAGTTCACAGTTCACAGTTCACAGTTCACAGTTTACAGTTCTCAGTTCACAGTTCACAGTTCACAGTTCACAGTCCACAGTTCACAGTTCACAGTTCACAGTTCACAGTCCACAGTTCACTATTCACAGCTCACAGTTTTCAGTTCACAGATCACAGTTCACAGTCTTCATTTCACACTTCACAGTTCGCAGTTCACACTTCACAGTTCACAGTCCACAGTTCACAGTTCACAGTTCTCAGTTCACAGATCACAGTTCACAGTTCACAGTTCACAGTTCACAGATCACTGTTCACAGTTTACAGTTCTCAGTTTACAGTTCTCAGTTCACAGTTGACAGTTCACAGTTGACAGTTCACAGATCACAGTTCACAGTTCACAGTTCACAGTTCACAGTTCACAGTTCACAGTTTACAGTTCTCAGTTCACAGTTCACAGTTCACAGTTCACAGTCCACAGTTCACAGTTCACAGTTCTCAGTTCACAGATCACAGTTCACAGTTGTCATTTCACAGTTCACAGTTCACAGTTCCCCGTTCACAGTATTCATTTCACATTTCACAGTTCGCAGTTCACAGTTGACAATCCACAGTTCACAGTTCACAGTTCACAGATTACAGTTCTCAGTTCACAGTTCACAGTTCACAGTTCACAGTTCACACTTCACATTTCGCAGTTCACAGTTCACAGATCACAGTTCACAGTTTACAGTTCACAGTTCACAGTTCACTGTTCACGGTTTACAGTTCTCAGTTTACAGTTCTCAGTTCACAGTTGACAGTTGACAGTTCACAGTTCACACTTCACAGTTCACAGTTCACAGTCCACAGTTCACTGTTCACAATTCACAGATCACAGTTCACAGTTCACAGTCATCATTTCACACTTCACACTTCACAGTGCACAGTGCACAGTTCACAGTCCACAGTTAACAGTCCACAGTTCACTGTTCACAAATCACAGTTCACAGTTCACAGTCTTCATTTCACACTTCACTCTTCACAGTGCACAGTTCACAGTCCACAGTTCACAGTCCACAGTTAACAGTCCACAGTTCACTGTTCACAAATCACAGTTCACAGTCTTCATTTCACACTTCACTCTTCACAGTTCACAGTTCACAGTTCACAGTTCACAGTTCACAGATCACTGTTCACAGTTTACAGTTCTCAGTTTACAGTTCTCAGTTCACAGTTGACAGTTCACAGTTGACAGTTCACAGTTGACAGTTCACAGATCACAGTTCACAGTTCACAGTTCACAGTTCACAGTTCACAGTTTACAGTTCTCAGTTCACAGTTCACAGTTCACAGTTCACAGTCCACAGTTCACAGTTCACAGTTCTCAGTTCACAGATCACAGTTCACAGTTGTCATTTCACAGTTCACAGTTCACAGTTCCCCGTTCACAGTATTCATTTCACATTTCACAGTTCGCAGTTCACAGTTGACAGTCCACAGTTCACAGTTCACAGTTCACAGTTCACAGTTTACAGTTCTCAGTTCACAGTTCACAGTTCACAGTTCACAGTCCACAGTTCACAGTTCACAGTTCTCAGTTCACAGATCACAGTTCACAGTCTTCATTTCACAGTTCACAGATCACAGACCACAGTTCACTGTTCACAGATCACAGTTCACAGTTCACAGTTCACATTTCACAGTCTTCATTTCACACTTCAGTCTTCACAGTGCACAGTTCACAGTCCACAGATCACAGTTCACAGTTCTCAGTTCACAGATCACAGTTCACAGTCTTCATTTCACACTTCACAGTTCGCAGTTCACAGTTCAAAGATCACAGTTCACAGTTCACAGTTCACAGTTCCCAGTTCGCAGGTCACTGTTCACATTTCACAGTTCACTGTCTTCATTTCAAACTTCACAGTTCGCAGTTCACAGTTCAGAGGTCACAGTTCACAGCCCAGTCTTCACAGTTCACAGTTCTCAGTTCACAGATCACAATTCACAGACTTCATTTCACAATTCAGTTTTCACAGTTCACAGTTCACAGATCACAGTTCACAGTCTTCATTTCACACTTCAGTCTTCACAGGGCACAGTTCACAGTTCACAGATCACAGTTCACAGTCTTCATTTCACAGTTCACAGATCACAGTTCACAGATCACAGACCACAGTTCACAGTTCACAGTTCACAGTTCTCAGTTCACAGATCACAGTTCACAGTCTTCATTTCACAGTTCACAGTTCACAGTTCACAGATCACAGACCACAGTTCACTGTTCACAGATCACAGTTCACAGTACACAGTCTTCATTTCATACTTCACAGTTCGCAGTTCACAGTTCACAGTTCACAGGTCACAGTTCACAGTCCACTGCTCACTGTTCACAGTTCTCAGTTCACAGATCACAGTTCACAGACTTCATTTCACAATTCAGTTTTCACAGTTCACAGTTCACAGTTCTCAGTTCACAGATCACAGTTCACAGTCTTCATTTCACAGTTCACAGTTCACAGTTCACAGATCACAGACCACAGTTCACTGTTCACATATCACAGTTCACAGTTCACAGTTCACATTTCACAGTCTTCATTTCACACTTCAGTCATCACAGTGCACAGTTCACAGTCCACAGATCACAGTTCACAGTTCTCAGTTCACAGATCACAGTTCACAGCCTTCATTTTACACTTCACAGTTAGCAGTTCACAGTTCAAAGATCACAGTTCACAGTTCACAGTTCACAGTTCACAGTCCACAGTTCACTATTCACAGCTCACAGTTTTCAGTTCACAGATCACAGTTCACAGTCTTCATTTCACACTTCACAGTTCGCAGTTCACAGTTCACAGTTCACAGTCCACAGTTCACAGTTCACAGTTCTCAGTTCACAGATCACAGTTCACAGTTCACAGTTCACAGTTCACAGATCACTGTTCACAGTTTACAGTTCTCAGTTTACAGTTCTCAGTTCACAGTTGACAGTTCACAGTTGACAGTTCACAGATCACAGTTCACAGTTCACAGTTCACAGTTCACAGTTCACAGCTCACAGTTTACAGTTCTCAGTTCACAGTTCACAGTTCACAGTCCACAGTTCACAGTTCACAGTTCTCAGTTCACAGATCACAGTTCACAGTTGTCATTTCACAGTTCACAGTTCCCCGTTCACAGTATTCATTTCACATTTCACAGTTCGCAGTTCACAGTTGACAGTCCACAGTTCACAGTTCACAGTTCACAGTTTACAGTTCTCAGTTCACAGTTCACAGTTCACAGTTCACAGTCCACAGTTCACAGTTCACAGTTCCCCGTTCACAGTATTCATTTCACATTTCACAGTTCGCAATTCACAGTTGACAGTTCACAGTCCACAGTTCACTATTCACAGTTCACAGTTCTCAGTTCACAGATCACAGTTCACAGTCCACAGTTCACTATTCACAGCTCACAGTTCTCAGTTCACAGATCACAGTTCACAGTCTTCATTTCATACTTCACAGTTCGCAGTTCACAGTTCACAGATCACAGTTCACAGTCTTCATTTCACACTTCACAGTTCGCAGTTCACAGATCACAGACCACAGTTCACTGTTCACAGATCACAGTTCACAGTACACAGTCTTCATTTCATACTTCACAGTTGGCAGTTCACAGTTCACAGGTCACATCCCACAGTTCACTGTTCACAGATCACAGTTCACAGTTCACAGTTCACAGTCCACAGATCACAGTTCACAGTCTTCATTTCACAGTTCACAGTTCACAGTTCACAGATCACATCCCACAGTTCACTGTTCACAGATCACAGTTCACAGTTCACAGTTCACATTTCACAGTCTTCATTTCACACTTCACAGTTCGCAGTTCACAGTTCAAAGATCACAGTTCACAGTTCACAGTTCACAGTTCACAGTTCACAGTCCACAGTTCACTATTCACAGCTCACACTTCACAGTTCACAGATCACAGTATTCATTTCACACTTCACAGTTCGCAGTTCACAGTTGACAGTTCACAGTCCACAGTTCACTATTCACAGTTCACAGTTCTCAGTTCACAGTTCACAGTGCACAGTCTTCATTTCACACTTAACAGTTCGCAGTTCACATTTCACAGATCACAGTTCACAGTTCACAGTTCACAGTCCACAGATCACAGTTCACAGTTTTCATTTCACACTTCACATTTCGCAGTTCACAGTTCACAGATCACAGTTCACAGTTTACAGTTCACAGTTCACAGTTCACTGTTCACGGTTTACAGTTCTCAGTTTACAGTTCTCAGTTCACAGTTGACAGTTGACAGTTCACAGTTCACACTTCACAGTTCACAGTTCACAGTCCACAGTTCACTGTTCACAATTCACAGATCACAGTTCACAGTTCACAGTCATCATTTCACACTTCACACTTCACAGTGCACAGTGCACAGTTCACAGTCCACAGTTAACAGTCCACAGTTCACTGTTCACAAATCACAGTTCACAGTTCACAGTCTTCATTTCACACTTCACTCTTCACAGTGCACAGTTCACAGTCCACAGTTAACAGTCCACAGTTCACTGTTCACAAATCACAGTTCACAGTTCACAGTCTTCATTTCACACTTCACTCTTCACAGTTCACAGTTCACTGTTCACAGTTTACAGTTCTCAGTTTACAGTTCTCAGTTCACAGTTGACAGTTGACAGTTGACAGTTGACAGTTCACACTTCACAGTTCACAGTTCACAGTCCACAGTTCACTGTTCACAGATCAGAGTTCACAGTTCACAGTTCGCAGTTCACAGTTCACAGTCTTCATTTCACAATTCACAGTTCGCAGTTCACAGTTCACAGATCACAGATCACAGATCACAGATCACAGATCGCAGTTCACAGTTCACAGTTCACAGTTCACAGTTCACAGTTTACAGTTCACAGTTCACAGTTCACAGTTCACAGTCCACAGTTCACAGTTCACAGTTCTCAGTTCACAGATCACAGTTCACAGTCTTCATTTCACAGTTCACAATTCACAGATCACAGTTCACAGTTCACAGTCATCATTTCACACTTCACACTTCACAGTGCACAGTGCACAGTTCACAGTCCACAGTTAACAGTCCACAGTTCACTGTTCACAAATCACAGTTCACAGTTCACAGTCTTCATTTCACACTTCACTCTTCACAGTGCACAGTTCACAGTCCACAGTTAACAGTCCACAGTTCACTGTTCACAAATCACAGTTCACAGTTCACAGTCTTCATTTCACACTTCACTCTTCACAGTTCACAGTTCACTGTTCACAGTTTACAGTTCTCAGTTTACAGTTCTCAGTTCACAGTTGACAGTTGACAGTTGACAGTTGACAGTTGACAGTTCACACTTCACAGTTCACAGTTCACAGTCCACAGTTCACTGTTCACAGATCAGAGTTCACAGTTCACAGTTCGCAGTTCACAGTTCACAGTCTTCATTTCACAATTCACAGTTCGCAGTTCACAGTTCACAGATCACAGATCACAGATCACAGATCACAGATCGCAGTTCACAGTTCACAGTTCACAGTTCACAGTTCACAGTTTACAGTTCTCAGTTCACAGTTCACAGTTCACAGTTCACAGTTCACAGTTCACAGTTCACAGTCCACAGTTCACAGTTCACAGTTCTCAGTTCACAGATCACAGTTCACAGTCTTCATTTCACTGTTCACAGTTCACAGTTCCCCGTTCACAGTATTCATTTCACACTTCACAGTTCACAGTTCACAGTTCACAGTCCACAGTTCACTATTCACAGCTCACAGTTTTCAGTTCACAGATCACAGTTCACAGTCTTCATTTCACACTTCACAGTTCGCAGTTCACACTTCACAGTTCACAGTTCACAGTCCACAGTTCACAGTTCACAGTTCTCAGTTCACAGATCACAGTTCACAGTTCACAGTTCACAGTTCACAGATCACTGTTCACAGTTTACAGTTCTCAGTTTACAGTTCTCAGTTCACAGTTGACAGTTCACAGTTGACAGTTCACAGATCACAGTTCACAGATCACAGTTCACAGTTCACAGTTCACAGTTCACAGTTCACAGTTCACAGTTCACAGTTCACAGTTTACAGTTCTCAGTTCACAGTTCACAGTTCACAGTTCACAGTCCACAGTTCACAGTTCACAGTTCTCAGTTCACAGATCACAGTTCACAGTTGTCATTTCACAGTTCACAGTTCACAGTTCCCCGTTCACAGTATTCATTTCACATTTCACAGTTCGCAGTTCACAGTTGACAATCCACAGTTCACAGTTCACAGTTTACAGTTCTCAGTTCACAGTACACAGTTCACAGTTCACAGTTCACAGTCCACAGTTCACAGTTCACAGTTCACAGTTCCCCGTTCACAGTATTCATTTCACATTTCACAGTTCGCAATTCACAGTTGACAGTTCACAGTCCACAGCTCACTATTCACAGTTCACAGTTCTCAGTTCACAGATCACAGTTCACAGTCCACAGTTCACTATTCACAGCTCACAGTTCTCAGTTCACAGATCACAGTTCACAGTCTTCATTTCACACTTCACAGTTCGCAGTTCACAGTTCACAGATCACAGTTCACAGTCTTCATTTCACACTTCACAGTTCGCAGTTCACAGATCACAGACCACAGTTCACTGTTCACAGATCACAGTTCACAGTACACAGTCTTCATTTCATACTTCACAGTTGGCAGTTCACAGTTCACAGGTCACATCCCACAGTTCACTGTTCACAGATCACAGTTCACAGTTCACAGTTCACAGTCCACAGATCACAGTTCACAGTCTTCATTTCACAGTTCACAGTTCACAGTTCACAGATCACATCCCACAGTTCACTGTTCACAGATCACAGTTCACAGTTCACAGTTCACATTTCACAGTCTTCATTTCACACTTCAGTCTTCACAGTGCACAGTTCACAGTCCACAGATCACAGTTCACAGTTCTCAGTTCACAGATCACAGTTCACAGTCTTCATTTCACACTTCACAGTTCGCAGTTCACAGTTCAAAGATCACAGTTCACAGTTCACAGTTCACAGTTCACAGTCCACAGTTCACTATTCACAGCTCACACTTCACAGTTCACAGATCACAGTATTCATTTCACACTTCACAGTTCGCAGTTCACAGTTGACAGTTCACAGTCCACAGTTCACTATTCACAGTTCACAGTTCTCAGTTCACAGATCACAGTGCACAGTCTTCATTTCACACTTAACAGTTCGCAGTTCACATTTCACAGATCACAGTTCACAGTTCACAGTTCACAGTCCACAGATCACAGTTCACAGTCTTCATTTCACACTTCACATTTCGCAGTTCACAGTTCACAGATCACAGTTCACAGTTTACAGTTCACAGTTCACAGTTCACTGTTCACGGTTTACAGTTCTCAGTTTACAGTTCTCAGTTCACAGTTGACAGTTGACAGTTCACAGTTCACACTTCACAGTTCACAGTTCACAGTCCACAGTTCACTGTTCACAATTCACAGATCACAGTTCACAGTTCACAGTCATCATTTCACACTTCACACTTCACAGTGCACAGTGCACAGTTCACAGTCCACAGTTAACAGTCCACAGTTCACTGTTCACAAACCACAGTTCACAGTTCACAGTCTTCATTTCACACTTCACTCTTCACAGTGCACAGTTCACAGTCCACAGTTCACAGTCCACAGTTAACAGTCCACAGTTCACTGTTCACAAATCACAGTTCACAGTTCACAGTCTTCATTTCACACTTCACTCTTCACAGTTCACAGTTCACAGTTCACAGTTCACAGTTCACAGATCACTGTTCACAGTTTACAGTTCTCAGTTTACAGTTCTCAGTTCACAGTTGACAGTTCACAGTTGACAGTTCACAGATCACAGTTCACAGTTCACAGTTCACAGTTCACAGTTCACAGTTTACAGTTCTCAGTTCACAGTTCACAGTTCACAGTTCACAGTCCACAGTTCACAGTTCACAGTTCTCAGTTCACAGATCACAGTTCACAGTTGTCATTTCACAGTTCACAGTTCACAGTTCCCCGTTCACAGTATTCATTTCACATTTCACAGTTCGCAGTTCACAGTTGACAGTCCACAGTTCACAGTTCACAGTTCACAGTTCACAGTTTACAGTTCTCAGTTCACAGTTCACAGTTCACAGTTCACAGTCCACAGTTCACAGTTCACAGTTCTCAGTTCACAGATCACAGTTCACAGTCTTCATTTCACAGTTCACAGTTCACAGTTCACAGTTCACAGTTCCCCGTTCACAGTATTCATTTCAGATTTCACAGTTCGCAATTCACAGTTGACAGTTCACAGTCCACAGTTCACTATTCACAGTTCACAGTTCTCAGTTCACAGATCACAGTTCACAGTCCACAGTTCACTATTCACAGCTCACAGTTCTCAGTTCACAGATCACAGTTCACAGTCTTCATTTCACACTTCACAGTTCGCAGTTCACAGTTCACAGTTCACAGTCCACAGTTCACAGTTCACAGTTCTCAGTTCACAGATCACAGTTCACAGTTCACAGTTCACAGTTCACAGATCACTGTTCACAGTTTACAGTTCTCAGTTTACAGTTCTCAGTTCACAGTTGACAGTTCACAGTTGACAGTTCACAGATCACAGTTCACAGTTCACAGTTCACAGTTCACAGTTCACAGTTCACAGTTTACAGTTCTCAGTTCACAGTTCACAGTTCACAGTCCACAGTTCACAGTTCACAGTTCTCAGTTCACAGATCACAGTTCACAGTTGTCATTTCACAGTTCACAGTTCCCCGTTCACAGTATTCATTTCACATTTCACAGTTCGCAGTTCACAGTTGACAGTCCACAGTTCACAGTTCACAGTTCACAGTTTACAGTTCTCAGTTCACAGTTCACAGTTCACAGTCCACAGTTCACAGTTCACAGTTCCCCGTTCACAGTATTCATTTCACATTTCACAGTTCGCAATTCACAGTTGACAGTTCGCAGTCCACAGTTCACTATTCACAGTTCACAGTTCTCAGTTCACAGATCACAGTTCACAGTCCACAGTTCACTATTCACAGCTCACAGTTCTCAGTTCACAGATCACAGTTCACAGTCTTCATTTCATACTTCACAGTTCGCAGTTCACAGTTCACAGATCACAGTTCACAGTCTTCATTTCACACTTCACAGTTCGCAGTTCACAGATCACAGACCACAGTTCACTGTTCACAGATCACAGTTCACAGTACACAGTCTTCATTTCATACTTCACAGTTGGCAGTTCACAGTTCACAGGTCACATCCCACAGTTCACTGTTCACAGATCACAGTTCACAGTTCACAGTTCACAGTCCACAGATCACAGTTCACAGTCTTCATTTCACAGTTCACAGTTCACAGTTCACAGATCACATCCCACAGTTCACTGTTCACAGATCACAGTTCATAGTTCACAGTTCACATTTCACAGTCTTCATTTCACACTTCACAGTTCGCAGTTCACAGTTCAAAGATCACAGTTCACAGTTCACAGTTCACAGTTCACAGTTCACAGTCCACAGTTCACTATTCACAGCTCACACTTCACAGTTCACAGATCACAGTATTCATTTCACACTTCACAGTTCGCAGTTCACAGTTGACAGTTCACAGTCCACAGTTCACTATTCACAGTTCACAGTTCTCAGTTCACAGTTCACAGTGCACAGTCTTCATTTCACACTTAACAGTTCGCAGTTCACATTTCACAGATCACAGTTCACAGTTCACAGTTCACAGTCCACAGATCACAGTTCACAGTTTTCATTTCACACTTCACATTTCGCAGTTCACAGTTCACAGATCACAGTTCACAGTTTACAGTTCACAGTTCACAGTTCACTGTTCACGGTTTACAGTTCTCAGTTTACAGTTCTCAGTTCACAGTTGACAGTTGACAGTTCACACTTCACAGTTCACAGTTCACAGTCCACAGTTCACTGTTCACAATTCACAGATCACAGTTCACAGTTCACAGTCATCATTTCACACTTCACACTTCACAGTGCACAGTGCACAGTTCACAGTCCACAGTTAACAGTCCACAGTTCACTGTTCACAAATCACAGTTCACAGTTCACAGTCTTCATTTCACACTTCACTCTTCACAGTGCACAGTTCACAGTCCACAGTTAACAGTCCACAGTTCACTGTTCACAAATCACAGTTCACAGTTCACAGTCTTCATTTCACACTTCACTCTTCACAGTTCACAGTTCACTGTTCACAGTTTACAGTTCTCAGTTTACAGTTCTCAGTTCACAGTTGACAGTTGACAGTTGACAGTTGACAGTTCACACTTCACAGTTCACAGTTCACAGTCCACAGTTCACTGTTCACAGATCAGAGTTCACAGTTCACAGTTCGCAGTTCACAGTTCACAGTCTTCATTTCACAATTCACAGTTCGCAGTTCACAGTTCACAGATCACAGATCACAGATCACAGATCACAGATCGCAGTTCACAGTTCACAGTTCACAGTTCACAGTTCACAGTTTACAGTTCACAGTTCACAGTTCACAGTTCACAGTCCACAGTTCACAGTTCACAGTTCTCAGTTCACAGATCACAGTTCACAGTCTTCATTTCACAGTTCACAATTCACAGATCACAGTTCACAGTTCACAGTCATCATTTCACACTTCACACTTCACAGTGCACAGTGCACAGTTCACAGTCCACAGTTAACAGTCCACAGTTCACTGTTCACAAATCACAGTTCACAGTTCACAGTCTTCATTTCACACTTCACTCTTCACAGTGCACAGTTCACAGTCCACAGTTAACAGTCCACAGTTCACTGTTCACAAATCACAGTTCACAGTTCACAGTCTTCATTTCACACTTCACTCTTCACAGTTCACAGTTCACTGTTCACAGTTTACAGTTCTCAGTTTACAGTTCTCAGTTCACAGTTGACAGTTGACAGTTGACAGTTGACAGTTCACACTTCACAGTTCACAGTTCACAGTCCACAGTTCACTGTTCACAGATCAGAGTTCACAGTTCACAGTTCGCAGTTCACAGTTCACAGTCTTCATTTCACAATTCACAGTTCGCAGTTCACAGTTCACAGATCACAGATCACAGATCACAGATCACAGATCGCAGTTCACAGTTCACAGTTCACAGTTCACAGTTCACAGTTTACAGTTCTCAGTTCACAGTTCACAGTTCACAGTTCACAGTTCACAGTTCACAGTTCACAGTCCACAGTTCACAGTTCACAGTTCTCAGTTCACAGATCACAGTTCACAGTCTTCATTTCACTGTTCACAGTTCACAGTTCCCCGTTCACAGTATTCATTTCACACTTCACAGTTCACAGTTCACAGTTCACAGTCCACAGTTCACTATTCACAGCTCACAGTTTTCAGTTCACAGATCACAGTTCACAGTCTTCATTTCACACTTCACAGTTCGCAGTTCACACTTCACAGTTCACAGTTCACAGTCCACAGTTCACAGTTCACAGTTCTCAGTTCACAGATCACAGTTCACAGTTCACAGTTCACAGTTCACAGTTCACAGATCACTGTTCACAGTTTACAGTTCTCAGTTTACAGTTCTCAGTTCACAGTTGACAGTTCACAGTTGACAGTTCACAGATCACAGTTCACAGTTCACAGTTCACAGTTCACAGTTCACAGTTCACAGTTCACAGTTCACAGTTTACAGTTCTCAGTTCACAGTTCACAGTTCACAGTTCACAGTCCACAGTTCACAGTTCACAGTTCTCAGTTCACAGATCACAGTTCACAGTTGTCATTTCACAGTTCACAGTTCACAGTTCCCCGTTCACAGTATTCATTTCACATTTCACAGTTCGCAGTTCACAGTTGACAATCCACAGTTCACAGTTCACAGTTTACAGTTCTCAGTTCACAGTACACAGTTCACAGTTCACAGTTCACAGTTCACAGTCCACAGTTCACAGTTCACAGTTCACAGTTCCCCGTTCACAGTATTCATTTCACATTTCACAGTTCGCAATTCACAGTTGACAGTTCACAGTCCACAGTTCACTATTCACAGTTCACAGTTCTCAGTTCACAGATCACAGTTCACAGTCCACAGTTCACTATTCACAGCTCACAGTTCTCAGTTCACAGATCACAGTTCACAGTCTTCATTTCACACTTCACAGTTCGCAGTTCACAGTTCACAGATCACAGTTCACAGTCTTCATTTCACACTTCACAGTTCGCAGTTCACAGATCACAGACCACAGTTCACTGTTCACAGATCACAGTTCACAGTACACAGTCTTCATTTCATACTTCACAGTTGGCAGTTCACAGTTCACAGGTCACATCCCACAGTTCACTGTTCACAGATCACAGTTCACAGTTCACAGTTCACAGTCCACAGATCACAGTTCACAGTCTTCATTTCACAGTTCACAGTTCACAGTTCACAGATCACATCCCACAGTTCACTGTTCACAGATCACAGTTCACAGTTCACAGTTCACATTTCACAGTCTTCATTTCACACTTCAGTCTTCACAGTGCACAGTTCACAGTCCACAGATCACAGTTCACAGTTCTCAGTTCACAGATCACAGTTCACAGTCTTCATTTCACACTTCACAGTTCGCAGTTCACAGTTCAAAGATCACAGTTCACAGTTCACAGTTCACAGTTCACAGTCCACAGTTCACTATTCACAGCTCACACTTCACAGTTCACAGATCACAGTATTCATTTCACACTTCACAGTTCGCAGTTCACAGTTGACAGTTCACAGTCCACAGTTCACTATTCACAGTTCACAGTTCTCAGTTCACAGATCACAGTGCACAGTCTTCATTTCACACTTAACAGTTCGCAGTTCACATTTCACAGATCACAGTTCACAGTTCACAGTTCACAGTCCACAGATCACAGTTCACAGTCTTCATTTCACACTTCACATTTCGCAGTTCACAGTTCACAGATCACAGTTCACAGTTTACAGTTCACAGTTCACAGTTCACTGTTCACGGTTTACAGTTCTCAGTTTACAGTTCTCAGTTCACAGTTGACAGTTGACAGTTCACAGTTCACACTTCACAGTTCACAGTTCACAGTCCACAGTTCACTGTTCACAATTCACAGATCACAGTTCACAGTTCACAGTCATCATTTCACACTTCACACTTCACAGTGCACAGTGCACAGTTCACAGTCCACAGTTAACAGTCCACAGTTCACTGTTCACAAACCACAGTTCACAGTTCACAGTCTTCATTTCACACTTCACTCTTCACAGTGCACAGTTCACAGTCCACAGTTCACAGTCCACAGTTAACAGTCCACAGTTCACTGTTCACAAATCACAGTTCACAGTTCACAGTCTTCATTTCACACTTCACTCTTCACAGTTCACAGTTCACAGTTCACAGTTCACAGTTCACAGATCACTGTTCACAGTTTACAGTTCTCAGTTTACAGTTCTCAGTTCACAGTTGACAGTTCACAGTTGACAGTTCACAGATCACAGTTCACAGTTCACAGTTCACAGTTCACAGTTCACAGTTTACAGTTCTCAGTTCACAGTTCACAGTTCACAGTTCACAGTCCACAGTTCACAGTTCACAGTTCTCAGTTCACAGATCACAGTTCACAGTTGTCATTTCACAGTTCACAGTTCACAGTTCCCCGTTCACAGTATTCATTTCACATTTCACAGTTCGCAGTTCACAGTTGACAGTCCACAGTTCACAGTTCACAGTTCACAGTTCACAGTTTACAGTTCTCAGTTCACAGTTCACAGTTCACAGTTCACAGTCCACAGTTCACAGTTCACAGTTCTCAGTTCACAGATCACAGTTCACAGTCTTCATTTCACAGTTCACAGTTCACAGTTCACAGTTCACAGTTCCCCGTTCACAGTATTCATTTCAGATTTCACAGTTCGCAATTCACAGTTGACAGTTCACAGTCCACAGTTCACTATTCACAGTTCACAGTTCTCAGTTCACAGATCACAGTTCACAGTCCACAGTTCACTATTCACAGCTCACAGTTCTCAGTTCACAGATCACAGTTCACAGTCTTCATTTCACACTTCACAGTTCGCAGTTCACAGTTCACAGTTCACAGTCCACAGTTCACAGTTCACAGTTCTCAGTTCACAGATCACAGTTCACAGTTCACAGTTCACAGTTCACAGATCACTGTTCACAGTTTACAGTTCTCAGTTTACAGTTCTCAGTTCACAGTTGACAGTTCACAGTTGACAGTTCACAGATCACAGTTCACAGTTCACAGTTCACAGTTCACAGTTCACAGTTCACAGTTTACAGTTCTCAGTTCACAGTTCACAGTTCACAGTCCACAGTTCACAGTTCACAGTTCTCAGTTCACAGATCACAGTTCACAGTTGTCATTTCACAGTTCACAGTTCCCCGTTCACAGTATTCATTTCACATTTCACAGTTCGCAGTTCACAGTTGACAGTCCACAGTTCACAGTTCACAGTTCACAGTTTACAGTTCTCAGTTCACAGTTCACAGTTCACAGTCCACAGTTCACAGTTCACAGTTCCCCGTTCACAGTATTCATTTCACATTTCACAGTTCGCAATTCACAGTTGACAGTTCGCAGTCCACAGTTCACTATTCACAGTTCACAGTTCTCAGTTCACAGATCACAGTTCACAGTCCACAGTTCACTATTCACAGCTCACAGTTCTCAGTTCACAGATCACAGTTCACAGTCTTCATTTCATACTTCACAGTTCGCAGTTCACAGTTCACAGATCACAGTTCACAGTCTTCATTTCACACTTCACAGTTCGCAGTTCACAGATCACAGACCACAGTTCACTGTTCACAGATCACAGTTCACAGTACACAGTCTTCATTTCATACTTCACAGTTGGCAGTTCACAGTTCACAGGTCACATCCCACAGTTCACTGTTCACAGATCACAGTTCACAGTTCACAGTTCACAGTCCACAGATCACAGTTCACAGTCTTCATTTCACAGTTCACAGTTCACAGTTCACAGATCACATCCCACAGTTCACTGTTCACAGATCACAGTTCATAGTTCACAGTTCACATTTCACAGTCTTCATTTCACACTTCACAGTTCGCAGTTCACAGTTCAAAGATCACAGTTCACAGTTCACAGTTCACAGTTCACAGTTCACAGTCCACAGTTCACTATTCACAGCTCACACTTCACAGTTCACAGATCACAGTATTCATTTCACACTTCACAGTTCGCAGTTCACAGTTGACAGTTCACAGTCCACAGTCCACAGTTCACTATTCACAGTTCACAGTTCTCAGTTCACAGTTCACAGTGCACAGTCTTCATTTCACACTTAACAGTTCGCAGTTCACATTTCACAGATCACAGTTCACAGTTCACAGTTCACAGTCCACAGATCACAGTTCACAGTTTTCATTTCACACTTCACATTTCGCAGTTCA
The DNA here is from genome assembly GCA_963971365.1 of Lasioglossum villosulum. Taxonomy (NCBI): domain Eukaryota; kingdom Metazoa; phylum Arthropoda; class Insecta; order Hymenoptera; family Halictidae; genus Lasioglossum; species Lasioglossum villosulum. Next base: position 1,498,343 of record CAXARU010000031.1, on the reverse strand, counting down.
CAGTTCACAGATCACAGTTCACAGTTTACAGTTCACAGTTCACAGTTCACTGTTCACGGTTTACAGTTCTCAGTTTACAGTTCTCAGTTCACAGTTGACAGTTGACAGTTCACAGTTCACACTTCACAGTTCACAGTTCACAGTCCACAGTTCACTGTTCACAATTCACAGATCACAGTTCACAGTTCACAGTCATCATTTCACACTTCACACTTCACAGTGCACAGTGCACAGTTCACAGTCCACAGTTAACAGTCCACAGTTCACTGTTCACAAATCACAGTTCACAGTTCACAGTCTTCATTTCACACTTCACTCTTCACAGTGCACAGTTCACAGTCCACAGTTAACAGTCCACAGTTCACTGTTCACAAATCACAGTTCACAGTTCACAGTCTTCATTTCACACTTCACTCTTCACAGTTCACAGTTCACTGTTCACAGTTTACAGTTCTCAGTTTACAGTTCTCAGTTCACAGTTGACAGTTGACAGTTGACAGTTGACAGTTCACACTTCACAGTTCACAGTTCACAGTCCACAGTTCACTGTTCACAGATCAGAGTTCACAGTTCACAGTTCGCAGTTCACAGTTCACAGTCTTCATTTCACAATTCACAGTTCGCAGTTCACAGTTCACAGATCACAGATCACAGATCACAGATCACAGATCGCAGTTCACAGTTCACAGTTCACAGTTCACAGTTCACAGTTTACAGTTCACAGTTCACAGTTCACAGTTCACAGTCCACAGTTCACAGTTCACAGTTCTCAGTTCACAGATCACAGTTCACAGTCTTCATTTCACAGTTCACAATTCACAGATCACAGTTCACAGTTCACAGTCATCATTTCACACTTCACACTTCACAGTGCACAGTGCACAGTTCACAGTCCACAGTTAACAGTCCACAGTTCACTGTTCACAAATCACAGTTCACAGTTCACAGTCTTCATTTCACACTTCACTCTTCACAGTGCACAGTTCACAGTCCACAGTTAACAGTCCACAGTTCACTGTTCACAAATCACAGTTCACAGTTCACAGTCTTCATTTCACACTTCACTCTTCACAGTTCACAGTTCACTGTTCACAGTTTACAGTTCTCAGTTTACAGTTCTCAGTTCACAGTTGACAGTTGACAGTTGACAGTTGACAGTTCACACTTCACAGTTCACAGTTCACAGTCCACAGTTCACTGTTCACAGATCAGAGTTCACAGTTCACAGTTCGCAGTTCACAGTTCACAGTCTTCATTTCACAATTCACAGTTCGCAGTTCACAGTTCACAGATCACAGATCACAGATCACAGATCACAGATCGCAGTTCACAGTTCACAGTTCACAGTTCACAGTTCACAGTTTACAGTTCTCAGTTCACAGTTCACAGTTCACAGTTCACAGTTCACAGTTCACAGTTCACAGTCCACAGTTCACAGTTCACAGTTCTCAGTTCACAGATCACAGTTCACAGTCTTCATTTCACTGTTCACAGTTCACAGTTCCCCGTTCACAGTATTCATTTCACACTTCACAGTTCACAGTTCACAGTTCACAGTCCACAGTTCACTATTCACAGCTCACAGTTTTCAGTTCACAGATCACAGTTCACAGTCTTCATTTCACACTTCACAGTTCGCAGTTCACACTTCACAGTTCACAGTTCACAGTCCACAGTTCACAGTTCACAGTTCTCAGTTCACAGATCACAGTTCACAGTTCACAGTTCACAGTTCACAGATCACTGTTCACAGTTTACAGTTCTCAGTTTACAGTTCTCAGTTCACAGTTGACAGTTCACAGTTGACAGTTCACAGATCACAGTTCACAGTTCACAGTTCACAGTTCACAGTTCACAGTTCACAGTTCACAGTTCACAGTTTACAGTTCTCAGTTCACAGTTCACAGTTCACAGTTCACAGTCCACAGTTCACAGTTCACAGTTCTCAGTTCACAGATCACAGTTCACAGTTGTCATTTCACAGTTCACAGTTCACAGTTCCCCGTTCACAGTATTCATTTCACATTTCACAGTTCGCAGTTCACAGTTGACAATCCACAGTTCACAGTTCACAGTTTACAGTTCTCAGTTCACAGTACACAGTTCACAGTTCACAGTTCACAGTCCACAGTTCACAGTTCACAGTTCACAGTTCCCCGTTCACAGTATTCATTTCACATTTCACAGTTCGCAATTCACAGTTGACAGTTCACAGTCCACAGTTCACTATTCACAGTTCACAGTTCTCAGTTCACAGATCACAGTTCACAGTCCACAGTTCACTATTCACAGCTCACAGTTCTCAGTTCACAGATCACAGTTCACAGTCTTCATTTCACACTTCACAGTTCGCAGTTCACAGTTCACAGATCACAGTTCACAGTCTTCATTTCACACTTCACAGTTCGCAGTTCACAGATCACAGACCACAGTTCACTGTTCACAGATCACAGTTCACAGTACACAGTCTTCATTTCATACTTCACAGTTGGCAGTTCACAGTTCACAGGTCACATCCCACAGTTCACTGTTCACAGATCACAGTTCACAGTTCACAGTTCACAGTCCACAGATCACAGTTCACAGTCTTCATTTCACAGTTCACAGTTCACAGTTCACAGATCACATCCCACAGTTCACTGTTCACAGATCACAGTTCACAGTTCACAGTTCACATTTCACAGTCTTCATTTCACACTTCAGTCTTCACAGTGCACAGTTCACAGTCCACAGATCACAGTTCACAGTTCTCAGTTCACAGATCACAGTTCACAGTCTTCATTTCACACTTCACAGTTCGCAGTTCACAGTTCAAAGATCACAGTTCACAGTTCACAGTTCACAGTTCACAGTCCACAGTTCACTATTCACAGCTCACACTTCACAGTTCACAGATCACAGTATTCATTTCACACTTCACAGTTCGCAGTTCACAGTTGACAGTTCACAGTCCACAGTTCACTATTCACAGTTCACAGTTCTCAGTTCACAGATCACAGTGCACAGTCTTCATTTCACACTTAACAGTTCGCAGTTCACATTTCACAGATCACAGTTCACAGTTCACAGTTCACAGTCCACAGATCACAGTTCACAGTCTTCATTTCACACTTCACATTTCGCAGTTCACAGTTCACAGATCACAGTTCACAGTTTACAGTTCACAGTTCACAGTTCACTGTTCACGGTTTACAGTTCTCAGTTTACAGTTCTCAGTTCACAGTTGACAGTTGACAGTTCACAGTTCACACTTCACAGTTCACAGTTCACAGTCCACAGTTCACTGTTCACAATTCACAGATCACAGTTCACAGTTCACAGTCATCATTTCACACTTCACACTTCACAGTGCACAGTGCACAGTTCACAGTCCACAGTTAACAGTCCACAGTTCACTGTTCACAAACCACAGTTCACAGTTCACAGTCTTCATTTCACACTTCACTCTTCACAGTGCACAGTTCACAGTCCACAGTTCACAGTCCACAGTTAACAGTCCACAGTTCACTGTTCACAAATCACAGTTCACAGTTCACAGTCTTCATTTCACACTTCACTCTTCACAGTTCACAGTTCACAGTTCACAGTTCACAGTTCACACATCACTGTTCACAGTTTACAGTTCTCAGTTTACAGTTCTCAGTTCACAGTTGACAGTTCACAGTTGACAGTTCACAGATCACAGTTCACAGTTCACAGTTCACAGTTCACAGTTCACAGTTTACAGTTCTCAGTTCACAGTTCACAGTTCACAGTTCACAGTCCACAGTTCACAGTTCACAGTTCACAGTTCTCAGTTCACAGATCACAGTTCACAGTTGTCATTTCACAGTTCACAGTTCACAGTTCCCCGTTCACAGTATTCATTTCACATTTCACAGTTCGCAGTTCACAGTTGACAGTCCACAGTTCACAGTTCACAGTTCACAGTTCACAGTTTACAGTTCTCAGTTCACAGTTCACAGTTCACAGTTCACAGTCCACAGTTCACAGTTCACAGTTCTCAGTTCACAGATCACAGTTCACAGTCTTCATTTCACAGTTCACAGTTCACAGTTCACAGTTCACAGTTCCCCGTTCACAGTATTCATTTCAGATTTCACAGTTCGCAATTCACAGTTGACAGTTCACAGTCCACAGTTCACTATTCACAGTTCACAGTTCTCAGTTCACAGATCACAGTTCACAGTCCACAGTTCACTATTCACAGCTCACAGTTCTCAGTTCACAGATCACAGTTCACAGTCTTCATTTCACACTTCACAGTTCGCAGTTCACAGTTCACAGATCACAGTTCACAGTCTTCATTTCACACTTCACAGTTCGCAGTTCACAGATCACAGACCACAGTTCACTGTTCACAGATCACAGTTCACAGTACACAGTCTTCATTTCATACTTCACAGTTGGCAGTTCACAGTTCACAGGTCACAGTTCACAGTCCACTGTTCACAGTTCACAGTTCTCAGTTCACAGATCACAGTTCACAGACTTCATTTCACAATTCAGTTTTCACAGTTCACAGTTCACAGATCACAGTTCACAGTCTTCATTTCACACTTCAGTCTTCACAGGGCACAGTTCACAGTTCACAGATCACAGTTCACAGTCTTCATTTCACAGTTCACAGATCACAGTTCACAGATCACAGACCACAGTTCACAGTTCACAGTTCACAGTTCTCAGTTCACAGATCACAGTTCACAGTCTTCATTTCACAGTTCACAGTTCACAGTTCACAGATCACAGACCACAGTTCACTGTTCACAGATCACAGTTCACAGTACACAGTCTTCATTTCATACTTCACAGTTCGCAGTTCACAGTTCACAGTTCACAGGTCACGGTTCACAGTCCACTGCTCACAGTTCACAGTTCTCAGTTCACAGATCACAGTTCACAGACTTCATTTCACAATTCAGTTTTCACAGTTCACAGTTCACAGTTCTCAGTTCACAGATCACAGTTCACAGTCTTCATTTCACAGTTCACAGTTCACAGTTCACAGATCACAGACCACAGTTCACTGTTCACATATCACAGTTCACAGTTCACAGTTCACAGTTCACATTTCACAGTCTTCATTTCACACTTCAGTCATCACAGTGCACAGTTCACAGTCCACAGATCACAGTTCACAGTTCTCAGTTCACAGATCACAGTTCACAGCCTTCATTTCACACTTCACAGTTAGCAGTTCACAGTTCAAAGATCACAGTTCACAGTTCACAGTTCACAGTTCACAGTCCACAGTTCACTATTCACAGCTCACAGTTTTCAGTTCACAGATCACAGTTCACAGTCTTCATTTCACACTTCACAGTTCGCAGTTCACAGTTCACAGTTCACAGTCCACAGTTCACAGTTCACAGTTCTCAGTTCACAGATCACAGTTCACAGTTCACAGTTCACAGTTCACAGATCACTGTTCACAGTTTACAGTTCTCAGTTTACAGTTCTCAGTTCACAGTTGACAGTTCACAGTTGACAGTTCACAGATCACAGTTCACAGTTCACAGTTCACAGTTCACAGTTCACAGTTCACAGTTTACAGTTCTCAGTTCACAGTTCACAGTTCACAGTCCACAGTTCACAGTTCACAGTTCTCAGTCCACAGATCACAGTTCACAGTTGTGATTTCACAGTTCACAGTTCACAGTTCCCCGTTCACAGTATTCATTTCACATTTCACAGTTCGCAGTTCACAGTTGACAGTCCACAGTTCACAGTTCACAGTTCACAGTTTACAGTTCTCAGTTCACAGTTCACAGTTCACAGTTCACAGTCCACAGTTCACAGTTCACAGTTCCCCGTTCACAGTATTCATTTCACATTTCACAGTTCTCAGTTCACAGATCACAGTTCACAGTCCACAGTTCACTATTCACAGCTCACAGTTCTCAGTTCACAGATCACAGTTCACAGTCTTCATTTCACACTTCACAGTTCGCAGTTCACAGTTCACAGATCACAGTTCACAGTCTTCATTTCACACTTCACAGTTCGCAGTTCACAGATCACAGACCACAGTTCACTGTTCACAGATCACAGTTCACAGTACACAGTCTTCATTTCATACTTCACAGTTGGCAGTTCACAGTTCACAGGTCACATCCCACAGTTCACTGTTCACAGATCACAGTTCACAGTTCACAGTTCACAGTCCACAGATCACACTTCACAGTCTTCATTTCACAGTTCACAGTTCACAGTTCACAGATCACATCCCACAGTTCACTGTTCACAGATCACAGTTCACAGTTCACAGTTCACATTTCACAGTCTTCATTTCACACTTCAGTCTTCACAGTGCACAGTTCACAGTCCACAGATCACAGTTCACAGTTCTCAGTTCACAGATCACAGTTCACAGTCTTCATTTCACACTTCACAGTTCGCAGTTCACAGTTCAAAGATCACAGTTCACAGTTCACAGTTCACAGTTCACAGTTCACAGTCCACAGTTCACTATTCACAGCTCACACTTCACAGTTCACAGATCACAGTATTCATTTCACACTTCACAGTTCGCAGTTCACAGTTGACAGTTCACAGTCCACAGTTCACTATTCACAGTTCACAGTTCTCAGTTCACAGTTCACAGTGCACAGTCTTCATTTCACACTTAACAGTTCGCAGTTCACATTTCACAGATCACAGTTCACAGTTCACAGTTCACAGTCCACAGATCACAGTTCACAGTTTTCATTTCACACTTCACATTTCGCAGTTCACAGTTCACAGATCACAGTTCACAGTTTACAGTTCACAGTTCACAGTTCACTGTTCACGGTTTACAGTTCTCAGTTTACAGTTCTCAGTTCACAGTTGACAGTTGACAGTTCACAGTTCACACTTCACAGTTCACAGTTCACAGTCCACAGTTCACTGTTCACAATTCACAGATCACAGTTCACAGTTCACAGTCATCATTTCACACTTCACACTTCACAGTGCACAGTGCACAGTTCACAGTCCACAGTTAACAGTCCACAGTTCACTGTTCACAAATCACAGTTCACAGTTCACAGTCTTCATTTCACACTTCACTCTTCACAGTGCACAGTTCACAGTCCACAGTTAACAGTCCACAGTTCACTGTTCACAAATCACAGTTCACAGTTCACAGTCTTCATTTCACACTTCACTCTTCACAGTTCACAGTTCACTGTTCACAGTTTACAGTTCTCAGTTTACAGTTCTCAGTTCACAGTTGACAGTTGACAGTTGACAGTTGACAGATCACACTTCACAGTTCACAGTTCACAGTCCACAGTTCACTGTTCACAGATCCGAGTTCACAGTTCACAGTTCACAGTCTTCACTTCACAATTCACAGTTCGCAGTTCACAGTTCACAGATCACAGATCACAGATCACAGATCACAGATCGCAGTTCACAGTTCACAGTTCACAGTTCACAGTTCACAGTTTACAGTTCTCAGTTCACAGTTCACAGTTCACAGTTCACAGTTCACAGTTCACAGTTCACAGTCCACAGTTCACAGTTCACAGTTCTCAGTTCACAGATCACAGTTCACAGTCTTCATTTCACTGTTCACAGTTCACAGTTCCCCGTTCACAGTATTCATTTCACACTTCACAGTTCACAGTTCACAGTTGACAGTTCACAGTCCACAGTTCACTATTCACAGTTCACAGTTCTCAGTTCACAGATCACAGTTGACAGTCTTCATTTCACACTTAACAGTTCGCAGTTCACAGTTCACAGATCACAGTTCACAGTTCACAGTTCACAGTTCACAGTTCACAGTCCACAGATCACAGTTCACAGTTCACAGTTCACAGTTCTCAGTTCACAGATCACAGTTCACAGTTCACAGTTCACAGTTGACAGATCACTGTTCACAGTTTACAGTTCTCAGTTTACAGTTCTCAGTTCACAGTTGACAGTTCACAGTTGACAGTTCACAGATCACAGTTCACAGTTCACAGTTCACAGTTCACAGTTCACAGTTCACAGTTTACAGTTCTCAGTTCACAGTTCACAGTTCACAGTTCACAGTCCACAGTTCACAGTTCACAGTTCTCAGTTCACAGATCACAGTTCACAGTTGTCATTTCACAGTTCACAGTTCACATTTCGCAGTTCACAGTTGACAGTCCACAGTTCACAGTTCACAGTTCACAGTTTACAGTTCACAGTTCACAGTTCACAGTTCACAGTCCACAGTTCACAGTTCACAGTTCTCAGTTCACAGATCACAGTTCACAGTCTTCATTTCACAGTTCACAATTCACAGATCACAGTTCACAGTTCACAGTCATCATTTCACACTTCACACTTCACAGTGCACAGTGCACAGTTCACAGCCCACAGTTAACAGTCCACAGTTCACTGTTCACAAATCACAGTTCACAGTTCACAGTCTTCATTTCACACTTCACTCTTCACAATGCACAGTTCACAGTCCACAGTTAACAGTCCACAGTTCACTGTTCACAAATCACAGTTCACAGTTCACAGTCTTCATTTCACACTTCACTCTTCACAGTTCACAGTTCACTGTTCACAGTTTACAGTTCTCAGTTTACAGTTCTCAGTTCACAGTTGACAGTTGACAGTTGACAGTTGACAGTTCACACTTCACAGTTCACAGTTCACAGTCCACAGTTCACTGTTCACAGATCAGAGTTCACAGTTCACAGTTCGCAGTTCACAGTTCACAGTCTTCATTTCACAATTCACAGTTCGCAGTTCACAGATCACAGTTCACAGTTCACAGTTCACAGTTCACAGATCACTGTTCACAGTTTACAGTTCTCAGTTTACAGTTCTCAGTTCACAGTTGACAGTTCACAGTTGACAGTTCACAGATCACAGTTCACAGTTCACAGTTCACAGTTCACAGTTCACAGTTCACAGTTCACAGTTCACAGTTTACAGTTCTCAGTGCACAGTTCACAGTTCACAGTTCACAGTCCACAGTTCACAGTTCACAGTTCTCAGTTCACAGATCACAGTTCACAGTTGTCATTTCACAGTTCACAGTTCACATTTCGCAGTTCACAGTTGACAGTCCACAGTTCACAGTTCACAGTTCACAGTTTACAGTTCACAGTTCACAGTTCACAGTTCACAGTCCACAGTTCACAGTTCACAGTTCTCAGTTCACAGATCACAGTTCACAGTCTTCATTTCACAGTTCACAGTTCACAGTTCACAGTTCACAGTTCCCCGTTCACAGTATTCATTTCACATTTCACAGTTCGCAGTTCACAGTTGACAGTTCACAGATCACAGTTCACAGTTCACAGTTCACAGTTCACAGTTCACAGTTCACAGTTTACAGTTCTCAGTTCACAGTTCACAGTTCACAGTTCACAGTCCACAGTTCACAGTTCACAGTTCTCAGTTCACAGATCACAGTTCACAGTTGTCATTTCACAGTTCACAGTTCACAGTTCCCCGTTCACAGTATTCATTTCACATTTCACAGTTCGCAGTTCACAGTTGACAGTCCACAGTTCACAGTTCACAGTTCACAGTTTACAGTTCTCAGTTCACAGTCTTCATTTCACAGTTCACAGTTCACAGTTCACAGTTCACAGTTCCCCGTTCACAGTATTCATTTCACATTTCACAGTTCGCAGTTCACAGTTGACAGTTCACAGATCACAGTTCACAGTTCACAGTTCACAGTTCACAGTTCACAGTTCACAGTTCACAGTTCCCCGTTCACAGTCTTCATTTCACACTTCACAGTTCGCAGTTCACAGTTCACAGATCACAGTTCACAGTCTTCATTTCACACTTCACAGTTCGCAGTTCACAGATCACAGACCACAGTTCACTGTTCACAGATCACAGTTCACAGTACACAGTCTTCATTTCATACTTCACATTTCGCAGTTCACAGTTCACAGATCACAGTTCACAGTTTACAGTTCACAGTTCACAGTTCACTGTTCACGGTTTACAGTTCTCAGTTTACAGTTCTCAGTTCACAGTTGACAGTTGACAGTTCACAGTTCACACTTCACAGTTCACAGTTCACAGTCCACAGTTCACTGTTCACAATTCACAGATCACAGTTCACAGTTCACAGTCATCATTTCACACTTCACACTTCACAGTGCACAGTGCACAGTTCACAGTCCACAGTTAACAGTCCACAGTTCACTGTTCACAAACCACAGTTCACAGTTCACAGTCTTCATTTCACACTTCACTCTTCACAGTGCACAGTTCACAGTCCACAGTTCACAGTCCACAGTTAACAGTCCACAGTTCACTGTTCACAAATCACAGTTCACAGTTCACAGTCTTCATTTCACACTTCACTCTTCACAGTTCACAGTTCACAGTTCACAGTTCACAGTTCACACATCACTGTTCACAGTTTACAGTTCTCAGTTTACAGTTCTCAGTTCACAGTTGACAGTTCACAGTTGACAGTTCACAGATCACAGTTCACAGTTCACAGTTCACAGTTCACAGTTCACAGTTTACAGTTCTCAGTTCACAGTTCACAGTTCACAGTTCACAGTCCACAGTTCACAGTTCACAGTTCACAGTTCTCAGTTCACAGATCACAGTTCACAGTTGTCATTTCACAGTTCACAGTTCACAGTTCCCCGTTCACAGTATTCATTTCACATTTCACAGTTCGCAGTTCACAGTTGACAGTCCACAGTTCACAGTTCACAGTTCACAGTTCACAGTTTACAGTTCTCAGTTCACAGTTCACAGTTCACAGTTCACAGTCCACAGTTCACAGTTCACAGTTCTCAGTTCACAGATCACAGTTCACAGTCTTCATTTCACAGTTCACAGTTCACAGTTCACAGTTCACAGTTCCCCGTTCACAGTATTCATTTCAGATTTCACAGTTCGCAATTCACAGTTGACAGTTCACAGTCCACAGTTCACTATTCACAGTTCACAGTTCTCAGTTCACAGATCACAGTTCACAGTCCACAGTTCACTATTCACAGCTCACAGTTCTCAGTTCACAGATCACAGTTCACAGTCTTCATTTCACACTTCACAGTTCGCAGTTCACAGTTCACAGATCACAGTTCACAGTCTTCATTTCACACTTCACAGTTCGCAGTTCACAGATCACAGACCACAGTTCACTGTTCACAGATCACAGTTCACAGTACACAGTCTTCATTTCATACTTCACAGTTGGCAGTTCACAGTTCACAGGTCACAGTTCACAGTCCACTGTTCACAGTTCACAGTTCTCAGTTCACAGATCACAGTTCACAGACTTCATTTCACAATTCAGTTTTCACAGTTCACAGTTCACAGATCACAGTTCACAGTCTTCATTTCACACTTCAGTCTTCACAGGGCACAGTTCACAGTTCACAGATCACAGTTCACAGTCTTCATTTCACAGTTCACAGATCACAGTTCACAGATCACAGACCACAGTTCACAGTTCACAGTTCACAGTTCTCAGTTCACAGATCACAGTTCACAGTCTTCATTTCACAGTTCACAGTTCACAGTTCACAGATCACAGACCACAGTTCACTGTTCACAGATCACAGTTCACAGTACACAGTCTTCATTTCATACTTCACAGTTCGCAGTTCACAGTTCACAGTTCACAGGTCACGGTTCACAGTCCACTGCTCACAGTTCACAGTTCTCAGTTCACAGATCACAGTTCACAGACTTCATTTCACAATTCAGTTTTCACAGTTCACAGTTCACAGTTCTCAGTTCACAGATCACAGTTCACAGTCTTCATTTCACAGTTCACAGTTCACAGTTCACAGATCACAGACCACAGTTCACTGTTCACATATCACAGTTCACAGTTCACAGTTCACAGTTCACATTTCACAGTCTTCATTTCACACTTCAGTCATCACAGTGCACAGTTCACAGTCCACAGATCACAGTTCACAGTTCTCAGTTCACAGATCACAGTTCACAGCCTTCATTTCACACTTCACAGTTAGCAGTTCACAGTTCAAAGATCACAGTTCACAGTTCACAGTTCACAGTTCACAGTCCACAGTTCACTATTCACAGCTCACAGTTTTCAGTTCACAGATCACAGTTCACAGTCTTCATTTCACACTTCACAGTTCGCAGTTCACAGTTCACAGTTCACAGTCCACAGTTCACAGTTCACAGTTCTCAGTTCACAGATCACAGTTCACAGTTCACAGTTCACAGTTCACAGATCACTGTTCACAGTTTACAGTTCTCAGTTTACAGTTCTCAGTTCACAGTTGACAGTTCACAGTTGACAGTTCACAGATCACAGTTCACAGTTCACAGTTCACAGTTCACAGTTCACAGTTCACAGTTTACAGTTCTCAGTTCACAGTTCACAGTTCACAGTCCACAGTTCACAGTTCACAGTTCTCAGTCCACAGATCACAGTTCACAGTTGTGATTTCACAGTTCACAGTTCACAGTTCCCCGTTCACAGTATTCATTTCACATTTCACAGTTCGCAGTTCACAGTTGACAGTCCACAGTTCACAGTTCACAGTTCACAGTTTACAGTTCTCAGTTCACAGTTCACAGTTCACAGTTCACAGTCCACAGTTCACAGTTCACAGTTCCCCGTTCACAGTATTCATTTCACATTTCACAGTTCTCAGTTCACAGATCACAGTTCACAGTCCACAGTTCACTATTCACAGCTCACAGTTCTCAGTTCACAGATCACAGTTCACAGTCTTCATTTCACACTTCACAGTTCGCAGTTCACAGTTCACAGATCACAGTTCACAGTCTTCATTTCACACTTCACAGTTCGCAGTTCACAGATCACAGACCACAGTTCACTGTTCACAGATCACAGTTCACAGTACACAGTCTTCATTTCATACTTCACAGTTGGCAGTTCACAGTTCACAGGTCACATCCCACAGTTCACTGTTCACAGATCACAGTTCACAGTTCACAGTTCACAGTCCACAGATCACACTTCACAGTCTTCATTTCACAGTTCACAGTTCACAGTTCACAGATCACATCCCACAGTTCACTGTTCACAGATCACAGTTCACAGTTCACAGTTCACATTTCACAGTCTTCATTTCACACTTCAGTCTTCACAGTGCACAGTTCACAGTCCACAGATCACAGTTCACAGTTCTCAGTTCACAGATCACAGTTCACAGTCTTCATTTCACACTTCACAGTTCGCAGTTCACAGTTCAAAGATCACAGTTCACAGTTCACAGTTCACAGTTCACAGTTCACAGTCCACAGTTCACTATTCACAGCTCACACTTCACAGTTCACAGATCACAGTATTCATTTCACACTTCACAGTTCGCAGTTCACAGTTGACAGTTCACAGTCCACAGTTCACTATTCACAGTTCACAGTTCTCAGTTCACAGTTCACAGTGCACAGTCTTCATTTCACACTTAACAGTTCGCAGTTCACATTTCACAGATCACAGTTCACAGTTCACAGTTCACAGTCCACAGATCACAGTTCACAGTTTTCATTTCACACTTCACATTTCGCAGTTCACAGTTCACAGATCACAGTTCACAGTTTACAGTTCACAGTTCACAGTTCACTGTTCACGGTTTACAGTTCTCAGTTTACAGTTCTCAGTTCACAGTTGACAGTTGACAGTTCACAGTTCACACTTCACAGTTCACAGTTCACAGTCCACAGTTCACTGTTCACAATTCACAGATCACAGTTCACAGTTCACAGTCATCATTTCACACTTCACACTTCACAGTGCACAGTGCACAGTTCACAGTCCACAGTTAACAGTCCACAGTTCACTGTTCACAAATCACAGTTCACAGTTCACAGTCTTCATTTCACACTTCACTCTTCACAGTGCACAGTTCACAGTCCACAGTTAACAGTCCACAGTTCACTGTTCACAAATCACAGTTCACAGTTCACAGTCTTCATTTCACACTTCACTCTTCACAGTTCACAGTTCACTGTTCACAGTTTACAGTTCTCAGTTTACAGTTCTCAGTTCACAGTTGACAGTTGACAGTTGACAGTTGACAGTTCACACTTCACAGTTCACAGTTCACAGTCCACAGTTCACTGTTCACAGATCCGAGTTCACAGTTCACAGTTCACAGTCTTCACTTCACAATTCACAGTTCGCAGTTCACAGTTCACAGATCACAGATCACAGATCACAGATCACAGATCGCAGTTCACAGTTCACAGTTCACAGTTCACAGTTCACAGTTTACAGTTCTCAGTTCACAGTTCACAGTTCACAGTTCACAGTTCACAGTTCACAGTTCACAGTTCACAGTCCACAGTTCACAGTTCACAGTTCTCAGTTCACAGATCACAGTTCACAGTCTTCATTTCACTGTTCACAGTTCACAGTTCCCCGTTCACAGTATTCATTTCACACTTCACAGTTCACAGTTCACAGTTGACAGTTCACAGTCCACAGTTCACTATTCACAGTTCACAGTTCTCAGTTCACAGATCACAGTTGACAGTCTTCATTTCACACTTAACAGTTCGCAGTTCACAGTTCACAGATCACAGTTCACAGTTCACAGTTCACAGTTCACAGTTCACAGTCCACAGATCACAGTTCACAGTTCACAGTTCACAGTTCTCAGTTCACAGATCACAGTTCACAGTTCACAGTTCACAGTTCACAGATCACTGTTCACAGTTTACAGTTCTCAGTTTACAGTTCTCAGTTCACAGTTGACAGTTCACAGTTGACAGTTCACAGATCACAGTTCACAGTTCACAGTTCACAGTTCACAGTTCACAGTTCACAGTTTACAGTTCTCAGTTCACAGTTCACAGTTCACAGTTCACAGTCCACAGTTCACAGTTCACAGTTCTCAGTTCACAGATCACAGTTCACAGTTGTCATTTCACAGTTCACAGTTCACATTTCGCAGTTCACAGTTGACAGTCCACAGTTCACAGTTCACAGTTCACAGTTTACAGTTCACAGTTCACAGTTCACAGTTCACAGTCCACAGTTCACAGTTCACAGTTCTCAGTTCACAGATCACAGTTCACAGTCTTCATTTCACAGTTCACAATTCACAGATCACAGTTCACAGTTCACAGTCATCATTTCACACTTCACACTTCACAGTGCACAGTGCACAGTTCACAGCCCACAGTTAACAGTCCACAGTTCACTGTTCACAAATCACAGTTCACAGTTCACAGTCTTCATTTCACACTTCACTCTTCACAGTGCACAGTTCACAGTCCACAGTTAACAGTCCACAGTTCACTGTTCACAAATCACAGTTCACAGTTCACAGTCTTCATTTCACACTTCACTCTTCACAGTTCACAGTTCACTGTTCACAGTTTACAGTTCTCAGTTTACAGTTCTCAGTTCACAGTTGACAGTTGACAGTTGACAGTTGACAGTTCACACTTCACAGTTCACAGTTCACAGTCCACAGTTCACTGTTCACAGATCAGAGTTCACAGTTCACAGTTCGCAGTTCACAGTTCACAGTCTTCATTTCACAATTCACAGTTCGCAGTTCACAGATCACAGTTCACAGTTCACAGTTCACAGTTCACAGATCACTGTTCACAGTTTACAGTTCTCAGTTTACAGTTCTCAGTTCACAGTTGACAGTTCACAGTTGACAGTTCACAGATCACAGTTCACAGTTCACAGTTCACAGTTCACAGTTCACAGTTCACAGTTCACAGTTTACAGTTCTCAGTGCACAGTTCACAGTTCACAGTTCACAGTCCACAGTTCACAGTTCACAGTTCTCAGTTCACAGATCACAGTTCACAGTTGTCATTTCACAGTTCACAGTTCACATTTCGCAGTTCACAGTTGACAGTCCACAGTTCACAGTTCACAGTTCACAGTTTACAGTTCACAGTTCACAGTTCACAGTTCACAGTCCACAGTTCACAGTTCACAGTTCTCAGTTCACAGATCACAGTTCACAGTCTTCATTTCACAGTTCACAGTTCACAGTTCACAGTTCACAGTTCCCCGTTCACAGTATTCATTTCACATTTCACAGTTCGCAGTTCACAGTTGACAGTTCACAGATCACAGTTCACAGTTCACAGTTCACAGTTCACAGTTCACAGTTCACAGTTTACAGTTCTCAGTTCACAGTTCACAGTTCACAGTTCACAGTCCACAGTTCACAGTTCACAGTTCTCAGTTCACAGATCACAGTTCACAGTTGTCATTTCACAGTTCACAGTTCACAGTTCCCCGTTCACAGTATTCATTTCACATTTCACAGTTCGCAGTTCACAGTTGACAGTCCACAGTTCACAGTTCACAGTTCACAGTTTACAGTTCTCAGTTCACAGTCTTCATTTCACAGTTCACAGTTCACAGTTCACAGTTCACAGTTCCCCGTTCACAGTATTCATTTCACATTTCACAGTTCGCAGTTCACAGTTGACAGTTCACAGATCACAGTTCACAGTTCACAGTTCACAGTTCACAGTTCACAGTTCACAGTTCACAGTTCCCCGTTCACAGTCTTCATTTCACACTTCACAGTTCGCAGTTCACAGTTCACAGATCACAGTTCACAGTCTTCATTTCACACTTCACAGTTCGCAGTTCACAGATCACAGACCACAGTTCACTGTTCACAGATCACAGTTCACAGTACACAGTCTTCATTTCATACTTCACAGTTGGCAGTTCACAGTTCACAGGTCACATCCCACAGTTCACTGTTCACAGATCACAGTTCACAGTTCACAGTTCACAGTCCACAGATCACAGTTCACAGTCTTCATTTCACAGTTCACAGTTCACAGTTCACAGATCACATCCCACAGTTCACTGTTCACAGATCACAGTTCACAGTTCACAGTTCACATTTCACAGTCTTCATTTCACACTTCAGTCTTCACAGTGCACAGTTCACAGTCCACAGATCACAGTTCACAGTTCTCAGTTCACAGATCACAGTTCACAGTCTTCATTTCACACTTCACAGTTCACAGTTCACAGTTCACAGTTCACAGTTCACAGTTTACAGTTCTCAGTTCACAGTTCACAGTTCACAGTTCACAGTCCACAGTTCACAGTTCACAGTTCTCAGTTCACAGATCACAGTTCACAGTTGTCATTTCACTGTTCACAGTTCACAGTTCCCCGTTCACAGTATTCATTTCACATTTCACAGTTCGCAGTTCACAGTTGACAGTCCACAGTTCACAGATCACAGTTCACAGTTTACAGTTCTCAGTTCACAGTTCACAGATCACAGTTCACAGTCCACAGTTCACTATTCACAGCTCACAGTTCTCAGTTCACAGATCACAGTTCACAGTCTTCAGTTCACACTTCACAGTTCGCAGTTCACAGTCCGCAATTCACAGTTCACAGATCACAGATCACAGTTCACAGTTCACAGTTCACAGTTCACAGTTTACAGTTCTCAGTTCACAGTTGACAGTTGACAGTTCACAGTCTTCATTTCACACTTCAGTCTTCACAGTGCACAGTTTACAGTCCACAGATCACAGTTCACAGTTCTCAGTTCACAGATCACAGTTCACAGTCTTCATTTCACACTTCACAGTTCGCAGATCACAGTTCACAGTTCACAGTTCCCCGTTCACAGTATGCATTTCACATTTCACAGTTCGCAGTTCACAGTTGACAGTTCACAGTCCACAGTTCACTATTCACAGATCACTGTTCACAGTTTACAGTTCTCAGTTTACAGTTCTCAGTTCACAGTTGACAGTTCACAGTTCACAGATCACAGTTCACAGTTTACAGTTCACAGTTCACAGTTCACAGTTCACAGTTCACAGTTTACAGTTCTCAGTTCACAGTTCACAGTTCACAGTTCACAGTCCACAGTTCACAGTTCACAGTTCTCAGTTCACAGATCACAGTTCACAGTTTTCATTTCACAGTTCACAGTTCCCCGTTCACAGTATTCATTTCACATTTCACATTTCGCAGTTCACAGTTGACAGTCCACAGTTCACAGTTCACAGTTGACAGTTCACAGTTCACAGATCACAGTTCACAGTTTACAGTTCACAGTTCACAGTTCACAGTTCACAGTTTACAGTTCTCAGTTCACAGTTCACAGTTCACAGTTCACAGTTCACAGTCCACAGTTCACAGTTCACAGTTCTCAGTTCACAGATCACAGTTCACAGTTTTCATTTCACAGTTCACAGTTCACAGTTCCCCGTTCACAGTATTCATTTCACATTTCACATTTCGCAGTTCACAGTTGACAGTCCACAGTTCACAGTTCACAGTTCACAGTTTACAGTTCACAGTTCACAGTTCACAGTCCACAGTTCACAGTTCACAGTTCACAGATCACAGATCACAGTTCACAGTTCACAGTTCACAGTTTACAGTTCTCAGTTCACAGTTGACAGTTCACAGTTCACAGTCTTCATTTCACACTTCAGTCTTCACAGTGCACAGTTTACAGTCCACAGATCACAGTTCACAGTTCTCAGTTCACAGATCACAGTTCACAGTCTTCATTTCACACTTCACAGTTCGCAGTTCACAGTTCACAGTTCACAGTTCCCCGTTCACAGTATGCATTTCACATTTCACAGTTCGCAGTTCACAGTTGACAGTTCACAGTCCACAGTTCACTATTCACAGATCACTGTTCACAGTTTACAGTTCTCAGTTTACAGTTCTCAGTTCACAGTTGACAGTTCACAGTTCACAGATCACAGTTCACAGTTTACAGTTCACAGTTCACAGTTCACAGTTCACAGTTCACAGTTCACAGTTTACAGTTCTCAGTTCACAGTTCACAGTTCACAGTTCACAGTCCACAGTTCACAGTTCACAGTTCTCAGTTCACAGATCACAGTTCACAGTTTTCATTTCACAGTTCACAGTTCACAGTTCCCCGTTCACAGTATTCATTTCACATTTCACATTTCGCAGTTCACAGTTGACAGTCCACAGTTCACAGTTCACAGTTCACAGTTTACAGTTCACAGTTCACAGTTCACAGTCCACAGTTCACAGTTCACTGTTCTCAGTTCACAGATCACAGTTCACAGTCTTCATTTCACAGTTCACAGTTCACAGTTCACAGTTCCCCGTTCACAGTATGCATTTCACATTTCACAGTTCGCAGTTCACAGTTGACAGTTCACAGTCCACAGTTCACTATTCACAGTTCACTATTCACAGTTCACAGTTCTCAGTTCACAGATCACAGTTCACAGTCTTCAGTTAACACTTCACAGTTCGCAGTTCACAGTCCGCAATTCACAGTTCACAGATCACAGATCACAGTTCACAGTTCACAGTTCACAGTTCACAGTTTACAGTTCTCAGTTCACAGTTGACAGTTCACAGTTCACAGTCTTCATTTCACACTTCAGTCTTCACAGTTCACAGTTCACAGTTCCCCGTTCACAGTATTCATTTCACATTTCACAGTTCGCAGTTCACAGTTGACAGTTCACAGATCACAGTTCACAGTTCACAGTTCACAGTTCACAGTTCACAGTTCACAGTTCACAGTTCACAGTTCCCCGTTCACAGTCTTCATTTCACACTTCACAGTTCGCAGTTCACAGTTCACAGATCACAGTTCACAGTCTTCATTTCACACTTCACAGTTCGCAGTTCACAGATCACAGACCACAGTTCACTGTTCACAGATCACAGTTCACAGTACACAGTCTTCATTTCATACTTCACAGTTGGCAGTTCACAGTTCACAGGTCACATCCCACAGTTCACTGTTCACAGATCACAGTTCACAGTTCACAGTTCACAGTCCACAGATCACAGTTCACAGTCTTCATTTCACAGTTCACAGTTCACAGTTCACAGATCACATCCCACAGTTCACTGTTCACAGATCACAGTTCACAGTTCACAGTTCACATTTCACAGTCTTCATTTCACACTTCAGTCTTCACAGTGCACAGTTCACAGTCCACAGATCACAGTTCACAGTTCTCAGTTCACAGATCACAGTTCACAGTCTTCATTTCACACTTCACAGTTCACAGTTCACAGTTCACAGTTCACAGTTCACAGTTCACAGTTCACAGTCCACAGTTCACAGTTCACAGTTCTCAGTTCACAGATCACAGTTCACAGTTGTCATTTCACTGTTCACAGTTCACAGTTCCCCGTTCACAGTATTCATTTCACATTTCACAGTTCGCAGTTCACAGTTGACAGTCCACAGTTCACAGATCACAGTTCACAGTTTACAGTTCTCAGTTCACAGTTCACAGATCACAGTTCACAGTCCACAGTTCACTATTCACAGCTCACAGTTCTCAGTTCACAGATCACAGTTCACAGTCTTCAGTTCACACTTCACAGTTCGCAGTTCACAGTCCGCAATTCACAGTTCACAGATCACAGATCACAGTTCACAGTTCACAGTTCACAGTTCACAGTTTACAGTTCTCAGTTCACAGTTGACAGTTGACAGTTCACAGTCTTCATTTCACACTTCAGTCTTCACAGTGCACAGTTTACAGTCCACAGATCACAGTTCACAGTTCTCAGTTCACAGATCACAGTTCACAGTCTTCATTTCACACTTCACAGTTCGCAGATCACAGTTCACAGTTCACAGTTCCCCGTTCACAGTATGCATTTCACAGTTTACAGTTCTCAGTTTACAGTTCTCAGTTCACAGTTGACAGTTCACAGTTCACAGATCACAGTTCACAGTTTACAGTTCACAGTTCACAGTTCACAGTTCACAGTTCACAGTTTACAGTTCTCAGTTCTCAGTTCACAGTTCACAGTTCACAGTTCACAGTCCACAGTTCACAGTTCACAGTTCTCAGTTCACAGATCACAGTTCACAGTTTTCATTTCACAGTTCACAGTTCCCCGTTCACAGTATTCATTTCACATTTCACATTTCGCAGTTCACAGTTGACAGTCCACAGTTCACAGTTCACAGTTGACAGTTCACAGTTCACAGATCACAGTTCACAGTTTACAGTTCACAGTTCACAGTTCACAGTTCACAGTTTACAGTTCTCAGTTCACAGTTCACAGTTCACAGTTCACAGTTCACAGTCCACAGTTCACAGTTCACAGTTCTCAGTTCACAGATCACAGTTCACAGTTTTCATTTCACAGTTCACAGTTCACAGTTCCCCGTTCACAGTATTCATTTCACATTTCACATTTCGCAGTTCACAGTTGACAGTCCACAGTTCACAGTTCACAGTTCACAGTTTACAGTTCACAGTTCACAGTTCACAGTCCACAGTTCACAGTTCACAGTTCACAGATCACAGATCACAGTTCACAGTTCACAGTTCACAGTTTACAGTTCTCAGTTCACAGTTGACAGTTCACAGTTCACAGTCTTCATTTCACACTTCAGTCTTCACAGTGCACAGTTTACAGTCCACAGATCACAGTTCACAGTTCTCAGTTCACAGATCACAGTTCACAGTCTTCATTTCACACTTCACAGTTCGCAGTTCACAGTTCACAGTTCACAGTTCCCCGTTCACAGTATGCATTTCACATTTCACAGTTCGCAGTTCACAGTTGACAGTTCACAGTCCACAGTTCACTATTCACAGATCACTGTTCACAGTTTACAGTTCTCAGTTTACAGTTCTCAGTTCACAGTTGACAGTTCACAGTTCACAGATCACAGTTCACAGTTTACAGTTCACAGTTCACAGTTCACAGTTCACAGTTCACAGTTCACAGTTTACAGTTCTCAGTTCACAGTTCACAGTTCACAGTTCACAGTCCACAGTTCACAGTTCACAGTTCTCAGTTCACAGATCACAGTTCACAGTTTTCATTTCACAGTTCACAGTTCACAGTTCCCCGTTCACAGTATTCATTTCACATTTCACATTTCGCAGTTCACAGTTGACAGTCCACAGTTCACAGTTCACAGTTCACAGTTTACAGTTCACAGTTCACAGTTCACAGTCCACAGTTCACAGTTCACTGTTCTCAGTTCACAGATCACAGTTCACAGTCTTCATTTCACAGTTCACAGTTCACAGTTCACAGTTCCCCGTTCACAGTATGCATTTCACATTTCACAGTTCGCAGTTCACAGTTGACAGTTCACAGTCCACAGTTCACTATTCACAGTTCACTATTCACAGTTCACAGTTCTCAGTTCACAGATCACAGTTCACAGTCTTCAGTTAACACTTCACAGTTCGCAGTTCACAGTCCGCAATTCACAGTTCACAGATCACAGATCACAGTTCACAGTTCACAGTTCACAGTTCACAGTTCACAGTTTACAGTTCTCAGTTCACAGTTGACAGTTCACAGTTCACAGTCTTCATTTCACACTTCAGTCTTCACAGTGCACAGTTTACAGTCCACAGATCACAGTTCACAGTTCTCAGTTCACAGATCACAGTTCACAGTCTTCATTTCACACTTCACAGTTCGCAGTTCACAGTTCACAGATCACAGTTCACAGATTACAGTTCACAGTTGACAGTTGACAGTTCACAGTACACACTTCACAGTTCACAGTCCACAGTTCACTGTTCACAATTCACAGTTCACAGTTCACAGTCCACAGTTCACTATTCACAGCTCACAGTTCTCAGTGCACAGATCACAGTTCACAGTCTTCATTTCACACTTCACAGTTCGCAGTTCACAGTTCACAGATCACAGTTCACAGTTCACACTTCACAGTTCACAGATCACAGTTCTCAGTTCACATTTCACAGTTCGCAGTTCACAGTTGACAGTTCACAGTCCACAGTTCACTATTCACAGTTCACTATTCACAGTTCACAGTTCTCAGTTCACAGATCACAGTTCACAGTCTTCAGTTCACACTTCACAGTTCGCAGTTCACAGTCCGCAATTCACAGTTCACAGATCACAGATCACAGTTCACAGTTCACAGTTCACAGTTCACAGTTCACAGTTCACAGTTTACAGTTCTCAGTTCACAGTTGACAGTTCACAGTTCACAGTCTTCATTTCACACTTCAGTCTTCACAGTGCACAGTTTACAGTCCACAGATCACAGTTCACAGTTCTCAGTTCACAGATCACAGTTCACAGTCTTCATTTCACACTTCACAGTTCGCAGTTCACAGTTCACAGATCACAGTTCACAGATTACAGTTCACAGTTGACAGTTGACAGTTCACAGTACACACTTCACAGTTCACAGTCCACAGTTCACTGTTCACAATTCACAGTTCACAGTTCACAGTCCACAGTTCACTATTCACAGCTCACAGTTCTCAGTGCACAGATCACAGTTCACAGTCTTCATTTCACACTTCACAGTTCGCAGTTCACAGTTCACAGATCACAGTTCACAGTTCACACTTCACAGTTCACAGATCACAGTTCTCAGTTCACAGATCACAGTTCACAGTCTTCATTTCACAGTTCACAGTTCACAGTTCACACATCACAGACCACAGTTCACTGTTCACAGATCACAGTTCACAGTACACAGTCTTCATTTCATACTTCACAGTTCGCAGTTCACAGTTCACAGTTCACAGGTCACAGTTCACAGATCACAGTCCACAGTTCACTATTCACAGCTCACAGTTCTCAGTTCACAGATCACAGTTCACAGTCTTCATTTCACACTTCACAGTTCGCAGTTCACAGTTCACAGATCACAGTTCACAGTTCACAGTTCAAACTTCACAGTTCACAGATCACAGTTCACAGTTCACAGTTCACAGTTCCCAGTTCGCAGGTCACAGTTCACATTTCACAATTCACTGTCTTCATTTCATACTTCACAGTTCGCAGTTCACAGTTCACAGGTCACAGTTCACAGCCCACTCTTCACAGTTCACAGTTCTCAGTTCACAGATCACAATTCACAGACTTCATTTCACAATTCAGTTTTCACAGTTCACAGTTCACAGTTCACAGTTCACAGTTCACAGATCACAGTTCACAGTCTTCATTTCACACTTCAGTCTTCACAGATCACAGTTCACAGTTCACAGATCACAGTTCACAGTCTTCATTTCACAGTTCACAGATCACAGTTCACAGATCACAGACCACAGTTCACAGTTCACAGTTCACAGTTCTCAGTTCACAGATCACAGTTCACAGTCTTCATTTCACAGTTCACAGTTCACAGTTCACAGATCACAGACCACAGTTCACAGTACACAGTCTTCATTTCATACTTCACAGTTCGCAGTTCACAGTTCACAGTTCACAGGTCACATTTCACAGTCTTCATTTCACACTTCAGTCATCACAGTGCACAGTTCACAGTCCACAGATCACAGTTCACAGTTCTCAGTTCACAGATCACAGTTCACAGCCTTCATTTCACACTTCACAGTTAGCAGTTCACAGTTCAAAGATCACAGTTCACAGTTCACAGTTCACAGTTCACAGTCCACAGTTCACTATTCACAGCTCACAGTTCTCAGTTCACAGATCACAGTTCACAGTCTTCATTTCACACTTCACAGTTCGCAGTTCACAGTTCACAGATCACAGTTCACAGTTCACAGTTCCACTTCACAGTTCACAGATCCCAGTTCACAGTTCACAGTTCACAGTTCCCAGTTCGCAGGTCACAGTTCACATTTCACAGTTCACTGTCTTCATTTCAAACTTCACAGTTCGCAGTTCACAGTTCAGAGGTCACAGTTCACAGCCCACTCTTCACAGTTCACATTTCTCAGTTCACAGATCACAATTCACAGACTTCATTTCACAATTCAGTTTTCACAGTTCACAGTTCACAGATCACAGTTCACAGTCTTCATTTCACACTTCAGTCTTCACAGGGCACAGTTCACAGTTCACAGATCACAGTTCACAGTCTTCATTTCACAGTTCACAGATCACAGTTCACAGATCACAGACCACAGTTCACAGTTCACAGTTCACAGATCACTGTTCACAGTTTACAGTTCTCAGTTTACAGTTCTCAGTTCACAGTTGACAGTTCACAGTTGACAGTTCACAGATCACAGTTCACAGTTCACAGTTCACAGTTCACAGTTCACAGTTCACAGTTTACAGTTCTCAGTTCACAGTTCACAGTTCACAGTTCACAGTCCACAGTTCACAGTTCACAGTTCTCAGTTCACAGATCACAGTTCACAGTTGTCATTTCACAGTTCACAGTTCACAGTTCCCCGTTCACAGTATTCATTTCACATTTCACAGTTCGCAGTTCACAGTTGACAGTCCACAGTTCACAGTTCGCAGTTCACTGTTTACAGTTCTCAGTTCACAGTTCACAGTTCACAGTTCACAGTCCACAGTTCACAGTTCACAGTTCCCCGTTCATAGTATTCATTTCACATTTCACAGTTCGCAATTCACAGTTGACAGTTCACAGTCCACAGTTCACTATTCACAGTTCACAGTTCTCAGTTCACAGATCACAGTCCACAGTCCACAGTTCACTATTCACAGCTCACAGTTCTCAGTTCACAGATCACAGTTCACAGTCTTCATTTCACACTTCACAGTTCGCAGTTCACAGTTCACAGATCACAGTTCACAGTCTTCATTTCACACTTCACAGTTCGCAGTTCACAGATCACAGACCACAGTTCACTGTTCACAGATCACAGTTCACAGTACACAGTCTTCATTTCATACTTCACAGTTGGCAGTTCACAGTTCACAGGTCACATCCCACAGTTCACTGTTCACAGATCACAGTTCACAGTTCACAGTTCACAGTCCACAGATCACAGTTCACAGTCTTCATTTCACAGTTCACAGTTCACAGTTCACAGATCACATCCCACAGTTCACTGTTCACAGATCACAGTTCACAGTTCACAGTTCACAGTTCACAGTTCACATTTCACAGTTCTCAGTTCACAGATCACAGTTCACAGTCTTCATTTCACACTTCACAGTTCGCAGTTCACAGTTCAAAGATCACAGTTCACAGTTCACAGTTCACAGTCCACAGTTCACTATTCACAGCTCACACTTCACAGTTCACAGATCACAGTATTCATTTCACACTTCACAGTTCGCAGTTCACAGTTGACAGTTCACAGTCCACAGTTCACTATTCACAGTTCACAGTTCTCAGTTCACAGATCACAGTGCACAGTCTTCATTTCACACTTAACAGTTCGCAGTTCACATTTCACAGATCACAGTTCACAGTTCACAGTTCACAGTCCACAGATCACAGTTCACAGTCTTCATTTCACACTTCACATTTCGCAGTTCACGGTTCACAGATCACAGTTCACAGTTTACAGTTCACAGTTCACTGTTCACGGTTTACAGTTCTCAGTTTACAGTTCTCAGTTCACAGTTGACAGTTCACAGTTCACAGTTCACACTTCACAGTTCACAGTTCACAGTCCACAGTTCACTGTTCACAATTCACAGATCACAGTTCACAGTTCACAGTCATCATTTCACACTTCACACTTCACAGTGCACAGTGCACAGTTCACAGTCCACAGTTAACAGTCCACAGTTCACTGTTCACAAATCACAGTTCACAGTTCACAGTCTTCATTTCACACTTCACTCTTCACAGTGCACAGTTCACAGTCCACAGTTCACAGTCCACAGTTAACAGTCCACGGTTCACTGTTCACAAATCACAGTTCACAGTTCACAGTCTTCATTTCACACTTCACTCTTCACAGTTCACAGTTCACTGTTCACAGTTTACAGTTCTCAGTTTACAGTTCTCAGTTCACAGTTGACAGTTGACAGTTGACAGTTGACAGTTGACAGTTGACAGTTCACACTTCACAGTTCACAGTTCACAGTCCACAGTTCACTGTTCACAGATCAGAGTTCACAGTTCACAGTTCGCAGTTCACAGTCCACAGTCTTCATTTCACAATTCACAGTTCGCAGTTCACAGTTCACAGATCACAGATCACAGATCACAGATCACAGATCGCAGTTCACAGTTCACAGTTCACAGTTCACAGTTCACAGTTTACAGTTCTCAGTTCACAGTTCACAGTTCACAGTTCACAGTTCACAGTTCACAGTTCACAGTCCACAGTTCACAGTTCACAGTTCTCAGTTCACAGATCACAGTTCACAGTCTTCATTTCACTGTTCACAGTTCACAGTTCCCCGTTCACAGTATTCATTTCACACTTCACAGTTCACAGTTCACAGTTGACAGTTCACAGTCCACAGTTCACTATTCACAGTTCACAGTTCTCAGTTCACAGATCACAGTTCACAGTCTTCATTTCACACTTAACAGTTCGCAGTTCACAGTTCACAGATCACAGTTCACAGTTCACAGTTCACAGTTCACAGTCCACAGATCACAGTTCACAGTTCACAGTTCACAGTTCACAGTTCACAGTTTACAGTTCTCAGTTCACAGTTCACATTTCGCAGTTCACAGTTGACAGTCCACAGTTCACAGTTCACAGTTCACAGTTCACAGTTCACAGTTTACAGTTCACAGTTCACAGTTCACAGTTCACAGTTCACAGTCCACAGTTCACAGTTCACAGTTCTCAGTTCACAGTTCACAGTTCACAGTTCACAGTCCACAGTTCACAGTTCACAGTTCTCAGTTCACAGATCACAGTTCACAGTCTTCATTTCACAGTTCACAGATCACAGTTCACAGATCACAGACCACAGTTCACAGTTCACAGTTCTCAGTTCACAGATCACAGTTCACAGTCTTCATTTCACAGTTCACAGTTCACAGATCACAGACCACAGTTCACTGTTCACAGATCACAGTTCACAGTACACAGTCTTCATTTCATACTTCACAGTTCGCAGTTCACAGTTCACAGTTCACAGTTCACAGGTCACAGTTCACAGTTCACAGATCACAGATCACAGTTCACAGTTCACAGTTCACAGTTCACAGTTCACAGTTCACAGTTTACAGTTCTCAGTTCACAGTTGACAGTTCACAGTTCACAGTCTTCATTTCACACTTCAGTCTTCACAGTGCACAGTTTACAGTCCACAGATCACAGTTCACAGTTCTCAGTTCACAGATCACAGTTCACAGTCTTCATTTCACACTTCACAGTTCGCAGTTCACAGTTCACAGATCACAGTTCACAGATTACAGTTCACAGTTGACAGTTGACAGTTCACAGTACACACTTCACAGTTCACAGTCCACAGTTCACTGTTCACAATTCACAGTTCACAGTTCACAGTCCACAGTTCACTATTCACAGCTCACAGTTCTCAGTGCACAGATCACAGTTCACAGTCTTCATTTCACACTTCACAGTTCGCAGTTCACAGTTCACAGATCACAGTTCACAGTTCACACTTCACAGTTCACAGATCACAGTTCTCAGTTCACAGATCACAGTTCACAGTCTTCATTTCACAGTTCACAGTTCACAGTTCACACATCACAGACCACAGTTCACTGTTCACAGATCACAGTTCACAGTACACAGTCTTCATTTCATACTTCACAGTTCGCAGTTCACAGTTCACAGTTCACAGGTCACAGTTCACAGATCACAGTCCACAGTTCACTATTCACAGCTCACAGTTCTCAGTTCACAGATCACAGTTCACAGTCTTCATTTCACACTTCACAGTTCGCAGTTCACAGTTCACAGATCACAGTTCACAGTTCACAGTTCAAACTTCACAGTTCACAGTCTTCATTTCACACTTCACAGTTCGCAGTTCACAGTTCACAGATCACAGTTCACAGTTCACAGTTCACAGTCCACAGTTCACTATTCACAGCTCACAGTTCTCAGTTCACAGATCACAGTTCACAGTCTTCATTTCACACTTCACAGTTCGCAGTTCACAGTTCACAGATCACAGTTCACAGTTCACAGTTCACACTTCACAGTTCACAGTCCACAGTTCACAGTTCACAGTTCTCAGTTCACAGTTCACAGTCCACAGTTCACTATTCACAGCTCACAGTTCTCAGTTCACAGATCACAGTTCACAGTCTTCATTTCACACTTCACAGTTCGCAGTTCACAGTTCACAGATCACAGTTCACAGTTCACAGTTCACACTTCACAGTTCACAGATCCCAGTTCACAGTTCACAGTTCCCAGTTCGCAGGTCACAGTTCACATTTCACAGTTCACTGTCTTCATTTCAAACTTCACAGTTCGCAGTTCACAGATCAGAGGTCACAGTTCACAGCCCACTCTTTACAGTTCACAGTTCACAGTTCACAGTTCACAGTTCACAGTCCACAGATCACAGTTCACAGTTCACAGTTCACAGTTCACAGTTTACAGTTCTCAGTTCACAGTTCACATTTCGCAGTTCACAGTTGACAGTCCACAGTTCACAGTTCACAGTTCACAGTTTACAGTTCACAGTTCACAGTTCACAGTTCACAGTCCACAGTTCACAGTTCACAGTTCTCAGTTCACAGTTCACAGTTCACAGTTCACAGTCCACAGTTCACAGTTCACAGTTCTCAGTTCACAGATCACAGTTCACAGTCTTCATTTCACAGTTCACAGATCACAGTTCACAGATCACAGACCACAGTTCACAGTTCACAGTTCTCAGTTCACAGATCACAGTTCACAGTCTTCATTTCACAGTTCACAGTTCACAGATCACAGACCACAGTTCACTGTTCACAGATCACAGTTCACAGTACACAGTCTTCATTTCATACTTCACAGTTCGCAGTTCACAGTTCACAGTTCACAGTTCACAGGTCACAGTTCACAGTCCACTGCTCACAGTTCACAGTTCTCAGTTCACAGATCACAGTTCACAGTCTTCATTTCACACTTCACAGTTCGCAGTTCACAGTTCACAGATCACAGTTCACAGTTCACAGTTCACAGTCCACAGTTCACTATTCACAGCTCACAGTTCTCAGTTCACAGATCACAGTTCACAGTCTTCATTTCACACTTCACAGTTCGCAGTTCACAGTTCACAGATCACAGTTCACAGTTCACAGTTCACACTTCACAGTTCACAGTCCACAGTTCACAGTTCACAGTTCTCAGTTCACAGTTCACAGTCCACAGTTCACTATTCACAGCTCACAGTTCTCAGTTCACAGATCACAGTTCACAGTCTTCATTTCACACTTCACAGTTCGCAGTTCACAGTTCACAGATCACAGTTCACAGTTCACAGTTCACACTTCACAGTTCACAGATCCCAGTTCACAGTTCACAGTTCCCAGTTCGCAGGTCACAGTTCACATTTCACAGTTCACTGTCTTCATTTCAAACTTCACAGTTCGCAGTTCACAGATCAGAGGTCACAGTTCACAGCCCACTCTTTACAGTTCACAGTTCTCAGTTCACAGATCACAATTCACAGACTTCATTTCACAATTCAGTTTTCACAGTTCACAGTTCACAGATCACAGTTCACAGTCTTCATTTCACACTTCAGTCTTCACAGGGCACAGTTCACAGTTCACAGATCACAGTTCACAGTCTTCATTTCACAGTTCACAGATCACAGTTCACAGATCACAGACCACAGTTCACAGTTCACAGTTCACAGTTCTCAGTTCACAGATCACAGTTCACAGTCTTCATTTCACAGTTCACAGTTCACAGTTCACAGTTCACAGACCACAGACCACAGTTCACTGTTCACAGATCACAGTTCACAGTACACAGTCTTCATTTCATACTTCACAGTTCGCAGTTCACAGTTCACAGTTCACAGTTCACAGGTCACAGTTCACAGTCCACTGCTCACAGTTCACAGTTCTCAGTTCACAAATCACAGTTCACAGACTTCATTTCACAATTCAGTTTTCACAGTTCACAGTTCACAGTTCTCAGTTCACAGATCACAGTTCACAGTCTTCATTTCACAGTTCACAGTTCACAGTTCACAGATCACAGACCACAGTTCACTGTTCACAGATCACAGTTCACAGTTCACAGTTCACATTTCACAGTCTTCATTTCACACTTCAGTCATCACAGTGCACAGTTCACATTCCACAGATCACAGTTCACAGTTCTCAGTTCACAGTCTTCATTTCACACTTCACAGTTCGCAGTTCACAGTTCAAAGATCACAGTTCACAGTTCACAGTTCACAGTTCACAGTTCACAGTTCACAGTCCACAGTTCACTATTCACAGCTCACAGTTCTCAGTTCACAGATCACAGTTCACAGTCTTCATTTCACACTTCACAGTTCGCAGTTCACAGTTCACAGATCACAGTTCACAGTTCACAGTTCAAACTTCACAGTTCACAGATCACAGTTCACAGTTCACAGTTCACAGTTCCCAGTTCGCAGGTCACAGTTCACATTTCACAATTCACTGTCTTCATTTCATACTTCACAGTTCGCAGTTCACAGGTCACAGATCACAGTTCACAGCCCACTCTTCACAGTTCACAGTTCTCAGTTCACAGATCACAATTCACAGACTTCATTTCACAATTCAGTTTTCACAGTTCACAGTTCACAGTTCACAGTTCACAGATCACAGTTCACAGTCTTCATTTCACACTGCAGTCTTCACAGTGCACAGGTTACAGTCCACAGATCACAGTTCACAGTTCTCAGTTCACAGATCACAGTTCACAGTCTTCATTTCACACTTCACAGTTCGCAGTTCACAGTTCACAGATCACAGTTCACAGATTACAGTTCACAGTTGACAGTTGACAGTTCACAGTACACACTTCACAGTTCACAGTCCACAGTTCACTGTTCACAATTCACAGTTCACAGTTCAGAGTCCACAGTTCACTATTCACAGCTCACAGTTCTCAGTGCACAGATCACAGTTCACAGTATTCATTTCACAATTCAGTTTTCACAGTTCACAGTTCACAGTTCTCAGTTCACAGATCACAGTTCACAGTCTTCATTTCACAGTTCACAATTCACAGTTCACAGATCACAGACCACAGTTCACTGTTCACAGATCACAGTTCACAGTTCACAGTTCACATTTCACAGTCTTCATTTCACACTTCAGTCGTCACAGTGCACAGTTCACATTCCACAGATCACAGTTCACAGTTCTCAGTTCACAGATCACAGTTCACAGTCTTCATTTCACACTTCACAGTTCGCAGTTCACAGTTCAAAGATCACAGTTCACAGTTCACAGTTCACAGTTCACAGTTCACAGTTCACAGTCCACAGTTCACTATTCACAGATCACAGTTCTCAGTTCACAGATCACAGTTCACAGTCTTCATTTCACACTTCACAGTTCGCAGTTCACAGATCCCAGTTCACAGTTCACAGTACACAGTCTTCATTTCATACTTCACAGTTCGCAGTTCACAGTTCACAGTTCACAGGTCACAGTTCACAGTCCACTGCTCACAGTTCACAGTTCTCAGTTCACAGATCACAGTTCACAGACTTCATTTCACAATTCAGTTTTCACAGTTCACAGTTCACAGTTCTCAGTTCACAGATCACAGTTCACAGTCTTCATTTCACAGTTCACAGTTCACAGTTCACAGATCACAGACCACAGTTCACTGTTCACAGATCACAGTTCACAGTTCACAGTTCACATTTCACAGTCTTCATTTCACACTTCAGTCATCACAGTGCACAGTTCACAGTCCACAGATCACAGTTCACAGTTCTCAGTTCACAGATCACAGTTCACAGCCTTCATTTCACACTTCACAGTTAGCAGTTCACAGTTCAAAGATCACAGTTCACAGTTCACAGTTCACAGTTCACAGTCCACAGTTCACTATTCACAGCTCACAGTTCTCAGTTCACAGATCACAGTTCACAGTCTTCATTTCACACTTCACAGTTCGCAGTTTACAGTTCACAGTTCACAGTCCACAGTTCACAGTTCACAGTTCTCAGTTCACAGATCACAGTTCACAGTCTTCATTTCACAGTTCACAGTTCCCCGTTCACAGTATTCATTTCACACTTCACAGTTCGCAGTTCACAGTTGACAGTTCACAGTCCACAGTTCACTATTCACAGTTCACAGTTCTCAGTTCACAGATCACAGTTCACAGTCTTCATTTCACACTTAACAGTTCGCAGTTCACAGTTCACAGATCACAGTTCACAGTTCACAGTTCACAGATCACAGTTCACAGTTCACACTTCACAGTTCACAGATCACAGTTCTCAGTTCACAGATCACAGTTCACAGTCTTCATTTCACAGTTCACAGTTCACAGTTCACAGATCACAGACCACAGTTCACTGTTCACAGATCACAGTTCACAGTACACAGTCTTCATTTCATACTTCACAGTTCGCAGTTCACAGTTCACAGGTCACAGTTCACAGTCCACTGCTCACAGTTGAGAGTTCTCAGTTCACAGATCACAGTTCACAGACTTCATTTCACAATTCAGTTTTCACAGTTCACAGTTCACAGTTCCCAGTTCACAGATCACAGTTCACAGTCTTCATTTCACAGTTCACAATTCACAGTTCACAGATCACAGACCACAGTTCACTGTTCACAGATCACAGTTCACAGTTCACAGTTCACATTTCACAGTCTTCATTTCACACTTCAGTCATCACAGTGCACAGTTCACATTCCACAGATCACAGTTCACAGTTCTCAGTTCACAGATCACAGTTCACAGTCTTCATTTCACACTTCACAGTTCGCAGTTCACAGTTCAAAGATCACAGTTCACAGTTCACAGTTCACAGTTCACAGTTCACAGTTCACAGTTCACAGTTCACAGTCCACAGTTCACTATTCACAGCTCACAGTTCTCAGTTCACAGATCACAGTTCACAGTCTTCATTTCATACTTCACAGTTCGCAATTCACAGTTCACAGGTCACAGTTCACAGCCCACTCTTCACAGTTCACAGTTCTCAGTTCACAGATCACAATTCACAGACTTCATTTCACAATTCAGTTTTCACAGTTCACAGTTCACAGTTCACAGTTCACAGTTCACAGATCACAGTTCACGGTCTTCATTTCACACTTCAGTCTTCACAGGGCACAGTTCACAGTCTTCATTTCATACTTCACAGTTCGCAGTTCACAGTTCACAGTTCAAAGGTCACAGTTCACAGTCCACTGCACACAGTTCACAGTTCTCAGTTCACAGATCACAGTTCACAGACTTCATTTCACAATTCAGTTTTCACAGTTCACAGTTCACAGTTCTCAGTTCACAGATCACAGTTCACAGCCTTCATTTCACACTTCACAGTTAGCAGTTCACAGTTCAAAGATCACAGTTCACAGTTCACAGTTCACAGTTCACAGTCCACAGTTCACTATTCACAGCTCACAGTTCTCAGTTCACAGATCACAGTTCACAGTCTTCATTTCACACTTCACAGTTCGCAGTTCACAGTTCACAGATCACAGTACACAGTTCACAGTTCACACTTCACAGTTCACAGATCCCAGTTCACAGTTCACAGTTCACAGTTCCCAGTTCGCAGGTCACAGTTCACATTTCACAGTTCACTGTCTTCATTTCAAACTTCACAGTTCGCAGTTCACAGTTCAGAGGTCACAGTTCACAGCCCACTCTTCACAGTTCACAGTTCACAGTTCACAGTTCCCAGTTCGCAGGTCACAGTTCACATTTCACAATTCACTGTCTTCATTTCATACTTCACAGTTCGCAGTTCACAGGTCACAGATCACAGTTCACAGCCCACTCTTCACAGTTCACAGTTCTCAGTTCACAGATCACAATTCACAGACTTCATTTCACAATTCAGTTTTCACAGTTCACAGTTCACAGTTCACAGTTCACAGATCACAGTTCACAGTCTTCATTTCACACTGCAGTCTTCACAGTGCACAGGTTACAGTCCACAGATCACAGTTCACAGTTCTCAGTTCACAGATCACAGTTCACAGTCTTCATTTCACACTTCACAGTTCGCAGTTCACAGTTCACAGATCACAGTTCACAGATTACAGTTCACAGATGACAGTTGACAGTTCACAGTACACACTTCACAGTTCACAGTCCACAGTTCACTGTTCACAATTCACAGTTCACAGTTCAGAGTCCACAGTTCACTATTCACAGCTCACAGTTCTCAGTGCACAGATCACAGTTCACAGTATTCATTTCACACTTCACAGTTCGCAGTTCACAGTTCACAGATCACAGTTCACAGTTCACACTTCACAGTTCACAGTTCTCAGTTCACAGATCACAGTTCACAGTCTTCATTTCACAGTTCACAGTTCACAGTTCACAGATCACAGACCACAGTTCACTGTTCACAGATCACAGTTCACAGTACACAGTCTTCATTTCATACTTCACAGTTCGCAGTTCACAGTTCACAGGTCACAGTTCACAGTCCACTGCTCACAGTTGAGAGTTCTCAGTTCACAGACTTCATTTCACAATTCAGTTTTCACAGTTCACAGTTCACAGTTCACAGTTCTCAGTTCACAGATCACAGTTCACAGTCTTCATTTCACAGTTCACAATTCACAGTTCACAGATCACAGACCACAGTTCACTGTTCACAGATCACAGTTCACAGTTCACAGTTCACATTTCACAGTCTTCATTTCACACTTCAGTCGTCACAGTGCACAGTTCACATTCCACAGATCACAGTTCACAGTTCTCAGTTCACAGATCACAGTTCACAGTCTTCATTTCACACTTCACAGTTCGCAGTTCACAGTTCAAAGATCACAGTTCACAGTTCACAGTTCACAGTTCACAGTTCACAGTTCACAGTCCACAGTTCACTATTCACAGCTCACAGTTCTCAGTTCACAGATCACAGTTCACAGTCTTCATTTCACACTTCACAGTTCGCAGTTCACAGATCCCAGTTCACAGTTCACAGTACACAGTCTTCATTTCATACTTCACAGTTCGCAGTTCACAGTTCACAGTTCACAGGTCACAGTTCACAGTCCACTGCTCACAGTTCACAGTTCTCAGTTCACAGATCACAGTTCACAGACTTCATTTCACAATTCAGTTTTCACAGTTCACAGTTCACAGTTCTCAGTTCACAGATCACAGTTCACAGTCTTCATTTCACAGTTCACAGTTCACAGTTCACAGATCACAGACCACAGTTCACTGTTCACAGATCACAGTTCACAGTTCACAGTTCACATTTCACAGTTCACAGATCACAGTTCACAGTCTTCATTTCACACTGCAGTCTTCACAGTGCACAGGTTACAGTCCACAGATCACAGTTCACAGTTCTCAGTTCACAGATCACAGTTCACAGTCTTCATTTCACACTTCACAGTTCGCAGTTCACAGTTCACAGATCACAGTTCACAGATTACAGTTCACAGTTGACAGTTGACAGTTCACAGTACACACTTCACAGTTCACAGTCCACAGTTCACTGTTCACAATTCACAGTTCACAGTTCAGAGTCCACAGTTCACTATTCACAGCTCACAGTTCTCAGTGCACAGATCACAGTTCACAGTATTCATTTCACACTTCACAGTTCGCAGTTCACAGTTCACAGATCACAGTTCACAGTTCACACTTCACAGTTCACAGTTCTCAGTTCACAGATCACAGTTCACAGTCTTCATTTCACAGTTCACAGTTCACAGTTCACAGATCACAGACCACAGTTCACTGTTCACAGATCACAGTTCACAGTACACAGTCTTCATTTCATACTTCACAGTTCGCAGTTCACAGTTCACAGTTCACAGGTCACAGTTCACAGTCCACTGCTCACAGTTGAGAGTTCTCAGTTCACAGATCACAGTTCACAGACTTCATTTCACAATTCAGTTTTCACAGTTCACAGTTCACAGTTCTCAGTTCTCAGTTCACAGATCACAGTTCACAGTCTTCATTTCACAGTTCACAATTCACAGTTCACAGATCACAGACCACAGTTCACTGTTCACAGATCACAGTTCACAGTTCACAGTTCACATTTCACAGTCTTCATTTCACACTTCAGTCGTCACAGTGCACAGTTCACATTCCACAGATCACAGTTCACAGTTCTCAGTTCACAGATCACAGTTCACAGTCTTCATTTCACACTTCACAGTTCGCAGTTCACAGTTCAAAGATCACAGTTCACAGTTCACAGTTCACAGTTCACAGTTCACAGTTCACAGTTCACAGTCCACAGTTCACTATTCACAGCTCACAGTTCTCAGTTCACAGATCACAGTTCACAGTCTTCATTTCACACTTCACAGTTCGCAGTTCACAGATCCCAGTTCACAGTTCACAGTACACAGTCTTCATTTCATACTTCACAGTTCGCAGTTCACAGTTCACAGGTCACAGTTCACAGTCCACTGCTCACAGTTCACAGTTCTCAGTTCACAGATCACAGTTCACAGACTTCATTTCACAAGTCAGTTTTCACAGTTCACAGTTCACAGTTCTCAGTTCACAGATCACAGTTCACAGTCTTCATTTCACAGTTCACAGTTCACAGTTCACAGATCACAGACCACAGTTCACTGTTCACAGATCACAGTTCACAGTTCACAGTTCACATTTCACAGTCTTCATTTCACACTTCAGTCATCACAGTGCACAGTTCACAGTCCACAGATCACAGTTCACAGTTCTCAGTTCACAGATCACAGTTCACAGCCTTCATTTCACACTTCACAGTTAGCAGTTCACAGTTCAAAGATCACAGTTCACAGTTCACAGTTCACAGTTCACAGTCCACAGTTCACTATTCACAGCTCACAGTTCTCAGTTCACAGATCACAGTTCACAGTCTTCATTTCACACTTCACAGTTCGCAGTTTACAGTTCACAGTTCACAGTCCACAGTTCACAGTTCACAGTTCTCAGTTCACAGATCACAGTTCACAGTCTTCATTTCACAGTTCACAGTTCCCCGTTCACAGTATTCATTTCACACTTCACAGTTCGCAGTTCACAGTTGACAGTTCACAGTCCACAGTTCACTATTCACAGTTCACAGTTCTCAGTTCACAGATCACAGTTCACAGTCTTCATTTCACACTTAACAGTTCGCAGTTCACAGTTCACAGATCACAGTTCACAGTTCACAGTTCACAGATCACAGTTCACAGTTCACACTTCACAGTTCACAGATCACAGTTCTCAGTTCACAGATCACAGTTCACAGATCACAGACCACAGTTCACTGTTCACAGATCACAGTTCACAGTACACAGTCTTCATTTCATACTTCACAGTTCGCAGTTCACAGTTCACAGGTCACAGTTCACAGTCCACTGCTCACAGTTGAGAGTTCTCAGTTCACAGATCACAGTTCACAGACTTCATTTCACAATTCAGTTTTCACAGTTCACAGTTCACAGTTCCCAGTTCACAGATCACAGTTCACAGTCTTCATTTCACAGTTCACAATTCACAGTTCACAGATCACAGACCACAGTTCACTGTTCACAGATCACAGTTCACAGTTCACAGTTCACATTTCACAGTCTTCATTTCACACTTCAGTCATCACAGTGCACAGTTCACATTCCACAGATCACAGTTCACAGTTCTCAGTTCACAGATCACAGTTCACAGTCTTCATTTCACACTTCACAGTTCGCAGTTCACAGTTCAAAGATCACAGTTCACAGTTCACAGTTCACAGTTCACAGTTCACAGTTCACAGTTCACAGTTCACAGTCCACAGTTCACTATTCACAGCTCACAGTTCTCAGTTCACAGATCACAGTTCACAGTCTTCATTTCATACTTCACAGTTCGCAATTCACAGTTCACAGGTCACAGTTCACAGCCCACTCTTCACAGTTCACAGTTCTCAGTTCACAGATCACAATTCACAGACTTCATTTCACAATTCAGTTTTCACAGTTCACAGTTCACAGTTCACAGTTCACAGTTCACAGATCACAGTTCACAGTCTTCATTTCACACTTCAGTCTTCACAGGGCACAGTTCACAGTCTTCATTTCATACTTCACAGTTCGCAGTTCACAGTTCACAGTTCAAAGGTCACAGTTCACAGTCCACTGCACACAGTTCACAGTTCTCAGTTCACAGATCACAGTTCACAGACTTCATTTCACAATTCAGTTTTCACAGTTCACAGTTCACAGTTCTCAGTTCACAGATCACAGTTCACAGCCTTCATTTCACACTTCACAGTTAGCAGTTCACAGTTCAAAGATCACAGTTCACAGTTCACAGTTCACAGTTCACAGTCCACAGTTCACTATTCACAGCTCACAGTTCTCAGTTCACAGATCACAGTTCACAGTCTTCATTTCACACTTCACAGTTCGCAGTTCACAGTTCACAGATCACAGTACACAGTTCACAGTTCACACTTCACAGTTCACAGATCCCAGTTCACAGTTCACAGTTCACAGTTCCCAGTTCGCAGGTCACAGTTCACATTTCACAGTTCACTGTCTTCATTTCAAACTTCACAGTTCGCAGTTCACAGTTCAGAGGTCACAGTTCACAGTTCACAGTTCACAGTCCACAGTTCACTATTCACAGCTCACAGTTCTCAGTTCACAGATCACAGTTCACAGTCTTCATTTCACACTTCACAGTTCGCAGTTTACAGTTCACAGTTCACAGTCCACAGTTCACAGTTCACACTTAACAGTTCGCAGTTCACAGTTCACAGATCACAGTTCACAGTTCACAGTTCACAGTTCACAGTTCACAGTTCGCAGTTTACAGTTCACAGTTCACAGTCCACAGTTCACAGTTCACAGTTCACAGTTCACAGTCCACAGTTCACTATTCACAGCTCACAGTTCTCAGTTCACAGATCACAATTCACAGACTTCATTTCACAATTCAGTTTTCACAGTTCACAGTTCACAGTTCACAGTTCACAGTTCACAGATCACAGTTCACAGTCTTCATTTCACACTTCAGTCTTCACAGGGCACAGTTCACAGTCTTCATTTCATACTTCACAGTTCGCAGTTCACAGTTCACAGTTCAAAGGTCACAGTTCACAGTCCACTGCACACAGTTCACAGTTCTCAGTTCACAGATCACAGTTCACAGACTTCATTTCACAATTCAGTTTTCACAGTTCACAGTTCACAGTTCTCAGTTCACAGATCACAGTTCACAGCCTTCATTTCACACTTCACAGTTAGCAGTTCACAGTTCAAAGATCACAGTTCACAGTTCACAGTTCACAGTTCACAGTCCACAGTTCACTATTCACAGCTCACAGTTCTCAGTTCACAGATCACAGTTCACAGTCTTCATTTCACACTTCACAGTTCGCAGTTCACAGTTCACAGATCACAGTACACAGTTCACAGTTCACACTTCACAGTTCACAGATCCCAGTTCACAGTTCACAGTTCACAGTTCCCAGTTCGCAGGTCACAGTTCACATTTCACAGTTCACTGTCTTCATTTCAAACTTCACAGTTCGCAGTTCACAGTTCAGAGGTCACAGTTCACAGTTCACAGTTCACAGTCCACAGTTCACTATTCACAGCTCACAGTTCTCAGTTCACAGATCACAGTTCACAGTCTTCATTTCACACTTCACAGTTCGCAGTTTACAGTTCACAGTTCACAGTCCACAGTTCACAGTTCACACTTAACAGTTCGCAGTTCACAGTTCACAGATCACAGTTCACAGTTCACAGTTCACAGTTCACAGTTCACAGTTCGCAGTTTACAGTTCACAGTTCACAGTCCACAGTTCACAGTTCACAGTTCACAGTTCACAGTCCACAGTTCACTATTCACAGCTCACAGTTCTCAGTTCACAGATCACAGTTCACAGTCTTCATTTCACACTTCACAGTTCGCAGTTCACAGTTGACAGTTCACAGTCCACAGTTCACTATTCACAGTTCACAGTTCTCAGTTCACAGATCACAGTTCACAGTCTTCATTTCACACTTAACAGTTCGCAGTTCACAGTTCACAGATCACAGTTCCCAGTTCACAGTTCACAGTTCACAGTTCACAGTCCACAGATCACAGTTCACAGTCTTCATTTCACAATTCACAGTTCGCAGTTCACAGTTCACAGTTCACAGTTCACAGTTCACAGTTCACAGATCACTGTTCACAGTTTACAGTTCTCAGTTTACAGTTCTCAGTTCACAGTTGACAGTTCACAGTTGACAGTTCACAGATCACAGTTCACAGTTCACAGTTCACAGTTCACAGTTCACAGTTCACAGTTCACAGTTCACAGTTCACAGTTCACAGTTCACAGTTCACAGTTTACAGTTCTCAGTTCACAGTTCACAGTTCACAGTTCACAGTTCACAGTCCACAGTTCACAGTTCACAGTTCTCAGTTCACAGATCACAGTTCACAGTTGTCATTTCACAGTTCACAGTTCACAGTTCACAGTTCACAGTTCACAGATCACAGTTCACAGTCCACAGTTCACTATTCACAGCTCACAGTTCTCAGTTCACAGATCACAGTTCACAGTCTTCATTTCACACTTCACAGTTCGCAGTTCACAGTTCACACATCACAGTTCACAGTCTTCATTTCTCACTTCAGAGTTCGCAGTTCACAGATCACAGACCACAGTTCACTGTTCACAGATCACAGTTCACAGTACACAGTCTTCATTTCATACTTCACAGTTCGCAGTTCACAGTTCAAAGATCACAGTTCACAGTTCACAGTTCACAGTTCACAGTTCACAGTTCACAGATCACAGTTCACAGTCTTCATTTCACAGTTCACAATTCACAGTTCACAGATCACAGACCACAGTTCACTGTTCACAGATCACAGTTCACAGTTCACAGTTCACAGTTCACAGTCCACAGTTCACTATTCACAGCTCACAGTTCTCAGTTCACAGATCACAGTTCACAGTCTTCATTTCATACTTCACAGTTCGCAATTCACAGTTCACAGGTCACAGTTCACAGCCCACTCTTCACAGTTCACAGTTCTCAGTTCACAGATCACAATTCACAGACTTCATTTCACAATTCAGTTTTCACAGTTCACAGTTCACAGTTCACAGTTCACAGTTCACAGATCACAGTTCACAGTCTTCATTTCACACTTCAGTCTTCACAGGGCACAGTTCACAGTCTTCATTTCATACTTCACAGTTCGCAGTTCACAGTTCACAGTTCAAAGGTCACAGTTCACAGTCCACTGCACACAGTTCACAGTTCTCAGTTCACAGATCACAGTTCACAGACTTCATTTCACAATTCAGTTTTCACAGTTCACAGTTCACAGTTCTCAGTTCACAGATCACAGTTCACAGCCTTCATTTCACACTTCACAGTTAGCAGTTCACAGTTCAAAGATCACAGTTCACAGTTCACAGTTCACAGTTCACAGTCCACAGTTCACTATTCACAGCTCACAGTTCTCAGTTCACAGATCACAGTTCACAGTCTTCATTTCACACTTCACAGTTCGCAGTTCACAGTTCACAGATCACAGTACACAGTTCACAGTTCACACTTCACAGTTCACAGATCCCAGTTCACAGTTCACAGTTCACAGTTCCCAGTTCGCAGGTCACAGTTCACATTTCACAGTTCACTGTCTTCATTTCAAACTTCACAGTTCGCAGTTCACAGTTCAGAGGTCACAGTTCACAGTTCACAGTTCACAGTCCACAGTTCACTATTCACAGCTCACAGTTCTCAGTTCACAGATCACAGTTCACAGTCTTCATTTCACACTTCACAGTTCGCAGTTTACAGTTCACAGTTCACAGTCCACAGTTCACAGTTCACACTTAACAGTTCGCAGTTCACAGTTCACAGATCACAGTTCACAGTTCACAGTTCACAGTTCACAGTTCACAGTTCGCAGTTTACAGTTCACAGTTCACAGTCCACAGTTCACAGTTCACAGTTCACAGTTCACAGTCCACAGTTCACTATTCACAGCTCACAGTTCTCAGTTCACAGATCACAATTCACAGACTTCATTTCACAATTCAGTTTTCACAGTTCACAGTTCACAGTTCACAGTTCACAGTTCACAGATCACAGTTCACAGTCTTCATTTCACACTTCAGTCTTCACAGGGCACAGTTCACAGTCTTCATTTCATACTTCACAGTTCGCAGTTCACAGTTCACAGTTCAAAGGTCACAGTTCACAGTCCACTGCACACAGTTCACAGTTCTCAGTTCACAGATCACAGTTCACAGACTTCATTTCACAATTCAGTTTTCACAGTTCACAGTTCACAGTTCTCAGTTCACAGATCACAGTTCACAGCCTTCATTTCACACTTCACAGTTAGCAGTTCACAGTTCAAAGATCACAGTTCACAGTTCACAGTTCACAGTTCACAGTCCACAGTTCACTATTCACAGCTCACAGTTCTCAGTTCACAGATCACAGTTCACAGTCTTCATTTCACACTTCACAGTTCGCAGTTCACAGTTCACAGATCACAGTACACAGTTCACAGTTCACACTTCACAGTTCACAGATCCCAGTTCACAGTTCACAGTTCACAGTTCCCAGTTCGCAGGTCACAGTTCACATTTCACAGTTCACTGTCTTCATTTCAAACTTCACAGTTCGCAGTTCACAGTTCAGAGGTCACAGTTCACAGTTCACAGTTCACAGTCCACAGTTCACTATTCACAGCTCACAGTTCTCAGTTCACAGATCACAGTTCACAGTCTTCATTTCACACTTCACAGTTCGCAGTTTACAGTTCACAGTTCACAGTCCACAGTTCACAGTTCACACTTAACAGTTCGCAGTTCACAGTTCACAGATCACAGTTCACAGTTCACAGTTCACAGTTCACAGTTCACAGTTCGCAGTTTACAGTTCACAGTTCACAGTCCACAGTTCACAGTTCACAGTTCACAGTTCACAGTCCACAGTTCACTATTCACAGCTCACAGTTCTCAGTTCACAGATCACAGTTCACAGTCTTCATTTCACACTTCACAGTTCGCAGTTCACAGTTGACAGTTCACAGTCCACAGTTCACTATTCACAGTTCACAGTTCTCAGTTCACAGATCACAGTTCACAGTCTTCATTTCACACTTAACAGTTCGCAGTTCACAGTTCACAGATCACAGTTCCCAGTTCACAGTTCACAGTTCACAGTTCACAGTCCACAGATCACAGTTCACAGTCTTCATTTCACAATTCACAGTTCGCAGTTCACAGTTCACAGTTCACAGTTCACAGTTCACAGTTCACAGATCACTGTTCACAGTTTACAGTTCTCAGTTTACAGTTCTCAGTTCACAGTTGACAGTTCACAGTTGACAGTTCACAGATCACAGTTCACAGTTCACAGTTCACAGTTCACAGTTCACAGTTCACAGTTCACAGTTCACAGTTCACAGTTCACAGTTCACAGTTCACAGTTTACAGTTCTCAGTTCACAGTTCACAGTTCACAGTTCACAGTTCACAGTCCACAGTTCACAGTTCACAGTTCTCAGTTCACAGATCACAGTTCACAGTTGTCATTTCACAGTTCACAGT
Organism: Lasioglossum villosulum; assembly: GCA_963971365.1. Classification (NCBI taxonomy): domain Eukaryota; kingdom Metazoa; phylum Arthropoda; class Insecta; order Hymenoptera; family Halictidae; genus Lasioglossum; species Lasioglossum villosulum. Next base: position 1,454,114 of record CAXARU010000031.1, on the reverse strand, counting down.
TCACAGTTCACAGTTCACAGTTCACAGATCACAGTTCACAGTCCACAGTTCACTATTCACAGCTCACAGTTCTCAGTTCACAGATCACAGTTCACAGTCTTCATTTCACACTTCACAGTTCGCAGTTCACAGTTCACACATCACAGTTCACAGTCTTCATTTCTCACTTCAGAGTTCGCAGTTCACAGATCACAGACCACAGTTCACTGTTCACAGATCACAGTTCACAGTACACAGTCTTCATTTCATACTTCACAGTTCGCAGTTCACAGTTCAAAGATCACAGTTCACAGTTCACAGTTCACAGTTCACAGTTCACAGTTCACAGTTCACAGTCCACAGTTCACTATTCACAGCTCACAGTTCTCAGTTCACAGATCACAGTTCACAGTCTTCATTTCACACTTCACAGTTCGCAGTTCACAGTTCACAGATCACAGTTCACAGTTCACAGTTCAAACTTCACAGTTCACAGATCACAGTTCACAGTTCACAGTTCACAGTTCCCAGTTCGCAGGTCACAGTTCACATTTCACAATTCACTGTCTTCATTTCATACTTCACAGTTCGCAGTTCACAGGTCACAGATCACAGTTCACAGCCCACTCTTCACAGTTCACAGTTCTCAGTTCACAGATCACAATTCACAGACTTCATTTCACAATTCAGTTTTCACAGTTCACAGTTCACAGTTCACAGTTCACAGATCACAGTTCACAGTCTTCATTTCACACTGCAGTCTTCACAGTGCACAGGTTACAGTCCACAGATCACAGTTCACAGTTCTCAGTTCACAGATCACAGTTCACAGTCTTCATTTCACACTTCACAGTTCGCAGTTCACAGTTCACAGATCACAGTTCACAGATTACAGTCCACAGTTGACAGTTGACAGTTCACAGTACACACTTCACAGTTCACAGTCCACAGTTCACTGTTCACAATTCACAGTTCACAGTTCAGAGTCCACAGTTCACTATTCACAGCTCACAGTTCTCAGTTCACAGATCACAGTTCACAGCCTTCATTTCACACTTCACAGTTAGCAGTTCACAGTTCAAAGATCACAGTTCACAGTTCACAGTTCACAGTTCACAGTTCACAGTTCACAGTTCACAGTCCACAGTTCACTATTCACAGCTCACAGTTCTCAGTTCACAGATCACAGTTCACAGTCTTCATTTCACACTTCACAGTTCGCAGTTCACAGTTCACAGATCACAGTTCACACTTCACAGTTCACAGATCCCAGTTCACAGTTCACAGTTCACAGTTCCCAGTTCGCAGGTCACAGTTCACATTTCACAGTTCACTGTCTTCATTTCAAACTTCACAGTTCGCAGTTCACAGTTCAGAGGTCACAGTTCACAGCCCACTCTTCACAGTTCACAGTTCTCAGTTCACAGATCACAATTCACGGACTTCATTTCACAATTCAGTTTTCACAGTTCACAGTTCACAGATCACAGTTCACAGTCTTCATTTCACACTTCAGTCTTCACAGGGCACAGTTCACAGTTCACAGATCACAGTTCACAGTCTTCATTTCACAGTTCACAGATCACAGTTCACAGATCACAGACCACAGTTCACACTTCACAGTTCACAGATCACAGTTCTCAGTTCACAGATCACAGTTCACAGTCTTCATTTCACAGTTCACAGTACACAGTTCACAGATCACAGACCACAGTTCACTGTTCACAGATCACAGTTCACAGTCTTCATTTCATACTTCACAGTTCGCAGTTCACAGTTCACAGTTCACAGGTCACAGTTCACAGTCCACTGCTCACAGTTCACAGTTCTCAGTTCACAGATCACAGTTCACAGACTTCATTTCACAATTCAGTTTTCACAGTTCACAGTTCACAGTTCTCAGTTCACAGATCACAGTTCACAGTCTTCATTTTACAGTTCACAGTTCACAGTTCACAGATCACAGGCCACAGTTCACTGTTCACAGATCACAGTTCACAGTTCACAGTTCACAGTCCACAGTTCACAGTTCACAGTTCTCAGTTCACAGATCACAGTTCACAGTCTTCATTTCACAGTTCACAGTTCCCCGTTCACAGTATTCATTTCACAGTATTCATTTCACACTTCACAGTTCGCAGTTCACAGTTGACAGTTCACAGTCCACAGTTCACTATTCACAGTTCACAGTTCTCAGTTCACAGATCACAGTTCACAGTCTTCATTTCACACTTAACAGTTCGCAGTTCACAGTTCACAGATCACAGTTCACAGTTCACAGTTCACAGATCACAGTTCACAGTTCACACTTCACAGTTCACAGATCACAGTTCTCAGTTCACAGATCACAGTTCACAGTCTTCATTTCACAGTTCACAGTTCACAGTTCACAGTTCACAGATCACAGACCACAGTTCACTGTTCACAGATCACAGTTCACAGTACACAGTCTTCATTTCATACTTCACAGTTCGCAGTTCACAGTTCACAGGTCACAGTTCACAGTCCACTGCTCACAGTTGAGAGTTCTCAGTTCACAGATCACAGTTCACAGACTTCATTTCACAATTCAGTTTTCACAGTTCACAGTTCACAGTTCCCAGTTCACAGATCACAGTTCACAGTCTTCATTTCACAGTTCACAATTCACAGTTCACAGATCACAGACCACAGTTCACTGTTCACAGATCACAGTTCACAGTTCACAGTTCACATTTCACAGTCTTCATTTCACACTTCAGTCATCACAGTGCACAGTTCACATTCCACAGATCACAGTTCACAGTTCTCAGTTCACAGATCACAGTTCACAGTCTTCATTTCACACTTCACAGTTCGCAGTTCACAGTTCAAAGATCACAGTTCACAGTTCACAGTTCACAGTTCACAGTTCACAGTTCACAGTTCACAGTTCACAGTCCACAGTTCACTATTCACAGCTCACAGTTCTCAGTTCACAGATCACAGTTCACAGTCTTCATTTCATACTTCACAGTTCGCAATTCACAGTTCACAGGTCACAGTTCACAGCCCACTCTTCACAGTTCACAGTTCTCAGTTCACAGATCACAATTCACAGACTTCATTTCACAATTCAGTTTTCACAGTTCACAGTTCACAGTTCACAGTTCACAGTTCACAGATCACAGTTCACAGTCTTCATTTCACACTTCAGTCTTCACAGGGCACAGTTCACAGTCTTCATTTCATACTTCACAGTTCGCAGTTCACAGTTCACAGTTCAAAGGTCACAGTTCACAGTCCACTGCACACAGTTCACAGTTCTCAGTTCACAGATCACAGTTCACAGTCTTCATTTCACACTTCACAGTTCGCAGTTCACAGTTCACAGATCACAGTACACAGTTCACAGTTCAAAGTTCACAGTTCACAGATCCCAGTTCACAGTTCACAGTTCACAGTTCCCAGTTCGCAGGTCACAGTTCACATTTCACAGTTCACTGTCTTCATTTCAAACTTCACAGTTCGCAGTTCACAGTTCAGAGGTCACAGTTCACAGCCCACTCTTCACAGTTCACAGTTCTCAGTTCACAGATCACAATTCACAGACTTCATTTCACAATTCAGTTTTCACAGTTCACAGTTCACAGTCTTCATTTCACACTTCAGTCTTCACAGGGCACAGTTCACAGTTCACAGATCACAGTTCACAGTCTTCATTTCACAGTTCACAGATCACAGTTCACAGATCACAGACCACAGTTCACAGTTCACAGTTCACAGTTCTCAGTTCACAGATCACAGTTCACAGCCTTCATTTCACAGTTCACAGTTCACAGTTCACAGTTCACAGATCACAGACCACAGTTTACTGTTCACAGATCACAGTTCTCAGTACACAGTCTTCATTTCATACTTCACAGTTCGCAGTTCACAGTTCACAGTTCACAGGTCACAGTTCACAGTCCACTGCTCACAGTTCACAGTTCTCAGTTCACAGATCACAGTTCACAGACTTCATTTCACAATTCAGTTTTCACAGTTCACAGTTCTCAGTTCACAGATCACAGTTCACAGTCTTCATTTCACAGTTCACAGTTCACAGTTCACAGATCACAGACCACAGTTCACTGTTCACTGTTCACAGATCACAGTTCACAGTTCACAGTTCACATTTCACAGTCTTCATTTCACACTTCAGTCATCACAGTGCACAGTTCACAGTCCACAGATCACAGTTCACAGTTCTCAGTTCACAGATCACAGTTCACAGCCTTCATTTCACAGTTCACAGTTAGCAGTTCACAGTTCAAAGATCACAGTTCACAGTTCACAGTTCACAGTTCACAGTCCACAGTTCACTATTCACAGCTCACAGTTCTCAGTTCACAGATCACAGTTCACAGTCTTCATTTCACACTTCACAGTTCGCAGTTTACAGTTCACAGTTCACAGTCCACAGTTCACAGTTCACACTTAACAGTTCGCAGTTCACAGTTCACAGATCACAGTTCACAGTTCACAGTTCACAGTTCACAGTTCACAGTTCGCAGTTTACAGTTCACAGTTCACAGTCCACAGTTCACAGTTCACAGTTCACAGTTCACAGTCCACAGTTCACTATTCACAGCTCACAGTTCTCAGTTCACAGATCACAGTTCACAGTCTTCATTTCACACTTCACAGTTCGCAGTTCACAGTTGACAGTTCACAGTCCACAGTTCACTATTCACAGTTCACAGTTCTCAGTTCACAGATCACAGTTCACAGTCTTCATTTCACACTTAACAGTTCGCAGTTCACAGTTCACAGATCACAGTTCCCAGTTCACAGTTCACAGTTCACAGTTCACAGTCCACAGATCACAGTTCACAGTCTTCATTTCACAATTCACAGTTCGCAGTTCGCAGTTCACAGTTCACAGTTCACAGTTCACAGTTCACAGTTCACAGATCACTGTTCACAGTTTACAGTTCTCAGTTTACAGTTCTCAGTTCACAGTTGACAGTTCACAGTTGACAGTTCACAGATCACAGTTCACAGTTCACAGTTCACAGTTCACAGTTCACAGTTCACAGTTCACAGTTCACAGTTCACAGTTCACAGTTTACAGTTCTCAGTTCACAGTTCACAGTTCACAGTTCACAGTTCACAGTCCACAGTTCACAGTTCACAGTTCTCAGTTCACAGATCACAGTTCACAGTTGTCATTTCACAGTTCACAGTTCACAGTTCACAGTTCACAGTTCACAGTTCACAGATCACAGTTCACAGTCCACAGTTCACTATTCACAGCTCACAGTTCTCAGTTCACAGATCACAGTTCACAGTCTTCATTTCACACTTCACAGTTCGCAGTTCACAGTTCACACATCACAGTTCACAGTCTTCATTTCTCACTTCACAGTTCGCAGTTCACAGATCACAGACCACAGTTCACTGTTCACAGATCACAGTTCACAGTACACAGTCTTCATTTCATACTTCACAGTTCGCAGTTCACAGTTCAAAGATCACAGTTCACAGTTCACAGTTCACAGTTCACAGTTCACAGTTCACAGTTCACAGTCCACAGTTCACTATTCACAGCTCACAGTTCTCAGTTCACAGATCACAGTTCACAGTCTTCATTTCACACTTCACAGTTCGCAGTTCACAGTTCACAGATCACAGTTCACAGTTCACAGTTCAAACTTCACAGTTCACAGATCACAGTTCACAGTTCACAGTTCACAGTTCCCAGTTCGCAGGTCACAGTTCACATTTCACAATTCACTGTCTTCATTTCATACTTCACAGTTCGCAGTTCACAGGTCACAGATCACAGTTCACAGCCCACTCTTCACAGTTCACAGTTCTCAGTTCACAGATCACAATTCACAGACTTCATTTCACAATTCAGTTTTCACAGTTCACAGTTCACAGTTCACAGTTCACAGATCACAGTTCACAGTCTTCATTTCACACTGCAGTCTTCACAGTGCACAGGTTACAGTCCACAGATCACAGTTCACAGTTCTCAGTTCACAGATCACAGTTCACAGTCTTCATTTCACACTTCACAGTTCGCAGTTCACAGTTCACAGATCACAGTTCACAGATTACAGTCCACAGTTGACAGTTGACAGTTCACAGTACACACTTCACAGTTCACAGTCCACAGTTCACTGGTCACAATTCACAGTTCACAGTTCAGAGTCCACAGTTCACTATTCACAGCTCACAGTTCTCAGTTCACAGATCACAGTTCACAGCCTTCATTTCACACTTCACAGTTAGCAGTTCACAGTTCAAAGATCACAGTTCACAGTTCACAGTTCACAGTTCACAGTTCACAGTTCACAGTTCACAGTTCACAGTCCACAGTTCACTATTCACAGCTCACAGTTCTCAGTTCACAGATCACAGTTCACAGTCTTCATTTCACACTTCACAGTTCGCAGTTCACAGTTCACAGATCACAGTTCACACTTCACAGTTCACAGATCCCAGTTCACAGTTCACAGTTCACAGTTCCCAGTTCGCAGGTCACAGTTCACATTTCACAGTTCACTGTCTTCATTTCAAACTTCACAGTTCGCAGTTCACAGTTCATAGGTCACAGTTCACAGCCCACTCTTCACAGTTCACAGTTCTCAGTTCACAGATCACAATTCACGGACTTCATTTCACAATTCAGTTTTCACAGTTCACAGTTCACAGATCACAGTTCACAGTCTTCATTTCACACTTCAGTCTTCACAGGGCACAGTTCACAGTTCACAGATCACAGTTCAGAGTCTTCATTTCACAGTTCACAGATCACAGTTCACAGACCACAGTTCACACTTCACAGTTCACAGATCACAGTTCTCAGTTCACAGATCACAGTTCACAGTCTTCATTTCACAGTTCACAGTACACAGTTCACAGATCACAGACCACAGTTCACTGTTCACAGATCACAGTTCACAGTCTTCATTTCATACTTCACAGTTCGCAGTTCACAGTTCACAGTTCACAGGTCACAGTTCACAGTCCACTGCTCACAGTTCACAGTTCTCAGTTCACAGATCACAGTTCACAGACTTCATTTCACAATTCAGTTTTCACAGTTCACAGTTCACAGTTCTCAGTTCACAGATCACAGTTCACAGTCTTCATTTTACAGTTCACAGTTCACAGTTCACAGATCACAGGCCACAGTTCACTGTTCACAGATCACAGTTCACAGTTCACAGTTCACATTTCACAGTCTTCATTTCACACTTCAGTCATCACAGTGCACAGTTCACAGTCCACAGATCACAGTTCACAGTTCTCAGTTCACAGATCACAGTTCACAGCCTTCATTTCACACTTCACAGTTAGCAGTTCACAGTTCAAAGATCACAGTTCACAGTTCACAGTTCACAGTTCACAGTCCACAGTTCACTATTCACAGCTCACAGTTCTCAGTTCACAGATCACAGTTCACAGTCTTCATTTCACACTTCACAGTTCGCAGTTTACAGTTCACAGTTCACAGTCCACAGTTCACAGTTCACAGTTCTCAGTTCACAGATCACAGTTCACAGTCTTCATTTCACAGTTCACAGTTCACAGTTCACAGTTCACAGTCCACAGTTCACTATTCACAGTTCACAGTTCTCAGTTCACAGATCACAGTTCACAGTCTTCATTTCACACTTAACAGTTCGCAGTTCACAGTTCACAGATCACAGTTCACAGTTCACAGTTCACAGTTCACAGTCCACAGATCACAGTTCACAGTCTTCATTTCACAATTCACAGTTCGCAGTTCACAGTTCACAGTTCACAGTTCACAGTTCACAGTTCACAGATCACTGTTCACAGTTTTCAGTTCTCAGTTTACAGTTCTCAGTTCACAGTTGACAGTTCACAGTTGACAGTTCACAGATCACAGTTCACAGTTCACAGTTCACAGTTCACAGTTCACAGTTCACAGTTTACAGTTCTTAGTTCACAGTTCACAGTTCACAGTTCACAGTTCACAGTTCACAGTCCACAGTTCACAGTTCACAGTTCTCAGTTCACAGATCACAGTTCACAGTTGTCATTTCACAGTTCACAGTTCACAGTTCCCCGTTCACAGTATTCATTTCACATTTCACAGTTCGCAGTTCACAGTTGACAGTCCACAGTTCACAGTTCACAGTTCACAGTTTACAGTTCTCAGTTCACAGTTCACAGTTCACAGTTCACAGTCCACAGTTCACAGTTCACAGTTCTCAGTTCACAGATCACAGTTCACAGTCTTCATTTCACAGTTCACAGTTCACAGTTCACAGTTCACAGTTCACAGTTCCCCGTTCACAGTATTCATTTCACATTTCACAGTTCGCAATTCACAGTTGACAGTTCACAGTCCACAGTTCACTATTCACAGTTCACAGTTCTCAGTTCACAGATCACAGTTCACAGTCCACAGTTCACTATTCACAGCTCACAGTTCTCAGTTCACAGATCTCAGTTCACAGTCTTCATTTCACACTTCACAGTTCGCAGTTCACAGTTCAAACTTCACAGTTCACTGATCACAGTTCACAGTTCACAGTTCACAGTTCACAGTTCACAGTTCCCAGTTCGCAGGTCACAGTTCACATTTCACAATTCACTGTCTTCATTTCATACTTCACAGTTCGCAGTTCACAGTTCACAGGTCACAGTTCACAGCCCACTCTGCACAGTTCACAGTTCTCAGTTCACAGATCACAATTCACAGATTTCATTTCACAATTCAGTTTTCACAGTTCACAGTTCACAGTTCACAGTTCACAGATCACAGTTCACAGTCTTCATTTCACACTTCAGTCTTCACAGGGCACAGTTCACAGTTCACAGATCACAGTTCACAGTCTTCATTTCACAGTTCACAGATCACAGTTCACAGATCACAGACCACAGTTCACAGTTCACAGTTCACAGTTCTCAGTTCACAGATCACAGTTCACAGTCTTCATTTCACAGTTCACAGTTCACAGTTCACAGATCACAGACCACAGTTCACTGTTCACAGATCACAGTTCACAGTACACAGTCTTCATTTCATACTTCACAGTTCGCAGTTCACAGTTCACAGTTCACAGGTCACAGTTCACAGTCCACTGCTCACAGTTCACAGTTCACATTTCACAGTCTTCATTTCACACTTCAGTCATCACAGTGCACAGTTCACAGTCCACAGATCACAGTTCACAGTTCTCAGTTCACAGATCACAGTTCACAGTCTTCATTTCACACTTAACAGTTCGCAGTTCACAGTTCACAGATCACAGTTCACAGTTCACAGTTCACAGATCACAGTTCACAGTTCACACTTCACAGTTCACAGATCACAGTTCTCAGTTCACAGATCACAGTTCACAGATCACAGACCACAGTTCACTGTTCACAGATCACAGTTCACAGTACACAGTCTTCATTTCATACTTCACAGTTCGCAGTTCACAGTTCACAGGTCACAGTTCACAGTCCACTGCTCACAGTTGAGAGTTCTCAGTTCACAGATCACAGTTCACAGACTTCATTTCACAATTCAGTTTTCACAGTTCACAGTTCACAGTTCCCAGTTCACAGATCACAGTTCACAGTCTTCATTTCACAGTTCACAATTCACAGTTCACAGATCACAGACCACAGTTCACTGTTCACAGATCACAGTTCACAGTTCACAGTTCACATTTCACAGTCTTCATTTCACACTTCAGTCATCACAGTGCACAGTTCACATTCCACAGATCACAGTTCACAGTTCTCAGTTCACAGATCACAGTTCACAGTCTTCATTTCACACTTCACAGTTCGCAGTTCACAGTTCAAAGATCACAGTTCACAGTTCACAGTTCACAGTTCACAGTTCACAGTTCACAGTTCACAGTCCACAGTTCACTATTCACAGCTCACAGTTCTCAGTTCACAGATCACAGTTCACAGTCTTCATTTCATACTTCACAGTTCGCAATTCACAGTTCACAGGTCACAGTTCACAGCCCACTCTTCACAGTTCACAGTTCTCAGTTCACAGATCACAATTCACAGACTTCATTTCACAATTCAGTTTTCACAGTTCACAGTTCACAGTTCACAGTTCACAGTTCACAGATCACAGTTCACAGTCTTCATTTCACACTTCAGTCTTCACAGGGCACAGTTCACAGTCTTCATTTCATACTTCACAGTTCGCAGTTCACAGTTCACAGTTCAAAGGTCACAGTTCACAGTCCACTGCACACAGTTCACAGTTCTCAGTTCACAGATCACAGTTCACAGACTTCATTTCACAATTCAGTTTTCACAGTTCACAGTTCACAGTTCTCAGTTCACAGATCACAGTTCACAGCCTTCATTTCACACTTCACAGTTAGCAGTTCACAGTTCAAAGATCACAGTTCACAGTTCACAGTTCACAGTTCACAGTCCACAGTTCACTATTCACAGCTCACAGTTCTCAGTTCACAGATCACAGTTCACAGTCTTCATTTCACACTTCACAGTTCGCAGTTCACAGTTCACAGATCACAGTACACAGTTCACAGTTCACACTTCACAGTTCACAGATCCCAGTTCACAGTTCACAGTTCACAGTTCCCAGTTCGCAGGTCACAGTTCACATTTCACAGTTCACTGTCTTCATTTCAAACTTCACAGTTCGCAGTTCACAGTTCAGAGGTCACAGTTCACAGTTCACAGTTCACAGTCCACAGTTCACTATTCACAGCTCACAGTTCTCAGTTCACAGATCACAGTTCACAGTCTTCATTTCACACTTCACAGTTCGCAGTTTACAGTTCACAGTTCACAGTCCACAGTTCACAGTTCACACTTAACAGTTCGCAGTTCACAGTTCACAGATCACAGTTCACAGTTCACAGTTCACAGTTCACAGTTCACAGTTCGCAGTTTACAGTTCACAGTTCACAGTCCACAGTTCACAGTTCACAGTTCACAGTTCACAGTCCACAGTTCACTATTCACAGCTCACAGTTCTCAGTTCACAGATCACAGTTCACAGTCTTCATTTCACACTTCACAGTTCGCAGTTCACAGTTGACAGTTCACAGTCCACAGTTCACTATTCACAGTTCACAGTTCTCAGTTCACAGATCACAGTTCACAGTCTTCATTTCACACTTAACAGTTCGCAGTTCACAGTTCACAGATCACAGTTCCCAGTTCACAGTTCACAGTTCACAGTTCACAGTCCACAGATCACAGTTCACAGTCTTCATTTCACAATTCACAGTTCGCAGTTCACAGTTCACAGTTCACAGTTCACAGTTCACAGTTCACAGATCACTGTTCACAGTTTACAGTTCTCAGTTTACAGTTCTCAGTTCACAGTTGACAGTTCACAGTTGACAGTTCACAGATCACAGTTCACAGTTCACAGTTCACAGTTCACAGTTCACAGTTCACAGTTCACAGTTCACAGTTCACAGTTCACTATTCACAGCTCACAGTTCTCAGTTCACAGATCACAGTTCACAGTCTTCATTTCACACTTCACAGTTCGCAGTTCACAGTTCACAGATCACAGTACACAGTTCACAGTTCACACTTCACAGTCCACAGTTCACAGTTCACAGTTCACAGTTCACAGTCCACAGTTCACTATTCACAGCTCACAGTTCTCAGTTCACAGATCACAGTTCACAGTCTTCATTTCACACTTCACAGTTCGCAGTTCACAGTTGACAGTTCACAGTCCACAGTTCACTATTCACAGTTCACAGTTCTCAGTTCACAGATCACAGTTCACAGTCTTCATTTCACACTTAACAGTTCGCAGTTCACAGTTCACAGATCACAGTTCCCAGTTCACAGTTCACAGTTCACAGTTCACAGTCCACAGATCACAGTTCACAGTCTTCATTTCACAATTCACAGTTCGCAGTTCACAGTTCACAGTTCACAGTTCACAGTTCACAGTTCACAGATCACTGTTCACAGTTTACAGTTCTCAGTTTACAGTTCTCAGTTCACAGTTGACAGTTCACAGTTGACAGTTCACAGATCACAGTTCACAGTTCACAGTTCACAGTTCACAGTTCACAGTTCACAGTTCACAGTTCACAGTTCACAGTTCACAGTTCACAGTTCACAGTTCACAGTTCACAGTTCACAGTTTACAGTTCTCAGTTCACAGTTCACAGTTCACAGTTCACAGTTCACAGTCCACAGTTCACAGTTCACAGTTCTCAGTTCACAGATCACAGTTCACAGTTGTCATTTCACAGTTCACAGTTCACAGTTCACAGTTCACAGTTCACAGATCACAGTTCACAGTCCACAGTTCACTATTCACAGCTCACAGTTCTCAGTTCACAGATCACAGTTCACAGTCTTCATTTCACACTTCACAGTTCGCAGTTCACAGTTCACACATCACAGTTCACAGTCTTCATTTCTCACTTCACAGTTCGCAGTTCACAGATCACAGACCACAGTTCACTGTTCACAGATCACAGTTCACAGTACACAGTCTTCATTTCATACTTCACAGTTCGCAGTTCACAGTTCAAAGATCACAGTTCACAGTTCACAGTTCACAGTTCACAGTTCACAGTTCACAGTTCACAGTCCACAGTTCACTATTCACAGCTCACAGTTCTCAGTTCACAGATCACAGTTCACAGTCTTCATTTCACACTTCACAGTTCGCAGTTCACAGTTCACAGATCACAGTTCACAGTTCACAGTTCAAACTTCACAGTTCACAGATCACAGTTCACAGTTCACAGTTCACAGTTCCCAGTTCGCAGGTCACAGTTCACATTTCACAATTCACTGTCTTCATTTCATACTTCACAGTTCGCAGTTCACAGGTCACAGATCACAGTTCACAGCCCACTCTTCACAGTTCACAGTTCTCAGTTCACAGATCACAATTCACAGACTTCATTTCACAATTCAGTTTTCACAGTTCACAGTTCACAGTTCACAGTTCACAGATCACAGTTCACAGTCTTCATTTCACACTGCAGTCTTCACAGTGCACAGGTTACAGTCCACAGATCACAGTTCACAGTTCTCAGTTCACAGATCACAGTTCACAGTCTTCATTTCACACTTCACAGTTCGCAGTTCACAGTTCACAGATCACAGTTCACAGATTACAGTCCACAGTTGACAGTTGACAGTTCACAGTACACACTTCACAGTTCACAGTCCACAGTTCACTGTTCACAATTCACAGTTCACAGTTCAGAGTCCACAGTTCACTATTCACAGCTCACAGTTCTCAGTTCACAGATCACAGTTCACAGCCTTCATTTCACACTTCACAGTTAGCAGTTCACAGTTCAAAGATCACAGTTCACAGTTCACAGTTCACAGTTCACAGTTCACAGTTCACAGTTCACAGTCCACAGTTCACTATTCACAGCTCACAGTTCTCAGTTCACAGATCACAGTTCACAGTCTTCATTTCACACTTCACAGTTCGCAGTTCACAGTTCACAGATCACAGTTCACAGATCCCAGTTCACAGTTCACAGTTCACAGTTCCCAGTTCGCAGGTCACAGTTCACATTTCACAGTTCACTGTCTTCATTTCAAACTTCACAGTTCGCAGTTCACAGTTCAGAGGTCACAGTTCACAGCCCACTCTTCACAGTTCACAGTTCTCAGTTCACAGATCACAATTCACGGACTTCATTTCACAATTCAGTTTTCACAGTTCACAGTTCACAGATCACAGTTCACAGTCTTCATTTCACACTTCAGTCTTCACAGGGCACAGTTCACAGTTCACAGATCACAGTTCACAGTCTTCATTTCACAGTTCACAGATCACAGTTCACAGATCACAGACCACAGTTCACACTTCACAGTTCACAGATCACAGTTCTCAGTTCACAGATCACAGTTCACAGTCTTCATTTCACAGTTCACAGTACACAGTTCACAGATCACAGACCACAGTTCACTGTTCACAGATCACAGTTCACAGTCTTCATTTCATACTTCACAGTTCGCAGTTCACAGTTCACAGTTCACAGGTCACAGTTCACAGTCCACTGCTCACAGTTCACAGTTCTCAGTTCACAGATCACAGTTCACAGACTTCATTTCACAATTCAGTTTTCACAGTTCACAGTTCACAGTTCTCAGTTCACAGATCACAGTTCACAGTCTTCATTTTACAGTTCACAGTTCACAGTTCACAGATCACAGGCCACAGTTCACTGTTCACAGATCACAGTTCACAGTTCACAGTTCACAGTCCACAGTTCACAGTTCACAGTTCTCAGTTCACAGATCACAGTTCACAGTCTTCATTTCACAGTTCACAGTTCCCCGTTCACAGTATTCATTTCACACTTCACAGTTCGCAGTTCACAGTTGACAGTTCACAGTCCACAGTTCACTATTCACAGTTCACAGTTCTCAGTTCACAGATCACAGTTCACAGTCTTCATTTCACACTTAACAGTTCGCAGTTCACAGTTCACAGATCACAGTTCACAGTTCACAGTTCACAGATCACAGTTCACAGTTCACACTTCACAGTTCACAGATCACAGTTCTCAGTTCACAGATCACAGTTCACAGTCTTCATTTCACAGTTCACAGTTCACAGTTCACAGTTCACAGATCACAGACCACAGTTCACTGTTCACAGATCACAGTTCACAGTACACAGTCTTCATTTCATACTTCACAGTTCGCAGTTCACAGTTCACAGGTCACAGTTCACAGTCCACTGCTCACAGTTGAGAGTTCTCAGTTCACAGATCACAGTTCACAGACTTCATTTCACAATTCAGTTTTCACAGTTCACAGTTCACAGTTCCCAGTTCACAGATCACAGTTCACAGTCTTCATTTCACAGTTCACAATTCACAGTTCACAGATCACAGACCACAGTTCACTGTTCACAGATCACAGTTCACAGTTCACAGTTCACATTTCACAGTCTTCATTTCACACTTCAGTCATCACAGTGCACAGTTCACATTCCACAGATCACAGTTCACAGTTCTCAGTTCACAGATCACAGTTCACAGTCTTCATTTCACACTTCACAGTTCGCAGTTCACAGTTCAAAGATCACAGTTCACAGTTCACAGTTCACAGTTCACAGTTCACAGTTCACAGTTCACAGTCCACAGTTCACTATTCACAGCTCACAGTTCTCAGTTCACAGATCACAGTTCACAGTCTTCATTTCATACTTCACAGTTCGCAATTCACAGTTCACAGGTCACAGTTCACAGCCCACTCTTCACAGTTCACAGTTCTCAGTTCACAGATCACAATTCACAGACTTCATTTCACAATTCAGTTTTCACAGTTCACAGTTCACAGTTCACAGTTCACAGTTCACAGATCACAGTTCACAGTCTTCATTTCACACTTCAGTCTTCACAGGGCACAGTTCACAGTCTTCATTTCATACTTCACAGTTCGCAGTTCACAGTTCACAGTTCAAAGGTCACAGTTCACAGTCCACTGCACACAGTTCACAGTTCTCAGTTCACAGATCACAGTTCACAGTCTTCATTTCACACTTCACAGTTCGCAGTTCACAGTTCACAGATCACAGTACACAGTTCACAGTTCAAAGTTCACAGTTCACAGATCCCAGTTCACAGTTCACAGTTCACAGTTCCCAGTTCGCAGGTCACAGTTCACATTTCACAGTTCACTGTCTTCATTTCAAACTTCACAGTTCGCAGTTCACAGTTCAGAGGTCACAGTTCACAGCCCACTCTTCACAGTTCACAGTTCTCAGTTCACAGATCACAATTCACAGACTTCATTTCACAATTCAGTTTTCACAGTTCACAGTTCACAGTCTTCATTTCACACTTCAGTCTTCACAGGGCACAGTTCACAGTTCACAGATCACAGTTCACAGTCTTCATTTCACAGTTCACAGATCACAGTTCACAGATCACAGACCACAGTTCACAGTTCACAGTTCACAGTTCTCAGTTCACAGATCACAGTTCACAGCCTTCATTTCACAGTTCACAGTTCACAGTTCACAGTTCACAGATCACAGACCACAGTTT
Source organism: Lasioglossum villosulum (assembly GCA_963971365.1). Classification (NCBI taxonomy): domain Eukaryota; kingdom Metazoa; phylum Arthropoda; class Insecta; order Hymenoptera; family Halictidae; genus Lasioglossum; species Lasioglossum villosulum. The sequence goes on along the minus strand of CAXARU010000031.1, from coordinate 1,438,152 downwards.
ACTGTTCACAGATCACAGTTCTCAGTACACAGTCTTCATTTCATACTTCACAGTTCGCAGTTCACAGTTCACAGTTCACAGGTCACAGTTCACAGTCCACTGCTCACAGTTCACAGTTCTCAGTTCACAGATCACAGTTCACAGACTTCATTTCACAATTCAGTTTTCACAGTTCACAGTTCTCAGTTCACAGATCACAGTTCACAGTCTTCATTTCACAGTTCACAGTTCACAGTTCACAGATCACAGACCACCGTTCACTGTTCACTGTTCACAGATCACAGTTCACAGTTCACAGTTCACATTTCACAGTCTTCATTTCACACTTCAGTCATCACAGTGCACAGTTCACAGTCCACAGATCACAGTTCACAGTTCTCAGTTCACAGATCACAGTTCACAGCCTTCATTTCACAGTTCACAGTTAGCAGTTCACAGTTCAAAGATCACAGTTCACAGTTCACAGTTCACAGTTCACAGTCCACAGTTCACTATTCACAGCTCACAGTTCTCAGTTCACAGATCACAGTTCACAGTCTTCATTTCACACTTCACAGTTCGCAGTTTACAGTTCACAGTTCACAGTCCACAGTTCACAGTTCACACTTAACAGTTCGCAGTTCACAGTTCACAGATCACAGTTCACAGTTCACAGTTCACAGTTCACAGTTCACAGTTCGCAGTTTACAGTTCACAGTTCACAGTCCACAGTTCACAGTTCACAGTTCACAGTTCACAGTCCACAGTTCACTATTCACAGCTCACAGTTCTCAGTTCACAGATCACAGTTCACAGTCTTCATTTCACACTTCACAGTTCGCAGTTCACAGTTGACAGTTCACAGTCCACAGTTCACTATTCACAGTTCACAGTTCTCAGTTCACAGATCACAGTTCACAGTCTTCATTTCACACTTAACAGTTCGCAGTTCACAGTTCACAGATCACAGTTCCCAGTTCACAGTTCACAGTTCACAGTTCACAGTCCACAGATCACAGTTCACAGTCTTCATTTCACAATTCACAGTTCGCAGTTCACAGTTCACAGTTCACAGTTCACAGTTCACAGTTCACAGATCACTGTTCACAGTTTACAGTTCTCAGTTTACAGTTCTCAGTTCACAGTTGACAGTTCACAGTTGACAGTTCACAGATCACAGTTCACAGTTCACAGTTCACAGTTCACAGTTCACAGTTCACAGTTCACAGTTCACAGTTCACAGTTTACAGTTCTCAGTTCACAGTTCACAGTTCACAGTTCACAGTTCACAGTCCACAGTTCACAGTTCACAGTTCTCAGTTCACAGATCACAGTTCACAGTTGTCATTTCACAGTTCACAGTTCACAGTTCACAGTTCACAGTTCACAGTTCACAGATCACAGTTCACAGTCCACAGTTCACTATTCACAGCTCACAGTTCTCAGTTCACAGATCACAGTTCACAGTCTTCATTTCACACTTCACAGTTCGCAGTTCACAGTTCACACATCACAGTTCACAGTCTTCATTTCTCACTTCACAGTTCGCAGTTCACAGATCACAGACCACAGTTCACTGTTCACAGATCACAGTTCACAGTACACAGTCTTCATTTCATACTTCACAGTTCGCAGTTCACAGTTCAAAGATCACAGTTCACAGTTCACAGTTCACAGTTCACAGTTCACAGTTCACAGTTCACAGTTCACAGTCCACAGTTCACTATTCACAGCTCACAGTTCTCAGTTCACAGATCACAGTTCACAGTCTTCATTTCACACTTCACAGTTCGCAGTTCACAGTTCACAGATCACAGTTCACAGTTCACAGTTCAAACTTCACAGTTCACAGATCACAGTTCACAGTTCACAGTTCACAGTTCCCAGTTCGCAGGTCACAGTTCACATTTCACAATTCACTGTCTTCATTTCATACTTCACAGTTCGCAGTTCACAGGTCACAGATCACAGTTCACAGCCCACTCTTCACAGTTCACAGTTCTCAGTTCACAGATCACAATTCACAGACTTCATTTCACAATTCAGTTTTCACAGTTCACAGTTCACAGTTCACAGTTCACAGTTCACAGATCACAGTTCACAGTCTTCATTTCACACTGCAGTCTTCACAGTGCACAGGTTACAGTCCACAGATCACAGTTCACAGTTCTCAGTTCACAGATCACAGTTCACAGTCTTCATTTCACACTTCACAGTTCGCAGTTCACAGTTCACAGATCACAGTTCACAGATTACAGTCCACAGTTGACAGTTGACAGTTCACAGTACACACTTCACAGTTCACAGTCCACAGTTCACTGTTCACAATTCACAGTTCACAGTTCAGAGTCCACAGTTCACTATTCACAGCTCACAGTTCTCAGTTCACAGATCACAGTTCACAGCCTTCATTTCACACTTCACAGTTAGCAGTTCACAGTTCAAAGATCACAGTTCACAGTTCACAGTTCACAGTTCACAGTTCACAGTTCACAGTTCACAGTCCACAGTTCACTATTCACAGCTCACAGTTCTCAGTTCACAGATCACAGTTCACAGTCTTCATTTCACACTTCACAGTTCGCAGTTCACAGTTCACAGATCACAGTTCACACTTCACAGTTCACAGATCCCAGTTCACAGTTCACAGTTCACAGTTCCCAGTTCGCAGGTCACAGTTCACATTTCACAGTTCACTGTCTTCATTTCAAACTTCACAGTTCGCAGTTCACAGTTCAGAGGTCACAGTTCACAGCCCACTCTTCACAGTTCACAGTTCTCAGTTCACAGATCACAATTCACGGACTTCATTTCACAATTCAGTTTTCACAGTTCACAGTTCACAGATCACAGTTCACAGTCTTCATTTCACACTTCAGTCTTCACAGGGCACAGTTCACAGTTCACAGATCACAGTTCAGAGTCTTCATTTCACAGTTCACAGATCACAGTTCACAGACCACAGTTCACACTTCACAGTTCACAGATCACAGTTCTCAGTTCACAGATCACAGTTCACAGTCTTCATTTCACAGTTCACAGTACACAGTTCACAGATCACAGACCACAGTTCACTGTTCACAGATCACAGTTCACAGTCTTCATTTCATACTTCACAGTTCGCAGTTCACAGTTCACAGTTCACAGGTCACAGTTCACAGTCCACTGCTCACAGTTCACAGTTCTCAGTTCACAGATCACAGTTCACAGACTTCATTTCACAATTCAGTTTTCACAGTTCACAGTTCACAGTTCTCAGTTCACAGATCACAGTTCACAGTCTTCATTTTACAGTTCACAGTTCACAGTTCACAGATCACAGGCCACAGTTCACTGTTCACAGATCACAGTTCACAGTTCACAGTTCACATTTCACAGTCTTCATTTCACACTTCAGTCATCACAGTGCACAGTTCACAGTCCACAGATCACAGTTCACAGTTCTCAGTTCACAGATCACAGTTCACAGCCTTCATTTCACACTTCACAGTTAGCAGTTCACAGTTCAAAGATCACAGTTCACAGTTCACAGTTCACAGTTCACAGTCCACAGTTCACTATTCACAGCTCACAGTTCTCAGTTCACAGATCACAGTTCACAGTCTTCATTTCACACTTCACAGTTCGCAGTTTACAGTTCACAGTTCACAGTCCACAGTTCACAGTTCACAGTTCACAGTTCTCAGTTCACAGATCACAGTTCACAGTCTTCATTTCACAGTTCACAGTTCACAGTTCACAGTTCACAGTCCACAGTTCACTATTCACAGTTCACAGTTCTCAGTTCACAGATCACAGTTCACAGTCTTCATTTCACACTTAACAGTTCGCAGTTCACAGTTCACAGATCACAGTTCACAGTTCACAGTTCACAGTTCACAGTCCACAGATCACAGTTCACAGTCTTCATTTCACAATTCACAGTTCGCAGTTCACAGTTCACAGTTCACAGTTCACAGTTCACAGTTCACAGATCACTGTTCACAGTTTTCAGTTCTCAGTTTACAGTTCTCAGTTCACAGTTGACAGTTCACAGTTGACAGTTCACAGATCACAGTTCACAGTTCACAGTTCACAGTTCACAGTTCACAGTTCACAGTTTACAGTTCTTAGTTCACAGTTCACAGTTCACAGTTCACAGTTCACAGTCCACAGTTCACAGTTCACAGTTCTCAGTTCACAGATCACAGTTCACAGTTGTCATTTCACAGTTCACAGTTCACAGTTCCCCGTTCACAGTATTCATTTCACATTTCACAGTTCGCAGTTCACAGTTGACAGTCCACAGTTCACAGTTCACAGTTCACAGTTTACAGTTCTCAGTTCACAGTTCACAGTTCACAGTTCACAGTCCACAGTTCACAGTTCACAGTTCTCAGTTCACAGATCACAGTTCACAGTCTTCATTTCGCAGTTCACAGTTCACAGTTCACAGTTCACAGTTCACAGTTCACAGTTCACAGTTCCCCGTTCACAGTATTCATTTCACATTTCACAGTTCGCAATTCACAGTTGACAGTTCACAGTCCACAGTTCACTATTCACAGTTCACAGTTCTCAGTTCACAGATCACAGTTCACAGTCCACAGTTCACTATTCACAGCTCACAGTTCTCAGTTCACAGATCTCAGTTCACAGTCTTCATTTCACACTTCACAGTTCGCAGTTCACAGTTCAAACTTCACAGTTCACTGATCACAGTTCACAGTTCACAGTTCACAGTTCACAGTTCCCAGTTCGCAGGTCACAGTTCACATTTCACAATTCACTGTCTTCATTTCATACTTCACAGTTCGCAGTTCACAGTTCACAGGTCACAGTTCACAGCCCACTCTGCACAGTTCACAGTTCTCAGTTCACAGATCACAATTCACAGATTTCATTTCACAATTCAGTTTTCACAGTTCACAGTTCACAGTTCACAGTTCACAGATCACAGTTCACAGTCTTCATTTCACACTTCAGTCTTCACAGGGCACAGTTCACAGTTCACAGATCACAGTTCACAGTCTTCATTTCACAGTTCACAGTTCACAGATCACAGTTCACAGATCACAGACCACAGTTCACAGTTCACAGTTCACAGTTCTCAGTTCACAGATCACAGTTCACAGTCTTCATTTCACAGTTCACAGTTCACAGTTCACAGATCACAGACCACAGTTCACTGTTCACAGATCACAGTTCACAGTACACAGTCTTCATTTCATACTTCACAGTTCGCAGTTCACAGTTCACAGTTCACAGGTCACAGTTCACAGTCCACTGCTCACAGTTCACAGTTCACATTTCACAGTCTTCATTTCACACTTCAGTCATCACAGTGCACAGTTCACAGTCCACAGATCACAGTTCACAGTTCTCAGTTCACAGATCACAGTTCACAGCCTTCATTTCACACTTCACAGTTAGCAGTTCACAGTTCAAAGATCACAGTTCACAGTTCACAGTTCACAGTTCACAGTCCACAGTTCACTATTCACAGCTCACAGTTCTCAGTTCACAGATCACAGTTCACAGTCTTCATTTCACACTTCACAGTTCGCAGTTTACAGTTCACAGTTCACAGTCCACAGTTCACAGTTCACAGTTCTCAGTTCACAGATCACAGTTCACAGTCTTCATTTCACAGTTCACAGTTCACAGTTCACAGTTCCCCGTTCACAGTATTCATTTCACACTTCACAGTTCGCAGTTCACAGTTGACAGTTCACAGTCCACAGTTCACTATTCACAGTTCACAGTTCTCAGTTCTCAGTTCACAGATCACAGTTCACAGTCTTCATTTCACACTTAACAGTTCGCAGTTCGCAGTTCACAGATCACAGTTCACAGTTCACAGTTCACAGTTCACAGTCCACAGATCACAGTTCACAGTCTTCATTTCACAATTCACAGTTCGCAGTTCACAGTTCACAGTTCACAGTTCACAGTTCACAGTTCACAGTTCACAGTTCACAGTTCACAGTTCACAGTTCACAGTTCACAGTTCACAGTTCACAGTTCACAGATCACTGTTCACAGTTTACAGTTCTCAGTTTACAGTTCTCAGTTTACAGTTCTCAGTTCACAGTTGACAGTTCACAGTTGACAGTTCACAGATCACAGTTCACAGTTCACAGTTCACAGTTCACAGTTCACAGTTTACAGTTCTCAGTTCACAGTTCACAGTTCACAGTTCACAGTCCACAGTTCACAGTTCACAGTTCTCAGTTCACAGATCACAGTTCACAGTTGTCATTTCACAGTTCACAGTTTACAGTTCTCAGTTCACAGTTCACAGTTCACAGTTCACAGTCCACAGTTCACAGTTCACAGTTCTCAGTTCACAGATCACAGTTCACAGTCTTCATTTCACAGTTCACAGTTCACAGTTCACAGTTCACAGTTCACAGTTCACAGTTCCCCGTTCACAGTATTCATTTCACATTTCACAGTTCGCAATTCACAGTTGACAGTTCACAGTCCACAGTTCACTATTCACAGTTCACAGTTCACAGTTCTCAGTTCACAGATCACACTTCACAGTCCACAGTTCACTATTCACAGCTCACAGTTCTCAGTTCACAGATCACAGTTCACAGTCTTCATTTCACACTTCACAGTTCGCAGTTCACAGTTCACAGATCACAGTTCACAGTTCACAGTTCAAACTTCACAGTTCACAGATCACAGTTCACAGTTCACAGTTCACAGTTCACAGTTCACAGTTCACAGTTCCCAGTTCGCAGGTCACAGTTCACATTTCACAATTCACTGTCTTCATTTCATACTTCACAGTTCGCAGTTCACAGTTCACAGGTCACAGTTCACAGCCCACTCTTCACAGTTCACAGTTCTCAGTTCACAGATCACAATTCACAGACTTCATTTCACAATTCAGTTTTCACAGTTCACAGTTCACAGTTCACAGTTCACAGATCACAGTTCACAGTCTTCATTTCACACTTCAGTCTTCACAGGGCTCAGTTCACAGTTCACAGATCACAGTTCACAGTCTTCATTTCACAGTTCACAGATCACAGTTCACAGATCACAGACCACAGTTCACAGTTCACAGTTCACAGTTCTCAGTTCACAGATCACAGTTCACAGTCTTCATTTCACAGTTCACAGTTCACAGAGTACAGATCACAGACCACTGTACACTGTTCACAGATCAAAGTTCACAGTACACAGTCTTCATTTCATACTTCACAGTTCGCAGTTCACAGTTCACAGTTCACAGGTCACAGTTCACAGTCCACAGCTCACAGTTCACAGTTCTCAGTTCACAGATCACAGTTCACAGACTTCATTTCACAATTCAGTTTTCACAGTTGACAGTTCACAGTTCTCAGTTCACAGATCACAGTTCACAGTCTTCATTTCACAGTTCACAGTTCACAGTTCACAGATCACAGACCACAGTTCACTGTTCACAGATCACAGTTCACAGTTCACAGTTCACATTTCACAGTCTTCATTTCACACTTCAGTCATCACAGTGCACAGTTCACAGTCCACAGATCACAGTTCACAGTTCTCAGTTCACAGATCACAGTTCACAGCCTTCATTTCACACTTCACAGTTAGCAGTTCACAGTTCAAAGATCACAGTTCACAGTTCACAGTTCACAGTTCACAGTCAACAGTTCACTATTCACAGCTCACAGTTCACAGTTCACAGTTTACAGTTCTCAGTTCACAGTTCACAGTTCACAGTTCACAGTCCACAGTTCACAGTTCACAGTTCTCAGTTCACAGATCACAGTTCACAGTTGTCATTTCACAGTTCACAGTTCACAGTTCCCCGTTCACAGTATTCATTTCACATTTCACAGTTCGCAGTTCACAGTTGACAGTCCACAGTTCACAGTTCACAGTTCACAGTTCACAGTTTACAGTTCTCAGTTCACAGTTCACAGTTCACAGTTCACAGTCCACAGTTCACAGTTCACAGTTCTCAGTTCACAGATCACAGTTCACAGTCTTCATTTCACAGTTCACAGTTCACAGTTCACAGTTCACAGTTCACAGTTCACAGTTCCCCGTTCACAGTATTCATTTCACATTTCACAGTTCGCAATTCACAGTTGACAGTTCACAGTCCACAGTTCACTATTCACAGTTCACAGTTCACAGTTCTCAGTTCACAGATCACAGTTCACAGTCCACAGTTCACTATTCACAGCTCACAGTTCTCAGTTCACAGATCACAGTTCACAGTCTTCATTTCACACTTCACAGTTCGCAGTTCACAGTTCACAGATCACAGTTCACAGTTCACAGTTCAAACTTCACAGTTCACAGATCACAGTTCACAGTTCACAGTTCACAGTTCACAGTTCCCAGTTCGCAGGTCACAGTTCACATTTCACAATTCACTGTCTTCATTTCATACTTCACAGTTCGCAGTTCACAGTTCACAGGTCACAGTTCACAGCCCACTCTTCACAGTTCACAGTTCTCAGTTCTCAGTTCACAGATCACAATTCACAGACTTCATTTCACAATTCAGTTTTCACAGTTCACAGTTCACAGTTCACAGTTCACAGATCACAGTTCACAGTCTTCATTTCACACTTCAGTCTTCACAGGGCTCAGTTCACAGTTCACAGATCACAGTTCACAGTCTTCATTTCACAGTTCACAGATCACAGTTCACAGATAACAGACCACAGTTCACAGTTCACAGTTCACAGTTCTCAGTTCACAGATCACAGTTCACAGTCTTCATTTCACAGTTCACAGTTCACAGTTCACAGATCACAGACCACAGTTCACTGTTCACAGATCACAGTTCACAGTACACAGTGTTCATTTCATACTTCACAGTTCGCAGTTCACAGTTCACAGTTCACAGGTCACAGTTCACAGTCCACTGCTCACAGTTCACAGTTCTCAGCTCACAGATCACAGTTCACAGACTTCATTTCACAATTCAGTTTTCACAGTTGAGAGTTCACAGTTCTCAGTTCACAGATCACAGTTCACAGTCTTCATTTCACAGTTCACAGTTCACAGTTCACAGCCTTCATTTCACACTTCACAGTTAGCAGTTCACAGTTCAAAGATCACAGTTCACAGTTCACAGTTCACAGTTCACAGTCCACAGTTCACTATTCACAGCTCACAGTTCTCAGTTCACAGATCACAGTTCACAGTCTTCATTTTACACTTCACAGTTCGCAGTTTACAGTTCACAGTTCACAGTCCACAGTTCACAGTTCACAGTTCTCAGTTCACAGATCACAGTTCACAGTTCACAGTCTTCATTTCACAGTTCACAGTTCACAGTTCACAGTTCCCCGTTCACAGTATTCATTTCACACTTCACAGTTCGCAGTTCACAGTTGACAGTTCACAGGCCACAGTTCACTATTCACAGTTCACAGTTCTCAGTTCACAAATCACAGTTCACAGTCTTCATTTCACACTTAACAGTTCGCAGTTCACAGTTCACAGATCACAGTTCACAGTTCACAGTTCACAGTTCACAGTTCACAGTCCACAGATCACACTTCACAGTCTTCATTTCACAATTCACAGTTCGCAGTTCACAGTTCACAGTTCACAGTTCACAGTTCACAGTTCACAGTTCACAGTTCACAGTTCACAGATCACTGTTCACAGTTTACAGTTCTCAGTTTACAGTTCTCAGTTCACAGTTGACAGTTCACAGTTGACAGTTCACAGATCACAGTTCACAGTTCACAGTTCACAGTTCACAGTTCACAGTTCACAGTTCACAGTTTACAGTTCTCAGTTCACAGTTCACAGTTCACAGTTCACAGTCCACAGTTCACAGTTCACAGTTCTCAGTTCACAGATCACAGTTCACAGTTGTCATTTCACAGTTCACAGTTCACAGTTCCCCGTTCACAGTATTCATTTCACAGTTCACAGTTCGCAGTTCACAGTTGACAGTCCACAGTTCACAGTTCACAGTTCACAGTTTACAGTTCTCAGTTCACAGTTCACAGTTCACAGTTCACAGTCCACAGTTCACAGTTCACAGTTCTCAGTTCACAGATCACAGTTCACAGTCTTCATTTCACAGTTCACAGTTCACAGTTCACAGTTCACAGTTCACAGTTCCCCGTTCACAGTATTCATTTCACATTTCACAGTTCGCAATTCACAGTTGACAGTTCACAGTCCACAGTTCACTATTCACAGTTCACAGTTCTCAGTTCACAGATCACAGTTCACAGTCCACAGTTCACTATTCACAGCTCACAGTTCTCAGTTCACAGATCACAGTTCACAGTCTTCATTTCACACTTCACAGTTCGCAGTTCACAGTTCACAGATCACAGTTCACAGTCTTCATTTCACACTTCACAGTTCGCAGTTCACAGATCACAGACCACAGTTCACTGTTCACAGATCACAGTTCACAGTACACAGTCTTCATTTCATACTTCACAGTTGGCAGTTCACAGTTCACAGGTCACAGTTCACAGTCCACTGTTCACAGTTCACAGTTCTCAGTTCACAGATCACAGTTCACAGACTTCATTTCACAATTCAGTTTTCACAGTTCACAGTTCACAGTTCTCAGTTCACAGATCACAGTTCACAGTCTTCATTTCACAGTTCACAGTTCACAGGTCACAGTTCACAGTCCACTGTTCACAGTTCACAGTTCTCAGTTCACAGATCACAGTTCACAGACTTCATTTCACAATTCAGTTTTCACAGTTCACAGTTCACAGTTCTCAGTTCACAGATCACAGTTCACAGTCTTCATTTCACAGTTCACAGTTCACAGTTCACAGATCACAGACCACAGTTCAAAGATCACAGTTCACAGTTCACAGTTCACAGCCCACTCTTCACAGTTCACAGTTCTCAGTTCACAGATCACAATTCACAGACTTCATTTCACAATTCAGTTTTCACAGTTCATAGTTCACAGATCACAGTTCACAGTCTTCATTTCACACTTCAGTCTTCACAGGGCACAGTTCACAGTTCACAGATCACAGTTCACAGTCTTCATTTCACAGTTCACAGATCACAGTTCACAGATCACAGACCACAGTTCACAGTTCACAGTTCACAGTTCTCAGTTCACAGATCACAGTTCACAGTCTTCATTTCACAGTTCACAGTTAACAGTTCACGGATCACAGACCACAGTTCACTGTTCACAGATCACAGTTCACAGTACACAGTCTTCATTTCATACTTCACAGTTCGCAGTTCACAGTTCACAGTTCACAGGTCACAGTTCACAGTCCACTGCTCACAGTTCACAGTTCTCAGTTCACAGATCACAGTTCACAGACTTCATTTCACAATTCAGTTTTCACAGTTCACAGTTCACAGTTCTCAGTTCACAGATCACAGTTCACAGTCTTCATTTCACAGTTCACAGTTCACAGTTCACAGATCACAGACCACAGTTCACTGTTCACATATCACAGTTCACAGTTCACAGTTCACATTTCACAGTCTTCATTTCACACTTCAGTCATCACAGTGCACAGTTCACAGTCCACAGATCACAGTTCTCAGTTCACAGATCACAGTTCACAGCCTTCATTTCACACTTCACAGTTAGCAGTTCACAGTTCAAAGATCACAGTTCACAGTTCACAGTTCACAGTTCACAGTCCACAGTTCACTATTCACAGCTCACAGTTTTCAGTTCACAGATCACAGTTCACAGTCTTCATTTCACACTTCACAGTTCGCAGTTCACAGTTCACAGTTCACAGTCCACAGTTCACAGTTCACAGTTCTCAGTTCACAGATCACAGTTCACAGTTCACAGTTCACAGTTCACAGATCACAGTTCACAGTTCACAGTTCACAGTTCGCAGTTCACAGTTCACAGATCACAGTTCACAGTTCACAGTTCAAACTTCACAGTTCACAGATCACAGTTCACAGTTCACAGTTCACAGTTCACAGTTCCCAGTTCGCAGGTCACAGTTCAATTTCACAATTCACTGTCTTCATTTCATACTTCACAGTTCGCAGTTCACAGTTCACAGGTCACAGTTCACAGCCCACTCTTCACAGTTCACAGTTCTCAGTTCACAGATCACAATTCACAGACTTCATTTCACAATTCAGTTTTCACAGTTCACAGTTCACAGTTCACAGTTCACAGATCACAGTTCACAGTCTTCATTTCACACTTCAGTCTTCACAGGGCTCAGTTCACAGTTCACAGATCACAGTTCACAGTCTTCATTTCACAGTTCACAGATCACAGTTCACAGATCACAGACCACAGTTCACAGTTCACAGTTCACAGTTCTCAGTTCACAGATCACAGTTCACAGTCTTCATTTCACAGTTCACAGTTCACAGTTCACAGATCACAGACCACAGTTCACTGTTCACAGATCACAGTTCACAGTACACAGTCTTCATTTCATACTTCACAGTTCGCAGTTCACAGTTCACAGTTCACAGGTCACAGTTCACAGTCCACTGCTCACAGTTCACAGTTCTCAGTTCACAGATCACAGTTCACAGACTTCATTTCACAATTCAGTTTTCACAGTTGAGAGTTCACAGTTCTCAGTTCACAGATCACAGTTCACAGTCTTCATTTCACAGTTCACAGTTCACAGTTCACAGATCACAGACCACAGTTCACTGTTCACAGATTACAGTTCACAGTTCACAGTTCACATTTCACAGTCTTCATTTCACACTTCAGTCATCACAGTGCACAGTTCACAGTCCACAGATCACAGTTCACAGTTCTCAGTTCACAGATCACAGTTCACAGCCTTCATTTCACACTTCACAGTTAGCAGTTCACAGTTCAAAGATCACAGTTCACAGTTCACAGTTCACAGTTCACAGTCCACAGTTCACTATTCACAGCTCACAGTTCTCAGTTCACAGATCACAGTTCACAGTCTTCATTTTACACTTCACAGTTCGCAGTTTACAGTTCACAGTTCACAGTCCACAGTTCACAGTTCACAGTTCTCAGTTCACAGATCACAGTTCACAGTTCACAGTCTTCATTTCACAGTTCACAGTTCACAGTTCACAGTTCCCCGTTCACAGTATTCATTTCACACTTCACAGTTCGCAGTTCACAGTTGACAGTTCACAGTCCACAGTTCACTATTCACAGTTCACAGTTCTCAGTTCACAGATCACAGTTCACAGTCTTCATTTCACACTTAACAGTTCGCAGTTCACAGTTCACAGATCACAGTTCACAGTTCACAGTTCACAGTTCACAGTCCACAGATCACAGTTCACAGTCTTCATTTCACAATTCACAGTTCGCAGTTCACAGTTCACAGTTCACAGTTCACAGTTCACAGTTCACAGTTCACAGTTCACAGATCACTGTTCACAGTTTACAGTTCTCAGTTTACAGTTCTCAGTTCACAGTTGACAGTTCACAGTTGACAGTTCACAGATCACAGTTCACAGTTCACAGTTCACAGTTCACAGTTCACAGTTTACAGTTCTCAGTTCACAGTTCACAGTTCACAGTTCACAGTCCACAGTTCACAGTTCACAGTTCTCAGTTCACAGATCACAGTTCACAGTTGTCATTTCACAGTTCACAGTTCACAGTTCCCCGTTCACAGTATTCATTTCACATTTCACAGTTCGCAGTTCACAGTTGACAGTCCACAGTTCACAGTTCACAGTTCACAGTTTACAGTTCTCAGTTCACAGTTCACAGTTCACAGTTCACAGTCCACAGTTCACAGTTCACAGTTCTCAGTTCACAGAACACAGTTCACAGTCTTCATTTCACAGTTCACAGTTCATAGTTCACAGTTCACAGTTCACAGTTCACAGTTCCCCGTTCACAGTATTCATTTCACATTTCACAGTTCGCAATTCACAGTTGACAGTTCACAGTCCACAGTTCACTATTCACAGTTCACAGTTCTCAGTTCACAGATCACAGTTCACAGTCCACAGTTCACTATTCACAGCTCACAGTTCTCAGTTCACAGATCACAGTTCACAGTCTTCATTTCACACTTCACAGTTCGCAGTTCACAGTTCACAGATCACAGTTCACAGTCTTCATTTCACAGTTCACAGTTAACAGTTCACGGATCACAGACCACAGTTCACTGTTCACAGATCACAGTTCACAGTACACAGTCTTCATTTCATACTTCACAGTTCGCAGTTCACAGTTCACAGTTCACAGGTCACAGTTCACAGTCCACTGCTCACAGTTCACAGTTCTCAGTTCACAGATCACAGTTCACAGACTTCATTTCACAATTCAGTTTTCACAGTTCACAGTTCACAGTTCTCAGTTCACAGATCACAGTTCACAGTCTTCATTTCACAGTTCACAGTTCACAGTTCACAGATCACAGACCACAGTTCACTGTTCACATATCACAGTTCACAGTTCACAGTTCACATTTCACAGTCTTCATTTCACACTTCAGTCATCACAGTGCACAGTTCACAGTCCACAGATCACAGTTCTCAGTTCACAGATCACAGTTCACAGCCTTCATTTCACACTTCACAGTTAGCAGTTCACAGTTCAAAGATCACAGTTCACAGTTCACAGTTCACAGTTCACAGTCCACAGTTCACTATTCACAGCTCACAGTTTTCAGTTCACAGATCACAGTTCACAGTCTTCATTTCACACTTCACAGTTCGCAGTTCACAGTTCACAGTTCACAGTCCACAGTTCACAGTTCACAGTTCTCAGTTCACAGATCACAGTTCACAGTTCACAGTTCACAGTTCACAGATCACTGTTCACAGTTTACAGTTCTCAGTTTACAGTTCTCAGTTCACAGTTGACAGTTCACAGTTGACAGTTCACAGTTCACAGATCACAGTTCACAGTTCACAGTTCACAGTTCACAGTTTACAGTTCACAGTTTACAGTTCTCAGTTCACAGTTCACAGTTCACAGTTCACAGTCCACAGTTCACAGTTCACAGTTCTCAGTTCACAGATCACAGTTCACAGTTGTCATTTCACAGTTCACAGTTCACAGTTCCCCGTTCACAGTATTCATTTCACATTTCACAGTTCGCAGTTCACAGTTGACAGTCCACAGTTCACAGTTCACAGTTCACAGTTTACAGTTCTCAGTTCACAGTTCACAGTTCACAGTTCACAGTTCACAGTCCACAGTTCACAGTTCACAGTTCACAGTTCCCCGTTCACAGTATTCATTTCACATTTCACAGTTCGCAATTCACAGTTGACAGTTCACAGTCCACAGTTCACTATTCACAGTTCACAGTTCTCAGTTCACAGATCACAGTTCACAGTCCACAGTTCACTATTCACAGCTCACAGTTCTCAGTTCACAGATCACAGTTCACAGTCTTCATTTCACACTTCACAGTTCGCAGTTCACAGTTCACAGATCACAGTTCACAGTCTTCATTTCACACTTCACAGTTCGCAGTTCACAGATCACAGACCACAGTTCACTGTTCACAGATCACAGTTCACAGTACACAGTCTTCATTTCATACTTCACAGTTGGCAGTTCACAGTTCACAGGTCACATCCCACAGTTCACTGTTCACAGATCACAGTTCACAGTTCACAGTTCACAGTCCACAGATCACAGTTCACAGTCTTCATTTCACAGTTCACAGTTCACAGTTCACAGATCACATCCCACAGTTCACTGTTCACAGATCACAGTTCACAGTTCACAGTTCACATTTCACAGTCCTCATTTCACACTTCAGTCTTCACAGT
The DNA here is from genome assembly GCA_963971365.1 of Lasioglossum villosulum. Taxonomy (NCBI): domain Eukaryota; kingdom Metazoa; phylum Arthropoda; class Insecta; order Hymenoptera; family Halictidae; genus Lasioglossum; species Lasioglossum villosulum. The sequence goes on along the minus strand of CAXARU010000031.1, from coordinate 1,422,489 downwards.
GCACAGTTCACAGTCCACAGATCACAGTTCACAGTTCTCAGTTCACAGATCACAGTTCACAGTCTTCATTTCACACTTCACAGTTCGCAGTTCACAGTTCAAAGATCACAGTTCACAGTTCACAGTTCACAGTTCACAGTCCACAGTTCACTATTCACAGCTCACACTTCACAGTTCACAGATCACAGTATTCATTTCAGACTTCACAGTTCGCAGTTCACAGTTGACAGTTCACAGTCCACAGTTCACTATTCACAGTTCACAGTTCTCAGTTCACAGATCACAGTGCACAGTCTTCATTTCACACTTAACAGTTCGCAGTTCACATTTCACAGATCACAGTTCACAGTTCACAGTTCACAGTCCACAGATCACAGTTCACAGTCTTCATTTCACACTTCACAATTCGCAGTTCACAGTTCACAGATCACAGTTCACAGTTTACAGTTCACAGTTCACAGTTCACTGTTCACGGTTTACAGTTCTCAGTTTACAGTTCTCAGTTCTCAGTTCACAGTTGACAGTTGACAGTTCACAGTTCACACTTCACAGTTCACAGTTCACAGTCCACAGTTCACTGTTCACAATTCACAGATCACAGTTCACAGTTCACAGTCATCATTTCACACTTCACACTTCACAGTGCACAGTGCACAGTTCACAGTCCACAGTTAACAGTCCACAGTTCACTGTTCACAAATCACAGTTCACAGTTCACAGTCTTCATTTCACACTTCACTCTTCACAGTGCACAGTTCACAGTCCACAGTTCACAGTCCACAGTTAACAGTCCACAGTTCACTGTTCACAAATCACAGTTCACAGTTCACAGTCTTCATTTCACACTTCACTCTTCACAGTTCACAGTTCACAGTTCACAGTTCACAGTTCACAGTTCACAGTTCACAGATCACTGTTCACAGTTTACAGTTCTCAGTTTACAGTTCTCAGTTCACAGTTGACAGTTCACAGTTGACAGTTCACAGATCACAGTTCACAGTTCACAGTTCACAGTTCACAGTTCACAGTTTACAGTTCTCAGTTCACAGTTCACAGTTCACAGTTCACAGTCCACAGTTCACAGTTCACAGTTCTCAGTTCACAGATCACAGTTCACAGTTGTCATTTCACAGTTCACAGTTCACAGTTCCCCGTTCACAGTATTCATTTCACATTTCACAGTTCGCAGTTCACAGTTGACAGTCCACAGTTCACAGTTCACAGTTCACAGTTCACAGTTCACAGTTTACAGTTCTCAGTTCACAGTTCACAGTTCACAGTTCACAGTCCACAGTTCACAGTTCACAGTTCTCAGTTCACAGATCACAGTTCACAGTCTTCATTTCACAGTTCACAGTTCACAGTTCACAGTTCACAGTTCCCCGTTCACAGTATTCATTTCAGATTTCACAGTTCGCAACTCACAGTTGACAGTTCACAGTCCACAGTTCACTATTCACAGTTCACAGTTCTCAGTTCACAGATCACAGTTCACAGTCCACAGTTCACTATTCACAGCTCACAGTTCTCAGTTCACAGATCACAGTTCACAGTCTTCATTTCACACTTCACAGTTCGCAGTTCACAGTTCACAGATCACAGTTCACAGTCTTCATTTCACACTTCACAGTTCGCAGTTCACAGATCACAGACCACAGTTCACTGTTCACAGATCACAGTTCACAGTACACAGTCTTCATTTCATACTTCACAGTTGGCAGTTCACAGTTCACAGGTCACAGTTCACAGTCCACTGTTCACAGTTCACAGTTCTCGGTTCACAGATCACAGTTCACAGACTTCATTTCACAATTCAGTTTTCACAGTTCACAGTTCACAGTTCTCAGTTCACAGATCACAGTTCACAGTCTTCATTTCACAGTTCACAGTTCACAGTTCACAGATCACAGACCACAGTTCACTGTTCACAGATCACAGTTCACAGTTCACAGTTCACATTTCACAGTCTTCATTTCACACTTCAGTCTTCACAGTGCACAGTTCACAGTCCACAGATCACAGTTCACAGTTCTCAGTTCACAGATCACAGTTCACAGTCTTCATTTCACACTTCACAGTTCGCAGTTCACAGTTCAAAGATCACAGTTCACAGTTCACAGTTCACAGTTCACAGTTCACAGTTCCCAGTTCGCAGGTCACAGTTCACATTTCACAGTTCACTGTCTTCATTTCAAACTTCACAGTTCGCAGTTCACAGTTCAGAGGTCACAGTTCACAGCCCAGTCTTCACAGTTCACAGTTCTCAGTTCACAGATCACAATTCACAGACTTCATTTCACAATTCAGTTTTCACAGTTCACAGTTCACAGATCACAGTTCACAGTCTTCATTTCACACTTCAGTCTTCACAGGGCACAGTTCACAGTTCACAGATCACAGTTCACAGTCTTCATTTCACAGTTCACAGATCACAGTTCACAGATCACAGACCACAGTTCACAGTTCACAGTTCACAGTTCTCAGTTCACAGATCACAGTTCACAGTCTTCATTTCACAGTTCACAGTTCACAGTTCACAGATCACAGACCACAGTTCACTGTTCACAGATCACAGTTCACAGTACACAGTCTTCATTTCATACTTCACAGTTCGCAGTTCACAGTTCACAGTTCACAGGTCACAGTTCACAGTCCACTGCTCACAGTTCACAGTTCTCAGTTCACAGATCATAGTTCACAGACTTCATTTCACAATTCAGTTTTCACAGTTCACAGTTCACAGTTCTCAGTTCACAGATCACAGTTCACAGTGTTCATTTCACAGTTCACAGTTCACAATTCACAGATCACAGACCACAGTTCACTGTTCACATATCACAGTTCACAGTTCACAGTTCACATTTCACAGTCTTCATTTCACACTTCAGTCATCACAGTGCACAGTTCACAGTCCACAGATCACAGTTCACAGTTCTCAGTTCACAGATCACAGTTCACAGCCTTCATTTCACACTTCACAGTTAGCAGTTCACAGTTCAAAGATCACAGTTCACAGTTCACAGTTCACAGTTCACAGTCCACAGTTCACTATTCACAGCTCACAGTTTTCAGTTCACAGATCACAGTTCACAGTCTTCATTTCACACTTCACAGTTCGCAGTTCACAGTTCACAGTTCACAGTCCACAGTTCACAGTTCACAGTTCTCAGTTCACAGATCACAGTTCACAGTTCACAGTTCACAGTTCACAGATCACTGTTCACAGTTTACAGTTCTCAGTTTACAGTTCTCAGTTCACAGTTGACAGTTCACAGTTGACAGTTCACAGATCACAGTTCACAGTTCACAGTTCACAGTTCACAGTTCACAGTTCACAGTTTACAGTTCTCAGTTCACAGTTCACAGTTCACAGTCCACAGTTCACAGTTCACAGTTCTCAGTTCACAGATCACAGTTCACAGTTGTCATTTCACAGTTCACAGTTCACAGTTCCCCGTTCACAGTATTCATTTCACATTTCACAGTTCGCAGTTCACAGTTGACAGTCCACAGTTCACAGTTCACAGTTCACAGTTTACAGTTCTCAGTTCACAGTTCACAGTTCACAGTTCACAGTCCACAGTTCACAGTTCACAGTTCCCCGTTCACAGTATTCATTTCACATTTCACAGTTCGCAATTCACAGTTGACAGTTCACAGTCCACAGTTCACTATTCACAGTTCACAGTTCTCAGTTCACAGATCACAGTTCACAGTCCACAGTTCACTATTCACAGCTCACAGTTCTCAGTTCACAGATCACAGTTCACAGTCTTCATTTCACACTTCACAGTTCGCAGTTCACAGTTCACAGATCACAGTTCACAGTCTTCATTTCACACTTCACAGTTCGCAGTTCACAGATCACAGACCACAGTTCACTGTTCACAGATCACAGTTCACAGTACACAGTCTTCATTTCATACTTCACAGTTGGCAGTTCACAGTTCACAGGTCACATCCCACAGTTCACTGTTCACAGATCACAGTTCACAGTTCACAGTTCACAGTCCACAGATCACAGTTCACAGTCTTCATTTCACAGTTCACAGTTCACAGTTCACAGATCACATCCCACAGTTCACTGTTCACAGATCACAGTTCACAGTTCACAGTTCACATTTCACAGTCTTCATTTCACACTTCAGTCTTCACAGTGCACAGTTCACAGTCCACAGATCACAGTTCACAGTTCTCAGTTCACAGATCACAGTTCACAGTCTTCATTTCACACTTCACAGTTCGCAGTTCACAGTTCAAAGATCACAGTTCACAGTTCACAGTTCACAGTTCACAGTTCACAGTTCACTATTCACAGTTCACAGTTCTCAGTTCACAGTTCACAGTGCACAGTCTTCATTTCACACTTAACAGTTCGCAGTTCACATTTCACAGATCACAGTTCACAGTTCACAGTTCACAGTTCACAGTCCACAGATCACAGTTCACAGTTTTCATTTCACACTTCACATTTCGCAGTTCACAGTTCACAGTCTTCATTTCATACTTCACAGTTGGCAGTTCACAGTTCACAGGTCACATCCCACAGTTCACTGTTCACAGATCACAGTTCACAGTTCACAGTTCACAGTCCACAGATCACAGTTCACAGTCTTCATTTCACAGTTCACAGTTCACAGTTCACAGATCACATCCCACAGTTCACTGTTCACAGATCACAGTTCACAGTACACAGTCTTCATTTCATACTTCACAGTTGGCAGTTCACAGTTCACAGGTCACATCCCACAGTTCACTGTTCACAGATCACAGTTCACAGTTCACAGTTCACAGTCCACAGATCACAGTTCACAGTCTTCATTTCACAGTTCACAGTTCACAGTTCACAGATCACATCCCACAGTTCACTGTTCACAGATCACAGTTCACAGTTCACAGTTCACATTTCACAGTATTCATTTCACACTTCACAGTTCGCAGTTCACAGTTGACAGTTCACAGTCCACAGTTCACTATTCACAGTTCACAGTTCTCAGTTCACAGTTCACAGTGCACAGTCTTCATTTCACACTTAACAGTTCGCAGTTCACATTTCACAGATCACAGTTCACAGTTCACAGTTCACAGTTCACAGTCCACAGATCACAGTTCACAGTTTTCATTTCACACTTCACATTTCGCAGTTCACAGTTCACAGATCACAGTTCACAGTTTACAGTTCACAGTTCACAGTTCACTGTTCACGGTTTACAGTTCTCAGTTTACAGTTCTCAGTTCACAGTTGACAGTTGACAGTTCACAGTTCACACTTCACAGTTCACAGTTCACAGTCCACAGTTCACTGTTCACAATTCACAGATCACAGTTCACAGTTCACAGTCATCATTTCACACTTCACACTTCACAGTGCACAGTGCACAGTTCACAGTGCACAGTTAACAGTCCACAGTTCACTGTTCACAAATCACAGTTCACAGTTCACAGTCTTCATTTCACACTTCACTCTTCACAGTGCACAGTTCACAGTCCACAGTTAACAGTCCACAGTTCACTGTTCACAAATCACAGTTCACAGTTCACAGTCTTCATTTCACACTTCACTCTTCACAGTTCACAGTTCACTGTTCACAGTTTACAGTTCTCAGTTTACAGTTCTCAGTTCACAGTTGACAGTTGACAGTTGACAGTTGACAGTTCACACTTCACAGTTCACAGTTCACAGTCCACAGTTCACTGTTCACAGATCAGAGTTCACAGTTCACAGTTCGCAGTTCACAGTTCACAGTCTTCATTTCACAATTCACAGTTCGCAGTTCACAGTTCACAGATCACAGATCACAGATCACAGATCACAGATCGCAGTTCACAGTTCACAGTTCACAGTTCACAGTTCACAGTTTACAGTTCTCAGTTCACAGTTCACAGTTCACAGTTCACAGTTCACAGTTCACAGTCCACAGTTCACAGTTCACAGTTCTCAGTTCACAGATCACAGTTCACAGTCTTCATTTCACTGTTCACAGTTCACAGTTCCCCGTTCACAGTATTCATTTCACACTTCACAGTTCACAGTTCACAGTTGACAGTTCACAGTCCACAGTTCACTATTCACAGTTCACAGTTCTCAGTTCACAGATCACAGTTGACAGTCTTCATTTCACACTTAACAGTTCGCAGTTCACATTTCACAGATCACAGTTCACAGTTCACAGTTCACAGTTCACAGTCCACAGATCACAGTTCACAGTTTTCATTTCACACTTCACATTTCGCAGTTCACAGTTCACAGTCTTCATTTCATACTTCACAGTTGGCAGTTCACAGTTCACAGGTCACATCCCACAGTTCACTGTTCACAGATCACAGTTCACAGTTCACAGTTCACAGTCCACAGATCACAGTTCACAGTCTTCATTTCACAGTTCACAGTTCACAGTTCACAGATCACATCCCACAGTTCACTGTTCACAGATCACAGTTCACAGTACACAGTCTTCATTTCATACTTCACAGTTGGCAGTTCACAGTTCACAGGTCACATCCCACAGTTCACTGTTCACAGATCACAGTTCACAGTTCACAGTTCACAGTCCACAGATCACAGTTCACAGTCTTCATTTCACAGTTCACAGTTCACAGTTCACAGATCACATCCCACAGTTCACTGTTCACAGATCACAGTTCACAGTTCACAGTTCACATTTCACAGTATTCATTTCACACTTCACAGTTCGCAGTTCACAGTTGACAGTTCACAGTCCACAGTTCACTATTCACAGTTCACAGTTCTCAGTTCACAGTTCACAGTGCACAGTCTTCATTTCACACTTAACAGTTCGCAGTTCACATTTCACAGATCACAGTTCACAGTTCACAGTTCACAGTTCACAGTCCACAGATCACAGTTCACAGTTTTCATTTCACACTTCACATTTCGCAGTTCACAGTTCACAGATCACAGTTCACAGTTTACAGTTCACAGTTCACAGTTCACTGTTCACGGTTTACAGTTCTCAGTTTACAGTTCTCAGTTCACAGTTGACAGTTGACAGTTCACAGTTCACACTTCACAGTTCACAGTTCACAGTCCACAGTTCACTGTTCACAATTCACAGATCACAGTTCACAGTTCACAGTCATCATTTCACACTTCACACTTCACAGTGCACAGTGCACAGTTCACAGTGCACAGTTAACAGTCCACAGTTCACTGTTCACAAATCACAGTTCACAGTTCACAGTCTTCATTTCACACTTCACTCTTCACAGTGCACAGTTCACAGTCCACAGTTAACAGTCCACAGTTCACTGTTCACAAATCACAGTTCACAGTTCACAGTCTTCATTTCACACTTCACTCTTCACAGTTCACAGTTCACTGTTCACAGTTTACAGTTCTCAGTTTACAGTTCTCAGTTCACAGTTGACAGTTGACAGTTGACAGTTGACAGTTCACACTTCACAGTTCACAGTTCACAGTCCACAGTTCACTGTTCACAGATCAGAGTTCACAGTTCACAGTTCGCAGTTCACAGTTCACAGTCTTCATTTCACAATTCACAGTTCGCAGTTCACAGTTCACAGATCACAGATCACAGATCACAGATCACAGATCGCAGTTCACAGTTCACAGTTCACAGTTCACAGTTCACAGTTTACAGTTCTCAGTTCACAGTTCACAGTTCACAGTTCACAGTTCACAGTTCACAGTCCACAGTTCACAGTTCACAGTTCTCAGTTCACAGATCACAGTTCACAGTCTTCATTTCACTGTTCACAGTTCACAGTTCCCCGTTCACAGTATTCATTTCACACTTCACAGTTCACAGTTCACAGTTGACAGTTCACAGTCCACAGTTCACTATTCACAGTTCACAGTTCTCAGTTCACAGATCACAGTTGACAGTCTTCATTTCACACTTAACAGTTCGCAGTTCACAGTTCACAGATCACAGTTCACAGTTCACAGTTCACAGTTCACAGTCCACAGATCACAGTTCACAGTTCACAGTTCACAGTTCTCAGTTCACAGATCACAGTTCACAGTTCACAGTTCACAGTTCACAGATCACTGTTCACAGTTTACAGTTCTCAGTTTACAGTTCTCAGTTCACAGTTGACAGTCCACAGTTCACAGTTCACAGTTCTCAGTTCACAGATCACAGTTCACAGTTGTCATTTCACAGTTCACATTTCGCAGTTCACAGTTGACAGTCCACAGTTCACAGTTCACAGTTCACAGTTTACAGTTCACAGTTCACAGTTCACAGTTCACAGTCCACAGTTCACAGTTCACAGTTCTCAGTTCACAGATCACAGTTCACAGTCTTCATTTCACAGTTCACAATTCACAGATCACAGTTCACAGTTCACAGTCATCATTTCACACTTCACACTTCACAGTGCACAGTGCACAGTTCACAGTCCACAGTTCACAGTCCACAGTTAACAGTCCACAGTTCACTGTTCACAAATCACAGTTCACAGTTCACAGTCTTCATTTCACACTTCACTCTTCACAGTGCACAGTTCACAGTCCACAGTTAACAGTCCACAGTTCACTGTTCACAAATCACAGTTCACAGTTCACAGTCTTCATTTCACACTTCACTCTTCACAGTTCACAGTTCACTGTTCACAGTTTACAGTTCTCAGTTTACAGTTCTCAGTTCACAGTTGACAGTTGACAGTTGACAGTTGACAGTTGACAGTTCACACTTCACAGTTCACAGTTCACAGTCCACAGTTCACTGTTCACAGATCAGAGTTCACAGTTCACAGTTCGCAGTTCACAGTTCACAGTCTTCATTTCACAATTCACAGTTCGCAGTTCACAGTTCACAGATCACAGATCACAGATCACAGATCACAGATCGCAGTTCACAGTTCACAGTTCACAGTTCACAGTTCACAGTTTACAGTTCTCAGTTCACAGTTCACAGTTCACAGTTCACAGTCCACAGTTCACTGTTCACAATTCACAGATCACAGTTCACAGTTCACAGTCATCATTTCACACTTCACACTTCACAGTGCACAGTGCACAGTTCACAGTCCACAGTTAACAGTCCACAGTTCACTGTTCACAAATCACAGTTCACAGTTCACAGTCTTCATTTCACACTTCACTCTTCACAGTGCACAGTTCACAGTCCACAGTTAACAGTCCACAGTTCACTGTTCACAAATCACAGTTCACAGTTCACAGTCTTCATTTCACACTTCACTCTTCACAGTTCACAGTTCACTGTTCACAGTTTACAGTTCTCAGTTTACAGTTCTCAGTTCACAGTTGACAGTTGACAGTTGACAGTTGACAGTTCACACTTCACAGTTCACAGTTCACAGTCCACAGTTCACTGTTCACAGATCAGAGTTCACAGTTCACAGTTCGCAGTTCACAGTTCACAGTCTTCATTTCACAATTCACAGTTCGCAGTTCACAGTTCACAGATCACAGATCACAGATCACAGATCACAGATCGCAGTTCACAGTTCACAGTTCACAGTTCACAGTTCACAGTTTACAGTTCTCAGTTCACAGTTCACAGTTCACAGTTCACAGTTCACAGTTCACAGTCCACAGTTCACAGTTCACAGTTCTCAGTTCACAGATCACAGTTCACAGTCTTCATTTCACTGTTCACAGTTCACAGTTCCCCGTTCACAGTATTCATTTCACACTTCACAGTTCACAGTTCACAGTTGACAGTTCACAGTCCACAGTTCACTATTCACAGTTCACAGTTCTCAGTTCACAGATCACAGTTGACAGTCTTCATTTCACACTTAACAGTTCGCAGTTCACAGTTCACAGATCACAGTTCACAGTTCACAGTTCACAGTTCACAGTTCACAGTCCACAGATCACAGTTCACAGTTCACAGTTCACAGTTCTCAGTTCACAGATCACAGTTCACAGTTCACAGTTCACAGTTCACAGATCACTGTTCACAGTTTACAGTTCTCAGTTTACAGTTCTCAGTTCACAGTTGACAGTTCACAGTTGACAGTTCACAGATCACAGTTCACAGTTCACAGTTCACAGTTCACAGTTCACAGTTCACAGTTCACAGTTTACAGTTCTCAGTTCACAGTTCACAGTTCACAGTTCACAGTCCACAGTTCACAGTTCACAGTTCTCAGTTCACAGATCACAGTTCACAGTTGTCATTTCACAGTTCACAGTTCACATTTCGCAGTTCACAGTTGACAGTCCACAGTTCACAGTTCACAGTTCACAGTTTACAGTTCACAGTTCACAGTTCACAGTTCACAGTCCACAGTTCACAGTTCACAGTTCTCAGTTCACAGATCACAGTTCACAGTCTTCATTTCACAGTTCACAATTCACAGATCACAGTTCACAGTTCACAGTCATCATTTCACACTTCACACTTCACAGTGCACAGTGCACAGTTCACAGTCCACAGTTAACAGTCCACAGTTCACTGTTCACAAATCACAGTTGACAGTTCACAGTCTTCATTTCACACTTCACTCTTCACAGTGCACAGTTCACAGTCCACAGTTAACAGTCCACAGTTCACTGTTCACAAATCACAGTTCACAGTTCACAGTCTTCATTTCACACTTCACTCTTCACAGTTCACAGTTCACTGTTCACAGTTTACAGTTCTCAGTTTACAGTTCTCAGTTCACAGTTGACAGTTGACAGTTGACAGTTGACAGTTCACACTTCACAGTTCACAGTTCACAGTCCACAGTTCACTGTTCACAGATCAGAGTTCACAGTTCACAGTTCGCAGTTCACAGTTCACAGTCTTCATTTCACAATTCACAGTTCGCAGTTCACAGTTCACAGATCACAGATCACAGATCACAGATCACAGATCGCAGTTCACAGTTCACAGTTCACAGTTCACAGTTCACAGTTTACAGTTCTCAGTTCACAGTTCACAGTTCACAGTTCACAGTTTACAGTTCTCAGTTTACAGTTCTCAGTTCACAGTTGACAGTTGACAGTTGACAGTTGACAGTTCACACTTCACAGTTCACAGTTCACAGTCCACAGTTCACTGTTCACAGATCAGAGTTCACAGTTCACAGTTCGCAGTTCACAGTTCACAGTCTTCATTTCACAATTCACAGTTCGCAGTTCACAGTTCACAGATCACAGATCACAGATCACAGATCACAGATCGCAGTTCACAGTTCACAGTTCACAGTTCACAGTTCACAGTTTACAGTTCTCAGTTCACAGTTCACAGTTCACAGTTCACAGTTCACAGTTCACAGTTCACAGTCCACAGTTCACAGTTCACAGTTCTCAGTTCACAGATCACAGTTCACAGTCTTCATTTCACTGTTCACAGTTCACAGTTCCCCGTTCACAGTATTCATTTCACACTTCACAGTTCACAGTTCACAGTTGACAGTTCACAGTCCACAGTTCACTATTCACAGTTCACAGTTCTCAGTTCACAGATCACAGTTGACAGTCTTCATTTCACACTTAACAGTTCGCAGTTCACAGTTCACAGATCACAGTTCACAGTTCACAGTTCACAGTTCACAGTCCACAGATCACAGTTCACAGTTCACAGTTCACAGTTCTCAGTTCACAGGTCACAGTTCACAGTTCACAGTTCACAGTTCACAGATCACTGTTCACAGTTTACAGTTCTCAGTTTACAGTTCTCAGTTCACAGTTGACAGTTCACAGTTGACAGTTCACAGATCACAGTTCACAGTTCACAGTTCACAGTTCACAGTTCACAGTTCACAGTTCACAGTTTACAGTTCTCAGTTCACAGTTCACAGTTCACAGTTCACAGTCCACAGTTCACAGTTCACAGTTCTCAGTTCACAGATCACAGTTCACAGTTGTCATTTCACAGTTCACAGTTCACATTTCGCAGTTCACAGTTGACAGTCCACAGTTCACAGTTCACAGTTCACAGTTTACAGTTCACAGTTCACAGTTCACAGTTCACAGTCCACAGTTCACAGTTCACAGTTCTCAGTTCACAGATCACAGTTCACAGTCTTCATTTCCCAGTTCACAGTTCACAGTTCCCCGTTCACAGTATTCATTTCACATTTCACAGTTCGCAGTTCACAGTTGACAGTTCACAGATCACAGTTCACAGTTCACAGTTCACAGTTCACAGTTCACAGTTCACAGTTTACAGTTCTCAGTTCACAGTTCACAGTTCACAGTTCACAGTCCACAGTTCACAGTTCACAGTTCTCAGTTCACAGATCACAGTTCACAGTTGTCATTTCACAGTTCACAGTTCACAGTTCCCCGTTCACAGTATTCATTTCACATTTCACAGTTCGCAGTTCACAGTTGACAGTCCACAGTTCACAGTTCACAGTTCACAGTTTACAGTTCTCAGTTCACAGTTCACAGTTCACAGTTCACAGTCCACAGTTCACAGTTCACAGTTCCCCGTTCACAGTATTCATTTCACATTTCACAGTTCGCAATTCACAGTTGACAGTTCACAGTCCACAGTTCACTATTCACAGTTCACAGTTCTCAGTTCACAGATCACAGTTCACAGTCCACAGTTCACTATTCACAGCTCACAGTTCTCAGTTCACAGATCACAGTTCACAGTCTTCATTTCACACTTCACAGTTCGCAGTTCACAGTTCACAGATCACAGTTCACAGTCTTCATTTCACACTTCACAGTTCGCAGTTCACAGATCACAGACCACAGTTCACTGTTCACAGATCACAGTTCACAGTACACAGTCTTCATTTCATACTTCACAGTTGGCAGTTCACAGTTCACAGGTCACATCCCACAGTTCACTGTTCACAGATCACAGTTCACAGTTCACAGTTCACAGTCCACAGATCACAGTTCACAGTCTTCATTTCACAGTTCACAGTTCACAGTTCACAGATCACATCCCACAGTTCACTGTTCACAGATCACATTCACAGTTCACAGTTCACATTTCACAGTCTTCATTTCACACTTCAGTCTTCACAGTGCACAGTTCACAGTCCACAGATCACAGTTCACAGTTCTCAGTTCACAGATCACAGTTCACAGTCTTCATTTCACACTTCACAGTTCGCAGTTCACAGTTCAAAGATCACAGTTCACAGTTCACAGTTCACAGTTCACAGTTCACAGTTCACAGTCCACAGTTCACTATTCACAGCTCACACTTCACAGTTCACAGATCACAGTATTCATTTCACACTTCACAGTTCGCAGTTCACAGTTGACAGTTCACAGTCCACAGTTCACTATTCACAGTTCACAGTTCTCAGTTCACAGTTCACAGTGCACAGTCTTCATTTCACACTTAACAGTTCGCAGTTCACATTTCACAGATCACAGTTCACAGTTCACAGTTCACAGTCCACAGATCACAGTTCACAGTTTTCATTTCACACTTCACATTTCGCAGTTCACAGTTCACAGATCACAGTTCACAGTTTACAGTTCACAGTTCACAGTTCACTGTTCACTGTTCACGGTTTACAGTTCTCAGTTTACAGTTCTCAGTTCACAGTTGACAGTTGACAGTTCACAGTTCACACTTCACAGTTCACAGTTCACAGTCCACAGTTCACTGTTCACAATTCACAATTCACAGATCACAGTTCACAGTTCACAGTCATCATTTCACACTTCACACTTCACAGTGCACAGTGCACAGTTCACAGTCCACAGTTAACAGTCCACATTTCACTGTTCACAAATCACAGTTCACAGTTCACAGTCTTCATTTCACACTTCACTCTTCACAGTGCACAGTTCACAGTCCACAGTTAACAGTCCACAGTTCACTGTTCACAAATCACAGTTCACAGTTCACAGTCTTCATTTCACACTTCACTCTTCACAGTTCACAGTTCACTGTTCACAGTTTACAGTTCTCAGTTTACAGTTCTCAGTTCACAGTTGACAGTTGACAGTTGACAGTTGACAGTTCACACTTCACAGTTCACAGTTCACAGTCCACAGTTCACTGTTCACAGATCAGAGTTCACAGTTCACAGTTCGCAGTTCACAGTTCACAGTCTTCATTTCACAATTCACAGTTCGCAGTTCACAGTTCACAGATCACAGATCACAGATCACAGATCACAGATCGCAGTTCACAGTTCACAGTTCACAGTTCACAGTTCACAGTTCACAGTTTACAGTTCTCAGTTCACAGTTCACAGTTCACAGTTCACAGTTCACAGTTCACAGTTCACAGTCCACAGTTCACAGTTCACAGTTCTCAGTTCACAGATCACAGTTCACAGTCTTCATTTCACTGTTCACAGTTCACAGTTCCCCGTTCACAGTATTCATTTCACACTTCACAGTTCACAGTTCACAGTTGACAGTTCACAGTCCACAGTTCACTATTCACAGTTCACAGTTCTCAGTTCACAGATCACAGTTCACAGTCTTCATTTCACACTTAACAGTTCGCAGTTCACAGTTCACAGATCACAGTTCACAGTTCACAGTTCACAGTTCACAGTCCACAGATCACAGTTCACAGTTCACAGTTCACAGTTCTCAGTTCACAGATCACAGTTCACAGTTCACAGTTCACAGTTCACAGATCACTGTTCACAGTTTACAGTTCTCAGTTTACAGTTCTCAGTTCACAGTTGACAGTTCACAGTTGACAGTTCACAGATCACAGTTCACAGTTCACAGTTCACAGTTCACAGTTCACAGTTCACAGTTTACAGTTCTCAGTTCACAGTTCACAGTTCACAGTTCACAGTCCACAGTTCACAGTTCACAGTTCTCAGTTCACAGATCACAGTTCACAGTTGTCATTTCACAGTTCACAGTTCACATTTCGCAGTTCACAGTTGACAGTCCACAGTTCACAGTTCACAGTTCACAGTTTACAGTTCACAGTTCACAGTTCACAGTTCACAGTCCACAGTTCACAGTTCACAGTTCTCAGTTCACAGATCACAGTTCACAGTCTTCATTTCACAGTTCACAGTTCACAGTTCACAGTTCACAGTTCCCCGTTCACAGTATTCATTTCACATTTCACAGTTCGCAGTTCACAGTTGACAGTTCACAGTCTTCATTTCACACTTCACTCTTCACAGTGCACAGTTCACAGTCCACAGTTTACAGTTCTCAGTTTACAGTTCTCAGTTGACAGTTGACAGTTGACAGTTGACAGTTGACAGTTGACAGTTCACACTTCACAGTTCACAGTTCACAGTTCACAGTTCACAGTTCACAGTTTACAGTTCTCAGTTCACAGTTCACAGTTCACAGTTCACAGTCCACAGTTCACAGTTCACAGTTCTCAGTTCACAGATCACAGTTCACAGTTTTCATTTCACAGTTCACAGTTCACAGTTCCCCGTTCACAGTATTCATTTCACATTTCACATTTCGCAGTTCACAGTTGACAGTCCACAGTTCACAGTTCACAGTCCACAGTTCACAGTTCACAGTTGACAGTTCACAGTTCACAGTTCACAGATCACAGATCACAGTTCACAGTTTACAGTTCACAGTTCACAGTTCACAGTTCACAGTTTACAGTTCTCAGTTCACAGTTCACAGTTCACAGTTCACAGTTCACAGTCCACAGTTCACAGTTCACAGTTCTCAGTTCACAGATCACAGTTCACAGTTTTCATTTCACAGTTCACAGTTCACAGTTCCCCGTTCACAGTATTCATTTCACATTTCACATTTCGCAGTTCACAGTTGACAGTCCACAGTTCACAGTTCACAGTTCACAGTTCACAGTTTACAGTTCACAGTTCACAGTTCACAGTCCACAGTTCACAGTTCACAGTTCTCAGTTCACAGATCACAGTTCACGGTCTTCATTTCACAGTTCACAGTTCACAGTTCACAGTTCCCCGTTCACAGTATGCATTTCACATTTCACAGTTCGCAGTTCACAGTTGACAGTTCACAGTCCACAGTTCACTATTCACAGTTCACTATTCACAGTTCACAGTTCTCAGTTCACAGATCACAGTTCACAGTCTTCAGTTCACACTTCACAGTTCGCAGTTCACAGTCCGCAATTCACAGTTCACAGATCACAGATCACAGTTCACAGTTCACAGTTCACAGTTCACAGTTTACAGTTCTCAGTTCACAGTTGACAGTTCACAGTTCACAGTCTTCATTTCACACTTCAGTCTTCACAGTGCACAGTTTACAGTCCACAGATCACAGTTCACAGTTCTCAGTTCACAGATCACAGTTCACAGTCTTCATTTCACACTTCACAGTTCGGAGTTCACAGTTCACAGTTCACAGTTCCCCGTTCACAGTATGCATTTCACATTTCACAGTTCGCAGTTCACAGTTGACAGTTCACAGTCCACAGTTCACTATTCACAGATCACTGTTCACAGTTTACAGTTCTCAGTTCACAGTTGACAGTTCACAGTTCACAGATCACAGTTCACAGTTTACAGTTCACAGTTCACAGTTCACAGTTCACAGTTCACAGTTCACAGTTTACAGTTCTCAGTTCACAGTTCACAGTTCACAGTTCACAGTCCACAGTTCACAGTTCACAGTTCTCAGTTCACAGATCACAGTTCACAGTTTTCATTTCACAGTTCACAGTTCACAGTTCCCCGTTCACAGTATTCATTTCACATTTCGCATTTCGCAGTTCACAGTTGACAGTCCACAGTTCACAGTTCACAGTTGACAGTTCACAGTTCACAGATCACAGTTCACAGTTTACAGTTCACAGTTCACAGTTCACAGTTCACAGTTCACAGTTTACAGTTCTCAGTTCACAGTTCACAGTTCACAGTTCACAGTTCACAGTCCACAGTTCACAGTTCACAGTTCTCAGTTCACAGATCACAGTTCACAGTTTTCATTTCACAGTTCACAGTTCACAGTTCCCCGTTCACAGTATTCATTTCACATTTCACATTTCGCAGTTCACAGTTGACAGTCCACAGTTCACAGTTCACAGTTCACAGTTTACAGTTCACAGTTCACAGTTCACAGTCCACAGTTCACAGTTCACAGTTCACAGATCACAGATCACAGTTCACAGTTCACAGTTCACAGTTCACAGTTCACAGTTCACAGTTCACAGTTTACAGTTCTCAGTTCACAGTTGACAGTTCACAGTTCACAGTCTTCATTTCACACCTCAGTCTTCACAGTGCACAGTTTACAGTCCACAGATCACAGTTCACAGTTCTCAGTTCACAGATCACAGTTCACAGTCTTCATTTCACACTTCACAGTTCGCAGTTCACAGTTCACAGTTCACAGTTCCCCGTTCACAGTATGCATTTCACATTTCACAGTTCGCAGTTCACAGTTGACAGTTCACAGTCCACAGTTCACTATTCACAGATCACTGTTCACAGTTTACAGTTCTCAGTTTACAGTTCTCAGTTCACAGTTCACAGTTCACAGTTCACAGATCACAGTTCACAGTTTACAGTTCACAGTTCACAGTTCACAGTTCACAGTTCACAGTTTACAGTTCTCAGTTCACAGTTCACAGTTCACAGTTCACAGTCCACAGTTCACAGTTCACAGTTCTCAGTTCACAGATCACAGTTCACAGTTTTCATTTCACAGTTCACAGTTCACAGTTCCCCGTTCACAGTATTCATTTCACATTTCACATTTCGCAGTTCACAGTTGACAGTCCACAGTTCACAGTTCACAGTTGACAGTTCACAGTTCACAGATCACAGTTCACAGTTTACAGTTCACAGTTCACAGTTCACAGTTCACAGTTTACAGTTCTCAGTTCACAGTTCACAGTTCACAGTTCACAGTTCACAGTTCACAGTCCACAGTTCACAGTTCACAGTTCTCAGTTCACAGATCACAGTTCACAGTTTTCATTTCACAGTTCACAGTTCACAGTTCCCCGTTCACAGTATTCATTTCACATTTCACATTTCGCAGTTCACAGTTGACAGTCCACAGTTCACAGTTCACAGTTCACAGTTTACAGTTCACAGTTCACAGTTCACAGTCCACAGTTCACAGTTCACAGTTCTCAGTTCACAGATCACAGTTCACAGTCTTCATTTCACAGTTCACAGTTCACAGTTCACAGTTCCCCGTTCACAGTATGCATTTCACATTTCACAGTTCGCAGTTCACAGTTGACAGTTCACAGTCCACAGTTCACTATTCACAGTTCACTATTCACAGTTCACAGTTCTCAGTTCACAGATCACAGTTCACAGTCTTCAGTTCACACTTCACAGTTCGCAGTTCACAGACCGCAATTCACAGTTCACAGATCACAGATCACAGTTCACAGTTCACAGTTCACAGTTCACAGTTTACAGTTCTCAGTTCACAGTTGACAGTTCACAGTTCACAGTCTTCATTTCACACTTCAGTCTTCACAGTGCACAGTTTACAGTCCACAGATCACAGTTCACAGTTCACAGTTCTCAGTTCACAGATCACAGTTCACAGTCTTCATTTCACACTTCACAGTTCGCAGTTCACAGTTCACAGATCACAGTTCACAGATTACAGTTCACAGTTGACAGTTCACAGTACACACTTCACAGTTCACAGTCCACAGTTCACTGTTCACAATTCACAGTTCACAGTTCACAGTCCACAGTTCACTATTCACAGCTCACAGTTCTCAGTGCACAGTTCACAGTTCACAGTCTTCATTTCACACTTCACAGTTCGCAGTTCACAGTTCACAGATCACAGTTCACAGTTCACACTTCACAGTTCACAGATCACAGTTCTCAGTTCACAGATCACAGTTCACAGTCTTCATTTCACAGTTCACAGTTCACAGTTCACAGATCACAGACCACAGTTCACTGTTCACAGATCACAGTTCACAGTACACAGTCTTCATTTCATACTTCACAGTTCGCAGTTCACAGTTCACAGTTCACAGGTCACAGTTCACAGATCACAGTCCACAGTTCACTATTCACAGCTCACAGTTCTCAGTTCACAGATCACAGTTCACAGTCTTCATTTCACACTTCACAGTTCGCAGTTCACAGTTCACAGATCACAGTTCACAGTTCACAGTTCAAACTTCACAGTTCACAGATCACAGTTCACAGTTCACAGTTCACAGTTCCCAGTTCGCAGGTCACAGTTCACATTTCACAATTCACTGTCTTCATTTCATACTTCACAGTTCGCAGTTCACAGTTCACAGGTCACAGTTCACAGCCCACTATTCACAGTTCACAGTTCTCAGTTCACAGATCACAATTCACAGACTTCATTTCACAATTCAGTTTTCACAGTTCACAGTTCACAGTTCACAGTTCACAGTTCACAGATCACAGTTCACAGTCTTCATTTCACACTTCAGTCTTCACAGATCACAGATCACAGTTCACAGTCTTCATTTCACAGTTCACAGATCACAGTTCACAGATCACAGACCACAGTTCACAGTTCACAGTTCACAGTTCTCAGTTCACAGATCACAGTTCACAGTCTTCATTTCACAGTTCACAGTTCACAGTTCACAGATCACAGACCACAGTTCACTGTTCACAGATCACAGTTCACAGTACACAGTCTTCATTTCATACTTCACAGTTCGCAGTTCACAGTTCACAGTTCACAGGTCACAGTTCACAGTCCACTGCTCACAGTTCACAGTTCTCAGTTCACAGATCACAGTTCACAGACTTCATTTCACAATCCAGTTTTCACAGTTCACAGTTCACAGTTCTCAGTTCACAGATCACAGTTCACAGTCTTCATTTCACAGTTCACAGTTCACAGTTCACAGTTCACAGTTCACAGATCACAGACCACAGTTCACTGTTCACAGATCACAGTTCACAGTTCACAGTTCACATTTCACAGTCTTCATTTCACACTTCAGTCATCACAGTGCACAGTTCACAGTCCACAGATCACAGTTCACAGTTCTCAGTTCACAGATCACAGTTCACAGCCTTCTTTTCACACTTCACAGTTAGCAGTTCACAGTTCAAAGATCACAGTTCACAGTTCACAGTTCACAGTTCACAGTCCACAGTTCACTATTCACAGCTCACAGTTCTCAGTTCACAGATCACAGTTCACAGTCTTCATTTCACACTTCACAGTTCGCAGTTCACAGTTCACAGATCACAGTTCACAGTTCACAGTTCCACTTCACAGTTCACAGATCCCAGTTCACAGTTCACAGTTCACAAATCCCAGTTCGCAGGTCACAGTTCACATTTCACAGTTCACTGTCTTCATTTCAAACTTCACAGTTCGCAGTTCACAGTTCAGAGGTCACAGTTCACAGCCCACTCTTCACAGTTCACATTTCTCAGTTCACAGATCACAATTCACAGACTTCATTTCACAATTCAGTTTTCACAGTTCACAGTTCACAGATCACAGTTCACAGTCTTCATTTCACACTTCAGTCTTCACAGGGCACAGTTCACAGTTCACAGATCACAGTTCACAGTCTTCATTTCACAGTTCACAGATCACAGTTCACAGATCACAGACCACAGTTCACAGTTCACAGTTCACAGATCACTGTTCACAGTTTACAGTTCTCAGTTTACAGTTCTCAGTTCACAGTTGACAGTTCACAGTTGACAGTTCACAGATCACAGTTCACAGTTCACAGTTCACAGTTCACAGTTCACAGTTTACAGTTCTCAGTTCACAGTTCACAGTTCACAGTTCACAGTCCACAGTTCACAGTTCACAGTTCTCAGTTCACAGATCACAGTTCACAGTTGTCATTTCACAGTTCACAGTTCACAGTTCCCTGTTCACAGTATTCATTTCACATTTCACAGTTCGCAGTTCACAGTTGACAGTCCACAGTTCACAGTTCACAGTTCACAGTTCACAGTTTACAGTTCTCAGTTCACAGTTCACAGTTCACAGTTCACAGTCCACAGTTCACAGTTCACAGTTCCCCGTTCACAGTATTCATTTCACATTTCACAGTTCGCAATTCACAGTTGACAGTTCACAGTCCACAGTTCACTATTCACAGTTCACAGTTCTCAGTTCACAGATCACAGTTCACAGTCCACAGTTCACTATTCACAGCTCACAGTTCTCAGTTCACAGATCACAGTTCACAGTCTTCATTTCACACTTCACAGTTCGCAGTTCACAGTTCACAGATCACAGTTCACAGTCTTCATTTCACACTTCACAGTTCGCAGTTCACAGATCACAGACCACAGTTCACTGTTCACAGATCACAGTTCACAGTACACAGTCTTCATTTCATACTTCACAGTTGGCAGTTCACAGTTCACAGGTCACATCCCACAGTTCACTGTTCACAGATCACAGTTCACAGTTCACAGTTCACAGTCCACAGATCACAGTTCACAGTCTTCATTTCACAGTTCACAGTTCACAGTTCACAGATCACATCCCACAGTTCACTGTTCACAGATCACAGTTCACAGTTCACAGTTCACAGTTCACAGTTCACATTTCACAGTCTTCATTTCACACTTCAGTCTTCACAGTGCACAGTTCACAGTCCACAGATCACAGTTCACAGTTCTCAGTTCACAGATCACAGTTCACAGTCTTCATTTCACACTTCACAGTTCGCAGTTCACAGTTCAAAGATCACAGTTCACAGTTCACAGTTCACAGTCCACAGTTCACTATTCACAGCTCACACTTCACAGTTCACAGATCACAGTATTCATTTCACACTTCACAGTTCGCAGTTCACAGTTGACAGTTCACAGTCCACAGTTCACTATTCACAGTTCACAGTTCTCAGTTCACAGATCACAGTGCACAGTCTTCATTTCACACTTAACAGTTCGCAGTTCACATTTCACAGATCACAGTTCACAGTTCACAGTTCACAGTCCACAGATCACAGTTCACAGTCTTCATTTCACACTTCACATTTCGCAGTTCACGGTTCACAGATCACAGTTCACAGTTTACAGTTCACAGTTCACTGTTCACGGTTTACAGTTCTCAGTTTACAGTTCTCAGTTCACAGTTGACAGTTCACAGTTCACAGTTCACACTTCACAGTTCACAGTTCACAGTCCACAGTTCACTGTTCACAATTCACAGATCACAGTTCACAGTTCACAGTCATCATTTCACACTTCACACTTCACAGTGCACAGTGCACAGTTCACAGTCCACAGTTAACAGTCCACAGTTCACTGTTCACAAATCACAGTTCACAGTTCACAGTCTTCATTTCACACTTCACTCTTCACAGTGCACAGTTCACAGTCCACAGTTCACAGTCCACAGTTCACAGTTCACAGTTCACAGTTCACAGTTTACAGTTCTCAGTTCACAGTTCACAGTTCACAGTTCACAGTCCACAGTTCACAGTTCACAGTTCTCAGTTCACAGATCACAGTTCACAGTTGTCATTTCACAGTTCACAGTTCACAGTTCCCCGTTCACAGTATTCATTTCACATTTCACAGTTCGCAGTTCACAGTTGACAGTCCACAGTTCACAGTTCACAGATCACAGTTCTCAGTTCACAGATCACAGTTCACAGTCTTCATTTCACAGTTCACAGTTCACAGTTCACAGATCACAGACCACAGTTCACTGTTCACAGATCACAGTTCACAGTACACAGTCTTCATTTCATACTTCACAGTTCGCAGTTCACAGTTCACAGTTCACAGGTCACAGTTCACAGATCACAGTCCACAGTTCACTATTCACAGCTCACAGTTCTCAGTTCACAGATCACAGTTCACAGTCTTCATTTCACACGTCACAGTTCGCAGTTCACAGTTTACAGATCACAGTTCACAGTTCACAGTTCAAACTTCACAGTTCACAGATCACAGTTCACAGTTCACAGTTCACAGTTCCCAGTTCGCAGGTCACAGTTCACATTTCACAATTCACTGTCTTCATTTCATACTTCACAGTTCGCAGTTCACAGTTCACAGGTCACAGTTCACAGCCCACTATTCACAGTTCACAGTTCTCAGTTCACAGATCACAATTCACAGACTTCATTTCACAATTCAGTTTTCACAGTTCACAGTTCACAGTTCACAGTTCACAGTTCACAGATCACAGTTCACAGTCTTCATTTCACACTTCAGTCTTCACAGATCACAGATCACAGTTCACAGTCTTCATTTCACAGTTCACAGATCACAGTTCACAGATCACAGACCACAGTTCACAGTTCACAGTTCACAGTTCTCAGTTCACAGATCACAGTTCACAGTCTTCATTTCACAGTTCACAGTTCACAGTTCACAGATCACAGACCACAGTTCACTGTTCACAGATCACAGTTCACAGTACACAGTCTTCATTTCATACTTCACAGTTCGCAGTTCACAGTTCACAGTTCACAGGTCACAGTTCACAGTCCACTGCTCACAGTTCACAGTTCTCAGTTCACAGATCACAGTTCACAGACTTCATTTCACAATCCAGTTTTCACAGTTCACAGTTCACAGTTCTCAGTTCACAGATCACAGTTCACAGTCTTCATTTCACAGTTCACAGTTCACAGTTCACAGTTCACAGTTCACAGATCACAGACCACAGTTCACTGTTCACAGATCACAGTTCACAGTTCACAGTTCACATTTCACAGTCTTCATTTCACACTTCAGTCATCACAGTGCACAGTTCACAGTCCACAGATCACAGTTCACAGTTCTCAGTTCACAGATCACAGTTCACAGCCTTCTTTTCACACTTCACAGTTAGCAGTTCACAGTTCAAAGATCACAGTTCACAGTTCACAGTTCACAGTTCACAGTCCACAGTTCACTATTCACAGCTCACAGTTCTCAGTTCACAGATCACAGTTCACAGTCTTCATTTCACACTTCACAGTTCGCAGTTCACAGTTCACAGATCACAGTTCACAGTTCACAGTTCCACTTCACAGTTCACAGATCCCAGTTCACAGTTCACAGTTCACAAATCCCAGTTCGCAGGTCACAGTTCACATTTCACAGTTCACTGTCTTCATTTCAAACTTCACAGTTCGCAGTTCACAGTTCAGAGGTCACAGTTCACAGCCCACTCTTCACAGTTCACATTTCTCAGTTCACAGATCACAATTCACAGACTTCATTTCACAATTCAGTTTTCACAGTTCACAGTTCACAGATCACAGTTCACAGTCTTCATTTCACACTTCAGTCTTCACAGGGCACAGTTCACAGTTCACAGATCACAGTTCACAGTCTTCATTTCACAGTTCACAGATCACAGTTCACAGATCACAGACCACAGTTCACAGTTCACAGTTCACAGATCACTGTTCACAGTTTACAGTTCTCAGTTTACAGTTCTCAGTTCACAGTTGACAGTTCACAGTTGACAGTTCACAGATCACAGTTCACAGTTCACAGTTCACAGTTCACAGTTCACAGTTTACAGTTCTCAGTTCACAGTTCACAGGTCACAGTTCACAGTCCACTGCTCACAGTTCACAGTTCTCAGTTCACAGATCACAGTTCACAGACTTCATTTCACAATCCAGTTTTCACAGTTCACAGTTCACAGTTCTCAGTTCACAGATCACAGTTCACAGTCTTCATTTCACAGTTCACAGTTCACAGTTCACAGTTCACAGTTCACAGATCACAGACCACAGTTCACTGTTCACAGATCACAGTTCACAGTTCACAGTTCACATTTCACAGTCTTCATTTCACACTTCAGTCATCACAGTGCACAGTTCACAGTCCACAGATCACAGTTCACAGTTCTCAGTTCACAGATCACAGTTCACAGCCTTCTTTTCACACTTCACAGTTAGCAGTTCACAGTTCAAAGATCACAGTTCACAGTTCACAGTTCACAGTTCACAGTCCACAGTTCACTATTCACAGCTCACAGTTCTCAGTTCACAGATCACAGTTCACAGTCTTCATTTCACACTTCACAGTTCGCAGTTCACAGTTCACAGATCACAGTTCACAGTTCACAGTTCCACTTCACAGTTCACAGATCCCAGTTCACAGTTCACAGTTCACAAATCCCAGTTCGCAGGTCACAGTTCACATTTCACAGTTCACTGTCTTCATTTCAAACTTCACAGTTCGCAGTTCACAGTTCAGAGGTCACAGTTCACAGCCCACTCTTCACAGTTCACATTTCTCAGTTCACAGATCACAATTCACAGACTTCATTTCACAATTCAGTTTTCACAGTTCACAGTTCACAGATCACAGTTCACAGTCTTCATTTCACACTTCAGTCTTCACAGGGCACAGTTCACAGTTCACAGATCACAGTTCACAGTCTTCATTTCACAGTTCACAGATCACAGTTCACAGATCACAGACCACAGTTCACAGTTCACAGTTCACAGATCACTGTTCACAGTTTACAGTTCTCAGTTTACAGTTCTCAGTTCACAGTTGACAGTTCACAGTTGACAGTTCACAGATCACAGTTCACAGTTCACAGTTCACAGTTCACAGTTCACAGTTTACAGTTCTCAGTTCACAGTTCACAGTTCACAGTTCACAGTCCACAGTTCACAGTTCACAGTTCTCAGTTCACAGATCACAGTTCACAGTTGTCATTTCACAGTTCACAGTTCACAGTTCCCTGTTCACAGTATTCATTTCACATTTCACAGTTCGCAGTTCACAGTTGACAGTCCACAGTTCACAGTTCACAGTTCACAGTTCACAGTTTACAGTTCTCAGTTCACAGTTCACAGTTCACAGTTCACAGTCCACAGTTCACAGTTCACAGTTCCCCGTTCACAGTATTCATTTCACATTTCACAGTTCGCAATTCACAGTTGACAGTTCACAGTCCACAGTTCACTATTCACAGTTCACAGTTCTCAGTTCACAGATCACAGTTCACAGTCCACAGTTCACTATTCACAGCTCACAGTTCTCAGTTCACAGATCACAGTTCACAGTCTTCATTTCACACTTCACAGTTCGCAGTTCACAGTTCACAGATCACAGTTCACAGTCTTCATTTCACACTTCACAGTTCGCAGTTCACAGATCACAGACCACAGTTCACTGTTCACAGATCACAGTTCACAGTACACAGTCTTCATTTCATACTTCACAGTTGGCAGTTCACAGTTCACAGGTCACATCCCACAGTTCACTGTTCACAGATCACAGTTCACAGTTCACAGTTCACAGTCCACAGATCACAGTTCACAGTCTTCATTTCACAGTTCACAGTTCACAGTTCACAGATCACATCCCACAGTTCACTGTTCACAGATCACAGTTCACAGTTCACAGTTCACAGTTCACAGTTCACATTTCACAGTCTTCATTTCACACTTCAGTCTTCACAGTGCACAGTTCACAGTCCACAGATCACAGTTCACAGTTCTCAGTTCACAGATCACAGTTCACAGTCTTCATTTCACACTTCACAGTTCGCAGTTCACAGTTCAAAGATCACAGTTCACAGTTCACAGTTCACAGTCCACAGTTCACTATTCACAGCTCACACTTCACAGTTCACAGATCACAGTATTCATTTCACACTTCACAGTTCGCAGTTCACAGTTGACAGTTCACAGTCCACAGTTCACTATTCACAGTTCACAGTTCTCAGTTCACAGATCACAGTGCACAGTCTTCATTTCACACTTAACAGTTCGCAGTTCACATTTCACAGATCACAGTTCACAGTTCACAGTTCACAGTCCACAGATCACAGTTCACAGTCTTCATTTCACACTTCACATTTCGCAGTTCACGGTTCACAGATCACAGTTCACAGTTTACAGTTCACAGTTCACTGTTCACGGTTTACAGTTCTCAGTTTACAGTTCTCAGTTCACAGTTGACAGTTCACAGTTCACAGTTCACACTTCACAGTTCACAGTTCACAGTCCACAGTTCACTGTTCACAATTCACAGATCACAGTTCACAGTTCACAGTCATCATTTCACACTTCACACTTCACAGTGCACAGTGCACAGTTCACAGTCCACAGTTAACAGTCCACAGTTCACTGTTCACAAATCACAGTTCACAGTTCACAGTCTTCATTTCACACTTCACTCTTCACAGTGCACAGTTCACAGTCCACAGTTCACAGTCCACAGTTCACAGTTCACAGTTCACAGTTCACAGTTCACAGTTTACAGTTCTCAGTTCACAGTTCACAGTTCACAGTTCACAGTCCACAGTTCACAGTTCACAGTTCTCAGTTCACAGATCACAGTTCACAGTTGTCATTTCACAGTTCACAGTTCACAGTTCCCCGTTCACAGTATTCATTTCACATTTCACAGTTCGCAGTTCACAGTTGACAGTCCACAGTTCACAGTTCACAGTCCACAGTTCACAGTTCACAGTTCTCAGTTCACAGATCACAGTTCACAGTCTTCATTTCACAGTTATCAGTTCACAGTTCACAGTTCACAGTTCACAGTTCACAGTTCCCCGTTCACAGTATTCATTTCAGATTTCACAGTTCGCAATTCACAGTTGACAGTTCACAGTCCACAGTTCACTATTCACAGTTCACAGTTCTCAGTTCACAGATCACAGTTCACAGTCCACAGTTCACTATTCACAGCTCACAGTTCTCAGTTCACAGATCACAGTTCACAGTCTTCATTTCACACTTCACAGTTCGCAGTTCACAGTTCACAGATCACAGTTCACAGTCTTCATTTCACACTTCACAGTTCGCAGTTCACAGATCACAGACCACAGTTCACTGTTCACAGATCACAGTTCACAGTACACAGTCTTCATTTCATACTTCACAGTTGGCAGTTCACAGTTCACAGGTCACAGTTCACAGTCCACTGTTCACAGTTCACAGTTCTCAGTTCACAGATCACAGTTCACAGACTTCATTTCACAATTCAGTTTTCACAGTTCACAGTTCACAGTTCTCAGTTCACAGATCACAGTTCACAGTCTTCATTTCACAGTTCACAGTTCACAGTTCACAGATCACAGACCACAGTTCACTGTTCACAGATCACAGTTCACAGTTCACAGTTCACATTTCACAGTCTTCATTTCACACTTCAGTCTTCACAGTGCACAGTTCACAGTCCACAGATCACAGTTCACAGTTCTCAGTTCACAGATCACAGTTCACAGTCTTCATTTCACACTTCACAGTTCGCAGTTCACAGTTCAAAGATCACAGTTCACAGTTCACAGTTCACAGTTCACAGTTCCCAGTTCGCAGGTCACAGTTCACATTTCACAGTTCACTGTCTTCATTTCAAACTTCACAGTTCGCAGTTCACAGTTCAGAGGTCACAGTTCACAGCCCAGTCTTCACAGTTCACAGTTCTCAGTTCACAGATCACAATTCACAGACTTCATTTCACAATTCAGTTTTCACAGTTCACAGTTCACAGATCACAGTTCACAGATCACAGTTCACAGTCTTCATTTCACAGTTCACAGATCACAGTTCACAGATCACAGTTCACAGTCTTCATTTCACAGTTCACAGATCACAGTTCACAGATCACAGACCACAGTTCACAGTTCACAGTTCACAGTTCTCAGTTCACAGATCACAGTTCACAGTCTTCATTTCACAGTTCACAGTTCACAGTTCACAGATCACAGACCACAGTTCACTGTTCACAGATCACAGTTCACAGTACACAGTCTTCATTTCATACTTCACAGTTCGCAGTTCACAGTTCACAGTTCACAGGTCACAGTTCACAGTCCACTGCTCACAGTTCACAGTTCTCAGTTCACAGATCACAGTTCACAGACTTCATTTCACAATTCAGTTTTCACAGTTCACAGTTCACAGTTCACATTTCACAGTCTTCATTTCACACTTCAGTCATCACAGTGCACAGTTCACAGTCCACAGATCACAGTTCACAGTTCTCAGTTCACAGATCACAGTTCACAGCCTTCATTTCACACTTCACAGTTAGCAGTTCACAGTTCAAAGATCACAGTTCACAGTTCACAGTTCACAGTTCACAGTCCACAGTTCACTATTCACAGCTCACAGTTTTCAGTTCACAGATCACAGTTCACAGTCTTCATTTCACACTTCACAGTTCGCAGTTCACAGTTCACAGTTCACAGTCCACAGTTCACAGTTCACAGTTCTCAGTTCACAGATCACAGTTCACAGTTCACAGTTCACAGTTCACAGATCACTGTTCACAGTTTACAGTTCTCAGTTTACAGTTCTCAGTTCACAGTTGACAGTTCACAGTTGACAGTTCACAGATCACAGTTCACAGTTCACAGTTCACAGTTCACAGTTCACAGTTCACAGTTTACAGTTCTCAGTTCACAGTTCACAGTTCACAGTTCACAGTCCACAGTTCACAGTTCACAGTTCTCAGTTCACAGATCACAGTTCACAGTTGTCATTTCACAGTTCACAGTTCACAGTTCCCCGTTCACAGTATTCATTTCACATTTCACAGTTCGCAGTTCACAGTTGACAGTCCACAGTTCACAGTTCACAGTTCACAGTTTACAGTTCTCAGTTCACAGTTCACAGTTCACAGTTCACAGTTCACAGTCCACAGTTCACTATTCACAGCTCACAGTTCTCAGTTCACAGATCACAGTTCACAGTCTTCATTTCACACTTCACAGTTCGCAGTTCACAGTTCACAGATCACAGTTCACAGTCTTCATTTCACACTTCACAGTTCGCAGTTCACAGATCACAGACCACAGTTCACTGTTCACAGATCACAGTTCACAGTACACAGTCTTCATTTCATACTTCACAGTTGGCAGTTCACAGTTCACAGGTCACATCCCACAGTTCACTGTTCACAGATCACAGTTCACAGTTCACAGTTCACAGTCCACAGATCACAGTTCACAGTCTTCATTTCACAGTTCACAGTTCACAGTTCACAGATCACATCCCACAGTTCACTGTTCACAGATCACAGTTCACAGTTCACAGTTCACATTTCACAGTCTTCATTTCACACTTCAGTCTTCACAGTGCACAGTTCACAGTCCACAGATCACAGTTCACAGTTCTCAGTTCACAGATCACAGTTCACAGTCTTCATTTCACACTTCATAGTTCGCAGTTCACAGTTCAAAGATCACAGTTCACAGTTCACAGTTCACAGTTCACAGTTCACAGTTCACAGTCCACAGTTCACTATTCACAGCTCACACTTCACAGTTCACAGATCACAGTATTCATTTCACACTTCACAGTTCGCAGTTCACAGTTGACAGTTCACAGTCCACAGTTCACTATTCACAGTTCACAGTTCTCAGTTCACAGTTCACAGTGCACAGTCTTCATTTCACACTTAACAGTTCGCAGTTCACATTTCACAGATCACAGTTCACAGTTCACAGTTCACAGTCCACAGATCACAGTTCACAGTTTTCATTTCACACTTCACATTTCGCAGTTCACAGTTCACAGATCACAGTTCACAGTTTACAGTTCACAGTTCACTGTTCACGGTTTACAGTTCACAGATCACAGTCCACAGTTAACAGTCCACAGTTCACTGTTCACAAATCACAGTTCACAGTTCACAGTCTTCATTTCACACTTCACTCTTCACAGTGCACAGTTCACAGTCCACAGTTAACAGTCCACAGTTCACTGTTCACAAATCACAGTTCACAGTTCACAGTCTTCATTTCACACTTCACTCTTCACAGTTCACAGTTCACTGTTCACAGTTTACAGTTCTCAGTTTACAGTTCTCAGTTCACAGTTGACAGTTGACAGTTGACAGTTGACAGTTCACACTTCACAGTTCACAGTTCACAGTCCACAGTTCACTGTTCACAGTTCACAGTTCACAGTTCACAGTTCACAGTTCACAGTCCACAGTTCACTATTCACAGCTCACACTTCACAGTTCACAGATCACAGTATTCATTTCACACTTCACAGTTCGCAGTTCACAGTTGACAGTTCACAGTCCACAGTTCACTATTCACAGTTCACAGTTCTCAGTTCACAGTTCACAGTGCACAGTCTTCATTTCACACTTAACAGTTCGCAGTTCACATTTCTCAGTTCACAGTTGACAGTTGACAGTTCACAGTTCACACTTCACAGTTCACAGTTCACAGTCCACAGTTCACTGTTCACAATTCACAGATCACAGTTCACAGTTCACAGTCATCATTTCACACTTCACACTTCACAGTGCACAGTGCACAGTTCACAGTCCACAGTTAACAGTCCACAGTTCACTGTTCACAAATCACAGTTCACAGTTCACAGTCTTCATTTCACACTTCACTCTTCACAGTGCACAGTTCACAGTCCACAGTTAACAGTCCACAGTTCACTGTTCACAAATCACAGTTCACAGTTCACAGTCTTCATTTCACACTTCACTCTTCACAGTTCACAGTTCACTGTTCACAGTTTACAGTTCTCAGTTTACAGTTCTCAGTTCACAGTTGACAGTTGACAGTTGACAGTTGACAGTTCACACTTCACAGTTCACAGTTCACAGTCCACAGTTCACTGTTCACAGATCAGAGTTCACAGTTCACAGTTCGCAGTTCACAGTTCACAGTTCACAGTTCACAGTTCACAGTTTACAGTTCTCAGTTCACAGTTCACAGTTCACAGTTCACAGTTCACAGTTCACAGTTCACAGGCCACAGTTCACAGTTCACAGTTCTCAGTTCACAGATCACAGTTCACAGTCTTCATTTCACTGTTCACAGTTCACAGTTCCCCGTTCACAGTATTCATTTCACACTTCACAGTTCACAGTTCACAGTTGACAGTTCACAGTCCACAGTTCACTATTCACAGTTCACAGTTCTCAGTTCACAGATCACAGTTCACAGTCTTCATTTCACACTTAACAGTTCGCAGTTCACAGTTCACAGATCACAGTTCACAGTTCACAGTTCACAGTTCACAGTCCACAGATCACAGTTCACAGTTCACAGTTCACAGTTCTCAGTTCACAGATCACAGTTCACAGTTCACAGTTCACAGTTCACAGTTCACAGATCACTGTTCACAGTTTACAGTTCTCAGTTTACAGTTCTCAGTTCACAGTTGACAGTTCACAGTTGACAGTTCACAGATCACAGTTCACAGTTCACAGTTCACAGTTCACAGTTCACAGTTCACAGTTTACAGTTCACAGTTCACAGTCCACAGTTCACAGTTCACAGTTCTCAGTTCACAGATCACAGTTCACAGTTGTCATTTCACAGTTCACAGTTCACATTTCGCAGTTCACAGTTGACAGTCCACAGTTCACAGTTCACAGTTCACAGTTTACAGTTCACAGTTCACAGTTCACAGTTCACAGTTCACAGTCCACAGTTCACAGTTCACAGTTCTCAGTTCACAGATCACAGTTCACAGTCTTCATTTCACAGTTCACAGTTCACAGTTCACAGTTCACAGTTCCCCGTTCACAGTATTCATTTCACATTTCACAGTTCGCAGTTCACAGTTCACAGTTCACAGTCTTCATTTCACACTTCACTCTTCACAGTGCACAGTTCACAGTCCACAGTTCACAGTCCACAGTTAACAGTCCACAGTTCACTGTTCACAAATCACAGTTCACAGTTCACAGTCTTCATTTCACACTTCACTCTTCACAGTTCACAGTTCACTGTTCACAGTTTACAGTTCTCAGTTTACAGTTCTCAGTTGAGAGTTGACAGTTGACAGTTGACAGTTGACAGTTGACAGTTCACACTTCACAGTTCACAGTTCACAGTCCACAGTTCACTGTTCACAGATCAGAGTTCACAGATCACTGTTCACAGTTTACAGTTCTCAGTTTACAGTTCTCAGTTCACAGTTGACAGTTCACAGTTCACAGATCACAGTTCACAGTTTACAGTTCACAGTTCACAGTTCACAGTTCACAGTTCACAGTTTACAGTTCTCAGTTCACAGTTCACAGTTCACAGTTCACAGTTCACAGTTCACAGTTCTCAGTTCACAGATCACAGTTCACAGTTTTCATTTCACAGTTCACAGTTCACAGTTCCCCGTTCACAGTATTCATTTCACATTTCACATTTCGCAGTTCACAGTTGACAGTCCACAGTTCACAGTTCACAGTTGACAGTTCACAGTTCACAGTTCACAGATCACAGTTCACAGTTTACAGTTCACAGTTCACAGTTCACAGTTCACAGTTTACAGTTCTCAGTTCACAGTTCACAGTTCACAGTTCACAGTTCACAGTCCACAGTTCACAGTTCACAGTTCTCAGTTCACAGATCACAGTTCACAGTTTTCATTTCACAGTTCACAGTTCCCCGTTCACAGTATTCATTTCACATTTCACATTTCGCAGTTCACAGTTGACAGTCCACAGTTCACAGTTCACAGTTCACAGTTTACAGTTCACAGTTCACAGTTCACAGTCCACAGTTCACAGTTCACAGTTCTCAGTTCACAGATCACAGTTCACAGTCTTCATTTCACAGTTCACAGTTCACAGTTCACAGTTCCCCGTTCACAGTATGCATTTCACATTTCACAGTTCGCAGTTCACAGTTGACAGTTCACAGTCCACAGTTCACTATTCACAGTTCACTATTCACAGTTCACAGTTCTCAGTTCACAGATCACAGTTCACAGTCTTCAGTTCACACTTCACAGTTCGCAGTTCACAGTCCGCAATTCACAGTTCACAGATCACAGATCACAGTTCACAGTTCACAGTTCACAGTTCACAGTTTACAGTTCTCAGTTCACAGTTGACAGTTCACAGTTCACAGTCTTCATTTCACACTTCAGTCTTCACAGTGCACAGTTTACAGTCCACAGATCACAGTTCACAGTTCTCAGTTCACAGATCACAGTTCACAGTCTTCATTTCACACTTCACAGTTCGCAGTTCACAGTTCACAGATTACAGTTCACAGATTACAGTTCACAGTTGACAGTTGACAGTTCACAGTACACACTTCACAGTTCACAGTCCACAGTTCACTGTTCACAATTCACAGTTCACAGTTCACAGTCCACAGTTCACTATTCACAGCTCACAGTTCTCAGTGCACAGATCACAGTTCACAGTCTTCATTTCACACTTCACAGTTCGCAGTTCACAGTTCACAGATCACAGTTCACAGTTCACACTTCACAGTTCACAGATCACAGTTCTCAGTTCACAGATCACAGATCACAGTCTTCATTTCACAGTTCACAGTTCACAGTTCACACATCACAGACCACAGTTCACTGTTCACAGATCACAGTTCACAGTACACAGTCTTCATTTCATACTTCACAGTTCGCAGTTCACAGTTCACAGTTCACAGGTCACAGTTCACAGATCACAGTCCACAGTTCACTATTCACAGCTCACAGTTCTCAGTTCACAGATCACAGTTCACAGTCTTCATTTCACACTTCACAGTTCGCAGTTCACAGTTCACAGATCACAGTTCACAGTTCACAGTTCAAACTTCACAGTTCACAGATCACAGTTCACAGTTCACAGTTCACAGTTCCCAGTTCGCAGGTCACAGTTCACATTTCACAATTCACTGTCTTCATTTCATACTTCACAGTTCGCAGTTCACAGTTCACAGGTCACAGTTCACAGCCCACTCTTCACAGTTCACAGTTCTCCGTTCACAGATCACAATTCACAGACTTCATTTCACAATTCAGTTTTCACAGTTCACAGTTCACAGTTCACAGTTCACAGTTCACAGATCACAGTTCACAGATCACAGTTCACAGTCTTCATTTCACACTTCACAGTTCGCAGTTCACAGTTCACAGTTCACAGTTCCCCGTTCACAGTATGCATTTCACATTTCACAGTTCGCAGTTCACAGTTGACAGTTCACAGTCCACAGTTCACTATTCACAGATCACTGTTCACAGTTTACAGTTCTCAGTTTACAGTTCTCAGTTCACAGTTGACAGTTCACAGTTCACAGATCACAGTTCACAGTTTACAGTTCACAGTTCACAGTTCACAGTTCACAGTTCACAGTTTACAGTTCTCAGTTCACAGTTCACAGTTCACAGTTCACAGTCCACAGTTCACAGTTCACAGTTCTCAGTTCACAGATCACAGTTCACAGTTTTCATTTCACAGTTCACAGTTCACAGTTCCCCGTTCACAGTATTCATTTCACATTTCACATTTCGCAGTTCACAGTTGACAGTCCACAGTTCACAGTTCACAGTTGACAGTTCACAGTTCACAGATCACAGTTCACAGTTTACAGTTCACAGTTCACAGTTCACAGTTCACAGTTTACAGTTCTCAGTTCACAGTTCACAGTTCACAGTTCACAGTTCACAGTCCACAGTTCACAGTTCACAGTTCTCAGTTCACAGATCACAGTTCACAGTTTTCATTTCACAGTTCACAGTTCACAGTTCCCCGTTCACAGTATTCATTTCACATTTCACATTTCGCAGTTCACAGTTGACAGTC
The DNA here is from genome assembly GCA_963971365.1 of Lasioglossum villosulum. Taxonomy (NCBI): domain Eukaryota; kingdom Metazoa; phylum Arthropoda; class Insecta; order Hymenoptera; family Halictidae; genus Lasioglossum; species Lasioglossum villosulum. The sequence continues at coordinate 1,387,233 of CAXARU010000031.1, read as the reverse complement.
CACAGTTCACAGTTCACAGTTCACAGTTTACAGTTCACAGTTCACAGTTCACAGTCCACAGTTCACAGTTCACAGTTCACAGATCACAGATCACAGTTCACAGTTCACAGTTCACAGTTTACAGTTCTCAGTTCACAGTTGACAGTTCACGGTTCACAGTCTTCATTTCACACTTCAGTCTTCACAGTGCACAGTTTACAGTCCACAGATCACAGTTCACAGTTCTCAGTTCACAGATCACAGTTCACAGTCTTCATTTCACACTTCACAGTTCGCAGTTCACAGTTCACAGTTCACAGTTCCCCGTTCACAGTATGCATTTCACATTTCACAGTTCGCAGTTCACAGTTGACAGTTCACAGTCCACAGTTCACTATTCACAGATCACTGTTCACAGTTTACAGTTCTCAGTTTACAGTTCACAGTTCACAGTTCACAGTTCACAGTTCACAGTTCACAGTTTACAGTTCTCAGTTCACAGTTCACAGTTCACAGTTCACAGTCCACAGTTCACAGTTCACAGTTCACAGTTCTCAGTTCACAGATCACAGTTCACAGTTTTCATTTCACAGTTCACAGTTCACAGTTCCCCGTTCACAGTATTCATTTCACATTTCACATTTCGCAGTTCACAGTTGACAGTCCACAGTTCACAGTTCACAGTTGACAGTTCACAGTTCACAGATCACAGTTCACAGTTTACAGTTCACAGTTCACAGTTCACAGTTCACAGTTTACAGTTCTCAGTTCACAGTTCACAGTTCACAGTTCACAGTTCACAGTCCACAGTTCACAGTTCACAGTTCTCAGTTCACAGATCACAGTTCACAGTTTTCATTTCACAGTTCACAGTTCACAGTTCCCCGTTCACAGTATTCATTTCACATTTCACATTTCGCAGTTCACAGTTGACAGTCCACAGTTCACAGTTCACAGTTCACAGTTTACAGTTCACAGTTCACAGTTCACAGTCCACAGTTCACAGTTCACAGTTCACAGTTCACAGTTCTCAGTTCACAGATCACAGTTCACAGTCTTCATTTCACAGTTCACAGTTCACAGTTCACAGTTCCCCGTTCACAGTATGCATTTCACATTTCACAGTTCGCAGTTCACAGTTGACAGACTTCATTTCACAATTCAGTTTTCACAGTTCACAGTTCACAGTTCTCAGTTCACAGTTCACAGTTCACATTTCACAGTCTTCATTTCACACTTCAGTCATCACAGTGCACAGTTCACAGTCCACAGATCACAGTTCACAGTTCTCAGTTCACAGATCACAGTTCACAGCCTTCATTTCACACTTCACAGTTAGCAGTTCACAGTTCAAAGATCACAGTTCACAGTTCACAGTTCACAGTTCACAGTCCACAGTTCACTATTCACAGCTCACAGTTTTCAGTTCACAGATCACAGTTCACAGTCTTCATTTCACACTTCACAGTTCGCAGTTCACAGTTCACAGTTCACAGTCCACAGTTCACAGTTCACAGTTCTCAGTTCACAGATCACAGTTCACAGTTCACAGTTCACAGTTCACAGATCACTGTTCACAGTTTACAGTTCTCAGTTTACAGTTCTCAGTTCACAGTTGACAGTTCACAGTTGACAGTTCACAGATCACAGTTCACAGTTCACAGTTCACAGTTCACAGTTCACAGTTCACAGTTTACAGTTCTCAGTTCACAGTTCACAGTTCACAGTTCACAGTCCACAGTTCACAGTTCACAGTTCTCAGTTCACAGATCACAGTTCACAGTTGTCATTTCACAGTTCACAGTTCACAGTTCCCCGTTCACAGTATTCATTTCACATTTCACAGTTCGCAGTTCACAGTTGACAGTCCACAGTTCACAGTTCACAGTTCACAGTTTACAGTTCTCAGTTCACAGTTCACAGTTCACAGTTCACAGTTCACAGTCCACAGTTCACTATTCACAGCTCACAGTTCTCAGTTCACAGATCACAGTTCACAGTCTTCATTTCACACTTCACAGTTCGCAGTTCACAGTTCACAGATCACAGTTCACAGTCTTCATTTCACACTTCACAGTTCGCAGTTCACAGATCACAGACCACAGTTCACTGTTCACAGATCACAGTTCACAGTACACAGTCTTCATTTCATACTTCACAGTTGGCAGTTCACAGTTCACAGGTCACATCCCACAGTTCACTGTTCACAGATCACAGTTCACAGTTCACAGTTCACAGTCCACAGATCACAGTTCACAGTCTTCATTTCACAGTTCACAGTTCACAGTTCACAGATCACATCCCACAGTTCACTGTTCACAGATCACAGTTCACAGTTCACAGTTCACATTTCACAGTCTTCATTTCACACTTCAGTCTTCACAGTGCACAGTTCACAGTCCACAGATCACAGTTCACAGTTCTCAGTTCACAGATCACAGTTCACAGTCTTCATTTCACACTTCATAGTTCGCAGTTCACAGTTCAAAGATCACAGTTCACAGTTCACAGTTCACAGTTCACAGTTCACAGTTCACAGTCCACAGTTCACTATTCACAGCTCACACTTCACAGTTCACAGATCACAGTATTCATTTCACACTTCACAGTTCGCAGTTCACAGTTGACAGTTCACAGTCCACAGTTCACTATTCACAGTTCACAGATCTCAGTTCACAGTTCACAGTGCACAGTCTTCATTTCACACTTAACAGTTCGCAGTTCACATTTCACAGATCACAGTTCACAGTTCACAGTTCACAGTCCACAGATCACAGTTCACAGTTTTCATTTCACACTTCACATTTCGCAGTTCACAGTTCACAGATCACAGTTCACAGTTTACAGTTCACAGTTCACTGTTCACGGTTTACAGTTCTCAGTTTACAGTTCTCAGTTCACAGTTGACAGTTGACAGTTCACAGTTCACACTTCACAGTTCACAGTTCACAGTCCACAGTTCACTGTTCACAATTCACAGATCACAGTTCACAGTTCACAGTCATCATTTCACACTTCACACTTCACAGTGCACAGTGCACAGTTCACAGTCCACAGTTAACAGTCCACAGTTCACTGTTCACAAATCACAGTTCACAGTTCACAGTCTTCATTTCACACTTCACTCTTCACAGTGCACAGTTCACAGTCCACAGTTAACAGTCCACAGTTCACTGTTCACAAATCACAGTTCACAGTTCACAGTCTTCATTTCACACTTCACTCTTCACAGTTCACAGTTCACTGTTCACAGTTTACAGTTCTCAGTTTACAGTTCTCAGTTCACAGTTGACAGTTGACAGTTGACAGTTGACAGTTCACACTTCACAGTTCACAGTTCACAGTCCACAGTTCACTGTTCACAGATCAGAGTTCACAGTTCACAGTTCGCAGTTCACAGTTCACAGTCTTCATTTCACAATTCACAGTTCGCAGTTCACAGTTCACAGTTCACAGATCACAGATCACAGATCACAGATCACAGATCGCAGTTCACAGTTCACAGTTCACAGTTCACAGTTCACAGTTTACAGTTCTCAGTTCACAGTTCACAGTTCACAGTTCACAGTTCACAGTTCACAGTTCACAGTTCACAGGCCACAGTTCACAGTTCACAGTTCTCAGTTCACAGATCACAGTTCACAGTCTTCATTTCACTGTTCACAGTTCACAGTTCCCCGTTCACAGTATTCATTTCACACTTCACAGTTCACAGTTCACAGTTGACAGTTCACAGTCCACAGTTCACTATTCACAGTTCACAGTTCTCAGTTCACAGATCACAGTTCACAGTCTTCATTTCACACTTAACAGTTCGCAGTTCACAGTTCACAGATCACAGTTCACAGTTCACAGTTCACAGTTCACAGTCCACAGATCACAGTTCACAGTTCACAGTTCACAGTTCTCAGTTCACAGATCACAGTTCACAGTTCACAGTTCACAGTTCACAGTTCACAGATCACTGTTCACAGTTTACAGTTCTCAGTTTACAGTTCTCAGTTCACAGTTGACAGTTGACAGTTGACAGTTCACAGATCACAGTTCACAGTTCACAGTTCACAGTTCACAGTTCACAGTTCACAGTTTACAGTTCACAGTTCACAGTTCACAGTTCACAGTCCACAGTTCACAGTTCACAGTTCTCAGTTCACAGATCACAGTTCACAGTTGTCATTTCACAGTTCACAGTTCACATTTCGCAGTTCACAGTTGACAGTCCACAGTTCACAGTTCACAGTTCACAGTTTACAGTTCACAGTTCACAGTTCACAGTTCACAGTTCACAGTCCACAGTTCACAGTTCACAGTTCTCAGTTCACAGATCACAGTTCACAGTCTTCATTTCACAGTTCACAGTTCACAGTTCACAGTTCACAGTTCCCCGTTCACAGTATTCATTTCACATTTCACAGTTCGCAGTTCACAGTTCACAGTTCACAGTCTTCATTTCACACTTCACTCTTCACAGTGCACAGTTCACAGTCCACAGTTCACAGTCCACAGTTAACAGTCCACAGTTCACTGTTCACAAATCACAGTTCACAGTTCACAGTCTTCATTTCACACTTCACTCTTCACAGTTCACAGTTCACTGTTCACAGTTTACAGTTCTCAGTTTACAGTTCTCAGTTGACAGTTGACAGTTGACAGTTGACAGTTGACAGTTGACAGTTGACAGTTCACACTTCACAGTTCACAGTTCACAGTCCACAGTTCACTGTTCACAGATCAGAGTTCACAGATCACTGTTCACAGTTTACAGTTCTCAGTTTACAGTTCTCAGTTCACAGTTGACAGTTCACAGTTCACAGATCACAGTTCACAGTTTACAGTTCACAGTTCACAGTTCACAGTTCACAGTTCACAGTTTACAGTTCTCAGTTCACAGTTCACAGTTCACAGTTCACAGTTCACAGTTCTCAGTTCACAGATCACAGTTCACAGTTTTCATTTCACAGTTCACAGTTCACAGTTCCCCGTTCACAGTATTCATTTCACATTTCACATTTCGCAGTTCACAGTTGACAGTCCACAGTTCACAGTTCACAGTTGACAGTTCACAGTTCACAGTTCACAGATCACAGTTCACAGTTTACAGTTCACAGTTCACAGTTCACAGTTCACAGTTTACAGTTCTCAGTTCACAGTTCACAGTTCACAGTTCACAGTTCACAGTCCACAGTTCACAGTTCACAGTTCTCAGTTCACAGATCACAGTTCACAGTTTTCATTTCACAGTTCACAGTTCCCCGTTCACAGTATTCATTTCACATTTCACATTTCGCAGTTCACAGTTGACAGTCCACAGTTCACAGTTCACAGTTCACAGTTTACAGTTCACAGTTCACAGTTCACAGTCCACAGTTCACAGTTCACAGTTCTCAGTTCACAGATCACAGTTCACAGTCTTCATTTCACAGTTCACAGTTCACAGTTCACAGTTCCCCGTTCACAGTATGCATTTCACATTTCACAGTTCGCAGTTCACAGTTGACAGTTCACAGTCCACAGTTCACTATTCACAGTTCACTATTCACAGTTCACAGTTCTCAGTTCACAGATCACAGTTCACAGTTCTCAGTTCACAGATCACAGTTCACAGTCTTCATTTCACACTTCACAGTTCGCAGTTCACAGTTCACAGATCACAGTTCACAGATTACAGTTCACAGTTGACAGTTGACAGTTCACAGTACACACTTCACAGTTCACAGTCCACAGTTCACTGTTCACAATTCACAGTTCACAGTTCACAGTCCACAGTTCACTATTCACAGCTCACAGTTCTCAGTGCACAGATCACAGTTCACAGTCTTCATTTCACACTTCACAGTTCGCAGTTCACAGTTCACAGATCACAGTTCACAGTTCACACTTCACAGTTCACAGATCACAGTTCTCAGTTCACAGATCACAGATCACAGTCTTCATTTCACAGTTCACAGTTCACAGTTCACACATCACAGACCACAGTTCACTGTTCACAGATCACAGTTCACAGTACACAGTCTTCATTTCATACTTCACAGTTCGCAGTTCACAGTTCACAGTTCACAGGTCACAGTTCACAGATCACAGTCCACAGTTCACTATTCACAGCTCACAGTTCTCAGTTCACAGATCACAGTTCACAGTCTTCATTTCACACTTCACAGTTCGCAGTTCACAGTTCACAGATCACAGTTCACAGTTCACAGTTCAAACTTCACAGTTCACAGATCACAGTTCACAGTTCACAGTTCACAGTTCCCAGTTCGCAGGTCACAGTTCACATTTCACAATTCACTGTCTTCATTTCATACTTCACAGTTCGCAGTTCACAGTTCACAGGTCACAGTTCACAGCCCACTCTTCACAGTTCACAGTTCTCCGTTCACAGATCACAATTCACAGACTTCATTTCACAATTCAGTTTTCACAGTTCACAGTTCACAGTTCACAGTTCACAGTTCACAGATCACAGTTCACAGATCACAGTTCACAGTCTTCATTTCACACTTCACAGTTCGCAGTTCACAGTTCACAGTTCACAGTTCCCCGTTCACAGTATGCATTTCACATTTCACAGTTCGCAGTTCACAGTTGACAGTTCACAGTCCACAGTTCACTATTCACAGATCACTGTTCACAGTTTACAGTTCTCAGTTTACAGTTCTCAGTTCACAGTTGACAGTTCACAGTTCACAGATCACAGTTCACAGTTTACAGTTCACAGTTCACAGTTCACAGTTCACAGTTCACAGTTTACAGTTCTCAGTTCACAGTTCACAGTTCACAGTTCACAGTCCACAGTTCACAGTTCACAGTTCTCAGTTCACAGATCACAGTTCACAGTTTTCATTTCACAGTTCACAGTTCACAGTTCCCCGTTCACAGTATTCATTTCACATTTCACATTTCGCAGTTCACAGTTGACAGTCCACAGTTCACAGTTCACAGTTGACAGTTCACAGTTCACAGATCACAGTTCACAGTTTACAGTTCACAGTTCACAGTTCACAGTTTACAGTTCTCAGTTCACAGTTCACAGTTCACAGTTCACAGTTCACAGTCCACAGTTCACAGTTCACAGTTCTCAGTTCACAGATCACAGTTCACAGTTTTCATTTCACTGTTCACAGTTCACAGTTCCCCGTTCACAGTATTCATTTCACATTTCACATTTCGCAGTTCACAGTTGACAGTCCACAGTTCACAGTTCACAGTTCACAGTTTACAGTTCACAGTTCACAGTTCACAGTCCACAGTTCACAGTTCACAGTTCACAGATCACAGATCACAGTTCACAGTTCACAGTTCACAGTTTACAGTTCTCAGTTCACAGTTGACAGTTCACGGTTCACAGTCTTCATTTCACACTTCAGTCTTCACAGTGCACAGTTTACAGTCCACAGATCACAGTTCACAGTTCTCAGTTCACAGATCACAGTTCACAGTCTTCATTTCACACTTCACAGTTCGCAGTTCACAGTTCACAGTTCACAGTTCCCCGTTCACAGTATGCATTTCACATTTCACAGTTCGCAGTTCACAGTTGACAGTTCACAGTCCACAGTTCACTATTCACAGATCACTGTTCACAGTTTACAGTTCTCAGTTTACAGTTCACAGTTCACAGTTCACAGTTCACAGTTCACAGTTCACAGTTTACAGTTCTCAGTTCACAGTTCACAGTTCACAGTTCACAGTCCACAGTTCACAGTTCACAGTTCACAGTTCTCAGTTCACAGATCACAGTTCACAGTTTTCATTTCACAGTTCACAGTTCACAGTTCCCCGTTCACAGTATTCATTTCACATTTCACATTTCGCAGTTCACAGTTGACAGTCCACAGTTCACAGTTCACAGTTGACAGTTCACAGTTCACAGATCACAGTTCACAGTTTACAGTTCACAGTTCACAGTTCACAGTTCACAGTTTACAGTTCTCAGTTCACAGTTCACAGTTCACAGTTCACAGTTCACAGTCCACAGTTCACAGTTCACAGTTCTCAGTTCACAGATCACAGTTCACAGTTTTCATTTCACAGTTCACAGTTCACAGTTCCCCGTTCACAGTATTCATTTCACATTTCACATTTCGCAGTTCACAGTTGACAGTCCACAGTTCACAGTTCACAGTTCACAGTTTACAGTTCACAGTTCACAGTTCACAGTCCACAGTTCACAGTTCACAGTTCACAGTTCACAGTTCACAGTTCACAGTTCTCAGTTCACAGATCACAGTTCACAGTCTTCATTTCACAGTTCACAGTTCACAGTTCACAGTTCCCCGTTCACAGTATGCATTTCACATTTCACAGTTCGCAGTTCACAGTTGACAGTTCAGAGTCCACAGTTCACTATTCACAGTTCACTATTCACAGTTCACAGTTCTCAGTTCACAGATCACAGTTCACAGTCTTCAGTTCACACTTCACAGTTCGCAGTTCACAGTCCGCAATTCACAGTTCACAGATCACAGATCACAGTTCACAGTTCACAGTTCACAGTTCACAGTTTACAGTTCTCAGTTCACAGTTGACAGTTCACAGTTCACAGTCTTCATTTCACACTTCAGTCTTCACAGTGCACAGTTTACAGTCCACAGATCACAGTTCACAGTTCTCAGTTCACAGATCACAGTTCACAGTCTTCATTTCACACTTCACAGTTCGCAGTTCACAGTTCACAGATCACAGTTCACAGATTACAGTTCACAGTTGACAGTTGACAGTTCACAGTACACACTTCACAGTTCACAGTCCACAGTTCACTGTTCACAATTCACAGTTCACAGTTCACAGTCCACAGTTCACTATTCACAGCTCACAGTTCTCAGTGCACAGATCACAGTTCACAGTCTTCATTTCACACTTCACAGTTCGCAGTTCACAGTTCACAGATCACAGTTCACAGTTCACACTTCACAGTTCACAGATCACAGTTCTCAGTTCACAGATCACAGATCACAGTCTTCATTTCACAGTTCACAGTTCACAGTTCACACATCACAGACCACAGTTCACTGTTCACAGATCACAGTTCACAGTACACAGTCTTCATTTCATACTTCACAGTTCGCAGTTCACAGTTCACAGTTCACAGGTCACAGTTCACAGATCACAGTCCACAGTTCACTATTCACAGCTCACAGTTCTCAGTTCACAGATCACAGTTCACAGTCTTCATTTCACACTTCACAGTTCGCAGTTCACAGTTCACAGATCACAGTTCACAGTTCACAGTTCAAACTTCACAGTTCACAGATCACAGTTCACAGTTCACAGTTCACAGTTCCCAGTTCGCAGGTCACAGTTCACATTTCACAATTCACTGTCTTCATTTCATACTTCACAGTTCGCAGTTCACAGTTCACAGGTCACAGTTCACAGCCCACTCTTCACAGTTCACAGTTCTCCGTTCACAGATCACAATTCACAGACTTCATTTCACAATTCAGTTTTCACAGTTCACAGTTCACAGTTCACAGTTCACAGTTCACAGATCACAGTTCACAGTCTTCATTTCACACTTCAGTCTTCACAGATCACAGTTCACAGTTCACAGATCACAGTTCACAGTCTTCATTTCACAGTTCACAGATCACAGTTCACAGATCACAGACCACAGTTCACAGTTCACAGTTCACAGTTCTCAGTTCACAGATCACAGTTCACAGTCTTCATTTCACAGTTCACAGTTCACAGTTCACAGATCACAGACCACAGTTCACTGTTCACAGATCACAGTTCACAGTACACAGTCTTCATTTCATACTTCACAGTTCGCAGTTCACAGTTCACAGTTCACAGGTCACAGTTCACAGTCCACTGCTCACAGTTCACAGTTCTCAGTTCACAGATCACAGTTCACAGACTTCATTTCACAATCCAGTTTTCACAGTTCACAGTTCACAGTTCTCAGTTCACAGATCACAGTTCACAGTCTTCATTTCACAGTTCACAGTTCACAGTTCACAGTTCACAGTTCACAGTTCACAGATCACAGACCACAGTTCACTGTTCACAGATCACAGTTCACAGTTCACAGTTCACATTTCACAGTCTTCATTTCACACTTCAGTCATCACAGTGCACAGTTCACAGTCCACAGATCACAGTTCACAGTTCTCAGTTCACAGATCACAGTTCACAGTCTTCATTTCACAGTTCACAGATCACAGTTCACAGATCACAGACCACAGTTCACAGTTCACAGTTCACAGATCACTGTTCACAGTTTACAGTTCTCAGTTTACAGTTCTCAGTTCACAGTTGACAGTTCACAGTTGACAGTTCACAGATCACAGTTCACAGTTCACAGTTCACAGTTCACAGTTCACAGTTCACAGTTTACAGTTCTCAGTTCACAGTTCACAGTTCACAGTTCACAGTCCACAGTTCACAGTTCACAGTTCTCAGTTCACAGATCACAGTTCACAGTTGTCATTTCACAGTTCACAGTTCACAGTTCCCCGTTCACAGTATTCATTTCACATTTCACAGTTCGCAGTTCACAGTTGACAGTCCACAGTTCACAGTTCACAGTTCACAGTTTACAGTTCTCAGTTCACAGTTCACAGTTCACAGTTCACAGTCCACAGTTCACAGTTCACAGTTCACAGTTCCCCGTTCACAGTATTCATTTCACATTTCACAGTTCGCAATTCACAGTTGACAGTTCACAGTCCACAGTTCACTATTCACAGTTCACAGTTCTCAGTTCACAGATCACAGTTCACAGTCCACAGTTCACTATTCACAGCTCACAGTTCTCAGTTCACAGATCACAGTTCACAGTCTTCATTTCACACTTCACAGTTCGCAGTTCACAGTTCACAGATCACAGTTCACAGTCTTCATTTCACACTTCACAGTTCGCAGTTCACAGATCACAGACCACAGTTCACTGTTCACAGATCACAGTTCACAGTACACAGTCTTCATTTCATACTTCACAGTTGGCAGTTCACAGTTCACAGGTCACATCCCACAGTTCACTGTTCACAGATCACAGTTCACAGTTCACAGTCCACAGATCACAGTTCACAGTCTTCATTTCACAGTTCACAGTTCACAGTTCACAGATCACATCCCACAGTTCACTGTTCACAGATCACAGTTCACAGTTCACAGTTCACAGTTCACATTTCACAGTCTTCATTTCACACTTCAGTCTTCACAGTGCACAGTTCACAGTCCACAGATCACAGTTCACAGTTCTCAGTTCACAGATCACAGTTCACAGTCTTCATTTCACACTTCACAGTTCGCAGTTCACAGTTCAAAGATCACAGTTCACAGTTCACAGTTCACAGTCCACAGTTCACTATTCACAGCTCACACTTCACAGTTCACAGATCACAGTATTCATTTCACACTTCACAGTTCGCAGTTCACAGTTGACAGTTCACAGTCCACAGTTCACTATTCACAGTTCACAGTTCTCAGTTCACAGATCACAGTGCACAGTCTTCATTTCACACTTAACAGTTCGCAGTTCACATTTCACAGATCACAGTTCACAGTTCACAGTTCACAGTTCACAGTCCACAGATCACAGTTCACAGTCTTCATTTCACACTTCACATTTCGCAGTTCACGGTTCACAGATCACAGTTCACAGTTTACAGTTCACAGTTCACTGTTCACGGTTTACAAATCTCAGTTCACAGTTCACAGTTCACAGTTTACAGTTCTCAGTTCACAGTTCACATTTCGCAGTTCACAGTTGACAGTCCACAGTTCACAGTTCACAGTTCACAGTTTACAGTTCACAGTTCACAGTTCACAGTTCACAGTCCACAGTTCACAGTTCACAGTTCTCAGTTCACAGTTCACAGTTCACAGTTCACAGTCCACAGTTCACAGTTCACAGTTCTCAGTTCACAGATCACAGTTCACAGTCTTCATTTCACAGTTCACAGTTCACAGTTCACAGTTCCCCGTTCACAGTATTCATTTCACACTTCACAGTTCGCAGTTCACAGTTCACAGATCACAGTTCACAGTTCACAGTTCCACTTCACAGTTCACAGATCCCAGTTCACAGTTCACAGTTCACAGTTCCCAGTTCGCAGGTCACAGTTCACATTTCACAGTTCACTGTCTTCATTTCAAACTTCACAGTTCGCAGTTCACAGTTCAGAGGTCACAGTTCACAGCCCACTCTTCACAGTTCACATTTCTCAGTTCACAGATCACAATTCACAGACTTCATTTCACAATTCAGTTTTCACAGTTCACAGTTCACAGATCACAGTTCACAGTCTTCATTTCACACTTCAGTCTTCACAGGGCACAGTTCACAGTTCACAGATCACAGTTCACAGTCTTCATTTCACAGTTCACAGATCACAGTTCACAGATCACAGACCACAGTTCACAGTTCACAGTTCACAGATCACTGTTCACAGTTTACAGTTCTCAGTTTACAGTTCTCAGTTCACAGTTGACAGTTGACAGTTCACAGTTGACAGTTCACAGATCACAGTTCACAGTTCACAGTTCACAGTTCACAGTTCACAGTTTACAGTTCTCAGTTCACAGTTCACAGTTCACACTTCACAGTCCACAGTTCACAGTTCACAGTTCTCAGTTCACAGATCACAGTTCACAGTTGTCATTTCACAGTTCACAGTTCACAGTTCCCCGTTCACAGTATTCATTTCACATTTCACAGTTCGCAGTTCACAGTTGACAGTCCACAGTTCACAGTTCACAGTTCACAGTTTACAGTTCTCAGTTCACAGTTCACAGTTCACAGTTCACAGTCCACAGTTCACAGTTCACAGTTCCCCGTTCACAGTATTCATTTCACATTTCACAGTTCGCAATTCACAGTTGACAGTTCACAGTCCACAGTTCACTATTCACAGTTCACAGTTCTCAGTTCTCAGTTCACAGATCACAGTTCACAGTTTACAGTTCACAGTTCACAGTTCACAGTTCACAGTTTACAGTTCTCAGTTCACAGTTCACAGTTCACAGTTCACAGTTCACAGTCCACAGTTCACAGTTCACAGTTCTCAGTTCACAGATCACAGTTCACAGTTTTCATTTCACAGTTCACAGTTCACAGTTCCCCGTTCACAGTATTCATTTCACATTTCACATTTCGCAGTTCACAGTTGACAGTCCACAGTTCACAGTTCACAGTTCACAGTTTACAGATCACAGTTCACAGTTCACAGTCCACAGTTCACAGTTCACAGTTCACAGTTCACAGTTCTCAGTTCACAGATCACAGTTCACAGTCTTCATTTCACAGTTCACAGTTCACAGTTCTCAGTTCACAGATCACAGTTCACAGTCTTCAGTTCACACTTCACAGTTCGCAGTTCACAGTCCGCAATTCACAGTTCACAGATCACAGATCACAGTTCACAGTTCACAGTTCACAGTTCACAGTTTACAGTTCTCAGTTCACAGTTGACAGTTCACAGTTCACAGTCTTCATTTCACACTTCAGTCTTCACAGTGCACAGTTTACAGTCCACAGATCACAGTTCACAGTTCTCAGTTCACAGATCACAGTTCACAGTCTTCATTTCACACTTCACAGTTCGCAGTTCACAGTTCACAGATCACAGTTCACAGATTACAGTTCACAGTTGACAGTTGACAGTTCACAGTACACACTTCACAGTTCACAGTCCACAGTTCACTGTTCACAATTCACAGTTCACAGTTCACAGTCCACAGTTCACTATTCACAGCTCACAGTTCTCAGTGCACAGATCACAGTTCACAGTCTTCATTTCACACTTCACAGTTCGCAGTTCACAGTTCACAGATCACAGTTCACAGTTCACACTTCACAGTTCACAGATCACAGTTCTCAGTTCACAGATCACAGATCACAGTCTTCATTTCACAGTTCACAGTTCACAGTTCACACATCACAGACCACAGTTCACTGTTCACAGATCACAGTTCACAGTACACAGTCTTCATTTCATACTTCACAGTTCGCAGTTCACAGTTCACAGTTCACAGGTCACAGTTCACAGATCACAGTCCACAGTTCACTATTCACAGCTCACAGTTCTCAGTTCACAGATCACAGTTCACAGTCTTCATTTCACACTTCACAGTTCGCAGTTCACAGTTCACAGATCACAGTTCACAGTTCACAGTTCAAACTTCACAGTTCACAGATCACAGTTCACAGTTCACAGTTCACAGTTCACAGTTCCCAGTTCGCAGGTCACAGTTCACATTTCACAATTCACTGTCTTCATTTCATACTTCACAGTTCGCAGTTCACAGTTCACAGGTCACAGTTCACAGCCCACTCTTCACAGTTCACAGTTCTCCGTTCACAGATCACAATTCACAGACTTCATTTCACAATTCAGTTTTCACAGTTCACAGTTCACAGTTCACAGTTCACAGTTCACAGATCACAGTTCACAGTCTTCATTTCACACTTCAGTCTTCACAGATCACAGTTCACAGTTCACAGATCACAGTTCACAGTCTTCATTTCACAGTTCACAGATCACAGTTCACAGATCACAGACCACAGTTCACAGTTCACAGTTCACAGTTCTCAGTTCACAGATCACAGTTCACAGTCTTCATTTCACAGTTCACAGTTCACAGTTCACAGATCACAGACCACAGTTCACTGTTCACAGATCACAGTTCACAGTACACAGTCTTCATTTCATACTTCACAGTTCGCAGTTCACAGTTCACAGTTCACAGGTCACAGTTCACAGTCCACTGCTCACAGTTCACAGTTCTCAGTTCACAGATCACAGTTCACAGACTTCATTTCACAATCCAGTTTTCACAGTTCACAGTTCACAGTTCTCAGTTCACAGATCACAGTTCACAGTCTTCATTTCACAGTTCACAGTTCACAGTTCACAGTTCACAGTTCACAGTTCACAGATCACAGACCACAGTTCACTGTTCACAGATCACAGTTCACAGTTCACAGTTCACATTTCACAGTCTTCATTTCACACTTCAGTCATCACAGTGCACAGTTCACAGTCCACAGATCACAGTTCACAGTTCTCAGTTCACAGATCACAGTTCACAGCCTTCATTTCACACTTCACAGTCAGCAGTTCACAGTTCAAAGATCACAGTTCACAGTTCACAGTTCACAGTTCACAGTCCACAGTTCACTATTCACAGCTCACAGTTCTCAGTTCACAGATCACAGTTCACAGTCTTCATTTCACACTTCACAGTTCGCAGTTCACAGTTCACAGATCACAGTTCACAGTTCACAGTTCCACTTCACAGTTCACAGATCCCAGTTCACAGTTCACAGTTCACAGTTCCCAGTTCGCAGGTCACAGTTCACATTTCACAGTTCACTGTCTTCATTTCAAACTTCACAGTTCGCAGTTCACAGTTCAGAGGTCACAGTTCACAGCCCACTCTTCACAGTTCACATTTCTCAGTTCACAGATCACAATTCACAGACTTCATTTCACAATTCAGTTTTCACAGTTCACAGTTCACAGATCACAGTTCACAGTCTTCATTTCACACTTCAGTCTTCACAGGGCACAGTTCACAGTTCACAGATCACAGTTCACAGTCTTCATTTCACAGTTCACAGTTCGCAGTTCACAGTTGACAGTTCACAGTCCACAGTTCACTATTCACAGTTCACAGTTCTCAGTTCACAGATCACAGTGCACAGTCTTCATTTTACACTTAACAGTTCGCAGTTCACATTTCACAGATCACAGTTCACAGTTCACAGTTCACAGTTCACAGTCCACAGATCACAGTTCACAGTCTTCATTTCACACTTCACATTTCGCAGTTCACGGTTCACAGATCACAGTTCACAGTTTACAGTTCACAGTTCACTGTTCACGGTTTACAAATCTCAGTTTACAGTTCTCAGTTCACAGTTGACAGTTCACAGTTCACAGTTCACATTTCACAGTTCACAGATCACAGATCACAGATCACAGATCACAGATCGCAGTTCACAGTTCACAGTTCACAGTTCACAGTTCACAGTTTACAGTTCTCAGTTCACAGTTCACAGTTCACAGTTCACAGTTCACAGTTCACAGTTCACAGTTCACAGTCCACAGTTCACAGTTCACAGTTCTCAGTTCACAGATCACAGTTCACAGTCTTCATTTCACTGTTCACAGTTCACAGTTCCCCGTTCACAGTATTCATTTCACACTTCACAGTTCACAGTTCACAGTTGACAGTTCACAGTCCACAGTTCACTATTCACAGTTCACAGTTCTCAGTTCACAGATCACAGTTCACAGTCTTCATTTCACACTTAACAGTTCGCAGTTCACAGTTCACAGATCACAGTTCACAGTTCACAGTTCACAGTTCACAGTCCACAGATCACAGTTCACAGTTCACAGTTCACAGTTCACAGTTTACAGTTCTCAGTTCACAGTTCACATTTCGCAGTTCACAGTTGACAGTCCACAGTTCACAGTTCACAGTTCACAGTTTACAGTTCACAGTTCACAGTTCACAGTTCACAGTCCACAGTTCACAGTTCACAGTTCTCAGTTCACAGTTCACAGTTCACAGTTCACAGTCCACAGTTCACAGTTCACAGTTCTCAGTTCACAGATCACAGTTCACAGTCTTCATTTCACAGTTCACAGTTCACAGTTCACAGTTCCCCGTTCACAGTATTCATTTCACATTTCACAGTTCGCAGTTCACAGTTGACAGTTCACAGTCTTCATTTCACACTTCACTCTTCACAGTGCACAGTTCACAGTCCACAGTTCACAGTCCACAGTTAACAGTCCACAGTTCACTGTTCACAAATCACAGTTCACAGTTCACAGTCTTCATTTCACACTTCACTCTTCACAGTTCACAGTTCACTGTTCACAGTTTACAGTTCTCAGTTTACAGTTCTCAGTTGACAGTTGACAGTTGACAGTTGACAGTTGACAGTTCACACTTCGCAGTTCACGGTTCACAGATCACAGTTCACAGTTTACAGTTCACAGTTCACTGTTCACGGTTTACAAATCTCAGTTTACAGTTCTCAGTTCACAGTTGACAGTTCACAGTTCACAGTTCACATTTCACAGTTCACAGATCACAGATCACAGATCACAGATCACAGATCGCAGTTCACAGTTCACAGTTCACAGTTCACAGTTCACAGTTTACAGTTCTCAGTTCACAGTTCACAGTTCACAGTTCACAGTTCACAGTTCACAGTTCACAGTCCACAGTTCACAGTTTACAGTTCTCAGTTCACAGTTCACATTTCGCAGTTCACAGTTCACAGTTCACTATTCACAGTTCACAGTTCTCAGTTCACAGATCACAGTTCACAGTCTTCATTTCACACTTAACAGTTCGCAGTTCACAGTTCACAGATCACAGTTCACAGTTCACAGTTCACAGTTCACAGTCCACAGATCACAGTTCACAGTTCACAGTTCACAGTTCACAGTTTACAGTTCTCAGTTCACAGTTCACTATTCACAGTTCACAGTTCTCAGTTCACAGATCACAGTTCACAGTCTTCATTTCACACTTAACAGTTCGCAGTTCACAGTTCACAGATCACAGTTCACAGTTCACAGTTCACAGTTCACAGTCCACAGATCACAGTTCACAGTTCACAGTTCACAGTTCACAGTTTACAGTTCTCAGTTCACAGTTCACATTTCGCAGTTCACAGTTCACAGTTTACAGTTCTCAGTTCACAGTTCACAGTTCACAGTTCACAGTTCACAGTTCACAGTCCACAGTTCACAGTTCACAGTTCTCAGTTCACAGATCACAGTTCACAGTCTTCATTTCACTGTTCACAGTTCACAGTTCCCCGTTCACAGTATTCATTTCACACTTCACAGTTCACAGTTCACAGTTGACAGTTCACAGTCCACAGTTCACTATTCACAGTTCACAGTTCTCAGTTCACAGATCACAGTTCACAGTCTTCATTTCACACTTAACAGTTCGCAGTTCACAGTTCACAGATCACAGTTCACAGTTCACAGTTCACAGTTCACAGTCCACAGATCACAGTTCACAGTTCACAGTTCACAGTTCACAGTTTACAGTTCTCAGTTCACAGTTCACAGTTCACAGTTTACAGTTCTCAGTTCACAGTTCACAGTTCACAGTTCACAGTTCACAGTTCCCCGTTCACAGTATTCATTTCACACTTCACAGTTCACAGTTCACAGTTGACAGTTCACAGTCCACAGTTCACTATTCACAGTTCACAGTTCTCAGTTCACAGATCACAGTTCACAGTCTTCATTTCACACTTAACAGTTCGCAGTTCACAGTTCACAGATCACAGTTCACAGTTCACAGTTCACAGTTCACAGTCCACAGATCACAGTTCACAGTTCACAGTTCACAGTTCACAGTTTACAGTTCTCAGTTCACAGTTCACATTTCGCAGTTCACAGTTGACAGTCCACAGTTCACAGTTCACAGTTCACAGTTCACAGTTCACAGTTCACAGTTCACAGTCTTCATTTCACACTTCACAGTTCGCAGTTCACAGTTCACAGATCACAGTTCACAGTTCACAGTTCACAGTTCACAGGTTACAGTCCACAGATCACAGTCCGCAGTTCACTGTTCACAGATCATAGTTCACAGTTCACAGTTCACAGTTCACAGTTCACAGTTCACAGTTCACAGTTCACAGTTCACAGTTCACAGTTCACAGTTCACAGTCCACAGTTCACTGTTCACAGATCACAGTTCACAGTTCACAGTTCACAGGTCACAGTTCACAGTTCCCCGTTCACAGTATTCATTTCCCACTTCACAGTTCGCAGTTCACAGTTGACAGTTCACAGTCCACAGTTCAATATTCACAGTTCACAGTTCACAGTCCACAGATCACAGTTCACAGTCTTCATTTCACACTTCACAGTTCGCAGTTCACAGTTCACAGATCACAGATCACAGTTCACAGTTCACAGTTCACAGTTCACAGTTCACAGTTCACAGTTCACAGTCTTCATTTCACACTTCACAGTTCGCAGTTCACAGTTCACAGATCACAGTTCACAGTTCACAGTTCACAGTTCACAGGTTACAGTCCACAGATCACAGTCCGCAGTTCACTGTTCACAGATCATAGTTCACAGTTCACAGTTCACAGTTCACAGTTCACAGTTCACAGTTCACAGTTCACAGTTCACAGTTCACAGTTCACAGTTCACAGTTCACACTTCACAGTTCACAGTTCACAGATCACAGTTCACAGTTCACAGTTCACAGTTCACAGTTCACAGTTCACAGTTCACAGTTCCCAGTTCGCAGGTCACAGTTCACTGTCTTCATTTCACACTTCACAGTTCGCAGTTCACAGTTCACAGTTCACAGTTCACACTTCACAGTTCACAGATCACAGATCACAGTTCACAGTCCACAGTTCACTGTTCACAGATCACAGTTCACAGATCACAGTTCACAGTCTTCATTTCACAGTTCACAGATCACAGTTCACAGATCACAGTTCTCAGTTCACAGACCACAGTTCACAGTCTTTATTTCACACTTCACAGTTCACAGTTCACAGTTCACAGTTCACAGTTCACAGTTCACAGTTCACAGTTCACAGTTCACAGTTCACAGTTCACAGTTCACAGTTCACAGTTCACAGTTCACAGTTCACAGGTTACAGTCCACAGATCACAGTCCGCAGTTCACTGTTCACAGATCATAGTTCACAGTTCACAGTTCACAGTTCACAGTTCACAGTTCACAGTTCACAGTTCACAGTTCACAGTTCACAGTTCACAGTTCACAGTTCACAGTTCACAGTTCACAGTTCACAGTTCACAGTTCACAGTTCACAGTTCACAGTTCACAGTTCACAGTTCACAGTTCACAGTTCACAGTTCACACTTCACAGTTCACAGATCACAGATCACAGTTCACAGTCCACAGTTCACTGTTCACAGATCACAGTTCACAATTCACAGTTCACAGGTCACAGTTCACAGTTCCCCGTTCACAGTATTCATTTCCCACTTCACAGTTCGCAGTTCACAGTTGACAGTTCACAGTCCACAGTTCAATATTCACAGTTCACAGTTCACAGTCCACAGATCACAGTTCACAGTCTTCATTTCACACTTCACAGTTCGCAGTTCACAGTTCACAGATCACAGATCACAGTTCACAGTTCACAGTTCACAGTTCACAGTTCACAGTTCACAGTCTTCATTTCACACTTCACAGTTCGCAGTTCACAGTTCACAGATCACAGTTCACAGTTCACAGTTCACAGGTTACAGTCCACAGATCACAGTCCGCAGTTCACTGTTCACAGATCATAGTTCACAGTTCACAGTTCACAGTTCACAGTTCACAGTTCACAGTTCACAGTTCACAGTTCACAGTTCACAGTTCACAGTTCACAGTCCACAGTTCACTGTTCACAGATCACAGTTCACAGTTCACAGTTCACAGGTCACAGTTCACAGTTCCCCGTTCACAGTATTCATTTCCCACTTCACAGTTCGCAGTTCACAGTTGACAGTTCACAGTCCACAGTTCAATATTCACAGTTCACAGTTCACAGTCCACAGATCACAGTTCACAGTCTTCATTTCACACTTCACAGTTCGCAGTTCACAGTTCACAGATCACAGATCACAGTTCACAGTTCACAGTTCACAGTTCACAGTTCACAGTTCACAGTCTTCATTTCACACTTCACAGTTCGCAGTTCACAGTTCACAGATCACAGTTCACAGTTCACAGTTCACAGTTCACAGGTTACAGTCCACAGATCACAGTCCGCAGTTCACTGTTCACAGATCATAGTTCACAGTTCACAGTTCACAGTTCACAGTTCACAGTTCACAGTTCACAGTTCACAGTTCACAGTTCACACTTCACAGTTCACAGTTCACAGATCACAGTTCACAGTTCACAGTTCACAGTTCACAGTTCACAGTTCACAGTTCCCAGTTCGCAGGTCACAGTTCACTGTCTTCATTTCACACTTCACAGTTCGCAGTTCACAGTTCACAGTTCACAGTTCACAGTTCACACTTCACAGTTCACAGATCACAGATCACAGTTCACAGTCCACAGTTCACTGTTCACAGATCACAGTTCACAGATCACAGTTCACAGTCTTCATTTCACAGTTCACAGATCACAGTTCACAGATCACAGTTCTCAGTTCACAGACCACAGTTCACAGTCTTTATTTCACACTTCACAGTTCGCAGTTCACAGTTCACAGTTCACAGTTCACAGTTCACAGTTCACAGTTCACAGTTCACAGTTCACAGTTCACAGTTCACAGTTCACAGTTCACAGTTCACAGTTCACAGTTCACAGTTCACAGTTCACACTTCACAGTTCACAGATCACAGTTGACAGTCCACAGATCACAGTTCACAGTTCACAGTTCACAGGTCACAGTTCACAGTTCCCCGTTCACAGTATTCATTTCCCACTTCACAGTTCGCAGTTCACAGTTGACAGTTCACAGTCCACAGTTCGCAGTTCACAGTTGACAGTCCACAGTTCACAGTTCACAGTTCACAGTTTACAGTTCTCAGTTCACAGTTCACAGTTCACAGTTCACAGTTCACAGTTCACAGTTCACAGTTCACAGTTCACAGTTCACAGTTCACAGTTCACAGTTCACAGTTCACAGTTCACAGTTCTCAGTTCACAGATCACAGTTCACAGTCTTCATTTCACAGTTCACAGTTCCCCGTTCACAGATCACAGACCACAGTTCACTGTTCACAGATCACAGTTCACAGGTCACAGTTCACAGTCCACTGTTCACAGTTCACAGTTCTCAGTTCACAGATTCAAGTTCACAGACTTCATTTCACAATTCAGTTTTCACAGTTCACAGTTCACAGTTCACAGTTCTCAGTTCACAGATCACAGTTCACAGTCTTCATTTCTCAGTTCTCAGATCACAGTTCACAGTTCACAGTTCACAGTTCACAGTTCACAGTTCACAGTTCACAGTTCACAGTTCACAGTTCACAGTTCACAGTTCACAGTTCACAGTTCACAGTTCACAGTTCACAGTTCACAGTTCACAGTTCACAGTTCACAGTTCACAGTTCACAGTTCACAGTTCACAGTTCACAGTTCACAGTTCACAGTTCACAGTTCACAGGTTACAGTCCACAGATCACAGTCCGCAGTTCACTGTTCACAGATCATAGTTCACAGTTCACAGTTCACAGTTCACAGTTCACAGTTCACAGTTCACAGTTCACAGTTCACAGTTCACAGTTCACAGTTCACAGTTCACAGTTCACAGTTCACAGTTCACAGTTCACAGTTCACAGTTCACAGTTCACAGTTCACAGTTCACAGTTCACAGTTCACAGTTCACAGTTCACAGTTCACAGTTCACAGTTCACAGTTCACAGTTCACAGTTCACAGTTCACACTTCACAGATCACAGTTCACAGTCCACAGTTCACTGTTCACAGATCACAGTTCACAGTTCACAGTTCACAGGTCACAGTTCACAGTTCCCCGTTCACAGTATTCATTTCCCACTTCACAGTTCGCAGTTCACAGTTGACAGTTCACAGTCCACAGTTCAATATTCACAGTTCACAGTTCACAGTCCACAGATCACAGTTCACAGTCTTCATTTCACACTTCACAGTTCGCAGTTCACAGTTCACAGATCACAGATCACAGTTCACAGTTCACAGTTCACAGTTCACAGTTCACAGTTCACAGTCTTCATTTCACACTTCACAGTTCGCAGTTCACAGTTCACAGATCACAGTTCACAGTTCACAGTTCACAGTTCACAGGTTACAGTCCACAGATCACAGTCCGCAGTTCACTGTTCACAGATCATAGTTCACAGTTCACAGTTCACAGTTCACAGTTCACAGTTCACAGTTCACAGTTCACAGTTCACAGTTCACAGTTCACAGTTCACACTTCACACTTCACAGTTCACAGATCACAGTTCACAGTTCACAGTTCACAGTTCACAGTTCACAGTTCCCAGTTCGCAGGTCACAGTTCACTGTCTTCATTTCACACTTCACAGTTCGCAGTTCACAGTTCACAGTTCACAGTTCACAGTTCACACTTCACAGTTCACAGATCACAGATCACAGTTCACAGTCCACAGTTCACTGTTCACAGATCACAGTTCACAGATCACAGTTCACAGATCACAGTTCACAGTCTTCATTTCACAGTTCACAGATCACAGTTCACAGATCACAGTTCTCAGTTCACAGACCACAGTTCACAGTCTTTATTTCACACTTCACAGTTCGCAGTTCACAGTTCACAGATCACAGTTCACAGTTCACAGTTCACACTTCACAGTTCACAGATCACAGTTCTCAGTTCACAGATCACAGTTCACAGTCTTCATTTCACAGTTCACAGTTCACAGTTCACAGATCACAGACCACAGTTCACTGTTCACAGATCACAGTTCACAGTTCACAGGTCACAGTTCACAGTCCACTGTTCACAGTTCACAGTTCTCAGTTCACAGATTCAAGTTCACAGACTTCATTTCACAATTCAGTTTTCACAGTTCACAGTTCACAGTTCACAGTTCTCAGTTCACAGATCACAGTTCACAGTCTTCATTTCACAGTTCACAGTTCACAGTTTACAGTTCTCAGTTCACAGTTCACAGTTCACAGTTCACAGTTCACAGTCCACAGTTCACAGTTCACAGTTCTCAGTTCACAGTTCACAGTTCACAGTTCACAGTTCACAGTTCACAGTTCACAGTTCACACTTCACACTTCACACTTCACAGTTCGCAGTTCACAGTTCACAGATCACAGTTCACAGTTCACAGTCTTCATTTCACACTTCACAGTTCGCAGTTCACAGTTCACAGATCACAGTTCACAGTCCACAGTTCACTATTCACAGCTCACAGTTCTCAGTTCACAGATCACAGTTCACAGTCTTCATTTCACACTTCACAGTTCGCAGTTCACAGTTCACAGATCACAGTTCACAGTTCACAGTTCACAGATCACACTTCACAATTCACAGATCACAGTTCACAGTTCCCAGTTCGCAGGTCACAGTTCACATTTCACAGTTCACTGTCTTCATCTCATACTTCACAGTTCGCAGTTCACAGTTCACAGGTCACAGTTCACAGCCCACTCTTCACAGTTCACAGTTCACAGTTCACAGATCACAGACCACAGTTCACTGTTCACAGATCACAGTTCACAGTTCACAGTTCACAGTTCACAGTTCACAGTTCACAGTTCACAGTTCACAGTTCACAGGCTTCATTTCACACTTCAGACTTCACAGTGCACAGTTCACAGTCCACAGATCACAGTTCACAGTTCTCAGTTCACAGATCACAGTTCACAGTCTTCATTTCACACTTCACAGTTCGCAGTTCACAGTTCACAGGTCACAGTTCACAGCCCACTCTTCACAGTTCACAGTTCACAGTTCACAGATCACAGACCACAGTTCACTGTTCACAGATCACAGTTCACAGTTCACAGTTCACAGTTCACAGTTCACAGTTCACAGTTCACAGTTCACAGTTCACAGGCTTCATTTCACACTTCAGACTTCACAGTGCACAGTTCACAGATCACAGTTCACAGTTCACAGTTCACAGTTCACAGGTTACAGTCCACAGATCACAGTCCGCAGTTCACTGTTCACAGATCATAGTTCACAGTTCACAGTTCACAGTTCACAGTTCACAGTTCACAGTTCACAGTTCACAGTTCACAGTTCACAGTTCACAGTTCACAGTTCACAGTTCCCAGTTCGCAGGTCACAGTTCACTGTCTTCATTTCACACTTCACAGTTCGCAGTTCACAGATCATAGTTCACAGTTCACAGTTCACAGTTCACAGTTCACAGTTCACAGTTCACACTTCACAGTTCACAGTTCACAGTCCACAGATCACAGTTCACAGACTTTATTTCACACTTCACAGTTGGCAGTTCACAGTTCACAGTTCACAGTTCACAGTTCACAGTTCACAGTTCACACTTCACAGTTCACAGTTCACAGTCCACAGTTCACAGTTCACAGTTCACAGTTCACAGTTCACAGTTCACAGTTCACAGTTCACAGTCCACAGTTCACTGTTCACAATTCACAGTTCACAGTTCACAGTTCACAGTTCACTGTTCACTGTTCACAGTTCACAGTTCCCAGTTCGCAGGTCACAGTTCACATTTCACAGTTCACTGTCTTCATTTCATACTTCACAGTTCGCAGTTCACAGTTCACAGGTCACAGTTCACAGCCCACTGTTCACAGTTCACAGTTCTCAGTTCACAGATCACAGTTCACAGTTCACAGACTTTATTTCACAATTCAGTTTTCACAGTTCACAGTTCACAGTTCTCAGTTCACAGTTCACAGTTCACAGATCACAGTTCACAGTCTTCATTTCACACTTCAGTCTTCACAGGGCACAGTTCACAGTTCACAGTCTTCATTTCACTATTCACAGTTCGCAGTTCACAGTTCACAGATCACACTTCACAGTTCACAGATCACACTTCACAGTTCACAGTTCACAGATCACAGTTCACAGATCACAGTTCACATACTTTATTTCACAATTCAGTTTTCACAGTTCACAGTTCACAGTTCACAGTCCGCAGTTCACTGTTCACAGATCATAGTTCACAGTTCACAGTTCACAGTTCACAGTTCACAGTTCCAGTTCACAGTTCACAGTTCACAGTTCACAGTTCACAGTTCACAGTTCACACTTCACTGTTCACAGATCACAGTTCACAGTTCGCAGGTCACAGTTCACATTTCACAGTTCACTGTCTTCATTTCATACTTCACAGTTCACTGTCTTCATTTCATACTTCACAGTTCGCAGTTCACAGTTCACAGTTCACAGTTCACAGTTCACAGGTCACAGTTCGCAGTTCACAGTTCACAGATCACACTTCACACTTCACAGTTCACAGATCACACTTCACAGTTCACAGTTCACAGATCACACTTCACACTTCACAGTTCACAGATCACACTTCACAGTTCACAGTTCACAGATCACAGTTCACAGATCACCGTTCACATACTTTATTTCACAATTCAGTTTTCACAGTTCACAGTTCACAGTTCACAGTTCACAGTCCTCAGTTCACTGTTCACAGATCATAGTTCACAGTTCACACTTCACAGTTCACAGATCACAGTTCACAGTTCACTGTTCACAGTTTACAGTTCTCAGTTTACAGTTCTCAGTTCACAGATCACACTTCACAGTTCACAGATCACACTTCACAGTTCACAGTTCACAGATCACAGTTCACAGATCACAGTTCACATACTTTATTTCACAATTCAGTTTTCACAGTTCACAGTTCACAGTTCACAGTCCGCAGTTCACTGTTCACAGATCATAGTTCACAGTTCACAGTTCACAGTTCACAGTTCACACTTCACACTTCACAGTTCACAGATCACACTTCACAGTTCACAGTTCACAGATCACAGTTCACAGATCACAGTTCACATACTTTATTTCACAATTCAGTTTTCACAGTTCACAGTTCACAGTTCTCAGTTCACAGTGACAGTTCACAGTTGACAGTTCACACTTCACAGTTCACAGTTCACAGTTCACAGTCCACAGTTCACTGTTCACAATTCACAATTCACAGTTCACAGTTCACAGTTCACAGTTCACTGTTCACTGTTCACTGTTCACAGTTCACAGTTCACAGTCTTCATTTCACAATTCATAGTTCGCAGTTCACAGTTCACAGGTCACAGTTCACAGTTCACAGGTCACAGTTCACAGTTCACAGTCCACAGTTCACTGTTCACAGATCACAGTTCACAGTTCACAGTCTTCATTTCACACTTCACACTTCACAGTGCACAGTTCACAGTCCACAGTTCACAATCCACAGTTCACTGATCACACATCACAGTTCACAGTTCACAGTTCACAGTCCACAGATCACAGTTCACAGTCTTCATTTCACACTTCACAGTTCGCAGTTCACAGTTCACAGATCACAGTTCTCAGTTCTCAGTTTACAGTTCTCAGTTTACAGTTCTCAGTTCACAGTTGACAGTTCACAGTTCACAGTTCACACGTCACAGTTCACAGTTCACAGTTCACAGTTCACAGTTCACAGTTCACAGTCCACAGTTCACAGTTCACAGTTCACAGTTCACAGTTCCCAGTTCGCAGGTAACAGTTCACATTTCACAGTTCACTGTCTTCATTTCATACTTCACAGTTCGCAGTTCACAGTTCACAGGTCACAGTTCACAGCCCACTGTTCACAGTTCACAGTTCTCAGTTCACAGATCACAGTTCACAGTTCACAGTCTTCATTTCACAATTCACAGTTCGCAGTTCACAGTTAACAAATCACACTTCACAGTTCACAGATCACACTTCACAGTTCACAGTTCACAGATCACAGTTCACAGATCACAGTTCACATACTTTATTTCACAATTCAGTTTTCACAGTTCACAGTTCACAGTTCACAGTCCGCAGTTCACTGTTCACAGATCATAGTTCACAGTTCACAGTTCACAGTTCACAGTTCACAGTTCACAGTTCCAGTTCACAGTTCACAGTTCACAGTTCACAGTTCACAGTTCACACTTCACTGTTCACAGATCACAGTTCACAGTTCACAGTTCACAGTTCACAGTTCACAGTTCGCAGGTCACAGTTCACAGTTCACAGTCTTCATTTCACACTTCACACTTCACACTTCACAGTGCACAGTTCACAGTCCACAGTTCAATAGTCCACAGTTCACTGTTCACAAATCACAGTTCACAGTTCACAGTTCACAGTCCACAGATCACAGTTCACTGTTCACTGTTCACAGTTCACAGTTCACAGTCTTCATTTCACAATTCATAGTTCGCAGTTCACAGTTCACACATCACAGTTCACAGTTCACAGTTCACAGTCCACAGATCACAGTTCACAGTCTTCATTTCACAATTCACAGTTCGCAGTTCACAGTTCACAGATCACAGTTCACAGTTTACAGTTCTCAGTTTACAGTTCTCAGTTCACAGTTGACAGTTCACAGTTCACAGTTCACACGTCACAGTTCACAGTTCACAGTTCACAGTCCACAGTTCACAGTTCACAGTTCACAGTTCCCAGTTCGCAGGTCACAGTTCACATTTCACAGTTCACTGTCTTCATTTCATACTTCACAGTTCGCAGTTCACAGTTCACAGGTCACAGTTCACAGCCCACTGTTCACAGTTCACAGTTCTCAGTTCACAGATCACAGTTCACAGTTCACAGACTTTATTTCACAATTCAGTTTTCACAGTTCGCAGTTCACAGTTCTCAGTTCACAGTTCACAGTCTTCATTTCACTCTTCACAGTTCGCAGTTCACAGATCACAGATCACAGTTCACAGTTCACAGTTCACAGTTCACAGTTCACTGTTCACAGTTTACAGTTCTCAGTTTACAGTTCTCAGTTCACAGTTGACAGTTCACAGTTCACAGTTCACAGTTCACACTTCACAGTTCACAGTCCACAGTTGACTGTTCACAGTTCACAGTTCACACTTCACAGTTCACACTTCACAGTTCACACTTCACAGTTCACACTTCACAGTTCACAGATCACAGTTCACAGTTCACTGTTCACAGTTTACAGTTCTCAGTTTACAGTTCTCAGTTCACAGTGACAGTTCACAGTTGACAGTTCACACTTCACAGTTCACAGTTCACAGTTCACAGTCCACAGTTCACTGTTCACAATTCACAATTCACAGTTCACAGTTCACAGTTCACAGTTCACTGTTCACTGTTCACTGTTCACAGTTCACAGTTCACAGTCTTCATTTCACAATTCATAGTTCGCAGTTCACAGTTCACAGGTCACAGTTCACAGTTCACAGGTCACAGTTCACAGTTCACAGTCCACAGTTCACTGTTCACAGATCACAGTTCACAGTTCACAGTCTTCATTTCACACTTCACACTTCACAGTGCACAGTTCACAGTCCACAGTTCACAGTCCACAGTTCACTGATCACACATCACAGTTCACAGTTCACAGTTCACAGTCCACAGATCACAGTTCACAGTCTTCATTTCACACTTCACAGTTCGCAGTTCACAGTTCACAGATCACAGTTCTCAGTTCACAGTTCTCAGTTCACAGTTGACAGTTCATAGTTCACAGTTCACACGTCACAGTTCACAGTTCACAGTTCACAGTCCACAGTTCACAGTTCACAGTTCACAGTTCCCAGTTCGCAGGTCACAGTTCACATTTCACAGTTCACTGTCTTCATTTCATACTTCACAGTTCGCAGTTCACAGTTCACAGGTCACAGTTCACAGCCCACTGTTCACAGTTCACAGTTCTCAGTTCACAGATCACAGTTCACAGTTCACAGACTTTATTTCACAATTCAGTTTTCACAGTTCGCAGTTCACAGTTCTCAGTTCACAGTTCACAGTCTTCATTTCACTCTTCACAGTTCGCAGTTCACAGTTCACAGATCACAGTTCACAGTTCACAGTTCACAGTTCACTGTTCACAGTTTACAGTTCTCAGTTTACAGTTCTCAGTTCACAGTTGACAGTTCACAGTTCACAGTTCACAGTTCACACTTCACAGTTCACAGTCCACAGTTGACTGTTCACAGTTCACAGTTCACACTTCACAGTTCACACTTCACAGTTCACACTTCACAGTTCACACTTCACAGTTCACAGATCACAGTTCACAGTTCACTGTTCACAGTTTACAGTTCTCAGTTTACAGTTCTCAGTTCACAGTGACAGTTCACAGTTGACAGTTCACACTTCACAGTTCACAGTTCACAGTTCACAGTCCACAGTTCACTGTTCACAATTCACAATTCACAGTTCACAGTTCACAGTTCACTGTTCACTGTTCACTGTTCACAGTTCACAGTTCACAGTTCACAGTCTTCATTTCACAATTCATAGTTCGCAGTTCACAGTTCACAGGTCACAGTTCACAGTTCACAGGTCACAGTTCACAGTTCACAGTCCACAGTTCACTGTTCACAGATCACAGTTCACAGTTCACAGTCTTCATTTCACACTTCACACTTCACAGTGCACAGTTCACAGTCCACAGTTCACAGTCCACAGTTCACTGATCACACATCACAGTTCACAGTTCACAGTTCACAGTCCACAGATCACAGTTCACAGTCTTCATTTCACACTTCACAGTTCGCAGTTCACAGTTCACAGATCACAGTTCTCAGTTCACAGTTTACAGTTCTCAGTTTACAGTTCTCAGTTCACAGTTGACAGTTCACAGTTCACAGTTCACACGTCACAGTTCACAGTTCACAGTTCACAGTCCACAGTTCACAGTTCACAGTTCACAGTTCACAGTTCACAGTTCCCAGTTCGCAGGTAACAGTTCACATTTCACAGTTCACTGTCTTCATTTCATACTTCACAGTTCGCAGTTCACAGTTCACAGGTCACAGTTCACAGCCCACTGTTCACAGTTCACAGTTCTCAGTTCACAGATCACAGTTCACAGTTCACAGTCTTCATTTCACAATTCACAGTTCGCAGTTCACAGTTAACAAATCACACTTCACAGTTCACAGATCACACTTCACAGTTCACAGTTCACAGATCACAGTTCACAGACCACAGTTCACATACTTTATTTCACAATTCAGTTTTCACAGTTCACACTTCACAGTTCACAGATCACAGTTCACAGTCCACAGATCACAGTTCACAGTTCACAGTTCACAGGTCACAGTTCACAGTTCCCCGTTCACAGTATTCATTTCCCACTTCACAGTTCGCAGTTCACAGTTGACAGTTCACAGTCCACAGTTCGCAGTTCACAGTTGACAGTCCACAGTTCACAGTTCACAGTTCACAGTTTACAGTTCTCAGTTCACAGTTCACAGTTCACAGTTCACAGTTCACAGTTCACAGTTCACAGTTCACAGTTCACAGTTCACAGTTCACAGTTCACAGTTCACAGTTCACAGTTCACAGTTCTCAGTTCACAGATCACAGTTCACAGTCTTCATTTCACAGTTCACAGTTCCCCGTTCACAGATCACAGACCACAGTTCACTGTTCACAGATCACAGTTCACAGTTCACAGTTCACAGGTCACAGTTCACAGTCCACTGTTCACAGTTCACAGTTCTCAGTTCACAGATTCAAGTTCACAGACTTCATTTCACAATTCAGTTTTCACAGTTCACAGTTCACAGTTCGCAGTTCTCAGTTCACAGATCACAGTTCACAGTCTTCATTTCACAGTTCACAGTTCACAGTTTACAGTTCTCAGTTCACAGTTCACAGTTCACAGTTCACAGTCCACAGTTCACAGTTCACAGTTCTCAGTTCACAGATCACAGTTCACAGTTTTCATTTCACAGTTCACAGTTCCCCGTTCACAGTATTCATTTCACATTTCACAGTTCGCAGTTCACAGTTGACAGTCCACAGTTCACAGTTCACAGTTCACAGTTCACAGTTTACAGTTCTCAGTTCACAGTTCACAGTTCACAGTTCACAGTTCACAGTTCACAGTTCACAGTTCACAGTTCACAGTTCACAGTTCACAGTTCACAGTTCTCAGTTCACAGATCACAGTTCACAGTCTTCATTTCACACTTCACAGTTCGCAGTTTACAGTCCGCAGTTCACAGTTCACAGATCACAGTTCACAGTTGACAGTTGACAGTTCACAGTACACACTTCACAGTTCACAGTCCACAGTTCACTGTTCACAATTCACAGTTCAGAGTTCACAGTCCATAGTTCACTATTCACAGCTCACAGTTCTCAGTTCTCAGATCACAGTTCACAGTCTTCATTTCACACTTCACAGTTCGCAGTTCACAGTTCACAGTTCACAGATCACAGTTCACAGTTCACAGTTCACAGTTCACAGGTTACAGTCCACAGATCACAGTCCGCAGTTCACTGTTCACAGATCATAGTTCACAGTTAACAGTTCACAGTTCACAGTTCACAGTTCACAGTTCACAGTTCACAGTTCACAGTTCACAGTTCACAGTTCACAGTTCACAGTTCACAGTTCACAGTTCACACTTCACAGTTCACAGATCACAGTTCACAGTCCACAGTTCACTGTTCACAGATCACAGTTCACAGTTCACAGTTCACAGGTCACAGTTCACAGTTCCCCGTTCACAGTATTCATTTCCCACTTCACAGTTCGCAGTTCACAGTTGACAGTTCACAGTCCACAGTTCAATATTCACAGTTCACAGTTCACAGTCCACAGATCACAGTTCACAGTCTTCATTTCACACTTCACAGTTCGCAGTTCACAGTTCACAGATCACAGATCACAGTTCACAGTTCACAGTTCACAGTTCACAGTTCACAGTTCACAGTCTTCATTTCACACTTCACAGTTCGCAGTTCACAGTTCACAGATCACAGTTCACAGTTCACAGTTCACAGTTCACAGTTCACAGTTCACAGTTCACAGTTCACAGGTTACAGTCCACAGATCACAGTCCGCAGTTCACTGTTCACAGATCATAGTTCACAGTTCACAGTTCACAGTTCACAGTTCACAGTTCACAGTTCACAGTTCACAGTTCACAGTTCACAGTTCACACTTCACAGTTCACAGTTCACAGTTCACAGTTCACAGTTCACAGTCCACAGTTCACTGTTCACAGATCACAGTTCACAGATCACAGTTCACAGTCTTCATTTCACAGTTCACAGATCACAGTTCACAGATCACAGTTCTCAGTTCACAGACCACAGTTCACAGTCTTTATTTCACACTTCACAGTTCGCAGTTCACAGTTCACAGATCACAGATCACAGTTCACAGTTCACAGTTCACAGTTCACAGTTCACAGTTCACAGTCTTCATTTCACACTTCACAGTTCGCAGTTCACAGTTCACAGATCACAGTTCACAGTTCACAGTTCACAGTTCACACTTCACAGTTCACAGATCACAGTTCACAGTCCACAGTTCACTGTTCACAGATCACAGTTCACAGTTCACAGTTCACAGGTCACAGTTCACAGTTCCCCGTTCACAGTATTCATTTCCCACTTCACAGTTCGCAGTTCACAGTTGACAGTTCACAGTCCACAGTTCAATATTCACAGTTCACAGTTCACAGTCCACAGATCACAGTTCACAGTCTTCATTTCACACTTCACAGTTCGCAGTTCACAGTTCACAGATCACAGATCACAGTTCACAGTTCACAGTTCACAGTTCACAGTTCACAGTTCACAGTTCACAGTCTTCATTTCACACTTCACAGTTCGCAGTTCACAGTTCACAGATCACAGTTCACAGTTCACAGTTCACAGTTCACAGTTCACAGTTCACAGTTCACAGGTTACAGTCCACAGATCACAGTCCGCAGTTCACTGTTCACAGATCATAGTTCACAGTTCCCAGTTCGCAGGTCACAGTTCACTGTCTTCATTTCACACTTCACAGTTCGCAGTTCACAGTTCACAGTTCACAGTTCACACTTCACAGTTCACAGATCACAGATCACAGTTCACAGTCCACAGTTCACTGTTCACAGATCACAGTTCACAGATCACAGTTCACAGTCTTCATTTCACAGTTCACAGATCACAGTTCACAGATCACAGTTCTCAGTTCACAGACCACAGTTCACAGTCTTTATTTCACACTTCACAGTTCGCAGTTCACAGTTCACAGTTCACAGTTCACAGTTCACAGTTCACAGTTCACAGTTCACAGTTCACAGTTCACAGTTCACAGTTCACAGTTCACAGTTCACAGTTCACAGTTCACAGTTCACAGTTCACAGTTCACAGTTCACAGTTCACAGTTCACACTTCACAGTTCACAGATCACAGTTCACAGTCCACAGATCACAGTTCACAGTTCACAGTTCACAGGTCACAGTTCACAGTTCCCCGTTCACAGTATTCATTTCCCTCTTCACAGTTCGCAGTTCACAGTTGACAGTTCACAGTCCACAGTTCGCAGTTCACAGTTGACAGTCCACAGTTCACAGTTCACAGTTCACAGTTTACAGTTCTCAGTTCACAGTTCACAGTTCACAGTTCACAGTTCACAGTTCACAGTTCACAGTTCACAGTTCACAGTTCACAGTTCACAGTTCACAGTTCTCAGTTCACAGATCACAGTTCACAGTCTTCATTTCACAGTTCACAGTTCCCCGTTCACAGATCACAGACCACAGTTCACTGTTCACAGATCACAGTTCACAGTTCACAGGTCACAGTTCACAGTCCACTGTTCACAGTTCACAGTTCTCAGTTCACAGATTCAAGTTCACAGACTTCATTTCACAATTCAGTTTTCACAGTTCACAGTTCACAGTTCACAGTTCTCAGTTCACAGATCACAGTTCACAGTCTTCATTTCACAGTTCACAGTTCACAGTTTACAGTTCTCAGTTCACAGTTCACAGTTCACAGTTCACAGTCCACAGTTCACAGTTCACAGTTCTCAGTTCACAGATCACAGTTCACAGTTTTCATTTCACAGTTCACAGTTCCCCGTTCACAGTATTCATTTCACATTTCACAGTTCGCAGTTCACAGTTGACAGTCCACAGTTCACAGTTCACAGTTCACAGTTTACAGTTCTCAGTTCACAGTTCACAGTTCACAGTTCACAGTTCACAGTTCACAGTTCACAGTTCACAGTTCACAGTTCACAGTTCACAGTTCACAGTTCACAGTTCACAGTTCTCAGTTCACAGATCACAGTTCACAGTCTTCATTTCACAGTTCACAGTTCCCCGTTCACAGTATTCATTTCACATTTCACAGTTCGCAGTTCACAGTTGACAGTTCACAGTCCACAGTTCACTATTCACAGTTAACAGTTCTCAGTTCACAGATCACAGTTCACAGTCTTCATTTCACACTTCACAGTTCGCAGTTTACAGTCCGCAGTTCACAGTTCACAGATCACAGTTCACAGTTGACAGTTGACAGTTCACAGTACACACTTCACAGTTCACAGTCCACAGTTCACTGTTCACAATTCACAGTTCAGAGTTCACAGTCCATAGTTCACTATTCACAGCTCACAGTTCTCAGTTCTCAGATCACAGTTCACAGTCTTCATTTCACACTTCACAGTTCGCAGTTCACAGTTCACAGTTCACAGATCACAGTTCACAGTTCACAGTTCACAGTTCACAGGTTACAGTCCACAGATCACAGTCCGCAGTTCACTGTTCACAGATCATAGTTCACAGTTCACAGTTCACAGTTCACAGTTCACAGTTCACAGTTCACAGTTCACAGTTCACAGTTCACAGTTCACAGTTCACAGTTCACAGTTCACAGTTCACAGTTCACAGTTCACAGTTCACAGTTCACAGTTCACAGTTCACAGTTCACAGTTCACACTTCACAGTTCACAGATCACAGTTCACAGTCCACAGTTCACTGTTCACAGATCACAGTTCACAGTTCACAGTTCACAGTTCACAGGTCACAGTTCACAGTTCCCCGTTCACAGTTCACAGTTGACAGTTCACAGTCCACAGTTCAATATTCACAGTTCACAGTTCACAGTTCACAGTTCACAGTCCACAGATCACAGTTCACAGTCTTCATTTCACACTTCACAGTTCGCAGTTCACAGTTCACAGATCACAGATCACAGTTCACAGTTCACAGTTCACAGTTCACAGTTCACAGTTCACAGTCTTCATTTCACACTTCACAGTTCGCAGTTCACAGTTCACAGATCACAGTTCACAGTTCACAGTTCACAGTTCACAGGTTACAGTCCACAGATCACAGTCCGCAGTTCACTGTTCACAGATCATAGTTCACAGTTCACAGTTCACAGTTCACAGTTCACAGTTCACAGTTCACAGTTCACAGTTCACAGTTCACAGTTCACAGTTCACAGTTCACAGTTCACAGTTCACAGTTCACACTTCACACTTCACAGTTCACAGATCACAGTTCACAGTTCACAGTTCACAGTTCACAGTCCACAGTTCACTATTCACAGCTCACAGTTCTCAGTTCTCAGATCACAGTTCACAGTTCACAGTTCACAGTTCACAGTTCACAGTTCACAGTTCACAGTTCACAGTTCACAGTTCACAGTTCACAGTTCACAGTTCACAGTTCACAGTTCACAGTTCACAGTTCACAGTTCACAGTTCACAGTTCACAGTTCACAGTTCACAGTTCACAGTTCACAGTTCACAGTTCACAGTTCACAGTTCACAGTTCACAGTTCACAGTTCACAGTTCACAGGTTACAGTCCACAGATCACAGTCCGCAGTTCACTGTTCACAGATCATAGTTCACAGTTCACAGTTCACAGTTCACAGTTCACAGTTCACAGTTCACAGTTCACAGTTCACAGTTCACAGTTCACAGTTCACAGTTCACAGTTCACAGTTCACAGTTCACAGTTCACAGTTCACAGTTCACAGTTCACAGTTCACAGTTCACAGTTCACAGTTCACAGTTCACACTTCACAGTTCACAGATCACAGATCACAGTTCACAGTCCACAGTTCACTGTTCACAGATCACAGTTCACAGTTCACAGTTCACAGGTCACAGTTCACAGTTCCCCGTTCACAGTATTCATTTCCCACTTCACAGTTCGCAGTTCACAGTTGACAGTTCACAGTCCACAGTTCAATATTCACAGTTCACAGTTCACAGTCCACAGATCACAGTTCACAGTCTTCATTTCACACTTCACAGTTCGCAGTTCACAGTTCACAGATCACAGATCACAGTTCACAGTTCACAGTTCACAGTTCACAGTTCACAGTTCACAGTCTTCATTTCACACTTCACAGTTCGCAGTTCACAGTTCACAGATCACAGTTCACAGTTCACAGTTCACAGTTCACAGGTTACAGTCCACAGATCACAGTCCGCAGTTCACTGTTCACAGATCATAGTTCACAGTTCACAGTTCACAGTTCACAGTTCACAGTTCACAGTTCACAGTTCACAGTTCACAGTTCACAGTTCACAGTCCACAGTTCACTGTTCACAGATCACAGTTCACAGTTCACAGTTCACAGGTCACAGTTCACAGTTCCCCGTTCACAGTATTCATTTCCCACTTCACAGTTCGCAGTTCACAGTTGACAGTTCACAGTCCACAGTTCAATATTCACAGTTCACAGTTCACAGTCCACAGATCACAGTTCGCAGTCTTCATTTCACACTTCACAGTTCGCAGTTCACAGTTCACAGATCACAGATCACAGTTCACAGTTCACAGTTCACAGTTCACAGTTCACAGTTCACAGTTCACAGTCTTCATTTCACACTTCACAGTTCGCAGTTCACAGTTCACAGATCACAGTTCACAGTTCACAGTTCACAGTTCACAGGTTACAGTCTACAGATCACAGTCCGCAGTTCACTGTTCACAGATCATAGTTCACAGTTCACAGTTCACAGTTCACAGTTCACAGTTCACAGTTCACAGTTCACAGTTCACAGTTCACACTTCACAGTTCACAGTTCACAGATCACAGTTCACAGTTCACAGTTCACAGTTCACAGTTCACAGTTCCCAGTTCGCAGGTCACAGTTCACTGTCTTCATTTCACACTTCACAGTTCGCAGTTCACAGTTCACAGTTCACAGTTCACACTTCACAGTTCACAGATCACAGATCACAGTTCACAGTCCACAGTTCACTGTTCACAGATCACAGTTCACAGATCACAGTTCACAGTCTTCATTTCACAGTTCACAGATCACAGTTCACAGATCACAGTTCTCAGTTCACAGACCACAGTTCACAGTCTTTATTTCACACTTCACAGTTCGCAGTTCACAGTTCACAGTTCACAGTTCACAGTTCACAGTTCACAGTTCACAGTTCACAGTTCACAGTTCACAGTTCACAGTTCACAGTTCACAGTTCACAGTTCACAGTTCACAGTTCACAGTTCACACTTCACAGTTCACAGATCACAGTTGACAGTCCACAGATCACAGTTCACAGTTCACAGTTCACAGGTCACAGTTCACAGTTCCCCGTTCACAGTATTCATTTCCCACTTCACAGTTCGCAGTTCACAGTTGACAGTTCACAGTCCACAGTTCGCAGTTCACAGTTGACAGTCCACAGTTCACAGTTCACAGTTCACAGTTTACAGTTCTCAGTTCACAGTTCACAGTTCACAGTTCACAGTTCACAGTTCACAGTTCACAGTTCACAGTTCACAGTTCACAGTTCACAGTTCACAGTTCACAGTTCTCAGTTCACAGATCACAGTTCACAGTCTTCATTTCACAGTTCACAGTTCCCCGTTCACAGATCACAGACCACAGTTCACTGTTCACAGATCACAGTTCACAGTTCACAGGTCACAGTTCACAGTCCACTGTTCACAGTTCACAGTTCTCAGTTCACAGATTCAAGTTCACAGACTTCATTTCACAATTCAGTTTTCACAGTTCACAGTTCACAGTTCACAGTTCTCAGTTCACAGATCACAGTTCACAGTCTTCATTTCTCAGTTCTCAGATCACAGTTCACAGTTCACAGTTCACAGTTCACAGTTCACAGTTCACAGTTCACAGTTCACAGTTCACAGTTCACAGTTCACAGTTCACAGTTCACAGTTCACAGTTCACAGTTCACAGTTCACAGTTCACAGTTCACAGTTCACAGTTCACAGTTCACAGTTCACAGTTCACACTTCACAGTTCACAGATCACAGATCACAGTTCACAGTCCACAGTTCACTGTTCACAGATCACAGTTCACAGTTCACAGTTCACAGGTCACAGTTCACAGTTCCCCGTTCACAGTCTTCATTTCACACTTCACAGTTCGCAGTTCACAGTTCACAGATCACAGATCACAGTTCACAGTTCACAGTTCACAGTTCACAGTTCACAGTTCACAGTCTTCATTTCACACTTCACAGTTCGCAGTTCACAGTTCACAGATCACAGTTCACAGTTCACAGTTCACAGTTCACAGGTTACAGTCCACAGATCACAGTCCGCAGTTCACTGTTCACAGATCATAGTTCACAGTTCACAGTTCACAGTTCACAGTTCACAGTTCACAGTTCACAGTTCACAGTTCACAGTTCACAGTTCACAGTTCACAGTTCACAGTCCACAGTTCACTGTTCACAGATCACAGTTCACAGTTCACAGTTCACAGGTCACAGTTCACAGTTCCCCGTTCACAGTATTCATTTCCCACTTCACAGTTCGCAGTTCACAGTTGACAGTTCACAGTCCACAGTTCAATATTCACAGTTCACAGTTCACAGTCCACAGATCACAGTTCACAGTCTTCATTTCACACTTCACAGTTCGCAGTTCACAGTTCACAGATCACAGATCACAGTTCACAGTTCACAGTTCACAGTTCACAGTTCACAGTTCACAGTTCACAGTCTTCATTTCACACTTCACAGTTCGCAGTTCACAGTTCACAGATCACAGTTCACAGTTCACAGTTCACAGTTCACAGGTTACAGTCTACAGATCACAGTCCGCAGTTCACTGTTCACAGATCATAGTTCACAGTTCACAGTTCACAGTTCACAGTTCACAGTTCACAGTTCACAGTTCACAGTTCACAGTTCACACTTCACAGTTCACAGTTCACAGATCACAGTTCACAGTTCACAGTTCACAGTTCACAGTTCACAGTTCCCAGTTCGCAGGTCACAGTTCACTGTCTTCATTTCACACTTCACAGTTCGCAGTTCACAGTTCACAGTTCACAGTTCACACTTCACAGTTCACAGATCACAGATCACAGTTCACAGTCCACAGTTCACTGTTCACAGATCACAGTTCACAGATCACAGTTCACAGTCTTCATTTCACAGTTCACAGATCACAGTTCACAGATCACAGTTCTCAGTTCACAGACCACAGTTCACAGTCTTTATTTCACACTTCACAGTTCGCAGTTCACAGTTCACAGTTCACAGTTCACAGTTCACAGTTCACAGTTCACAGTACACAGTTCACAGTTCACAGTTCACAGTTCACAGTTCACAGTTCACAGTTCACAGTTCACAGTTCACACTTCACAGTTCACAGATCACAGTTGACAGTCCACAGATCACAGTTCACAGTTCACAGTTCACAGGTCACAGTTCACAGTTCCCCGTTCACAGTATTCATTTCCCACTTCACAGTTCGCAGTTCACAGTTGACAGTTCACAGTCCACAGTTCGCAGTTCACAGTTGACAGTCCACAGTTCACAGTTCACAGTTCACAGTTTACAGTTCTCAGTTCACAGTTCACAGTTCACAGTTCACAGTTCACAGTTCACAGTTCACAGTTCACAGTTCACAGTTCACAGTTCACAGTTCACAGTTCTCAGTTCACAGATCACAGTTCACAGTCTTCATTTCACAGTTCACAGTTCCCCGTTCACAGATCACAGACCACAGTTCACTGTTCACAGATCACAGTTCACAGTTCACAGGTCACAGTTCACAGTCCACTGTTCACAGTTCACAGTTCTCAGTTCACAGATTCAAGTTCACAGACTTCATTTCACAATTCAGTTTTCACAGTTCACAGTTCACAGTTCACAGTTCTCAGTTCACAGATCACAGTTCACAGTCTTCATTTCTCAGTTCTCAGATCACAGTTCACAGTTCACAGTTCACAGTTCACAGTTCACAGTTCACAGTTCACAGTTCACAGTTCACAGTTCACAGTTCACAGTTCACAGTTCACAGTTCACAGTTCACAGTTCACAGTTCACAGTTCACAGTTCACAGTTCACAGTTCACAGTTCACAGTTCACAGTTCACAGTTCACACTTCACAGTTCACAGATCACAGATCACAGTTCACAGTCCACAGTTCACTGTTCACAGATCACAGTTCACAGTTCACAGTTCACAGGTCACAGTTCACAGTTCCCCGTTCACAGTATTCATTTCCCACTTCACAGTTCGCAGTTCACAGTTGACAGTTCACAGTCCACAGTTCAATATTCACAGTTCACAGTTCACAGTCCACAGATCACAGTTCACAGTCTTCATTTCACACTTCACAGTTCGCAGTTCACAGTTCACAGATCACAGATCACAGTTCACAGTTCACAGTTCACAGTTCACAGTTCACAGTTCACAGTCTTCATTTCACACTTCACAGTTCGCAGTTCACAGTTCACAGATCACAGTTCACAGTTCACAGTTCACAGGTTACAGTCCACAGATCACAGTCCGCAGTTCACTGTTCACAGATCATAGTTCACAGTTCACAGTTCACAGTTCACAGTTCACAGTTCACAGTTCACAGTTCACAGTTCACAGTTCACAGTTCACAGTTCACACTTCACACTTCACAGTTCACAGATCACAGTTCACAGTTCACAGTTCACAGTTCACAGTTCACAGTTCCCAGTTCGCAGGTCACAGTTCACTGTCTTCATTTCACACTTCACAGTTCGCAGTTCACAGTTCACAGTTCACAGTTCACAGTTCACACTTCACAGTTCACAGATCACAGATCACAGTTCACAGTCCACAGTTCACTGTTCACAGATCACAGTTCACAGATCACAGTTCACAGATCACAGTTCACAGTCTTCATTTCACAGTTCACAGATCACAGTTCACAGATCACAGTTCTCAGTTCACAGACCACAGTTCACAGTCTTTATTTCACACTTCACAGTTCGCAGTTCACAGTTCACAGATCACAGTTCACAGTTCACAGTTCACACTTCACAGTTCACAGATCACAGTTCTCAGTTCACAGATCACAGTTCACAGTCTTCATTTCACAGTTCACAGTTCACAGTTCACAGATCACAGACCACAGTTCACTGTTCACAGATCACAGTTCACAGTTCACAGGTCACAGTTCACAGTCCACTGTTCACAGTTCACAGTTCTCAGTTCACAGATTCAAGTTCACAGACTTCATTTCACAATTCAGTTTTCACAGTTCACAGTTCACAGTTCACAGTTCTCAGTTCACAGATCACAGTTCACAGTCTTCATTTCACAGTTCACAGTTCACAGTTTACAGTTCTCAGTTCACAGTTCACAGTTCACAGTTCACAGTTCACAGTCCACAGTTCACAGTTCACAGTTCTCAGTTCACAGTTCACAGTTCACAGTTCACAGTTCACAGTTCACAGTTCACAGTTCACACTTCACACTTCACACTTCACAGTTCGCAGTTCACAGTTCACAGATCACAGTTCACAGTTCACAGTCTTCATTTCACACTTCACAGTTCGCAGTTCACAGTTCACAGATCACAGTTCACAGTCCACAGTTCACTATTCACAGCTCACAGTTCTCAGTTCACAGATCACAGTTCACAGTCTTCATTTCACACTTCACAGTTCGCAGTTCACAGTTCACAGATCACAGTTCACAGTTCACAGTTCACAGATCACACTTCACAATTCACAGATCACAGTTCACAGTTCCCAGTTCGCAGGTCACAGTTCACATTTCACAGTTCACTGTCTTCATCTCATACTTCACAGTTCGCAGTTCACAGTTCACAGGTCACAGTTCACAGCCCACTCTTCACAGTTCACAGTTCACAGTTCACAGATCACAGACCACAGTTCACTGTTCACAGATCACAGTTCACAGTTCACAGTTCACAGTTCACAGTTCACAGTTCACAGTTCACAGTCTTCATTTCACACTTCAGACTTCACAGTGCACAGTTCACAGTCCACAGATCACAGTTCACAGTTCTCAGTTCACAGATCACAGTTCACAGTCTTCATTTCACACTTCACAGTTCGCAGTTCACAGATCACAGTTCACAGTTCACAGTTCACAGTTCACAGTTCACAGGTTACAGTCCACAGATCACAGTCCGCAGTCCACTGTTCACAGATCATAGTTCACAGTTCACAGTTCACAGTTCACAGTTCACAGTTCACAGTTCACAGTTCACAGTTCACAGATCACAGTTCACAGATCACAGTTCACAGTTCACACTTCACAGTTCACAGATCACAGTTCACAGTCCACAGTTCACTGTTCACAGATCACAGTTCACAGTTCACAGTTCACAGTTCACAGGTCACAGGTCACAGTTCACAGTTCCCCGTTCACAGTATTCATTTCCCACTTCACAGTTCGCAGTTCACAGTTGACAGTTCACAGCCCACAGTTCAATATTCACAGTTCACAGTTCACAGTCCACAGATCACAGTTCACAGTCTTCATTTCACACTTCACAGTTCGCAGTTCACAGTTCACAGATCAC
The DNA here is from genome assembly GCA_963971365.1 of Lasioglossum villosulum. Taxonomy (NCBI): domain Eukaryota; kingdom Metazoa; phylum Arthropoda; class Insecta; order Hymenoptera; family Halictidae; genus Lasioglossum; species Lasioglossum villosulum. The sequence goes on along the minus strand of CAXARU010000031.1, from coordinate 1,344,074 downwards.
AGATCACAGTTCACAGTTCACAGTTCACAGTTCACAGTTCACAGTTCACAGTTCACAGTCTTCATTTCACACTTCACAGTTCGCAGTTCACAGTTCACAGATCACAGTTCACAGTTCACAGTTCACAGTTCACAGGTTACAGTCCACAGATCACAGTCCGCAGTTCACTGTTCACAGATCATAGTTCACAGTTCACAGTTCACAGTTCACAGTTCACAGTTCACAGTTCACAGTTCACAGTTCACAGTTCACAGTTCACAGTTCACAGTTCACAGTTCCCAGTTCGCAGGTCACAGTTCACTGTCTTCATTTCACACTTCACAGTTCGCAGTTCACAGATCATAGTTCACAGTTCACAGTTCACAGTTCACAGTTCACAGTTCACACTTCACAGTTCACAGTTCACAGTCCACAGATCACAGTTCACAGACTTTATTTCACACTTCACAGTTGGCAGTTCACAGTTCACAGTTCACAGTTCACAGTTCACAGTTCACAGTTCACACTTCACAGTTCACAGTTCACAGTCCACAGTTCACAGTTCACAGTTCACAGTTCACAGTTCACAGTTCACAGTTCACAGTTCACAGTTCACAGTTCACAGTTCACAGTTCACAGTTCACAGTTCACAGTTCACAGTTCACAGTTCACAGTTCACAGTTCACAGTTCACAGTTCACAGTTCACAGTTCACAGTTCACAGTTCACAGTTCACAGTTCACAGTTCACAGTTCACAGTTCACAGTTCACAGTTCACAGTTCACAGTTCACAGTTCACAGTTCACAGTTCACAGTTCACAGGTTACAGTCCACAGATCACAGTCCGCAGTTCACTGTTCACAGATCATAGTTCACAGTTCACAGTTCACAGTTCACAGTTCACAGTTCACAGTTCACAGTTCACAGTTCACAGTTCACAGTTCACAGTTCACAGTTCACAGTTCACAGTTCACAGTTCACAGTTCACAGTTCACAGTTCACAGTTCACAGTTCACAGTTCACAGATCACAGTTCACAGATCACAGTTCTCAGTTCACAGACCACAGTTCACAGTCTTTATTTCACACTTCACAGTTCGCAGTTCACAGTTCACAGTTCACAGTTCACAGTTCACAGTTCACAGTTCACAGTTCACAGTTCACAGTTCACAGTTCACAGTTCACAGTTCACAGTTCACACTTCACAGTTCACAGATCACAGTTGACAGTCCACAGATCACAGTTCACAGTTCACAGTTCACAGGTCACAGTTCACAGTTCCCCGTTCACAGTATTCATTTCCCACTTCACAGTTCGCAGTTCACAGTTGACAGTTCACAGTCCACAGTTCGCAGTTCACAGTTGACAGTCCACAGTTCACAGTTCACAGTTCACAGTTTACAGTTCTCAGTTCACAGTTCACAGTTCACAGTTCACAGTTCACAGTTCACAGTTCACAGTTCACAGTTCACAGTTCACAGTTCACAGTTCACAGTTCACAGTTCTCAGTTCACAGATCACAGTTCACAGTCTTCATTTCACAGTTCACAGTTCCCCGTTCACAGATCACAGACCACAGTTCACTGTTCACAGATCACAGTTCACAGTTCACAGGTCACAGTTCACAGTCCACTGTTCACAGTTCACAGTTCTCAGTTCACAGATTCAAGTTCACAGACTTCATTTCACAATTCAGTTTTCACAGTTCACAGTTCACAGTTCACAGTTCTCAGTTCACAGATCACAGTTCACAGTCTTCATTTCTCAGTTCTCAGATCACAGTTCACAGTTCACAGTTCACAGTTCACAGTTCACAGTTCACAGTTCACAGTTCACAGTTCACAGTTCACAGTTCACAGTTCACAGTTCACAGTTCACAGTTCACAGTTCACAGTTCACAGTTCACAGTTCACAGTTCACAGTTCACAGTTCACAGGTTACAGTCCACAGATCACAGTCCGCAGTTCACTGTTCACAGATCATAGTTCACAGTTCACAGTTCACAGTTCACAGTTCACAGTTCACAGTTCACAGTTCACAGTTCACAGTTCACAGTTCACAGTTCACAGTTCACAGTTCACAGTTCACAGTTCACAGTTCACAGTTCACAGTTCACAGTTCACAGTTCACAGTTCACAGTTCACAGTTCACAGTTCACAGTTCACAGTTCACAGTTCACAGTTCACAGTTCACACTTCACAGTTCACAGATCACAGATCACAGTTCACAGTCCACAGTTCACTGTTCACAGATCACAGTTCACAGTTCACAGTTCACAGGTCACAGTTCACAGTTCCCCGTTCACAGTATTCATTTCCCACTTCACAGTTCGCAGTTCACAGTTGACAGTTCACAGTCCACAGTTCAATATTCACAGTTCACAGTTCACAGTCCACAGATCACAGTTCACAGTCTTCATTTCACACTTCACAGTTCGCAGTTCACAGTTCACAGATCACAGATCACAGTTCACAGTTCACAGTTCACAGTTCACAGTTCACAGTTCACAGTCTTCATTTCACACTTCACAGTTCGCAGTTCACAGTTCACAGATCACAGTTCACAGTTCACAGTTCACAGTTCACAGGTTACAGTCCACAGATCACAGTCCGCAGTTCACTGTTCACAGATCATAGTTCACAGTTCACAGTTCACAGTTCACAGTTCACAGTTCACAGTTCACAGTTCACAGTTCACAGTTCACAGTTCACAGTTCACACTTCACACTTCACAGTTCACAGATCACAGTTCACAGTTCACAGTTCACAGTTCACAGTTCACAGTTCCCAGTTCGCAGGTCACAGTTCACTGTCTTCATTTCACGCTTCACAGTTCGCAGTTCACAGTTCACAGTTCACAGTTCACAGTTCACACTTCACAGTTCACAGATCACAGATCACAGTTCACAGTCCACAGTTCACTGTTCACAGATCACAGTTCACAGATCACAGTTCACAGATCACAGTTCACAGATCACAGTTCACAGTCTTCATTTCACAGTTCACAGATCACAGTTCACAGATCACAGTTCTCAGTTCACAGACCACAGTTCACAGTCTTTATTTCACACTTCACAGTTCGCAGTTCACAGTTCACAGATCACAGTTCACAGTTCACAGTTCACACTTCACAGTTCACAGATCACAGTTCTCAGTTCACAGATCACAGTTCACAGTCTTCATTTCACAGTTCACAGTTCACAGTTCACAGATCACAGACCACAGTTCACTGTTCACAGATCACAGTTCACAGTTCTCAGTTCACAGATTCAAGTTCACAGACTTCATTTCACAATTCAGTTTTCACAGTTCACAGTTCACAGTTCACAGTTCTCAGTTCACAGATCACAGTTCACAGTCTTCATTTCACAGTTCACAGTTCACAGTTCACAGTTCTCAGTTTACAGTTCTCAGTTCACAGTTCACAGTTCACAGTTCACAGTTCACAGTTCACAGTTCTCAGTTCACAGTTCACAGTTCGCAGTTCACAGTTCACAGTTCACAGTTCACACTTCACACTTCACACTTCACAGTTCGCAGTTCACAGTTCACAGATCACAGTTCACAGTTCACAGTCTTCATTTCACACTTCACAGTTCGCAGTTCACAGTTCACAGATCACAGTTCACAGTCCACAGTTCACTATTCACAGCTCACAGTTCTCAGTTCACAGATCACAGTTCACAGTCTTCATTTCACACTTCACAGTTCGCAGTTCACAGTTCACAGATCACAGTTCACAGTTCACAGTTCACAGATCACACTTCACAATTCACAGATCACAGTTCACAGTTCCCAGTTCGCAGGTCACAGTTCACATTTCACAGTTCACTGTCTTCATCTCATACTTCACAGTTCGCAGTTCACAGTTCACAGGTCACAGTTCACAGCCCACTCTTCACAGTTCACAGTTCACAGTTCACAGATCACAGACCACAGTTCACTGTTCACAGATCACAGTTCACAGTTCACAGTTCACAGTTCACAGTTCACAGTTCACAGTTCACAGTTCACAGTCTTCATTTCACACTTCAGACTTCACAGTGCACAGTTCACAGTCCACAGATCACAGTTCACAGTTCTCAGTTCACAGATCACAGTTCACAGTCTTCATTTCACACTTCACAGTTCGCAGTTCACAGATCACAGTTCACAGTTCACAGTTCACAGTTCACAGTTCACAGGTTACAGTCCACAGATCACAGTCCGCAGTCCACTGTTCACAGATCATAGTTCACAGTTCACAGTTCACAGTTCACAGTTCACAGTTCACAGTTCACAGTTCACAGTTCACAGTTCACAGATCACAGTTCACAGATCACAGTTCACAGTTCACACTTCACAGTTCACAGATCACAGTTCACAGTCCACAGTTCACTGTTCACAGATCACAGTTCACAGTTCACAGTTCACAGTTCACAGGTCACAGGTCACAGTTCACAGTTCCCCGTTCACAGTATTCATTTCCCACTTCACAGTTCGCAGTTCACAGTTGACAGTTCACAGCCCACAGTTCAATATTCACAGTTCACAGTTCACAGTCCACAGATCACAGTTCACAGTCTTCATTTCACACTTCACAGTTCGCAGTTCACAGTTCACAGATCACAGATCACAGTTCACAGTTCACAGTTCACAGTTCACAGTTCACAGTTCACAGTTCACAGTCTTCATTTCACACTTCACAGTTCGCAGTTCACAGTTCACAGATCACAGTTCACAGTTCACAGTTCACAGTTCACAGGTTACAGTCCACAGATCACAGTCCGCAGTTCACTGTTCACAGATCATAGTTCACAGTTCACAGTTCACAGTTCACAGTTCACAGTTCACAGTTCACAGTTCACAGTTCACAGTTCACAGTTCACAGTTCACAGTTCACAGTTCACAGTTCACAGTTCCCAGTTCACAGTTCACAGTTCACAGTTCACAGTTCACAGTTCACAGTTCACAGTTCACAGTTCACAGTCCACAGTTCACTGTTCACAATTCACAGTTCACAGTTCACAGTTCACAGTTCACTGTTCACTGTTCACAGTTCACAGTTCCCAGTTCGCAGGTCACAGTTCACATTTCACAGTTCACTGTCTTCATTTCATACTTCACAGTTCGCAGTTCACAGTTCACAGGTCACAGTTCACAGCCCACTGTTCACAGTTCACAGTTCTCAGTTCACAGATCACAGTTCACAGTTCACAGACTTTATTTCACAATTCAGTTTTCACAGTTCACAGTTCACAGTTCTCAGTTCACAGTTCACAGTTCACAGATCACAGTTCACAGTCTTCATTTCACACTTCAGTCTTCACAGGGCACAGTTCACAGTTCACAGTCTTCATTTCACTATTCACAGTTCGCAGTTCACAGTTCACAGATCACACTTCACAGTTCACAGATCACACTTCACAGTTCACAGTTCACAGATCACAGTTCACAGATCACAGTTCACATACTTTATTTCACAATTCAGTTTTCACAGTTCACAGTTCACAGTTCACAGTCCGCAGTTCACTGTTCACAGATCATAGTTCACAGTTCACAGTTCACAGTTCACAGTTCACAGTTCACAGTTCCAGTTCACAGTTCACAGTTCACAGTTCACAGTTCACAGTTCACAGTTCACACTTCACTGTTCACAGATCACAGTTCACAGTTCACAGTTCACAGTTCACAGTTCCCAGTTCGCAGGTCACAGTTCACATTTCACAGTTCACTGTCTTCATTTCATACTTCACAGTTCACTGTCTTCATTTCATACTTCACAGTTCGCAGTTCACAGTTCACAGTTCACAGTTCACAGTTCACAGGTCACAGTTCGCAGTTCACAGTTCACAGATCACACTTCACACTTCACAGTTCACAGATCACACTTCACAGTTCACAGTTCACAGATCACACTTCACACTTCACAGTTCACAGATCACACTTCACAGTTCACAGTTCACAGATCACAGTTCACAGATCACAGTTCACATACTTTATTTCACAATTCAGTTTTCACAGTTCACAGTTCACAGTTCACAGTCCTCAGTTCACTGTTCACAGATCATAGTTCACAGTTCACACTTCACAGTTCACAGATCACAGTTCACAGTTCACTGTTCACAGTTTACAGTTCTCAGTTTACAGTTCTCAGTTCACAGATCACACTTCACAGTTCACAGATCACACTTCACAGTTCACAGTTCACAGATCACAGTTCACAGATCACAGTTCACATACTTTATTTCACAATTCAGTTTTCACAGTTCACAGATCACAGTTCACAGTCTTCATTTCACAGTTCACAGTTCACAGTTTACAGTTCTCAGTTCACAGTTCACAGTTCACAGTTCACAGTTCACAGTCCACAGTTCACAGTTCACAGTTCTCAGTTCACAGTTCACAGTTCACAGTTCACAGTTCACAGTTCACAGTTCACAGTTCACAGTTCACAGTTCACAGTCTTCATTTCACACTTCACAGTTCGCAGTTCACAGTTCACAGATCACAGTTCACAGTCCACAGTTCACTATTCACAGCTCACAGTTCTCAGTTCAGAGATCACAGTTCACAGTCTTCATTTCACACTTCACAGTTCGCAGTTCACAGTTCACAGATCACAGTTCACAGTTCACAGTTCACAGATCACACTTCACAATTCACAGATCACAGTTCACAGTTCCCAGTTCGCAGGTCACAGTTCACATTTCACAGTTCACTGTCTTCATCTCATACTTCACAGTTCGCAGTTCACAGTTCACAGGTCACAGTTCACAGCCCACTCTTCACAGTTCACAGTTCACAGTTCACAGATCACAGACCACAGTTCACTGTTCACAGATCACAGTTCACAGTTCACAGTTCACAGTTCACAGTTCACAGTTCACAGTTCACAGTTCACAGTCTTCATTTCACACTTCAGACTTCACAGTGCACAGTTCACAGTCCACAGATCACAGTTCACAGTTCTCAGTTCACAGATCACAGTTCACAGTCTTCATTTCACACTTCACAGTTCGCAGTTCACAGATCACAGTTCACAGTTCACAGTTCACAGTTCACAGGTTACAGTCCACAGATCACAGTCCGCAGTCCACTGTTCACAGATCATAGTTCACAGTTCACAGTTCACAGTTCACAGTTCACAGTTCAGAGTTCACAGTTCACAGATCACAGTTCACAGATCACAGTTCACAGTTCACACTTCACAGTTCACAGATCACAGTTCACAGTCCACAGTTCACTGTTCACAGATCACAGTTCACAGTTCACAGTTCACAGTTCACAGGTCACAGGTCACAGTTCACAGTTCCCCGTTCACAGTATTCATTTCCCACTTCACAGTTCGCAGTTCACAGTTGACAGTTCACAGCCCACAGTTCAATATTCACAGTTCACAGTTCACAGTCCACAGATCACAGTTCACAGTCTTCATTTCACACTTCACAGTTCGCAGTTCACAGTTCACAGATCACAGATCACAGTTCACAGTTCACAGTTCACAGTTCACAGTTCACAGTTCACAGTCTTCATTTCACACTTCACAGTTCGCAGTTCACAGTTCACAGATCACAGTTCACAGTTCACAGTTCACAGTTCACAGGTTACAGTCCACAGATCACAGTCCGCAGTTCACTGTTCACAGATCATAGTTCACAGTTCACAGTTCACAGTTCACAGTTCACAGTTCACAGTTCACAGTTCACAGTTCACAGTTCACAGTTCACAGTTCACAGTTCACAGTTCCCAGTTCGCAGGTCACAGTTCACTCTCTTCATTTCACACTTCACAGTTCGCAGTTCACAGATCATAGTTCACAGTTCACAGTTCACAGTTCACAGTTCACAGTTCACACTTCACAGTTCACAGTTCACAGTCCACAGATCACAGTTCACAGACTTTATTTCACACTTCACAGTTGGCAGTTCACAGTTCACAGTTCACAGTTCACAGTTCACAGTTCACAGTTCACACTTCACAGTTCACAGTTCACAGTCCACAGTTCACAGTTCACAGTTCACAGTTCACAGTTCACAGTTCACAGTTCACAGTTCACAGTCCACAGTTCACTGTTCACAATTCACAGTTCACAGTTCACAGTTCACAGTTCACTGTTCACTGTTCACAGTTCACAGTTCCCAGTTCGCAGGTCACAGTTCACATTTCACAGTTCACTGTCTTCATTTCATACTTCACAGTTCGCAGTTCACAGTTCACAGGTCACAGTTCACAGCCCACTGTTCACAGTTCACAGTTCTCAGTTCACAGATCACAATTCACAGTTCACAGACTTTATTTCACAATTCAGTTTTCACAGTTCACAGTTCACAGTTCTCAGTTCACAGTTCACAGTTCACAGATCACAGTTCACAGTCTTCATTTCACACTTCAGTCTTCACAGGGCACAGTTCACAGTTCACAGTCTTCATTTCACTATTCACAGTTCGCAGTTCACAGTTCACAGTTCACAGATCACACTTCACAGTTCACAGATCACACTTCACAGTTCACAGTTCACAGATCACAGTTCACAGATCACAGTTCACATACTTTATTTCACAATTCAGTTTTCACAGTTCACAGTTCACAGTCCGCAGTTCACTGTTCACAGATCATAGTTCACAGTTCACAGTTCACAGTTCACAGTTCACAGTTCCAGTTCACAGTTCACAGTTCACAGTTCACAGTTCACAGTTCACAGTTCACAGTTCACACTTCACTGTTCACAGATCACAGTTCACAGTTCGCAGGTCACAGTTCACATTTCACAGTTCACTGTCTTCATTTCATACTTCACAGTTCACTGTCTTCATTTCATACTTCACAGTTCGCAGTTCACAGTTCACAGTTCACAGTTCACAGTTCACAGGTCACAGTTCGCAGTTCACAGTTCACAGATCACACTTCACACTTCACAGTTCACAGATCACACTTCACAGTTCACAGTTCACAGATCACACTTCACACTTCACAGTTCACAGATCACACTTCACAGTTCACAGTTCACAGATCACAGTTCACAGATCACAGTTCACATACTTTATTTCACAATTCAGTTTTCACAGTTCACAGTTCACAGTTCACAGTCCTCAGTTCACTGTTCACAGATCATAGTTCACAGTTCACACTTCACAGTTCACAGATCACAGTTCACAGTTCACTGTTCACAGTTTACAGTTCTCAGTTTACAGTTCTCAGTTCACAGATCACACTTCACAGTTCACAGATCACACTTCACAGTTCACAGTTCACAGATCACAGTTCACAGATCACAGTTCACATACTTTATTTCACAATTCAGTTTTCACAGTTCACAGTTCACAGTTCACAGTCCGCAGTTCACTGTTCACAGATCATAGTTCACAGTTCACAGTTCACAGTTCACAGTTCACAGTTCACAGTTCACAGTTCACAGTTCCAGTTCACAGTTCACAGTTCACAGTTCACAGTTCACAGTTCACAGTTCACACTTCACTGTTCACAGATCACAGTTCACAGTTCACAGTTCACAGTTCACAGTTCCCAGTTCGCAGGTCACAGTTCACATTTCACAGTTCACTGTCTTCATTTCATACTTCACAGTTCACTGTCTTCATTTCATACTTCACAGTTCGCAGTTCACAGTTCACAGTTCACAGTTCACAGTTCACAGGTCACAGTTCGCAGTTCACAGTTCACAGATCACACTTCACACTTCACAGTTCACAGATCACACTTCACAGTTCACAGTTCACAGATCACAGTTCACAGATCACAGTTCACATACTTTATTTCACAATTCAGTTTTCACAGTTCACAGTTCACAGTTCACAGTCCTCAGTTCACTGTTCACAGATCATAGTTCACAGTTCACAGTTCACAGTTCACAGTTCACAGTTCCAGTTCACAGTTCACAGTTCACAGTTCACAGTTCACAGTTCACACTTCACTGTTCACAGATCACAGTTCACAGTTCACACTTCACAGTTCACAGATCACAGTTCACAGTTCACAGTTCACAGTTCACAGTTCACAGTTCACAGTTCACAGATCACAGTTCACAGTTCACAGTTCACAGTTCCCAGTTCGCAGGTCACAGTTCACATTTCACAGTTCACTGTCTTCATTTCATACTTCACAGTTCGCAGTTCGCAGTTCACAGTTCACAGTTCACAGTTCACAGTTCACAGTCCACAGTTCACAGTTCACAGTTCCCAGTTCGCAGGTCACAGTTCTCATTTCACAGTTCACTGTCTTCATTTCATACTTCACAGTTCGCAGTTCACAGTTCACAGGTCACAGTTCACAGCCCACTGTTCACAGTTCACAGTTCTCAGTTCACAGATCACAGTTCACAGTTCACAGACTTTATTTCACAATTCAGTTTTCACAGTTCACAGTTCACAGTTCTCAGTTCACAGTTCACAGTTCACAGATCACAGTTCACAGATCACAGTTCACAGACTTTATTTCACAATTCAGTTTTCACAGTTCACAGTTCACAGTTCACAGTCCGCAGTTCACTGTTCACAGATCATAGTTCACAGTTCACAGTTCACAGTTCACAGTTCACAGTTCCAGTTCACAGTTCACAGTTCCCAGTTCGCAGGTCACAGTTCACATTTCACAGTTCACTGTCTTCATTTCATACTTCACAGTTCACTGTCTTCATTTCATACTTCACAGTTCACTGTCTTCATTTCATACTTCACAGTTCGCAGTTCACAGTTCACAGTTCACAGTTCACAGTTCACAGGTCACAGTTCACAGATCACAGTTCACAGTCCACAGTTCACTGTTCACAATTCACAGTTCACAGTTCACAGTTCACAGTTCACAGGTCACAGTTCAAAGTTCACAGGTCACAGTTCACAGTTCACAGTCCACAGTTCACTGTTCACAGATCACAGTTCACAGTTCACAGTCTTCATTTCACACTTCACACTTCACAGTGCACAGTTCACAGTCCACAGTTCACAGTCCACAGTTCACTGATCACACATCACAGTTCACAGTTCACAGTTCACAGTCCACAGATCACAGTTCACAGTCTTCATTTCACAATTCACAGTTCGCAGTTCACAGTTCACAGATCACAGTTCACAGTTCACAGTTTACAGTTCTCAGTTTACAGTTCTCAGTTCACAGTTGACAGTTCACAGTTCACAGTTCACACGTCACAGTTCACAGTTCACAGTTCACAGTCCACAGTTCACAGTTCACAGTTCACAGTTCCCAGTTCGCAGGTCACAGTTCACATTTCACAGTTCACTGTCTTCATTTCATACTTCACAGTTCGCAGTTCACAGTTCACAGGTCACAGTTCACAGCCCACTGTTCACAGTTCACAGTTCTCAGTTCACAGATCACAGTTCACAGTTCACAGACTTTATTTCACAATTCAGTTTTCACAGTTCGCAGTTCACAGTTCTCAGTTCACAGTTCACAGTCTTCATTTCACTCTTCACAGTTCGCAGTTCACAGTTCACAGTTCACAGATCACAGTTCACAGTTCACAGTTCACAGTTCACTGTTCACAGTTTACAGTTCTCAGTTTACAGTTCTCAGTTCACAGTTGACAGTTCACAGTTCACAGTTCACAGTCTTCATTTCACAATTCATAGTTCGCAGTTCACAGTTCACAGGTCACAGTTCACAGTTCACAGGTCACAGTTCACAGTTCACAGTCCACAGTTCACTGTTCACAGATCACAGTTCACAGACTTTATTTCACAATTCAGTTTTCACAGTTCACAGTTCACAGTTCACAGTCCGCAGTTCACTGTTCACAGATCATAGTTCACAGTTCACAGTTCACAGTTCACAGTTCACAGTTCCAGTTCACAGTTCACAGTTCCCAGTTCGCAGGTCACAGTTCACATTTCACAGTTCACTGTCTTCATTTCATACTTCACAGTTCACTGTCTTCATTTCATACTTCACAGTTCACTGTCTTCATTTCATACTTCACAGTTCGCAGTTCACAGTTCACAGTTCACAGTTCACAGTTCACAGGTCACAGTTCACAGTTCACAGGTCACAGTTCACAGTCCACAGTTCACAGTTCACAGATCACAGTTCACAGATCACAGTCTTCATTTCACACTTCACACTTCACAGTGCACAGTTCACAGTCCACAGTTCACTGTTCACAAATCACAGTTCACACTTCACAGTTCACAGTTCACAGTTCACAGTCCACAGATCACAGTTCACAGACTTTATTTCACACTTCACAGTTGGCAGTTCACAGTTCACAGTTCACAGTTCACAGTTCACAGTTCACAGTTCACAGTCTTCATTTCACAATTCATAGTTCGCAGTTCACAGTTCACAGGTCACAGTTCACAGTTCACAGGTCACAGTTCACAGTTCACAGTCCACAGTTCACTGTCCACAGATCACAGTTCACAGTCCACAGTTCACTGTTCACAATTCACAATTCACAGTTCACAGTTCACAGTTCACAGTTCACAGGTCACAGTTCAAAGTTCACAGGTCACAGTTCACAGTTCACAGTCCACAGTTCACTGTTCACAGATCACAGTTCACAGTTCACAGTCTTCATTTCACACTTCACACTTCACAGTGCACAGTTCACAGTCCACAGTTCACAGTCCACAGTTCACTGATCACACATCACAGTTCACAGTTCACAGTTCACAGTCCACAGATCACAGTTCACAGTCTTCATTTCACAATTCACAGTTCGCAGTTCACAGTTCACAGATCACAGTTCACAGTTCACAGTTTACAGTTCTCAGTTTACAGTTCTCAGTTCACAGTTGACAGTTCACAGTTCACAGTTCACACGTCACAGTTCACAGTTCACAGTTCACAGTCCACAGTTCACAGTTCACAGTTCACAGTTCCCAGTTCGCAGGTCACAGTTCACATTTCACAGTTCACTGTCTTCATTTCATACTTCACAGTTCGCAGTTCACAGTTCACAGGTCACAGTTCACAGCCCACTGTTCACAGTTCACAGTTCTCAGTTCACAGATCACAGTTCACAGTTCACAGACTTTATTTCACAATTCAGTTTTCACAGTTCGCAGTTCACAGTTCTCAGTTCACAGTTCACAGTCTTCATTTCACTCTTCACAGTTCGCAGTTCACAGTTCACAGTTCACAGATCACAGTTCACAGTTCACAGTTCACAGTTCACTGTTCACAGTTTACAGTTCTCAGTTTACAGTTCTCAGTTCACAGTTGACAGTTCACAGTTCACAGTTCACAGTCTTCATTTCACTCTTCACAGTTCACAGTTCACAGGTCACAGTTCACAGTTCACAGTCCACAGTTCACTGTTCACAGATCACAGTTCACAGTTCACAGTCTTCATTTCACACTTCACACTTCACAGTGCACAGTTCACAGTCCACAGTTCACAATCCACAGTTCACTGATCACACATCACAGTTCACAGTTCACAGTTCACAGTCCACAGATCACAGTTCACAGTCTTCATTTCACACTTCACAGTTCGCAGTTCACAGTTCACAGATCACAGTTCTCAGTTCACAGTTTACAGTTCTCAGTTTACAGTTCTCAGTTCACAGTTGACAGTTCACAGTTCACAGTTCACACGTCACAGTTCACACTTCACAGTTCACAGATCACAGTTCACAGTTCACTGTTCACAGTTTACAGTTCTCAGTTTACAGTTCTCAGTTCACAGTGACAGTTCACAGTTGACAGTTCACACTTCACAGTTCACAGTTCACAGTTCACAGTCCACAGTTCACTGTTCACAATTCACAATTCAGAGTTCACAGTTCACAGTTCACAGTTCACTGTTCACTGTTCACTGTTCACAGTTCACAGTTCACAGTCTTCATTTCACAATTCATAGTTCGCAGTTCACAGTTCACAGGTCACAGTTCACAGTTCACAGGTCACAGTTCACAGTTCACAGTCCACAGTTCACTGTTCACAGATCACAGTTCACAGTTCACAGTCTTCATTTCACACTTCACACTTCACAGTGCACAGTTCACAGTCCACAGTTCACAATCCACAGTTCACTGATCACACATCACAGTTCACAGTTCACAGTTCACAGTCCACAGATCACAGTTCACAGTCTTCATTTCACACTTCACAGTTCGCAGTCTTCATTTCACACTTCACAGTTCGCAGTTCACAGTTCACAGATCACAGTTCTCAGTTCACAGTTTACAGTTCTCAGTTTACAGTTCTCAGTTCACAGTTGACAGTTCACAGTTCACAGTTCACACGTCACAGTTCACAGTTCACAGTTCACAGTTCACAGTTCACAGTTCACAGTCCACAGTTCACAGTTCACAGTTCACAGTTCACAGTTCCCAGTTCGCAGGTAACAGTTCACATTTCACAGTTCACTGTCTTCATTTCATACTTCACAGTTCGCAGTTCACAGTTCACAGGTCACAGTTCACAGCCCACTGTTCACAGTTCACAGTTCTCAGTTCACAGATCACAGTTCACAGTTCACAGTCTTCATTTCACAATTCACAGTTCGCAGTTCACAGTTAACAAATCACACTTCACAGTTCACAGATCACACTTCACAGTTCACAGTTCACAGATCACAGTTCACAGATCACAGTTCACATACTTTATTTCACAATTCAGTTTTCACAGTTCACAGTTCACAGTTCACAGTCCGCAGTTCACTGTTCACAGATCATAGTTCACAGTTCACAGTTCACAGTTCACAGTTCACAGTTCACAGTTCCAGTTCACAGTTCACAGTTCACAGTTCACAGTTCACAGTTCACACTTCACTGTTCACAGATCACAGTTCACAGTTCACAGTTCACAGTTCACAGTTCCCAGTTCGCAGGTCACAGTTCACAGTTCACAGTCTTCATTTCACACTTCACACTTCACACTTCACAGTGCACAGTTCACAGTCCACAGTTCAATAGTCCACAGTTCACTGTTCACAAATCACAGTTCACAGTTCACAGTTCACAGTCCACAGATCACAGTTCACTGTTCACTGTTCACAGTTCACAGTTCACAGTCTTCATTTCACAATTCATAGTTCGCAGTTCACAGTTCACACATCACAGTTCACAGTTCACAGTTCACAGTCCACAGATCACAGTTCACAGTCTTCATTTCACAATTCACAGTTCGCAGTTCACAGTTCACAGATCACAGTTCACAGTTCACAGTTTACAGTTCTCAGTTTACAGTTCTCAGTTCACAGTTGACAGTTCACAGTTCACAGTTCACACGTCACAGTTCACAGTTCACAGTTCACAGTCCACAGTTCACAGTTCACAGTTCACAGTTCCCAGTTCGCAGGTCACAGTTCACATTTCACAGTTCACTGTCTTCATTTCATACTTCACAGTTCGCAGTTCACAGTTCACAGGTCACAGTTCACAGCCCACTGTTCACAGTTCACAGTTCTCAGTTCACAGATCACAGTTCACAGTTCACAGACTTTATTTCACAATTCAGTTTTCACAGTTCGCAGTTCACAGTTCTCAGTTCACAGTTCACAGTCTTCATTTCACTCTTCACAGTTCGCAGTTCACAGATCACAGATCACAGTTCACAGTTCACAGTTCACAGTTCACAGTTCACTGTTCACAGTTTACAGTTCTCAGTTTACAGTTCTCAGTTCACAGTTGACAGTTCACAGTTCACAGATCACAGTTCACACTTCACAGTTCACAGTCCACAGTTGACTGTTCACAGTTCACAGTTCACACTTCACAGTTCACACTTCACAGTTCACACTTCACAGTTCACACTTCACAGTTCACAGATCACAGTTCACAGTTCACTGTTCACAGTTTACAGTTCTCAGTTTACAGTTCTCAGTTCACAGTGACAGTTCACAGTTGACAGTTCACACTTCACAGTTCACAGTTCACAGTTCACAGTCCACAGTTCACTGTTCACAATTCACAATTCACAGTTCACAGTTCACAGTTCACTGTTCACTGTTCACTGTTCACAGTTCACAGTTCACAGTCTTCATTTCACAATTCATAGTTCGCAGTTCACAGTTCACAGGTCACAGTTCACAGTTCACAGGTCACAGTTCACAGTTCACAGTCCACAGTTCACTGTTCACAGATCACAGTTCACAGTTCACAGTCTTCATTTCACACTTCACACTTCACAGTGCACAGTTCACAGTCCACAGTTCACAGTCCACAGTTCACTGATCACACATCACAGTTCACAGTTCACAGTTCACAGTCCACAGATCACAGTTCACAGTCTTCATTTCACACTTCACAGTTCGCAGTTCACAGTTCACAGATCACAGTTCTCAGTTCACAGTTCTCAGTTCACAGTTGACAGTTCATAGTTCACAGTTCACACGTCACAGTTCACAGTTCACAGTTCACAGTCCACAGTTCACAGTTCACAGTTCACAGTTCCCAGTTCGCAGGTCACAGTTCACATTTCACAGTTCACTGTCTTCATTTCATACTTCACAGTTCGCAGTTCACAGTTCACAGGTCACAGTTCACAGCCCACTGTTCACAGTTCACAGTTCTCAGTTCACAGATCACAGTTCACAGTTCACAGACTTTATTTCACAATTCAGTTTTCACAGTTCGCAGTTCACAGTTCTCAGTTCACAGTTCACAGTCTTCATTTCACTCTTCACAGTTCGCAGTTCACAGTTCACAGATCACAGTTCACAGTTCACAGTTCACAGTTCACTGTTCACAGTTTACAGTTCTCAGTTTACAGTTCTCAGTTCACAGTTGACAGTTCACAGTTCACAGTTCACAGTTCACACTTCACAGTTCACAGTCCACAGTTGACTGTTCACAGTTCACAGTTCACACTTCACAGTTCACACTTCACAGTTCACACTTCACAGTTCACACTTCACAGTTCACAGGTCACAGTTCACAGTTCACTGTTCACAGTTTACAGTTCTCAGTTTACAGTTCTCAGTTCACAGTGACAGTTCACAGTTGACAGTTCACACTTCACAGTTCACAGTTCACAGTTCACAGTCCACAGTTCACTGTTCACAATTCACAATTCACAGTTCACAGTTCACAGTTCACTGTTCACTGTTCACTGTTCACAGTTCACAGTTCACAGTTCACAGTCTTCATTTCACAATTCATAGTTCGCAGTTCACAGTTCACAGGTCACAGTTCACAGTTCACAGGTCACAGTTCACAGTTCACAGTCCACAGTTCACTGTTCACAGATCACAGTTCACAGTTCACAGTCTTCATTTCACACTTCACACTTCACAGTGCACAGTTCACAGTCCACAGTTCACAGTCCACAGTTCACTGATCACACATCACAGTTCACAGTTCACAGTTCACAGTCCACAGATCACAGTTCACAGTCTTCATTTCACACTTCACAGTTCGCAGTTCACAGTTCACAGATCACAGTTCTCAGTTCACAGTTTACAGTTCTCAGTTTACAGTTCTCAGTTCACAGTTGACAGTTCACAGTTCACAGTTCACACGTCACAGTTCACAGTTCACAGTTCACAGTCCACAGTTCACAGTTCACAGTTCACAGTTCACAGTTCACAGTTCCCAGTTCGCAGGTAACAGTTCACATTTCACAGTTCACTGTCTTCATTTCATACTTCACAGTTCGCAGTTCACAGTTCACAGGTCACAGTTCACAGCCCACTGTTCACAGTTCACAGTTCTCAGTTCACAGATCACAGTTCACAGTTCACAGTCTTCATTTCACAATTCACAGTTCGCAGTTCACAGTTAACAAATCACACTTCACAGTTCACAGATCACACTTCACAGTTCACAGTTCACAGATCACAGTTCACAGACCACAGTTCACATACTTTATTTCACAATTCAGTTTTCACAGTTCACAGTTCACAGTTCACAGTCCGCAGTTCACTGTTCACAGATCATAGTTCACAGTTCACAGTTCACAGTTCACAGTTCACAGTTCACAGTTCCAGTTCACAGTTCACAGTTCACAGTTCACAGTTCACAGTTCACACTTCACTGTTCACAGATCACAGTTCACAGTTCACAGTTCACAGTTCACAGTTCACAGTTCCCAGTTCGCAGGTCACAGTTCACATTTCACAGTTCACTGTCTTCATTTCATACTTCACAGTTCACTGTCTTCATTTCATACTTCACAGTTCACTGTCTTCATTTCATACTTCACAGTCCACAGATCACAGTTCACAGACTTTATTTCACACTTCACAGTTGGCAGTTCACAGTTCACAGTTCACAGTTTACAGTTCTCAGTTTACAGTTCTCAGTTCACAGTTGACAGTTCACAGTTCACAGTTCACACGTCACAGTTCACAGTTCACAGTTCACAGTCCACAGTTCACAGTTCACAGTTCACAGTTCCCAGTTCGCAGGTCACAGTTCACATTTCACAGTTCACTGTCTTCATTTCATACTTCACAGTTCGCAGTTCACAGTTCACAGGTCACAGTTCACAGCCCACTGTTCACAGTTCACAGTTCTCAGTTCACAGATCACAGTTCACAGTTCACAGACTTTATTTCACAATTCAGTTTTCACAGTTCGCAGTTCACAGTTCTCAGTTCACAGTTCACAGTCTTCATTTCACTCTTCACAGTTCGCAGTTCACAGTTCACAGTTCACAGATCACAGTTCACAGTTCACAGTTCACAGTTCACTGTTCACAGTTTACAGTTCTCAGTTTACAGTTCTCAGTTCACAGTTGACAGTTCACAGTTCACAGTTCACAGTCTTCATTTCACTCTTCACAGTTCACAGTTCACAGGTCACAGTTCACAGTTCACAGTCCACAGTTCACTGTTCACAGATCACAGTTCACAGTTCACAGTCTTCATTTCACACTTCACACTTCACAGTGCACAGTTCACAGTCCACAGTTCACAATCCACAGTTCACTGATCACACATCACAGTTCACAGTTCACAGTTCACAGTCCACAGATCACAGTTCACAGTCTTCATTTCACACTTCACAGTTCGCAGTTCACAGTTCACAGATCACAGTTCTCAGTTCACAGTTTACAGTTCTCAGTTTACAGTTCTCAGTTCACAGTTGACAGTTCACAGTTCACAGTTCACACGTCACAGTTCACACTTCACAGTTCACAGATCACAGTTCACAGTTCACTGTTCACAGTTTACAGTTCTCAGTTTACAGTTCTCAGTTCACAGTGACAGTTCACAGTTGACAGTTCACACTTCACAGTTCACAGTTCACAGTTCACAGTCCACAGTTCACTGTTCACAATTCACAATTCAGAGTTCACAGTTCACAGTTCACAGTTCACTGTTCACTGTTCACTGTTCACAGTTCACAGTTCACAGTCTTCATTTCACAATTCATAGTTCGCAGTTCACAGTTCACAGGTCACAGTTCACAGTTCACAGGTCACAGTTCACAGTTCACAGTCCACAGTTCACTGTTCACAGATCACAGTTCACAGTTCACAGTCTTCATTTCACACTTCACACTTCACAGTGCACAGTTCACAGTCCACAGTTCACAATCCACAGTTCACTGATCACACATCACAGTTCACAGTTCACAGTTCACAGTCCACAGATCACAGTTCACAGTCTTCATTTCACACTTCACAGTTCGCAGTCTTCATTTCACACTTCACAGTTCGCAGTTCACAGTTCACAGATCACAGTTCTCAGTTCACAGTTTACAGTTCTCAGTTTACAGTTCTCAGTTCACAGTTGACAGTTCACAGTTCACAGTTCACACGTCACAGTTCACAGTTCACAGTTCACAGTTCACAGTTCACAGTTCACAGTCCACAGTTCACAGTTCACAGTTCACAGTTCACAGTTCCCAGTTCGCAGGTAACAGTTCACATTTCACAGTTCACTGTCTTCATTTCATACTTCACAGTTCGCAGTTCACAGTTCACAGGTCACAGTTCACAGCCCACTGTTCACAGTTCACAGTTCTCAGTTCACAGATCACAGTTCACAGTTCACAGTCTTCATTTCACAATTCACAGTTCGCAGTTCACAGTTAACAAATCACACTTCACAGTTCACAGATCACACTTCACAGTTCACAGTTCACAGATCACAGTTCACAGATCACAGTTCACATACTTTATTTCACAATTCAGTTTTCACAGTTCACAGTTCACAGTTCACAGTCCGCAGTTCACTGTTCACAGATCATAGTTCACAGTTCACAGTTCACAGTTCACAGTTCACAGTTCACAGTTCCAGTTCACAGTTCACAGTTCACAGTTCACAGTTCACAGTTCACACTTCACTGTTCACAGATCACAGTTCACAGTTCACAGTTCACAGTTCACAGTTCCCAGTTCGCAGGTCACAGTTCACAGTTCACAGTCTTCATTTCACACTTCACACTTCACACTTCACAGTGCACAGTTCACAGTCCACAGTTCAATAGTCCACAGTTCACTGTTCACAAATCACAGTTCACAGTTCACAGTTCACAGTCCACAGATCACAGTTCACTGTTCACTGTTCACAGTTCACAGTTCACAGTCTTCATTTCACAATTCATAGTTCGCAGTTCACAGTTCACACATCACAGTTCACAGTTCACAGTTCACAGTCCACAGATCACAGTTCACAGTCTTCATTTCACAATTCACAGTTCGCAGTTCACAGTTCACAGATCACAGTTCACAGTTCACAGTTTACAGTTCTCAGTTTACAGTTCTCAGTTCACAGTTGACAGTTCACAGTTCACAGTTCACACGTCACAGTTCACAGTTCACAGTTCACAGTCCACAGTTCACAGTTCACAGTTCACAGTTCCCAGTTCGCAGGTCACAGTTCACATTTCACAGTTCACTGTCTTCATTTCATACTTCACAGTTCGCAGTTCACAGTTCACAGGTCACAGTTCACAGCCCACTGTTCACAGTTCACAGTTCTCAGTTCACAGATCACAGTTCACAGTTCACAGACTTTATTTCACAATTCAGTTTTCACAGTTCGCAGTTCACAGTTCTCAGTTCACAGTTCACAGTCTTCATTTCACTCTTCACAGTTCGCAGTTCACAGATCACAGATCACAGTTCACAGTTCACAGTTCACAGTTCACAGTTCACTGTTCACAGTTTACAGTTCTCAGTTTACAGTTCTCAGTTCACAGTTGACAGTTCACAGTTCACAGATCACAGTTCACACTTCACAGTTCACAGTCCACAGTTGACTGTTCACAGTTCACAGTTCACACTTCACAGTTCACACTTCACAGTTCACACTTCACAGTTCACACTTCACAGTTCACAGATCACAGTTCACAGTTCACTGTTCACAGTTTACAGTTCTCAGTTTACAGTTCTCAGTTCACAGTGACAGTTCACAGTTGACAGTTCACACTTCACAGTTCACAGTTCACAGTTCACAGTCCACAGTTCACTGTTCACAATTCACAATTCACAGTTCACAGTTCACAGTTCACTGTTCACTGTTCACTGTTCACAGTTCACAGTTCACAGTCTTCATTTCACAATTCATAGTTCGCAGTTCACAGTTCACAGGTCACAGTTCACAGTTCACAGGTCACAGTTCACAGTTCACAGTCCACAGTTCACTGTTCACAGATCACAGTTCACAGTTCACAGTCTTCATTTCACACTTCACACTTCACAGTGCACAGTTCACAGTCCACAGTTCACAGTCCACAGTTCACTGATCACACATCACAGTTCACAGTTCACAGTTCACAGTCCACAGATCACAGTTCACAGTCTTCATTTCACACTTCACAGTTCGCAGTTCACAGTTCACAGATCACAGTTCTCAGTTCACAGTTCTCAGTTCACAGTTGACAGTTCATAGTTCACAGTTCACACGTCACAGTTCACAGTTCACAGTTCACAGTCCACAGTTCACAGTTCACAGTTCACAGTTCCCAGTTCGCAGGTCACAGTTCACATTTCACAGTTCACTGTCTTCATTTCATACTTCACAGTTCGCAGTTCACAGTTCACAGGTCACAGTTCACAGCCCACTGTTCACAGTTCACAGTTCTCAGTTCACAGATCACAGTTCACAGTTCACAGACTTTATTTCACAATTCAGTTTTCACAGTTCGCAGTTCACAGTTCTCAGTTCACAGTTCACAGTCTTCATTTCACTCTTCACAGTTCGCAGTTCACAGTTCACAGATCACAGTTCACAGTTCACAGTTCACAGTTCACTGTTCACAGTTTACAGTTCTCAGTTTACAGTTCTCAGTTCACAGTTGACAGTTCACAGTTCACAGTTCACAGTTCACACTTCACAGTTCACAGTCCACAGTTGACTGTTCACAGTTCACAGTTCACACTTCACAGTTCACACTTCACAGTTCACACTTCACAGTTCACACTTCACAGTTCACAGGTCACAGTTCACAGTTCACTGTTCACAGTTTACAGTTCTCAGTTTACAGTTCTCAGTTCACAGTGACAGTTCACAGTTGACAGTTCACACTTCACAGTTCACAGTTCACAGTTCACAGTCCACAGTTCACTGTTCACAATTCACAATTCACAGTTCACAGTTCACAGTTCACTGTTCACTGTTCACTGTTCACAGTTCACAGTTCACAGTTCACAGTCTTCATTTCACAATTCATAGTTCGCAGTTCACAGTTCACAGGTCACAGTTCACAGTTCACAGGTCACAGTTCACAGTTCACAGTCCACAGTTCACTGTTCACAGATCACAGTTCACAGTTCACAGTCTTCATTTCACACTTCACACTTCACAGTGCACAGTTCACAGTCCACAGTTCACAGTCCACAGTTCACTGATCACACATCACAGTTCACAGTTCACAGTTCACAGTCCACAGATCACAGTTCACAGTCTTCATTTCACACTTCACAGTTCGCAGTTCACAGTTCACAGATCACAGTTCTCAGTTCACAGTTTACAGTTCTCAGTTTACAGTTCTCAGTTCACAGTTGACAGTTCACAGTTCACAGTTCACACGTCACAGTTCACAGTTCACAGTTCACAGTCCACAGTTCACAGTTCACAGTTCACAGTTCACAGTTCACAGTTCCCAGTTCGCAGGTAACAGTTCACATTTCACAGTTCACTGTCTTCATTTCATACTTCACAGTTCGCAGTTCACAGTTCACAGGTCACAGTTCACAGCCCACTGTTCACAGTTCACAGTTCTCAGTTCACAGATCACAGTTCACAGTTCACAGTCTTCATTTCACAATTCACAGTTCGCAGTTCACAGTTAACAAATCACACTTCACAGTTCACAGATCACACTTCACAGTTCACAGTTCACAGATCACAGTTCACAGACCACAGTTCACATACTTTATTTCACAATTCAGTTTTCACAGTTCACAGTTCACAGTTCACAGTCCGCAGTTCACTGTTCACAGATCATAGTTCACAGTTCACAGTTCACAGTTCACAGTTCACAGTTCCAGTTCACAGTTCACAGTTCACAGTTCACAGTTCACAGTTCACACTTCACTGTTCACAGATCACAGTTCACAGTTCACAGTTCACAGTTCACAGTTCACAGTTCCCAGTTCGCAGGTCACAGTTCACATTTCACAGTTCACTGTCTTCATTTCATACTTCACAGTTCACTGTCTTCATTTCATACTTCACAGTTCACTGTCTTCATTTCATACTTCACAGTCCACAGATCACAGTTCACAGACTTTATTTCACACTTCACAGTTGGCAGTTCACAGTTCACAGTTCACAGTTCACAGTTCACAGTTCACAGTTCACAGTTCACAGTTCACAGTTCACTGTTCACAGTTCACTGTTCACAGTTTACAGTTCTCAGTTCACAGTTGACAGTTCACAGTTCACTGTTCACAGATCACAGTTCACAGTTCACAGTCTTCATTTCACACTTCACACTTCACACTTCACAGTGCACAGTTCACAGTCCACAGTTCAATAGTCCACAGTTCACTGTTCACAAATCACAGTTCACAGTTCACAGTTCACAGTCCACAGATCACAGTTCACTGTTCACTGTTCACAGTTCACAGTTCACAGTCTTCATTTCACAATTCATAGTTCGCAGTTCACAGTTCACAGGTCACAGTTCACAGTTCACAGGTCACAGTTCACAGTTCACAGGTCACAGTTCACAGTTAACAGTCCACAGTTCACAGTTCACAGATCACAGTTCACAGATCACAGTCTTCATTTCACACTTCACACTTCACAGTGCACAGTTCACAGTCCACAGTTCACTGTTCACAAATCACAGTTCACACTTCACAGTTCACAGTTCACAGTCCACAGATCACAGTTCACAGACTTTATTTCACACTTCACAGTTGGCAGTTCACAGTTCACAGTTCACAGTTCACAGTTCACAGTTCACAGTTCACAGTTCACTGTTCACAGTTTACAGTTCTCAGTTTACAGTTCTCAGTTCACAGTTGACAGTTCACAGTTCACTGTTCACAGATCACAGTTCACAGTTCACAGTTCACAGTCTTCATTTCACACTTCACACTTCACACTTCACAGTGCACAGTTCACAGTCCACAGTTCAATAGTCCACAGTTCACTGTTCACAAATCACAGTTCACAGTTCACAGTTCACAGTCCACAGATCACAGTTCACTGTTCACTGTTCACAGTTCACAGTTCACAGTCTTCATTTCACAATTCATAGTTCGCAGTTCACAGTTCACAGGTCACAGTTCACAGTTCACAGGTCACAGTTCACAGTTCACAGGTCACAGTTCACAGTTAACAGTCCACAGTTCACAGTTCACAGATCACAGTTCACAGATCACAGTCTTCATTTCACACTTCACACTTCACAGTGCACAGTTCACAGTCCACAGTTCACTGTTCACAAATCACAGTTCACACTTCACAGTTCACAGTTCACAGTCCACAGATCACAGTTCACAGACTTTATTTCACACTTCACAGTTGGCAGTTCACAGTTCACAGTTCACAGTTCACAGTTCACTGTTCACTGTTCACAGTTCACAGTTCACAGTCTTCATTTCACAATTCATAGTTCGCAGTTCACAGTTCACAGGTCACAGTTCACAGTTCACAGGTCACAGTTCACAGTTCACAGTCCACAGTTCACTGTTCACAGATCACAGTTCACAGTTCACAGTCTTCATTTCACACTTCACACTTCACAGTGCACAGTTCACAGTCCACAGTTCACTGTTCACAAATCACAGTTCACACTTCACAGTTCACAGTTCACAGTTCACAGTCCACAGATCACAGTTCACTGTTCACTGTTCACAGTTCACAGTTCACAGTCTTCATTTCACAATTCATAGTTCGCAGTTCACAGTTCACAGGTCACAGTTCACAGTTCACAGGTCACAGTTCACAGTTCACAGGTCACAGTTCACAGTTAACAGTCCACAGTTCACAGTTCACAGATCACAGTTCACAGATCACAGTCTTCATTTCACACTTCACACTTCACAGTGCACAGTTCACAGTCCACAGTTCACTGTTCACAAATCACAGTTCACACTTCACAGTTCACAGTTCACAGTCCACAGATCACAGTTCACAGACTTTATTTCACACTTCACAGTTGGCAGTTCACAGTTCACAGTTCACAGTTCACAGTTCACAGTTCACAGTTCACAGTTCACAGTTCACAGTTCACAGTTCACTGTTCACAGTTTACAGTTCTCAGTTTACAGTTCTCAGTTCACAGTTGACAGTTCACAGTTCACTGTTCACAGATCACAGTTCACAGTTCACAGTTCACAGTCTTCATTTCACACTTCACACTTCACACTTCACAGTGCACAGTTCACAGTCCACAGTTCAATAGTCCACAGTTCACTGTTCACAAATCACAGTTCACAGTTCACAGTTCACAGTCCACAGATCACAGTTCACTGTTCACTGTTCACAGTTCACAGTTCACAGTCTTCATTTCACAATTCATAGTTCGCAGTTCACAGTTCACAGGTCACAGTTCACAGTTCACAGGTCACAGTTCACAGTTCACAGTCCACAGTTCACTGTCCACAGATCACAGTTCACAGTCCACAGTTCACTGTTCACAATTCACAGTTCACAGTTCACAGTTCACAGTTCACTGTTCACTGTTCACAGTTCACAGTTCACAGTCTTCATTTCACAATTCATAGTTCGCAGTTCACAGTTCACAGGTCACAGTTCACAGTTCACAGGTCACAGTTCACAGTTCACAGTCCACAGTTCACTGTTCACAGATCACAGTTCACAGTTCACAGTCTTCATTTCACACTTCACACTTCACAGTGCACAGTTCACAGTCCACAGTTCACTGTTCACAAATCACAGTTCACACTTCACAGTTCACAGTTCACAGTCCACAGATCACAGTTCACAGACTTTATTTCACACTTCACAGTTGGCAGTTCACAGTTCACAGTTCACAGTTCACAGTTCACAGTTCACAGTTCACAGTTCACAGTTCACAGTTCACAGTTCACAGTTCACAGTTCACAGTTCACAGTTCACAGTTCACAGTTCACAGTTCACAGTTCACAGTTCACAGTTCACTGTTCACAGTTTACAGTTCTCAGTTTACAGTTCTCAGTTCACAGTTGACAGTTCACAGTTCACTGTTCACAGATCACAGTTCACAGTTCACAGTCTTCATTTCACACTTCACACTTCACACTTCACAGTGCACAGTTCACAGTCCACAGTTCAATAGTCCACAGTTCACTGTTCACAAATCACAGTTCACAGTTCACAGTTCACAGTCCCCAGATCACAGTTCACTGTTCACTGTTCACAGTTCACAGTTCACAGTCTTCATTTCACAATTCATAGTTCGCAGTTCACAGTTCACAGGTCACAGTTCACAGTTCACAGGTCACAGTTCACAGTTCACAGTCCACAGTTCACTGTCCACAGATCACAGTTCACAGTCCACAGTTCACTGTTCACAATTCACAGTTCACAGTTCACAGTTCACAGTTCACTGTTCACTGTTCACAGTTCACAGTTCACAGTCTTCATTTCACAATTCATAGTTCGCAGTTCACAGTTCACAGGTCACAGTTCACAGTTCACAGGTCACAGTTCACAGTTCACAGTCCACAGTTCACTGTTCACAGATCACAGTTCACAGTTCACAGTCTTCATTTCACACTTCACACTTCACAGTGCACAGTTCACAGTCCACAGTTCACAGTCCACAGTTCACTGATCACACATCACAGTTCACAGTTCACAGTTCACAGTCTTCATTTCACAATTCACAGTTCGCAGATCACAGTTCACAGATCACAGTTCACAGTTCACAGTTTACAGTTCTCAGTTTACAGTTCTCAGTTCACAGTTGACAGTTCACAGTTCACAGTTCACACGTCACAGTTCACAGTTCACAGTTCACAGTCCACAGTTCACAGTTCACAGTTCACAGTTCGCAGGTCACAGTTCACTGTCTTCATTTCATACTTCACAGTTCGCAGTTCACAGTTCACAGGTCACAGTTCACAGCCCACTGTTCACAGTTCACAGTTCTCAGTTCACAGATCACAGTTCACAGTTCACAGACTTTATTTCACAATTCAGTTTTCACAGTTCACAGTTCACAGTTCTCAGTTCACAGTTCACTGTCTTCATTTCATACTTCACAGTTCACTGTCTTCATTTCATACTTCACAGTTCACTGTCTTCATTTCATACTTCACAGTCCACAGATCACAGTTCACAGACTTTATTTCACACTTCACAGTTGGCAGTTCACAGTTCACAGTTCACAGTTCACAGTTCACAGTTCACTGTTCACAGTTTACAGTTCTCAGTTCACAGTTGACAGTTCACAGTTCACTGTTCACAGATCACAGTTCACAGTTCACAGTCTTCATTTCACACTTCACACTTCACACTTCACAGTGCACAGTTCACAGTCCACAGTTCAATAGTCCACAGTTCACTGTTCACAAATCACAGTTCACAGTTCACAGTTCACAGTCCACAGATCACAGTTCACTGTTCACTGTTCACAGTTCACAGTTCACAGTCTTCATTTCACAATTCATAGTTCGCAGTTCACAGTTCACAGGTCACAGTTCACAGTTCACAGGTCACAGTTCACAGTTCACAGGTCACAGTTCACAGTTAACAGTCCACAGTTCACAGTTCACAGATCACAGTTCACAGATCACAGTCTTCATTTCACACTTCACACTTCACAGTGCACAGTTCACAGTCCACAGTTCACTGTTCACAAATCACAGTTCACACTTCACAGTTCACAGTTCACAGTCCACAGATAACAGTTCACAGACTTTATTTCACACTTCACAGTTGGCAGTTCACTGTTCACAGTTCACAGTTCACAGTTCACAGTTCACAGTTCACAGTTCACAGTTCACAGTTCACTGTTCACAGTTTACAGTTCTCAGTTTACAGTTCTCAGTTCACAGTTGACAGTTCACAGTTCACTGTTCACAGATCACAGTTCACAGTTCACAGTTCACAGTCTTCATTTCACACTTCACACTTCACACTTCACAGTGCACAGTTCACAGTCCACAGTTCAATAGTCCACAGTTCACTGTTCACAAATCACAGTTCACAGTTCACAGTCCACAGATCACAGTTCACTGTTCACTGTTCACAGTTCACAGTTCACAGTCTTCATTTCACAATTCATAGTTCGCAGTTCACAGTTCACAGGTCACAGTTCACAGTTCACAGGTCACAGTTCACAGTTCACAGTCCACAGTTCACTGTCCACAGATCACAGTTCACAGTCCACAGTTCACTGTTCACAATTCACAGTTCACAGTTCACAGTTCACAGTTCACAGTTCACAGTTCACTGTTCACTGTTCACAGTTCACAGTTCACAGTCTTCATTTCACAATTCATAGTTCGCAGTTCACAGTTCACAGGTCACAGTTCACAGTTCACAGGTCACAGGTCACAGTTCACAGTTCACAGTCCACAGTTCACTGTTCACAGATCACAGTTCACAGTTCACAGTCTTCATTTCACACTTCACACTTCACACTTCACAGTGCACAGTTCACAGTCCACAGTTCACTGTTCACAAATCACAGTTCACACTTCACAGTTCACAGTTCACAGTCCACAGATCACAGTTCACAGACTTTATTTCACACTTCACAGTTGGCAGTTCACAGTTCACAGTTCACAGTTCACAGTTCACAGTTAACAGTTCACAGTTCACAGTTCACAGTTCACAGTTCACTGTTCACAGTTTACAGTTCTCAGTTTACAGTTCTCAGTTCACAGTTGACAGTTCACAGTTCACTGTTCACAGATCACAGTTCACAGTTCACAGTCTTCATTTCACACTTCACACTTCACACTTCACAGTGCACAGTTCACAGTCCACAGTTCAATAGTCCACAGTTCACTGTTCACAAATCACAGTTCACAGTTCACAGTTCACAGTCCACAGATCACAGTTCACTGTTCACTGTTCACAGTTCACAGTTCACAGTCTTCATTTCACAATTCATAGTTCGCAGTTCACAGTTCACAGGTCACAGTTCACAGTTCACAGGTCACAGTTCACAGTTCACAGTCCACAGTTCACTGTCCACAGATCACAGTTCACAGTCCACAGTTCACTGTTCACAATTCACAGTTCACAGTTCACAGTTCACAGTTCACTGTTCACTGTTCACAGTTCACAGTTCACAGTCTTCATTTCACAATTCATAGTTCGCAGTTCACAGTTCACAGGTCACAGTTCACAGTTCACAGGTCACAGTTCACAGTTCACAGTCCACAGTTCACAGTTCACAGATCACAGTTCACAGTTCACAGTTTACAGTTCTCAGTTTACAGTTCTCAGTTCACAGTTGACAGTTCACAGTTCACAGTTCACACGTCACAGTTCACAGTTCACAGTTCACAGTCCACAGTTCACAGTTCACAGTTCCCAGTTCGCAGGTCACAGTTCACTGTCTTCATTTCATACTTCACAGTTCGCAGTTCACAGTTCACAGTTCACAGGTCACAGTTCACAGCCCACTGTTCACAGTTCACAGTTCTCAGTTCACAGATCACAGTTCACAGTTCACAGACTTTATTTCACAATTCAGTTTTCACAGTTCACAGTTCACAGTTCTCAGTTCACAGTTCACAGTCTTCATTTCACTCTTCACAGTTCGCAGTTCACAGTTCACAGATCACAGTTCACAGTTCACAGTTCACAGTTCACTGTTCACAGTTTACAGTCCACAGTTCACTGTTCACAGATCATAGTTCACAGTTCACAGTTCACAGTTCACAGTTCACAGTTCACAGTTCACACTTCACAGTTCACAGTTCACAGTCCACAGATCACAGTTCACAGACTTTATTTCACACTTCACAGTTGGCAGTTCACAGTTCACAGTTCACAGTTCACAGTTCACAGTTCACAGTTCACAGTTCACAGTTCACAGTTCACAGTTCACAGTTCACAGTTCACTGTTCACAGTTTACAGTTCTCAGTTCACAGTTGACAGTTCACAGTTCACTGTTCACAGATCACAGTTCACAGTTCACAGTCTTCATTTCACACTTCACACTTCACACTTCACAGTGCACAGTTCACAGTCCACAGTTCAATAGTCCACAGTTCACTGTTCACAAATCACAGTTCACAGTTCACAGTTCACAGTCCACAGATCACAGTTCACTGTTCACTGTTCACAGTTCACAGTTCACAGTCTTCATTTCACAATTCATAGTTCGCAGTTCACAGTTCACAGGTCACAGTTCACAGTTCACAGTTCACAGGTCACAGTTCACAGTTAACAGTCCACAGTTCACAGTTCACAGATCACAGTTCACAGATCACAGTCTTCATTTCACACTTCACACTTCACAGTGCACAGTTCACAGTCCACAGTTCACTGTTCACAAATCACAGTTCACACTTCACAGTTCACAGTTCACAGTTCACAGTCCACAGATCACAGTTCACAGACTTTATTTCACACTTCACAGTTGGCAGTTCACAGTTCACAGTTCACAGTTCACAGTTCACAGTTCACAGTTCACAGTTCACAGTTCACAGTTCACAGTTCACAGTTCACTGTTCACAGTTTACAGTTCTCAGTTTACAGTTCTCAGTTCACAGTTGACAGTTCACAGTTCACTGTTCACAGATCACAGTTCACAGTTCACAGTCTTCATTTCACACTTCACACTTCACACTTCACAGTGCACAGTTCACAGTCCACAGTTCAATAGTCCACAGTTCACTGTTCACAAATCACAGTTCACAGTTCACAGTTCACAGTCCACAGATCACAGTTCACTGTTCACTGTTCACAGTTCACAGTTCACAGTCTTCATTTCACAATTCATAGTTCGCAGTTCACAGTTCACAGGTCACAGTTCACAGTTCACAGGTCACAGTTCACAGTTCACAGTCCACAGTTCACTGTCCACAGATCACAGTTCACAGTCCACAGTTCACTGTTCACAATTCACAGTTCACAGTTCACAGTTCACAGTTCACTGTTCACTGTTCACAGTTCACAGTTCACAGTCTTCATTTCACAATTCATAGTTCGCAGTTCACAGTTCACAGGTCACAGTTCACAGTTCACAGGTCACAGTTCACAGTTCACAGTCCACAGTTCACTGTTCACAGATCACAGTTCACAGTTCACAGTCTTCATTTCACACTTTACACTTCACAGTGCACAGTTCACAGTCCACAGTTCACTGTTCACAAATCACAGTTCACACTTCACAGTTCACAGTTCACAGTCCACAGATCACAGTTCACAGACTTTATTTCACACTTCACAGTTGGCAGTTCACAGTTCACAGTTCACAGTTCACAGTTCACAGTTCACAGTTCACAGTTCACAGTTCACAGTTCACAGTTCACAGTTCACAGTTCACAGTTCACAGTTCACAGTTCACAGTTCACAGTTCACAGTTCACAGTTCACAGTTCACAGTTCACAGTTCACAGTTCACTGTTCACAGTTTACAGTTCTCAGTTTACAGTTCTCAGTTCACAGTTGGCAGTTCACAGTTCACTGTTCACAGATCACAGTTCACAGTTCACAGTCTTCATTTCACACTTCACACTTCACACTTCACAGTGCACAGTTCACAGTCCACAGTTCAATAGTCCACAGTTCACTGTTCACAAATCACAGTTCACAGTTCACAGTTCACAGTCCACAGATCACAGTTCACTGTTCACTGTTCACAGTTCACAGTTCACAGTCTTCATTTCACAATTCATAGTTCGCAGTTCACAGTTCACAGGTCACAGTTCACAGTTCACAGGTCACAGTTCACAGTTCACAGTCCACAGTTCACTGTCCACAGATCACAGTTCACAGTCCACAGTTCACTGTTCACAATTCACAGTTCACAGTTCACAGTTCACTGTTCACTGTTCACAGTTCACAGTTCACAGTCTTCATTTCACAATTCATAGTTCGCAGTTCACAGTTCACAGGTCACAGTTCACAGT
This sequence comes from Lasioglossum villosulum, assembly GCA_963971365.1. Classification (NCBI taxonomy): domain Eukaryota; kingdom Metazoa; phylum Arthropoda; class Insecta; order Hymenoptera; family Halictidae; genus Lasioglossum; species Lasioglossum villosulum. The sequence continues at coordinate 1,311,749 of CAXARU010000031.1, read as the reverse complement.
TCACAGGTCACAGTTCACAGTTCACAGTCCACAGTTCACTGTTCACAGATCACAGTTCACAGTTCACAGTCTTCATTTCACACTTCACACTTCACAGTGCACAGTTCACAGTCCACAGTTCACAGTCCACAGTTCACTGATCACACATCACAGTTCACAGTTCACAGTTCACAGTCCACAGATCACAGTTCACAGTCTTCATTTCACAATTCACAGTTCGCAGTTCACAGTTCACAGATCACAGTTCACAGTTCACAGTTTACAGTTCTCAGTTTACAGTTCTCAGTTCACAGTTGACAGTTCACAGTTCACAGTTCACAGTTCACACGTCACAGTTCACAGTTCACAGTTCACAGTCCACAGTTCACAGTTCACAGTTCCCAGTTCGCAGGTCACAGTTCACATTTCACAGTTCACTGTCTTCATTTCATACTTCACAGTTCGCAGTTCACAGTTCACAGTTCACAGTTCACAGTTCACACTTCACAGTTCACAGTTCACAGTCCACAGATCACAGTTCACAGACTTTATTTCACACTTCACAGTTGGCAGTTCACAGTTCACAGTTCACAGTTCACAGTTCACAGTTCACAGTTCACAGTTCACAGTTCACACTTCACAGTTCACAGTTCACAGTTCACTGTTCACAGATCACAGTTCACAGTTCACAGTCTTCATTTCACACTTCACACTTCACACTTCACAGTGCACAGTTCACAGTCCACAGTTCAATAGTCCACAGTTCACTGTTCACAAATCACAGTTCACAGTTCACAGTTCACAGTCCACAGATCACAGTTCACTGTTCACTGTTCACAGTTCACAGTTCACAGTCTTCATTTCACAATTCATAGTTCGCAGTTCACAGTTCACAGGTCACAGTTCACAGTTCACAGGTCACAGTTCACAGTTCACAGTCCACAGTTCACTGTCCACAGATCACAGTTCACAGTCCACAGTTCACTGTTCACAATTCACAGTTCACAGTTCACAGTTCACAGTTCACTGTTCACTGTTCACAGTTCACAGTTCACAGTCTTCATTTCACAATTCATAGTTCGCAGTTCACAGTTCACAGGTCACAGTTCACAGTTCACAGGTCACAGTTCACAGTTCACAGTCCACAGTTCACTGTTCACAGATCACAGTTCACAGTTCACAGTCTTCATTTCACACTTCACACTTCACAGTGCACAGTTCACAGTCCACAGTTCACAGTCCACAGTTCACTGATCACACATCACAGTTCACAGTTCACAGTTCACAGTCCACAGATCACAGTTCACAGTCTTCATTTCACAATTCACAGTTCGCAGTTCACAGTTCACAGATCACAGTTCACAGTTCACAGTTTACAGTTCTCAGTTTACAGTTCTCAGTTCACAGTTGACAGTTGACAGTTCACAGTTCACACGTCACAGTTCACAGTTCACAGTTCACAGTCCACAGTTCACAGTTCACAGTTCCCAGTTCGCAGGTCACAGTTCACATTTCACAGTTCACTGTCTTCATTTCATACTTCACAGTTCGCAGTTCACAGTTCACAGTTCACAGTTCACAGTTCACAGTTCACAGTTCACACTTCACAGTTCACAGTTCACAGTCCACAGATCACAGTTCACAGACTTTATTTCACACTTCACAGTTGGCAGTTCACAGTTCACAGTTCACAGTTCACAGTTCACAGTTCACAGTTCACAGTTCACAGTTCACACTTCACAGTTCACAGTTCACAGTCCACAGTTCACTGTTCACAAATCACAGTTCACACTTCACAGTTCACAGTTCACAGTCCACAGATCACAGTTCACAGACTTTATTTCACAGTTCACAGTTGGCAGTTCACAGTTCACAGTTCACAGTTCACAGTTCACAGTTCACAGTTCACAGTTCACAGTTCACAGTTCACAGTTCACAGTTCACAGTTCACAGTTCACTGTTCACAGTTTACAGTTCTCAGTTTACAGTTCTCAGTTCACAGTTGACAGTTCACAGTTCACTGTTCACAGATCACAGTTCACAGTTCACAGTCTTCATTTCACACTTCACACTTCACACTTCACAGTGCACAGTTCACAGTCCACAGTTCAATAGTCCACAGTTCACTGTTCACAAATCACAGTTCACAGTTCACAGTTCACAGTCCACAGATCACAGTTCACTGTTCACTGTTCACAGTTCACAGTTCACAGTCTTCATTTCACAATTCATAGTTCGCAGTTCACAGTTCACAGGTCACAGTTCACAGTTCACAGGTCACAGTTCACAGTTCACAGTCCACAGTTCACTGTCCACAGATCACAGTTCACAGTCCACAGTTCACTGTTCACAGTTCACAGTTCACAGTTCACAGTCCACAGTTCACAGTTCACAGTTCCCAGTTCGCAGGTCACAGTTCACATTTCACAGTTCACTGTCTTCATTTCATACTTCACAGTTCGCAGTTCACAGTTCACAGTTCACAGTTCACAGTTCACAGTTCACACTTCACAGTTCACAGTTCACAGTCCACAGATCACAGTTCACAGACTTTATTTCACACTTCACAGTTGGCAGTTCACAGTTCACAGTTCACAGTTCACAGTTCACAGTTCACAGTTCACAGTTCACACTTCACAGTTCACAGTTCACAGTTCACTGTTCACAGATCACAGTTCACAGTTCACAGTCTTCATTTCACACTTCACACTTCACACTTCACAGTGCACAGTTCACAGTCCACAGTTCAATAGTCCACAGTTCACTGTTCACAAATCACAGTTCACAGTTCACAGTTCACAGTCCACAGATCACAGTTCACTGTTCACTGTTGACAGTTCACAGTTCACAGTCTTCATTTCACAATTCATAGTTCGCAGTTCACAGTTCACAGGTCACAGTTCACAGTTCACAGGTCACAGTTCACAGTTCACAGTCCACAGTTCACTGTCCACAGATCACAGTTCACAGTCCACAGTTCACTGTTCACAATTCACAGTTCACAGATCACAGTTCACAGTTCACTGTTCACTGTTCACAGTTCACAGTTCACAGTCTTCATTTCACAATTCATAGTTCGCAGTTCACAGTTCACAGGTCACAGTTCACAGTTCACAGGTCACAGTTCACAGTTCACAGTCCACAGTTCACTGTTCACAGATCACAGTTCACAGTTCACAGTCTTCATTTCACACTTCACACTTCACAGTGCACAGTTCACAGTCCACAGTTCACTGTTCACAAATCACAGTTCACACTTCACAGTTCACCGTTCACAGTCCACAGATCACAGTTCACAGACTTTATTTCACACTTCACAGTTGGCAGTTCACAGTTCACAGTTCACAGTTCACAGTTCACAGTTCACAGTTCACAGTTCACAGTTCACAGTTCACAGTTCACAGTTCACTGTTCACAGTTTACAGTTCTCAGTTTACAGTTCTCAGTTCACAGTTGACAGTTCACAGTTCACTGTTCACAGATCACAGTTCACAGTTCACAGTCTTCATTTCACACTTCACACTTCACACTTCACAGTGCACAGTTCACAGTCCACAGTTCAATAGTCCACAGTTCACTGTTCACAAATCACAGTTCACAGTTCACAGTTCACAGTTCACAGTTCACAGTTCACAGTTCACAGTTCACAGTTCACAGTTCACAGTTCACTGTTCACAGTTTACAGTTCTCAGTTTACAGTTCTCAGTTCACAGTTGACAGTTCACAGTTCACTGTTCACAGATCACAGTTCACAGTTCACAGTCTTCATTTCACACTTCACACTTCACACTTCACAGTGCACAGTTCACAGTCCACAGTTCAATAGTCCACAGTTCACTGTTCACAAATCACAGTTCACAGTTCACAGTTCACAGTCCACAGATCACAGTTCACTGTTCACTGTTCACAGTTCACAGTTCACAGTCTTCATTTCACAATTCATAGTTCGCAGTTCACAGTTCACAGGTCACAGTTCACAGTTCACAGGTCACAGTTCACAGTTCACAGTCCACAGTTCACTGTCCACAGATCACAGTTCACAGTCCACAGTTCACTGTTCACAGTTCACAGTTCACAGTTCACAGTCCACAGTTCACAGTTCACAGTTCCCAGTTCGCAGGTCACAGTTCACATTTCACAGTTCACTGTCTTCATTTCATACTTCACAGTTCGCAGTTCACAGTTCACAGTTCACAGTTCACAGTTCACAGTTCACACTTCACAGTTCACAGTTCACAGTCCACAGATCACAGTTCACAGACTTTATTTCACACTTCACAGTTGGCAGTTCACAGTTCACAGTTCACAGTTCACAGTTCACAGTTCACAGTTCACAGTTCACACTTCACAGTTCACAGTTCACAGTTCACTGTTCACAGATCACAGTTCACAGTTCACAGTCTTCATTTCACACTTCACACTTCACACTTCACAGTGCACAGTTCACAGTCCACAGTTCAATAGTCCACAGTTCACTGTTCACAAATCACAGTTCACAGTTCACAGTTCACAGTCCACAGATCACAGTTCACTGTTCACTGTTCACAGTTCACAGTTCACAGTCTTCATTTCACAATTCATAGTTCGCAGTTCACAGTTCACAGGTCACAGTTCACAGTTCACAGGTCACAGTTCACAGTTCACAGTCCACAGTTCACTGTCCACAGATCACAGTTCACAGTCCACAGTTCACTGTTCACAATTCACAGTTCACAGTTCACAGTTCACAGTTCACTGTTCACTGTTCACAGTTCACAGTTCACAGTCTTCATTTCACAATTCATAGTTCGCAGTTCACAGTTCACAGGTCACAGTTCACAGTTCACAGGTCACAGTTCACAGTTCACAGTCCACAGTTCACTGTTCACAGATCACAGTTCACAGTTCACAGTCTTCATTTCACACTTCACACTTCACAGTGCACAGTTCACAGTCCACAGTTCACTGTTCACAAATCACAGTTCACACTTCACAGTTCACCGTTCACAGTCCACAGATCACAGTTCACAGACTTTATTTCACACTTCACAGTTGGCAGTTCACAGTTCACAGTTCACAGTTCACAGTTCACAGTTCACAGTTCACAGTTCACAGTTCACAGTTCACAGTTCACAGTTCACAGTTCACAGTTCACTGTTCACAGTTTACAGTTCTCAGTTTACAGTTCTCAGTTCACAGTTGACAGTTCACAGTTCACTGTTCACAGATCACAGTTCACAGTTCACAGTCTTCATTTCACACTTCACACTTCACACTTCACAGTGCACAGTTCACAGTCCACAGTTCAATAGTCCACAGTTCACTGTTCACAAATCACAGTTCACAGCTCACAGTTCACAGTCCACAGATCACAGTTCACTGTTCACTGTTCACAGTTCACAGTTCACAGTCTTCATTTCACAATTCATAGTTCGCAGTTCACAGTTCACAGGTCACAGTTCACAGTTCACAGGTCACAGTTCACAGTTCACAGTCCACAGTTCACTGTCCACAGATCACAGTTCACAGTCCACAGTTCACTGTTCACAATTCACAGTTCACAGTTCACAGTTCACAGTTCACTGTTCACTGTTCACAGTTCACAGTTCACAGTCTTCATTTCACAATTCATAGTTCGCAGTTCACAGTTCACAGGTCACAGTTCACAGTTCACAGGTCACAGTTCACAGTTCACAGTCCACAGTTCACTGTTCACAGATCACAGTTCACAGTTCACAGTCTTCATTTCACACTTCACACTTCACAGTGCACAGTTCACAGTCCACAGTTCACAGTCCACAGTTCACTGATCACACATCACAGTTCACAGTTCACAGTTCACAGTCCACAGATCACAGTTCACAGTCTTCATTTCACAATTCACAGTTCGCAGTTCACAGTTCACAGATCACAGTTCACAGTTCACAGTTTACAGTTCTCAGTTTACAGTTCTCAGTTCACAGTTGACAGTTGACAGTTCACAGTTCACACGTCACAGTTCACAGTTCACAGTTCACAGTCCACAGTTCACAGTTCACAGTTCCCAGTTCGCAGGTCACAGTTCACATTTCACAGTTCACTGTCTTCATTTCATACTTCACAGTTCGCAGTTCACAGTTCACAGTTCACAGTTCACAGTTCACAGTTCACAGTTCACAGTTCACAGTTCACAGTTCACAGTTCACACTTCACAGTTCACAGTTCACAGTCCACAGATCACAGTTCACAGACTTTATTTCACACTTCACAGTTGGCAGTTCACAGTTCACAGTTCACAGTTCACAGTTCACAGTTCACAGTTCACAGTTCACAGTTCACACTTCACAGTTCACAGTTCACAGTCCACAGTTCACTGTTCACAAATCACAGTTCACACTTCACAGTTCACAGTTCACAGTCCACAGATCACAGTTCACAGACTTTATTTCACACTTCACAGTTGGCAGTTCACAGTTCACAGTTCACAGTTCACAGTTCACAGTTCACAGTTCACAGTTCACAGTTCACAGTTCACAGTTCACAGTTCACAGTTCACAGTTCACTGTTCACAGTTTACAGTTCTCAGTTTACAGTTCTCAGTTCACAGTTGACAGTTCACAGTTCACTGTTCACAGATCACAGTTCACAGTTCACAGTCTTCATTTCACACTTCACACTTCACACTTCACAGTGCACAGTTCACAGTCCACAGTTCAATAGTCCACAGTTCACTGTTCACAAATCACAGTTCACAGTTCACAGTTCACAGTCCACAGATCACAGTTCACTGTTCACTGTTCACAGTTCACAGTTCACAGTCTTCATTTCACAATTCATAGTTCGCAGTTCACAGTTCACAGGTCACAGTTCACAGTTCACAGGTCACAGTTCACAGTTCACAGTCCACAGTTCACTGTCCACAGATCACAGTTCACAGTCCACAGTTCACTGTTCACAATTCACAGTTCACAGTTCACAGTTCACAGTTCACTGTTCACTGTTCACAGTTCACAGTTCACAGTCTTCATTTCACAATTCATAGTTCGCAGTTCACAGTTCACAGGTCACAGTTCACAGTTCACAGGTCACAGTTCACAGTTCACAGTCCACAGTTCACTGTTCACAGATCACAGTTCACAGTTCACAGTCTTCATTTCACACTTCACACTTCACAGTGCACAGTTCACAGTCCACAGTTCACAGTCCACAGTTCACTGATCACACATCACAGTTCACAGTTCACAGTTCACAGTCCACAGATCACAGTTCACAATTCACAGTTCGCAGATCACAGTTCACAGATCACAGTTCACAGTTCACAGTTTACAGTTCTCAGTTTACAGTTCTCAGTTCACAGTTGACAGTTCACAGTTCACAGTTCACAGTTCACAGTTCACAGTTCACACTTCACAGTTCACAGTTCACAGTCCACAGATCACAGTTCACAGACTTTATTTCACACTTCACAGTTGGCAGTTCACAGTTCACAGTTCACAGTTCACAGTTCACAGTTCACAGTTCACAGTTCACAGTTCACACTTCACAGTTCACAGTTCACAGTCCACAGTTCACTGTTCACAAATCACAGTTCACACTTCACAGTTCACAGTTCACAGTCCACAGATCACAGTTCACAGACTTTATTTCACACTTCACAGTTGGCAGTTCACAGTTCACAGTTCACAGTTCACAGTTCACAGTTCACAGTTCACAGTTCACAGTTCACAGTTCACAGTTCACAGTTCACAGTTCACAGTTCACTGTTCACAGTTTACAGTTCTCAGTTTACAGTTCTCAGTTCACAGTTGACAGTTCACAGTTCACTGTTCACAGATCACAGTTCACAGTTCACAGTCTTCATTTCACACTTCACACTTCACACTTCACAGTGCACAGTTCACAGTCCACAGTTCAATAGTCCACAGTTCACTGTTCACAAATCACAGTTCACAGTTCACAGTTCACAGTCCACAGATCACAGTTCACTGTTCACTGTTCACAGTTCACAGTTCACAGTCTTCATTTCACAATTCATAGTTCGCAGTTCACAGTTCACAGGTCACAGTTCACAGTTCACAGGTCACAGTTCACAGTTCACAGTCCACAGTTCACTGTCCACAGATCACAGTTCACAGTCCACAGTTCACTGTTCACAATTCACAGTTCACAGTTCACAGTTCACAGTTCACTGTTCACTGTTCACAGTTCACAGTTCACAGTCTTCATTTCACAATTCATAGTTCGCAGTTCACAGTTCACAGGTCACAGTTCACAGTTCACAGGTCACAGTTCACAGTTCACAGTCCACAGTTCACTGTTCACAGATCACAGTTCACAGTTCACAGTCTTCATTTCACACTTCACACTTCACAGTGCACAGTTCACAGTCCACAGTTCACAGTCCACAGTTCACTGATCACACATCACAGTTCACAGTTCACAGTTCACAGTCCACAGATCACAGTTCACAATTCACAGTTCGCAGATCACAGTTCACAGATCACAGTTCACAGTTCACAGTTTACAGTTCTCAGTTTACAGTTCTCAGTTCACAGTTGACAGTTCACAGTTCACAGTTCACACGTCACAGTTCACAGTTCACAGTTCACAGTCCACAGTTCACAGTTCACAGTTCCCAGTTCGCAGGTCACAGTTCACTGTCTTCATTTCATACTTCACAGTTCGCAGTTCACAGTTCACAGGTCACAGTTCACAGCCCACTGTTCACAGTTCACAGTTCTCAGTTCACAGATCACAGTTCACAGTTCACAGACTTTATTTCACAATTCAGTTTTCACAGTTCACAGTTCACAGTTCTCAGTTCACAGTTCACTGTCTTCATTTCATACTTCACAGTTCACTGTCTTCATTTCATACTTCACAGTCCACAGATCACAGTTCACAGACTTTATTTCACACTTCACAGTTGGCAGTTCACAGTTCACAGTTCACAGTTCACAGTTCACAGTTCACAGTTCACAGTTCACAGTTCACAGTTCACAGTTCACTGTTCACAGTTTACAGTTCTCAGTTCACAGTTCACAGTTCACTGTTCACAGATCACAGTTCACAGTTCACAGTCTTCATTTCACACTTCACACTTCACAGTGCACAGTTCACAGTCCACAGTTCACAGTCCACAGTTCACTGATCACACATCACAGTTCACAGTTCACAGTTCACAGTCCACAGATCACAGTTCACAATTCACAGTTCGCAGATCACAGTTCACAGATCACAGTTCACAGTTCACAGTTTACAGTTCTCAGTTTACAGTTCTCAGTTCACAGTTGACAGTTCACAGTTCACAGTTCACACGTCACAGTTCACAGTTCACAGTTCACAGTCCACAGTTCACAGTTCACAGTTCCCAGTTCGCAGGTCACAGTTCACTGTCTTCATTTCATACTTCACAGTTCGCAGTTCACAGTTCACAGGTCACAGTTCACAGCCCACTGTTCACAGTTCACAGTTCTCAGTTCACAGATCACAGTTCACAGTTCACAGACTTTATTTCACAATTCAGTTTTCACAGTTCACAGTTCACAGTTCTCAGTTCACAGTTCACTGTCTTCATTTCATACTTCACAGTCCACAGATCACAGTTCACAGACTTTATTTCACACTTCACAGTTGGCAGTTCACAGTTCACAGTTCACAGTTCACAGTTCACAGTTCACAGTTCACAGTTCACAGTTCACTGTTCACAGTTTACAGTTCTCAGTTCACAGTTGACAGTTCACAGTTCACTGTTCACAGATCACAGTTCACAGTTCACAGTCTTCATTTCACACTTCACACTTCACACTTCACAGTGCACAGTTCACAGTCCACAGTTCAATAGTCCACAGTTCACTGTTCACAAATCACAGTTCACAGTTCACAGTTCACAGTCCACAGATCACAGTTCACTGTTCACTGTTCACTGTTCACAGTTCACAGTTCACAGTCTTCATTTCACAATTCATAGTTCGCAGTTCACAGTTCACAGGTCACAGTTCACAGTTCACAGGTCACAGTTCACAGTTCACAGGTCACAGTTCACAGTTAACAGTCCACAGTTCACAGTTCACAGATCACAGTTCACAGATCACAGTCTTCATTTCACACTTCACACTTCACAGTGCACAGTTCACAGTCCACAGTTCACTGTTCACAAATCACAGTTCACACTTCACAGTTCACAGTTCACAGTCCACAGATCACAGTTCACAGACTTTATTTCACACTTCACAGTTGGCAGTTCACTGTTCACAGTTCACAGTTCACAGTTCACAGTTCACAGTTCACAGTTCACAGTTCACTGTTCACAGTTTACAGTTCTCAGTTTACAGTTCTCAGTTCACAGTTGACAGTTCACAGTTCACTGTTCACAGATCACAGTTCACAGTTCACAGTTCACAGTCTTCATGTCACACTTCACACTTCACACTTCACAGTGCACAGTTCACAGTCCACAGTTCAATAGTCCACAGTTCACTGTTCACAAATCACAGTTCACAGTTCACAGTTCACAGTCCACAGATCACAGTTCACTGTTCACTGTTCACAGTTCACAGTTCACAGTCTTCATTTCACAATTCATAGTTCGCAGTTCACAGTTCACAGGTCACAGTTCACAGTTCACAGGTCACAGTTCACAGTTCACAGTCCACAGTTCACTGTCCACAGATCACAGTTCACAGTCCACAGTTCACTGTTCACAATTCACAGTTCACAGTTCACAGTTCACAGATCACAGTTCACTGTTCACTGTTCACAGTTCACAGTTCACAGTCTTCATTTCACAATTCATAGTTCGCAGTTCACAGTTCACAGGTCACAGTTCACAGTTCACAGGTCACAGTTCACAGTTCACAGTCCACAGTTCACTGTTCACAGATCACAGTTCACAGTTCACAGTCTTCATTTCACACTTCACACTTCACAGTGCACAGTTCACAGTCCACAGTTCACTGTTCACAAATCACAGTTCACACTTCACAGTTCACAGTTCACAGTCCACAGATCACAGTTCACAGACTTTATTTCACACTTCACAGTTGGCAGTTCACAGTTCACAGTTCACAGTTCACAGTTCACAGTTCACAGTTCACAGTTCACAGTTCACAGTTCACAGTTCACAGTTCACAGTTCACAGTTCACAGTTCACAGTTCACTGTTCACAGTTTACAGTTCTCAGTTTACAGTTCTCAGTTCACAGTTGACAGTTCACAGTTCACTGTTCACAGATCACAGTTCACAGTTCACAGTCTTCATTTCACACTTCACACTTCACACTTCACAGTGCACAGTTCACAGTCCACAGTTCAATAGTCCACAGTTCACTGTTCACAAATCACAGTTCACAGTTCACAGTTCACAGTCCACAGATCACAGTTCACTGTTCACTGTTCACAGTTCACAGTTCACAGTCTTCATTTCACAATTCATAGTTCGCAGTTCACAGTTCACAGGTCACAGTTCACAGTTCACAGGTCACAGTTCACAGTTCACAGTCCACAGTTCACTGTCCACAGATCACAGTTCACAGTCTTCATTTCACAATTCATAGTTCGCAGTTCACAGTTCACAGTCCACAGTTCACTGTTCACAAATCACAGTTCACACTTCACAGTTCACAGTTCACAGTCCACAGATCACAGTTCACAGACTTTATTTCACACTTCACAGTTGGCAGTTCACAGTTCACAGTTCACAGTTCACAGTTCACAGTTCACAGTTCACAGTTCACAGTTCACAGTTCACAGTTCACAGTTCACAGTTCACAGTTCACAGTTCACAGTTCACAGTTCACTGTTCACAGTTTACAGTTCTCAGTTTACAGTTCTCAGTTCACAGTTGACAGTTCACAGTTCACTGTTCACAGATCACAGTTCACAGTTCACAGTCTTCATTTCACACTTCACACTTCACACTTCACAGTGCACAGTTCACAGTCCACAGTTCAATAGTCCACAGTTCACTGTTCACAAATCACAGTTCACAGTTCACAGTTCACAGTCCACAGATCACAGTTCACTGTTCACTGTTCACAGTTCACAGTTCACAGTCTTCATTTCACAATTCATAGTTCGCAGTTCACAGTTCACAGGTCACAGTTCACAGTTCACAGGTCACAGTTCACAGTTCACAGTCCACAGTTCACTGTCCACAGATCACAGTTCACAGTCTTCATTTCACAATTCATAGTTCGCAGTTCACAGTTCACAGGTCACAGTTCACAGTTCACAGGTCACAGTTCACAGTTCACAGTCCACAGTTCACTGTTCACAGATCACAGTTCACAGTTCACAGTTCACAGTCTTCATTTCACACTTCACACTTCACAGTGCACAGTTCACAGTCCACAGTTCACAGTCCACAGTTCACTGATCACACATCACAGTTCACAGTTCACAGTTCACAGTCCACAGATCACAGTTCACAGTCTTCATTTCACAATTCACAGTTCGCAGTTCACAGTTCACAGATCACAGTTCACAGTTCACAGTTTACAGTTCTCAGTTTACAGTTCTCAGTTCACAGTTGACAGTTCACAGTTCACAGTTCACACGTCACAGTTCACAGTTCACAGTTCACAGTCCACAGTTCACAGTTCACAGTTCCCAGTTCGCAGGTCACAGTTCACTGTCTTCATTTCATACTTCACAGTTCGCAGTTCACAGTTCACAGGTCACAGTTCACAGCCCACTGTTCACAGTTCACAGTTCTCAGTTCACAGATCACAGTTCACAGTTCACAGACTTTATTTCACAATTCAGTTTTCACAGTTCACAGTTCACAGTTCTCAGTTCACAGTTCACAGTCTTCATTTCACTCTTCACAGTTCGCAGTTCACAGTTCACAGATCACAGTTCACAGTTTACAGTTCACAGTTCACTGTTCACAGTTTACAGTCCACAGTTCACTGTTCACAGATCATAGTTCACAGTTCACAGTTCACAGTTCACAGTTCACAGTTCACACTTCACAGTTCACAGTTCACAGTCCACAGATCACAGTTCACAGACTTTATTTCACACTTCACAGTTGGCAGTTCACAGTTCACAGTTCACAGTTCACAGTTCACAGTTCACAGTTCACAGTTCACTGTTCACAGTTTACAGTTCTCAGTTCACAGTTGACAGTTCACAGTTCACTGTTCACAGATCACAGTTCACAGTTCACAGTCTTCATTTCACACTTCACACTTCACACTTCACAGTGCACAGTTCACAGTCCACAATTCAATAGTCCACAGTTCACTGTTCACAAATCACAGTTCACAGTTCACAGTTCACAGTCCACAGATCACAGTTCACTGTTCACTGTTCACAGTTCACAGTTCACAGTCTTCATTTCACAATTCATAGTTCGCAGTTCACAGTTCACAGGTCACAGTTCACAGTTCACAGGTCACAGTTCACAGTTCACAGGTCACAGTTCACAGTTAACAGTCCACAGTTCACAGTTCACAGATCACAGTTCACAGATCACAGTCTTCATTTCACACTTCACACTTCACAGTGCACAGTTCACAGTCCACAGTTCACTGTTCACAAATCACAGTTCACACTTCACAGTTCACAGTTCACAGTCCACAGATCACAGTTCACAGACTTTATTTCACACTTCACAGTTGGCAGTTCACAGTTCACAGTTCACAGTTCACAGTTCACAGTTCACAGTTCACAGTTCACAGTTCACAGTTCACAGTTCACAGTTCACTGTTCACAGTTTACAGTTCTCAGTTTACAGTTCTCAGTTCACAGTTGACAGTTCACAGTTCACTGTTCACAGATCACAGTTCACAGTTCACAGTCTTCATTTCACACTTCACACTTCACACTTCACAGTGCACAGTTCACAGTCCACAGTTCAATAGTCCACAGTTCACTGTTCACAAATCACAGTTCACAGTTCACAGTTCACAGTCCACAGATCACAGTTCACTGTTCACTGTTCACAGTTCACAGTTCACAGTCTTCATTTCACAATTCATAGTTCGCAGTTCACAGTTCACAGGTCACAGTTCACAGTTCACAGGTCACAGTTCACAGTTCACAGTCCACAGTTCACTGTCCACAGATCACAGTTCACAGTCCACAGTTCACTGTTCACAATTCACAGTTCACAGTTCACAGTTCACAGTTCACTGTTCACTGTTCACAGTTCACAGTTCACAGTCTTCATTTCACAATTCATAGTTCGCAGTTCACAGTTCACAGGTCACAGTTCACAGTTCACAGGTCACAGTTCACAGTTCACAGTCCACAGTTCACTGTTCACAGATCACAGTTCACAGTTCACAGTCTTCATTTCACACTTCACACTTCACAGTGCACAGTTCACAGTTCACAGTTCACAGTCTTCATTTCACAATTCATAGTTCGCAGTTCACAGTTCACAGGTCACAGTTCACAGTTCACAGGTCACAGTTCACTGTTCACTGTTCACAGTTCACAGTTCACAGTCTTCATTTCACAATTCACAGTTCACAGTTCACAGTTCACAGTCCACAGATCACAGTTCACTGTTCACTGTTCACAGTTCACAGTTCACAGTCTTCATTTCACAATTCATAGTTCGCAGTTCACAGTTCACAGGTCACAGTTCACAGTTCACAGGTCACAGTTCACAGTTCACAGTCCACAGTTCACTGTCCACAGATCACAGTTCACAGTCCACAGTTCACTGTTCACAATTCACAGTTCACTGTTCACAGTTTACAGTCCACAGTTCACTGTTCACAGATCATAGTTCACAGTTCACAGTTCACAGTTCACAGTTCACAGTTCACACTTCACAGTTCACAGTTCACAGTCCACAGATCACAGTTCACAGACTTTATTTCACACTTCACAGTTGGCAGTTCACAGTTCACAGTTCACAGTTCACAGTTCACAGTTCACAGTTCACAGTTCACTGTTCACAGTTTACAGTTCTCAGTTCACAGTTGACAGTTCACAGTTCACTGTTCACAGATCACAGTTCACAGTTCACAGTCTTCATTTCACACTTCACACTTCACACTTCACAGTGCACAGTTCACAGTCCACAATTCAATAGTCCACAGTTCACTGTTCACAAATCACAGTTCACAGTTCACAGTTCACAGTCCACAGATCACAGTTCACTGTTCACTGTTCACAGTTCACAGTTCACAGTCTTCATTTCACAATTCATAGTTCGCAGTTCACAGTTCACAGGTCACAGTTCACAGTTCACAGGTCACAGTTCACAGTTCACAGGTCACAGTTCACAGTTAACAGTCCACAGTTCACAGTTCACAGATCACAGTTCACAGATCACAGTCTTCATTTCACACTTCACACTTCACAGTGCACAGTTCACAGTCCACAGTTCACTGTTCACAAATCACAGTTCACACTTCACAGTTCACAGTTCACAGTCCACAGATCACAGTTCACAGACTTTATTTCACACTTCACAGTTGGCAGTTCACAGTTCACAGTTCACAGTTCACAGTTCACAGTTCACAGTTTACAGTTCACAGTTCACAGTTCACAGTTCACTGTTCACAGTTTACAGTTCTCAGTTTACAGTTCTCAGTTCACAGTTGACAGTTCACAGTTCACTGTTCACAGATCACAGTTCACAGTTCACAGTCTTCATTTCACACTTCACACTTCACACTTCACAGTGCACAGTTCACAGTCCACAGTTCAATAGTCCACAGTTCACTGTTCACAAATCACAGTTCACAGTTCACAGTTCACAGTCCACAGATCACAGTTCACTGTTCACTGTTCACAGTTCACAGTTCACAGTCTTCATTTCACAATTCATAGTTCGCAGTTCACAGTTCACAGGTCACAGTTCACAGTTCACAGGTCACAGTTCACAGTTCACAGTCCACAGTTCACTGTCCACAGATCACAGTTCACAGTCCACAGTTCAGTGTTCACAATTCACAGTTCACAGTTCACAGTTCACAGTTCACTGTTCACTGTTCACAGTTCACAGTTCACAGTCTTCATTTCACAATTCATAGTTCGCAGTTCACAGTTCACAGGTCACAGTTCACAGTTCACAGGTCACAGTTCACAGTTCACAGTCCACAGTTCACTGTTCACAGATCACAGTTCACAGTTCACAGTCTTCATTTCACACTTCACACTTCACAGTGCACAGTTCACAGTTCACAGTTCACAGTCTTCATTTCACAATTCATAGTTCGCAGTTCACAGTTCACAGGTCACAGTTCACAGTTCACAGGTCACAGTTCACTGTTCACTGTTCACAGTTCACAGTTCACAGTCTTCATTTCACAATTCACAGTTCACAGTTCACAGTTCACAGTCCACAGATCACAGTTCACTGTTCACTGTTCACAGTTCACAGTTCACAGTCTTCATTTCACAATTCATAGTTCGCAGTTCACAGTTCACAGGTCACAGTTCACAGTTCACAGGTCACAGTTCACAGTTCACAGTCCACAGTTCACTGTCCACAGATCACAGTTCACAGTCCACAGTTCACTGTTCACAATTCACAGTTCACAGTTCACAGTTCACAGTCTTCATTTCACACTTCACACTTCACAGTGCACAGTTCACAGTCCACAGTTCACTGTTCACAAATCACAGTTCACACTTCACAGTTCACAGTTCACAGTCCACAGATCACAGTTCACAGACTTTATTTCACACTTCACAGTTGGCAGTTCACAGTTCACAGTTCACAGTTCACAGTTCACAGTTCACAGTTCACAGTTCACAGTTCACAGTTCACAGTTCACAGTTCACAGTTCACAGTTCACTGTTCACAGTTTACAGTTCTCAGTTTACAGTTCTCAGTTCACAGTTGACAGTTCACAGTTCACTGTTCACAGATCACAGTTCACAGTTCACAGTCTTCATTTCACACTTCACACTTCACACTTCACAGTGCACAGTTCACAGTCCACAGTTCAATAGTCCACAGTTCACTGTTCACAAATCACAGTTCACAGTTCACAGTTCACAGTCCACAGTTCACAGTTCACAGTTCACAGTTCACAGTTCACAGTTCACATTTCACAGTTCACAGTTCACAGTTCACAGTTCACTGTTCACAGTTTACAGTTCTCAGTTTACAGTTCTCAGTTCACAGTTGACAGTTCACAGTTCACTGTTCACAGATCACAGTTCACAGTTCACAGTCTTCATTTCACACTTCACACTTCACACTTCACAGTGCACAGTTCACAGTCCACAGTTCAATAGTCCACAGTTCACTGTTCACAAATCACAGTTCACAGTTCACAGTTCACAGTCCACAGATCACAGTTCACTGTTCACTGTTCACAGTTCACAGTTCACAGTCTTCATTTCACAATTCATAGTTCGCAGTTCACAGTTCACAGGTCACAGTTCACAGTTCACAGGTCACAGTTCACAGTTCACAGTCCACAGTTCACTGTCCACAGATCACAGTTCACAGTCCACAGTTCACTGTTCACAATTCACAGTTCACAGTTCACAGTTCACAGTTCACTGTTCACTGTTCACAGTTCACAGTTCACAGTCTTCATTTCACAATTCATAGTTCGCAGTTCACAGTTCACAGGTCACAGTTCACAGTTCACAGGTCACAGTTCACAGTTCACAGTCCACAGTTCACTGTTCACAGATCACAGTTCACAGTTCACAGTCTTCATTTCACACTTCACACTTCACAGTGCACAGTTCACAGTCCACAGTTCACAGTCCACAGTTCACTGATCACACATCACAGTTCACAGTTCACAGTTCACAGTCCACAGATCACAGTTCACAGTCTTCATTTCACAATTCACAGTTCGCAGTTCACAGTTCACAGATCACAGTTCACAGTTCACAGTTTACAGTTCTCAGTTTACAGTTCTCAGTTCACAGTTGACAGTTCACAGTTCACAGTTCACACGTCACAGTTCACAGTTCACAGTTCACAGTCCACAGTTCACAGTTCACAGTTCCCAGTTCGCAGGTCACAGTTCACTGTCTTCATTTCATACTTCACAGTTCGCAGTTCACAGTTCACAGGTCACAGTTCACAGCCCACTGTTCACAGTTCACAGTTCTCAGTTCACAGATCACAGTTCACAGTTCACAGACTTTATTTCACAATTCAGTTTTCACAGTTCACAGTTCACAGTTCTCAGTTCACAGTTCACAGTCTTCATTTCACTCTTCACAGTTCGCAGTTCACAGTTCACAGATCACAGTTCACAGTTCACAGTTCACAGTTCACTGTTCACAGTTTACAGTCCACAGTTCACTGTTCACAGATCATAGTTCACAGTTCACAGTTCACAGTTCACAGTTCACAGTTCACACTTCACAGTTCACAGTTCACAGTCCACAGATCACAGTTCACAGACTTTATTTCACACTTCACAGTTGGCAGTTCACAGTTCACAGTTCACAGTTCACAGTTCACAGTTCACAGTTCACAGTTCACAGTTCACAGTTCACAGTTCACAGTTCACAGTTCACAGTTCACTGTTCACAGTTTACAGTTCTCAGTTCACAGTTGACAGTTCACAGTTCACTGTTCACAGATCACAGTTCACAGTTCACAGTCTTCATTTCACACTTCACACTTCACACTTCACAGTGCACAGTTCACAGTCCACAGTTCAATAGTCCACAGTTCACTGTTCACAAATCACAGTTCACAGTTCACAGTTCACAGTCCACAGATCACAGTTCACTGTTCACTGTTCACAGTTCACAGTTCACAGTCTTCATTTCACAATTCATAGTTCGCAGTTCACAGTTCACAGGTCACAGTTCACAGTTCACAGGTCACAGTTCACAGTTCACAGGTCACAGTTCACAGTTAACAGTCCACAGTTCACAGTTCACAGATCACAGTTCACAGATCACAGTCTTCATTTCACACTTCACACTTCACAGTGCACAGTTCACAGTCCACAGTTCACTGTTCACAAATCACAGTTCACACTTCACAGTTCACAGTTCACAGTCCACAGATCACAGTTCACAGACTTTATTTCACACTTCACAGTTGGCAGTTCACAGTTCACAGTTCACAGTTCACAGTTCACAGTTCACAGTTCACAGTTCACAGTTCACTGTTCACAGTTTACAGTTCTCAGTTCACAGTTGACAGTTCACAGTTCACTGTTCACAGATCACAGTTCACAGTTCACAGTCTTCATTTCACACTTCACACTTCACACTTCACAGTGCACAGTTCACAGTCCACAGTTCAATAGTCCACAGTTCACTGTTCACAAATCACAGTTCACAGTTCACAGTTCACAGTCCACAGATCACAGTTCACTGTTCACTGTTCACAGTTCACAGTTCACAGTCTTCATTTCACAATTCATAGTTCGCAGTTCACAGTTCACAGGTCACAGTTCACAGTTCACAGGTCACAGTTCACAGTTCACAGTCCACAGTTCACTGTCCACAGATCACAGTTCACAGTCCACAGTTCACTGTTCACAATTCACAGTTCACAGTTCACAGTTCACAGTTCACTGTTCACTGTTCACAGTTCACAGTTCACAGTCTTCATTTCACAATTCATAGTTCGCAGTTCACAGTTCACAGGTCACAGTTCACAGTTCACAGGTCACAGTTCACAGTTCACAGTCCACAGTTCACTGTTCACAGATCACAGTTCACAGTTCACAGTCTTCATTTCACACTTCACACTTCACAGTGCACAGTTCACAGTTCACAGTTCACAGTCTTCATTTCACAATTCATAGTTCGCAGTTCACAGTTCACAGGTCACAGTTCACAGTTCACAGGTCACAGTTCACTGTTCACTGTTCACAGTTCACAGTTCACAGTCTTCATTTCACAATTCACAGTTCACAGTTCACAGTTCACAGTCCACAGATCACAGTTCACTGTTCACTGTTCACAGTTCACAGTTCACAGTCTTCATTTCACAATTCATAGTTCGCAGTTCACTGTTCACAGTTTACAGTTCTCAGTTTACAGTTCTCAGTTCACAGTTGACAGTTCACAGTTCACTGTTCACAGATCACAGTTCACAGTTCACAGTCTTCATTTCACACTTCACACTTCACACTTCACAGTGCACAGTTCACAGTCCACAGTTCAATAGTCCACAGTTCACTGTTCACAAATCACAGTTCACAGTTCACAGTTCACAGTCCACAGATCACAGTTCACTGTTCACTGTTCACAGTTCACAGTTCACAGTCTTCATTTCACAATTCATAGTTCGCAGTTCACAGTTCACAGGTCACAGTTCACAGTTCACAGGTCACAGTTCACAGTTCACAGTCCACAGTTCACTGTCCACAGATCACAGTTCACAGTCCACAGTTCACTGTTCACAATTCACAGTTCACAGTTCACAGTTCACAGTTCACTGTTCACTGTTCACAGTTCACAGTTCACAGTCTTCATTTCACAATTCATAGTTCGCAGTTCACAGTTCACAGGTCACAGTTCACAGTTCACAGGTCACAGTTCACAGTTCACAGTCCACAGGTCACTGTTCACAGATCACAGTTCACAGTTCACAGTCTTCATTTCACACTTCACACTTCACAGTGCACAGTTCACAGTCCACAGTTCACTGTTCACAAATCACAGTTCACACTTCACAGTTCACAGTTCACAGTCCACAGATCACAGTTCACAGACTTTATTTCACACTTCACAGTTGGCAGTTCACAGTTCACAGTTCACAGTTCACAGTTCACAGTTCACAGTTCACAGTTCACAGTTCACAGTTCACAGTTCACAGTTCACAGTTCACAGTTCACAGTTCACAGTTCACTGTTCACAGTTTACAGTTCTCAGTTTACAGTTCTCAGTTCACAGTTGACAGTTCACAGTTCACTGTTCACAGATCACAGTTCACAGTTCACAGTCTTCATTTCACACTTCACACTTCACACTTCACAGTGCACAGTTCACAGTCCACAGTTCACTGTTCACAAATCACAGTTCACACTTCACAGTTCACAGTTCACAGTCCACAGATCACAGTTCACAGACTTTATTTCACACTTCACAGTTGGCAGTTCACAGTTCACAGTTCACAGTTCACAGTTCACAGTTCACAGTTCACAGTTCACAGTTCACAGTTCACAGTTCACAGTTCACAGTTCACAGTTCACTGTTCACAGTTTACAGTTCTCAGTTTACAGTTCTCAGTTCACAGTTGACAGTTCACAGTTCACTGTTCACAGATCACAGTTCACAGTTCACAGTCTTCATTTCACACTTCACACTTCACACTTCACAGTGCACAGTTCACAGTCCACAGTTCAATAGTCCACAGTTCACTGTTCACAAATCACAGTTCACAGTTCACAGTTCACAGTCCACAGATCACAGTTCACTGTTCACTGTTCACAGTTCACAGTTCACAGTCTTCATTTCACAATTCATAGTTCGCAGTTCACAGTTCACAGGTCACAGTTCACAGTTCACAGGTCACAGTTCACAGTTCACAGTCCACAGTTCACTGTCCACAGATCACAGTTCACAGTCCACAGTTCACTGTTCACAATTCACAGTTCACAGTTCACAGTTCACAGTTCACTGTTCACTGTTCACAGTTCACAGTTCACAGTCTTCATTTCACAATTCATAGTTCGCAGTTCACAGTTCACAGGTCACAGTTCACAGTTCACAGGTCACAGTTCACAGTTCACAGTCCACAGGTCACTGTTCACAGATCACAGTTCACAGTTCACAGTCTTCATTTCACACTTCACACTTCACAGTGCACAGTTCACAGTCCACAGTTCACTGTTCACAAATCACAGTTCACACTTCACAGTTCACAGTTCACAGTCCACAGATCACAGTTCACAGACTTTATTTCACACTTCACAGTTGGCAGTTCACAGTTCACAGTTCACAGTTCACAGTTCACAGTTCACAGTTCACAGTTCACAGTTCACAGTTCACAGTTCACAGTTCACAGTTCACAGTTCACAGTTCACTGTTCACAGTTTACAGTTCTCAGTTTACAGTTCTCAGTTCACAGTTGACAGTTCACAGTTCACTGTTCACAGATCACAGTTCACAGTTCACAGTCTTCATTTCACACTTCACACTTCACACTTCACAGTGCACAGTTCACAGTCCACAGTTCACTGTTCACAAATCACAGTTCACACTTCACAGTTCACAGTTCACAGTCCACAGATCACAGTTCACAGACTTTATTTCACACTTCACAGTTGGCAGTTCACAGTTCACAGTTCACAGTTCACAGTTCACAGTTCACAGTTCACAGTTCACAGTTCACAGTTCACAGTTCACAGTTCACAGTTCACAGTTCACTGTTCACAGTTTACAGTTCTCAGTTTACAGTTCTCAGTTCACAGTTGACAGTTCACAGTTCACTGTTCACAGATCACAGTTCACAGTTCACAGTCTTCATTTCACACTTCACACTTCACACTTCACAGTGCACAGTTCACAGTCCACAGTTCAATAGTCCACAGTTCACTGTTCACAAATCACAGTTCACAGTTCACAGTTCACAGTCCACAGATCACAGTTCACTGTTCACTGTTCACAGTTCACAGTTCACAGTCTTCATTTCACAATTCATAGTTCGCAGTTCACAGTTCACAGGTCACAGTTCACAGTTCACAGGTCACAGTTCACAGTTCACAGTCCACAGTTCACTGTCCACAGATCACAGTTCACAGTCCACAGTTCACTGTTCACAATTCACAGTTCACAGTTCACAGTTCACAGTTCACTGTTCACTGTTCACTGTTCACAGTTCACAGTTCACAGTCTTCATTTCACAATTCATAGTTCGCAGTTCACAGTTCACAGGTCACAGTTCACAGTTCACAGGTCACAGTTCACAGTTCACAGTCCACAGTTCACTGTTCACAGATCACAGTTCACAGTTCACAGTCTTCATTTCACACTTCACACTTCACAGTGCACAGTTCACAGTCCACAGTTCACAGTCCACAGTTCACTGATCACACATCACAGTTCACAGTTCACAGTTCACAGTTCACAGTTCACAGTCCACAGATCACAGTTCACAGTCTTCATTTCACAATTCACAGTTCGCAGTTCACAGTTCACAGATCACAGTTCACAGTTCACAGTTTACAGTTCTCAGTTTACAGTTCTCAGTTCACAGTTGACAGTTCACAGTTCACAGTTCACACGTCACAGTTCACAGTTCACAGTTCACAGTCCACAGTTCACAGTTCACAGTTCCCAGTTCGCAGGTCACAGTTCACATTTCACAGTTCACTGTCTTCATTTCATACTTCACAGTTCGCAGTTCACAGTTCACAGTTCACAGTTCACAGTTCACAGTTCACACTTCACAGTTCACAGTTCACAGTCCACAGATCACAGTTCACAGACTTTATTTCACACTTCACAGTTGGCAGTTCACAGTTCACAGTTCACAGTTCACAGTTCACAGTTCACAGTTCACAGTTCACAGTTCACAGTTCACACTTCACAGTTCACAGTTCACAGTCCACAGTTCACTGTTCACAGTTCACAGTTCACAGTTCACAGTTCACAGTCTTCATTTCACAATTCACAGTTCGCAGTTCACAGTTCACAGTTCACAGTTCACAGTTCACAGATCACACTTCACAGATCACACTTCACAGTTCACAGATCACTGTTCACAGACTTTATTTCACAATTCAGTTTTCACAGTACACAGTTCACAGTCCGCAGTTCGCAGGTAACAGTTCACATTTCACAGTTCACTGTCTTCATTTCATACTTCACAGTTCGCAGTTCACAGTTCACAGGTCACAGTTCACAGCCCACTGTTCACAGTTCACAGTTCTCAGTTCACAGATCACAGTTCACAGTTCACAGTCTTCATTTCACAATTCACAGTTCGCAGTTCACAGTTAACAAATCACACTTCACAGTTCACAGATCACACTTCACAGTTCACAGTTCACTGTTCACAGATCACAGTTCACAGTTCACAGTCTTCATTTCACACTTCACACTTCACAGTGCACAGTTCACAGTCCACAGTTCACAGTCCACAGTTCACTGATCACACATCACAGTTCACAGTTCACAGTTCACAGTTCACAGTCCACAGATCACAGTTCACAGTCTTCATTTCACAATTCACAGTTCGCAGTTCACAGTTCACAGATCACAGTTCACAGTTCACAGTTTACAGTTCTCAGTTTACAGTTCTCAGTTCACAGTTGACAGTTCACAGTTCACAGTTCACACGTCACAGTTCACAGTTCACAGTTCACAGTCCACAGTTCACAGTTCACAGTTCCCAGTTCGCAGGTCACAGTTCACATTTCACAGTTCACTGTCTTCATTTCATACTTCACAGTTCGCAGTTCACAGTTCACAGTTCACAGTTCACAGTTCACAGTTCACACTTCACAGTTCACAGTTCACAGTCCACAGATCACAGTTCACAGACTTTATTTCACACTTCACAGTTGGCAGTTCACAGTTCACAGTTCACAGTTCACAGTTCACAGTTCACAGTTCACAGTTCACACTTCACAGTTCACAGTTCACAGTCCACAGTTCACTGTTCACAGTTCACAGTTCACAGTTCACAGTTCACAGTCTTCATTTCACAATTCACAGTTCGCAGTTCACAGTTCACAGTTCACAGTTCACAGTTCACAGTTCACAGATCACACTTCACAGATCACACTTCACAGTTCACAGATCACTGTTCACAGACTTTATTTCACAATTCAGTTTTCACAGTACACAGTTCACAGTCCGCAGTTCGCAGGTAACAGTTCACATTTCACAGTTCACTGTCTTCATTTCATACTTCACAGTTCGCAGTTCACAGTTCACAGGTCACAGTTCACAGCCCACTGTTCACAGTTCACAGTTCTCAGTTCACAGATCACAGTTCACAGTTCACAGTCTTCATTTCACAATTCACAGTTCGCAGTTCACAGTTAACAAATCACACTTCACAGTTCACAGATCACACTTCACAGTTCACAGTTCACAGATCACAGTTCACAGATCACAGTTCACATACTTTATTTCACAATTCAGTTTTCACAGTTCACAGTTCACAGTTCACAGTCCGCAGTTCACTGTTCACAGATCATAGTTCACAGTTCACAGTTCACAGTTCACAGTTCACAGTTCACAGTTCCAGTTCACAGTTCACAGTTCACAGTTCACAGTTCACAGTTCACACTTCACTGTTCACAGATCACAGTTCACAGTTCACAGTTCACAGTTCCCAGTTCGCAGGTCACAGTTCACATTTCACAGTTCACTGTCTTCATTTCATACTTCACAGTTCACTGTCTTCATTTCATACTTCACAGTTCACTGTCTTCATTTCATACTTCACAGTTCACTGTCTTCATTTCATACTTCACAGTTCACTGTCTTCATTTCATACTTCACAGTCCACAGATCACAGTTCACAGACTTTATTTCACACTTCACAGTTGGCAGTTCACAGTTCACAGTTCACAGTTCACAGTTCACAGTTCACAGTTCACAGTTCACAGTTCACAGTTCACAGTTCACAGTTCACTGTTCACAGTTTACAGTTCTCAGTTTACAGTTCTCAGTTCACAGTCCGCAGTTCACTGTTCACAGATCATAGTTCACAGTTCACAGTTCACAGTTCACAGTTCACAGTTCCAGTTCACAGTTCACAGTTCACAGTTCACAGTTCACAGTTCACACTTCACTGTTCACAGATCACAGTTCACAGTTCACA
Organism: Lasioglossum villosulum; assembly: GCA_963971365.1. Taxonomy (NCBI): domain Eukaryota; kingdom Metazoa; phylum Arthropoda; class Insecta; order Hymenoptera; family Halictidae; genus Lasioglossum; species Lasioglossum villosulum. Next base: position 1,286,123 of record CAXARU010000031.1, on the reverse strand, counting down.
GTTCACAGTTCACAGTTCCCAGTTCGCAGGTCACAGTTCACATTTCACAGTTCACTGTCTTCATTTCATACTTCACAGTTCACTGTCTTCATTTCATACTTCACAGTTCACTGTCTTCATTTCATACTTCACAGTTCACTGTCTTCATTTCATACTTCACAGTCCACAGATCACAGTTCACAGACTTTATTTCACACTTCACAGTTGGCAGTTCACAGTTCACAGTTCACAGTTCACAGTTCACAGTTCACAGTTCACAGTTCACAGTTCACAGTTCACAGTTCACAGTTCACAGTTCACTGTTCACAGTTTACAGTTCTCAGTTTACAGTTCTCAGTTCACAGTTGACAGTTCACAGTTCACTGTTCACAGATCACAGTTCACAGTTCACAGTCTTCATTTCACACTTCACACTTCACACTTCACAGTGCACAGTTCACAGTCCACAGTTCAATAGTCCACAGTTCACTGTTCACAAATCACAGTTCACAGTTCACAGTTCACAGTCCACAGATCACAGTTCACTGTTCACTGTTCACAGTTCACAGTTCACAGTCTTCATTTCACAATTCATAGTTCGCAGTTCACAGTTCACAGGTCACAGTTCACAGTTCACAGGTCACAGTTCACAGTTCACAGGTCACAGTTCACAGTTAACAGTCCACAGTTCACAGTTCACAGATCACAGTTCACAGATCACAGTCTTCATTTCACACTTCACACTTCACAGTGCACAGTTCACAGTCCACAGTTCACTGTTCACAAATCACAGTTCACACTTCACAGTTCACAGTTCACAGTCCACAGATCACAGTTCACAGACTTTATTTCACACTTCACAGTTGGCAGTTCACAGTTCACAGTTCACAGTTCACAGTTCACAGTTCACAGTTCACAGTTCACAGTTCACTGTTCACAGTTTACAGTTCTCAGTTTACAGTTCTCAGTTCACAGTTGACAGTTCACAGTTCACTGTTCACAGATCACAGTTCACAGTTCACAGTCTTCATTTCACAATTCACAGTTCGCAGTTCACAGTTCACAGTTCACAGTTCACAGTTCACAGATCACACTTCACAGATCACACTTCACAGTTCACAGATCACTGTTCACAGACTTTATTTCACAATTCAGTTTTCACAGTACACAGTTCACAGTCCGCAGTTCGCAGGTAACAGTTCACATTTCACAGTTCACTGTCTTCATTTCATACTTCACAGTTCGCAGTTCACAGTTCACAGGTCACAGTTCACAGCCCACTGTTCACAGTTCACAGTTCTCAGTTCACAGATCACAGTTCACAGTTCACAGTCTTCATTTCACAATTCACAGTTCGCAGTTCACAGTTAACAAATCACACTTCACAGTTCACAGATCACACTTCACAGTTCACAGTTCACAGATCACAGTTCACAGATCACAGTTCACATACTTTATTTCACAATTCAGTTTTCACAGTTCACAGTTCACAGTTCACAGTCCGCAGTTCACTGTTCACAGATCATAGTTCACAGTTCACAGTTCACAGTTCACAGTTCACAGTTCCAGTTCACAGTTCACAGTTCACAGTTCACAGTTCACAGTTCACACTTCACTGTTCACAGATCACAGTTCACAGTTCACAGTTCACAGTTCACAGTTCCCAGTTCGCAGGTCACAGTTCACATTTCACAGTTCACTGTCTTCATTTCATACTTCACAGTTCACTGTCTTCATTTCATACTTCACAGTTCACTGTCTTCATTTCATACTTCACAGTTCACTGTCTTCATTTCATACTTCACAGTCCACAGATCACAGTTCACAGACTTTATTTCACACTTCACAGTTGGCAGTTCACAGTTCACAGTTCACAGTTCACAGTTCACAGTTCACAGTTCACAGTTCACAGTTCACAGTTCACAGTTCACTGTTCACAGTTTACAGTTCTCAGTTTACAGTTCTCAGTTCACAGTTGACAGTTCACAGTTCACTGTTCACAGATCACAGTTCACAGTTCACAGTCTTCATTTCACACTTCACACTTCACACTTCACAGTGCACAGTTCACAGTCCACAGTTCAATAGTCCACAGTTCACTGTTCACAAATCACAGTTCACAGTTCACAGTTCACAGTCCACAGATCACAGTTCACTGTTCACTGTTCACAGTTCACAGTTCACAGTCTTCATTTCACAATTCATAGTTCGCAGTTCACAGTTCACAGGTCACAGTTCACAGTTCACAGGTCACAGTTCACAGGTCACAGTTCACAGTTAACAGTCCACAGTTCACAGTTCACAGATCACAGTTCACAGATCACAGTCTTCATTTCACACTTCACACTTCACAGTGCACAGTTCACAGTCCACAGTTCACTGTTCACAAATCACAGTTCACACTTCACAGTTCACAGTTCACAGTCCACAGATCACAGTTCACAGACTTTATTTCACACTTCACAGTTGGCAGTTCACAGTTCACAGTTCACAGTTCACAGTTCACAGTTCACAGTTCACAGTTCACAGTTCACTGTTCACAGTTTACAGTTCTCAGTTTACAGTTCTCAGTTCACAGTTGACAGTTCACAGTTCACTGTTCACAGATCACAGTTCACAGTTCACAGTCTTCATTTCACACTTCACACTTCACACTTCACAGTGCACAGTTCACAGTCCACAGTTCAATAGTCCACAGTTCACTGTTCACAAATCACAGTTCACAGTTCACAGTTCACAGTTCACAGTCCACAGATCACAGTTCACTGTTCACTGTTCACAGTTCACAGTTCACAGTCTTCATTTCACAATTCATAGTTCGCAGTTCACAGTTCACAGGTCACAGTTCACAGTTCACAGGTCACAGTTCACAGTTCACAGTCCACAGTTCACTGTCCACAGATCACAGTTCACAGTCCACAGTTCACTGTTCACAATTCACAGTTCACAGTTCACAGTTCACAGTTCACTGTTCACTGTTCACAGTCTTCATTTCACAATTCATAGTTCGCAGTTCACAGTTCACAGGTCACAGTTCACAGTTCACAGGTCACAGTTCACAGTTCACAGTCCACAGTTCACTGTTCACAGATCACAGTTCACAGTTCACAGTTCACAGTCTTCATTTCACACTTCACACTTCACAGTGCACAGTTCACAGTCCACAGTTCACTGTTCACAAATCACAGTTCACACTTCACAGTTCACAGTTCACAGTCCACAGATCACAGTTCACAGACTTTATTTCACACTTCACAGTTGGCAGTTCACAGTTCACAGTTCACAGTTCACAGTTCACAGTTCACAGTTCACAGTTCACAGTTCACAGTTCACAGTTCACTGTTCACAGTTTACAGTTCTCAGTTTACAGTTCTCAGTTCACAGTTGACAGTTCACAGTTCACTGTTCACAGATCACAGTTCACAGTTCACAGTCTTCATTTCACACTTCACACTTCACACTTCACAGTGCACAGTTCACAGTCCACAGTTCAATAGTCCACAGTTCACTGTTCACAAATCACAGTTCACAGTTCACAGTTCACAGTTCACAGTCCACAGATCACAGTTCACTGTTCACTGTTCACAGTTCACAGTTCACAGTCTTCATTTCACAATTCATAGTTCGCAGTTCACAGTTCACAGGTCACAGTTCACAGGTCACAGTTCACAGTTCACAGTCCACAGTTCACTGTCCACAGATCACAGTTCACAGTCCACAGTTCACTGTTCACAATTCACAGTTCACAGTTCACAGTTCACAGTTCACTGTTCACTGTTCACAGTTCACAGTTCACAGTCTTCATTTCACAATTCATAGTTCGCAGTTCACAGTTCACAGGTCACAGTTCACAGTTCACAGGTCACAGTTCACAGTTCACAGTCCACAGTTCACTGTTCACAGATCACAGTTCACAGTTCACAGTCTTCATTTCACACTTCACACTTCACAGTGCACAGTTCACAGTCCACAGTTCACAGTCCACAGTTCACTGATCACACATCACAGTTCACAGTTCACAGTTCACAGTCCACAGATCACAGTTCACAGTCTTCATTTCACAATTCACAGTTCGCAGTTCACAGATCACAGTTCACAGTTCACAGTTTACAGTTCTCAGTTTACAGTTCTCAGTTCACAGTTGACAGTTCACAGTTCACAGTTCACACGTCACAGTTCACAGTTCACAGTTCACAGTCCACAGTTCACAGTTCACAGTTCCCAGTTCACAGTTCACAGTTCACAGTTCACAGTTCACAGTTCACTGTTCACAGTTTACAGTTCTCAGTTTACAGTTCTCAGTTCACAGTTGACAGTTCACAGTTCACTGTTCACAGATCACAGTTCACAGTTCACAGTCTTCATTTCACAATTCACAGTTCGCAGTTCACAGTTCACAGTTCACAGTTCACAGTTCACAGATCACACTTCACAGATCACACTTCACAGTTCACAGATCACTGTTCACAGACTTTATTTCACAATTCAGTTTTCACAGTACACAGTTCACAGTCCGCAGTTCGCAGGTAACAGTTCACATTTCACAGTTCACTGTCTTCATTTCATACTTCACAGTTCGCAGTTCACAGTTCACAGGTCACAGTTCACAGCCCACTGTTCACAGTTCACAGTTCTCAGTTCACAGATCACAGTTCACAGTTCACAGTCTTCATTTCACAATTCACAGTTCGCAGTTCACAGTTAACAAATCACACTTCACAGTTCACAGATCACACTTCACAGTTCACAGTTCACAGATCACAGTTCACAGATCACAGTTCACATACTTTATTTCACAATTCAGTTTTCACAGTTCACAGTTCACAGTTCACAGTCCGCAGTTCACTGTTCACAGATCATAGTTCACAGTTCACAGTTCACAGTTCACAGTTCACAGTTCCAGTTCACAGTTCACAGTTCACAGTTCACAGTTCACAGTTCACACTTCACTGTTCACAGATCACAGTTCACAGTTCACAGTTCACAGTTCACAGTTCCCAGTTCGCAGGTCACAGTTCACATTTCACAGTTCACTGTCTTCATTTCATACTTCACAGTTCACTGTCTTCATTTCATACTTCACAGTTCACTGTCTTCATTTCATACTTCACAGTTCACTGTCTTCATTTCATACTTCACAGTCCACAGATCACAGTTCACAGACTTTATTTCACACTTCACAGTTGGCAGTTCACAGTTCACAGTTCACAGTTCACAGTTCACAGTTCACAGTTCACAGTTCACAGTTCACAGTTCACAGTTCACTGTTCACAGTTTACAGTTCTCAGTTTACAGTTCTCAGTTCACAGTTGACAGTTCACAGTTCACTGTTCACAGATCACAGTTCACAGTTCACAGTCTTCATTTCACACTTCACACTTCACACTTCACAGTGCACAGTTCACAGTCCACAGTTCAATAGTCCACAGTTCACTGTTCACAAATCACAGTTCACAGTTCACAGTTCACAGTCCACAGATCACAGTTCACTGTTCACTGTTCACAGTTCACAGTTCACAGTCTTCATTTCACAATTCATAGTTCGCAGTTCACAGTTCACAGGTCACAGTTCACAGTTCACAGGTCACAGTTCACAGTTCACAGGTCACAGTTCACAGTTAACAGTCCACAGTTCACAGTTCACAGATCACAGTTCACAGATCACAGTCTTCATTTCACACTTCACACTTCACAGTGCACAGTTCACAGTCCACAGTTCACTGTTCACAAATCACAGTTCACACTTCACAGTTCACAGTTCACAGTCCACAGATCACAGTTCACAGACTTTATTTCACACTTCACAGTTGGCAGTTCACAGTTCACAGTTCACAGTTCACAGTTCACAGTTCACAGTTCACAGTTCACAGTTCACTGTTCACAGTTTACAGTTCTCAGTTTACAGTTCTCAGTTCACAGTTGACAGTTCACAGTTCACTGTTCACAGATCACAGTTCACAGTTCACAGTCTTCATTTCACACTTCACACTTCACACTTCACAGTGCACAGTTCACAGTCCACAGTTCAATAGTCCACAGTTCACTGTTCACAAATCACAGTTCACAGTTCACAGTTCACAGTTCACAGTCCACAGATCACAGTTCACTGTTCACTGTTCACAGTTCACAGTTCACAGTCTTCATTTCACAATTCATAGTTCGCAGTTCACAGTTCACAGGTCACAGTTCACAGTTCACAGGTCACAGTTCACAGTTCACAGTCCACAGTTCACTGTCCACAGATCACAGTTCACAGTCCACAGTTCACTGTTCACAATTCACAGTTCACAGTTCACAGTTCACAGTTCACTGTTCACTGTTCACAGTCTTCATTTCACAATTCATAGTTCGCAGTTCACAGTTCACAGGTCACAGTTCACAGTTCACAGGTCACAGTTCACAGTTCACAGTCCACAGTTCACTGTTCACAGATCACAGTTCACAGTTCACAGTCTTCATTTCACACTTCACACTTCACAGTGCACAGTTCACAGTCCACAGTTCACTGTTCACAAATCACAGTTCACACTTCACAGTTCACAGTTCACAGTCCACAGATCACAGTTCACAGACTTTATTTCACACTTCACAGTTGGCAGTTCACAGTTCACAGTTCACAGTTCACAGTTCACAGTTCACAGTTCACAGTTCACAGTTCACAGTTCACAGTTCACTGTTCACAGTTTACAGTTCTCAGTTTACAGTTCTCAGTTCACAGTTGACAGTTCACAGTTCACTGTTCACAGATCACAGTTCACAGTTCACAGTCTTCATTTCACACTTCACACTTCACACTTCACAGTGCACAGTTCACAGTCCACAGTTCAATAGTCCACAGTTCACTGTTCACAAATCACAGTTCACAGTTCACAGTTCACAGTTCACAGTCCACAGATCACAGTTCACTGTTCACTGTTCACAGTTCACAGTTCACAGTCTTCATTTCACAATTCATAGTTCGCAGTTCACAGTTCACAGGTCACAGTTCACAGGTCACAGTTCACAGTTCACAGTCCACAGTTCACTGTCCACAGATCACAGTTCACAGTCCACAGTTCACTGTTCACAATTCACAGTTCACAGTTCACAGTCTTCATTTCACAATTCATAGTTCGCAGTTCACAGTTCACAGGTCACAGTTCACAGTTCACAGGTCACAGTTCACAGTTCACAGTCCACAGTTCACTGTTCACAGATCACAGTTCACAGTTCACAGTCTTCATTTCACACTTCACACTTCACAGTGCACAGTTCACAGTCCACAGTTCACAGTCCACAGTTCACTGATCACACATCACAGTTCACAGTTCACAGTTCACAGTCCACAGATCACAGTTCACAGTCTTCATTTCACAATTCACAGTTCGCAGTTCACAGATCACAGTTCACAGTTCACAGTTTACAGTTCTCAGTTTACAGTTCTCAGTTCACAGTTGACAGTTCACAGTTCACAGTTCACACGTCACAGTTCACAGTTCACAGTTCACAGTCCACAGTTCACAGTTCACAGTTCCCAGTTCGCAGGTCACAGTTCACATTTCACAGTTCACTGTCTTCATTTCATACTTCACAGTTCGCAGTTCACAGTTCACAGGTCACAGTTCACAGCCCACTGTTCACAGTTCACAGTTCTCAGTTCACAGATCACAGTTCACAGTTCACAGACTTTATTTCACAATTCAGTTTTCACAGTTCACAGTTCACAGTTCTCAGTTCACAGTTCACAGTCTTCATTTCACTCTTCACAGTTCGCAGTTCACAGTTCACAGATCACAGTTCACAGTTCACAGTTCACTGTTCACAGTTTACAGTCCACAGTTCACTGTTCACAGATCATAGTTCACAGTTCACAGTTCACAGTTCACAGTTCACAGTTCACACTTCACAGTTCACAGTTCACAGTCCACAGATCACAGTTCACAGACTTTATTTCACACTTCACAGTTGGCAGTTCACAGTTCACAGTTCACAGTTCACAGTTCACAGTTCACAGTTCACAGTTCACAGTTCACAGTTCACAGTCCACAGTTCACTGTTCACAGTTCACAGTTCACAGTTCACAGTTCACAGTCTTCATTTCACAATTCACAGTTCGCAGTTCACAGTTCACAGTTCACAGTTCACAGTTCACAGATCACACTTCACAGATCACACTTCACACTTCACAGTTCACAGATCACTGTTCACAGACTTTATTTCACAATTCAGTTTTCACAGTACACAGTTCACAGTCCGCAGTTCACTGTTCACTGATCATAGTTCACAGTTCACAGTTCACAGTTCACAGTTCACACTTCACAGTTCACACTTCACAGTTCACACTTCACAGTTCACACTTCACAGTTCACACTTCACAGTTCACACTTCACAGTTCACACTTCACAGTTCACACTTCACAGTTCACAGATCACAGTTCACAGTTCACTGTTCACAGTTTACAGTTCTCAGTTTACAGTTCTCAGTTCACAGTGACAGTTCACAGTTGACAGTTCACACTTCACAGTTCACAGTTCCCAGTTCGCAGGTCACAGTTCACATTTCACAGTTCACTGTCTTCATTCCATACTTCACAGTTCGCAGTTCACAGTTCACAGGTCACAGTTCACAGCCCACTGTTCACAGTTCACAGTTCTCAGTTCACAGATCACAGTTCACAGTTCACAGACTTTATTTCACAATTCAGTTTTCACATTTCACAGTTCACAGTTCTCAGTTCACAGTTCACAGTTCACAGATCACAGTTCACAGTCTTCATTTCACACTTCAGTCTTCACAGGGCACAGTTCACAGTTCACAGTCTTCATTTCACAATTCACAGTTCGCAGTTCACAGTTCACAGATCACACTTCACAGTTCACAGATCACACTTCACAGTTCACAGTTCACAGATCACAGTTCACAGATCACAGTTCACATACATTATTTCACAATTCAGTTTTCACAGTTCACAGTTCACAGTTCACAGTCCGCAGTTCACTGTTCACAGATCATAGTTCACAGTTCACAGTTCACAGTTCCAGTTCACAGTTCACAGTTCACAGTTCACAGTTCACAGTTCACAGTTCACAGTTCACAGTTCACAGTTCACAGTTCACAGTTCACAGTTCACACTTCACTGTTCACAGATCACAGTTCACAGTTCACAGTTCACAGTTCACAGTTCACAGTTCACAGTTCCCAGTTCGCAGGTCACAGTTCACATTTCACAGTTCACTGTCTTCATTTCATACTTCACAGTTCACTGTCTTCATTTCATACTTCACAGTTCGCAGTTCACAGTTCACAGTTCACAGTTCACAGTTCACAGGTCACAGTTCGCAGTTCACAGTTCACAGATCACACTTCACACTTCACAGTTCACAGATCACACTTCACAGTTCACAGTTCACAGATCACACTTCACACTTCACAGTTCACAGATCACACTTCACAGTTCACAGTTCACAGTTCACAGATCACAGTTCACAGATCACAGTTCACATACTTTATTTCACAATTCAGTTTTCACAGTTCACAGTTCACAGTTCACAGTCCTCAGTTCACTGTTCACAGATCATAGTTCACAGTTCACACTTCACAGTTCACAGATCACAGTTCACAGTTCACTGTTCACAGTTTACAGTTCTCAGTTTACAGTTCTCAGTTCACAGTGACAGTTCACAGTTGACAGTTCACACTTCACAGTTCACAGTTCACAGTTCACAGTCCACAGTTCACTGTTCACAATTCACAGTTCACAGTTCACAGTTCACAGTTCACTGTTCACTGTTCACAGTTCACAGTTCCCAGTTCGCAGGTCACAGTTCACATTTCACAGTTCACTGTCTTCATTTCATACTTCACAGTTCGCAGTTCACAGTTCACAGGTCACAGTTCACAGCCCACTGTTCACAGTTCACAGTTCTCAGTTCACAGATCACAGTTCACAGTTCACAGACTTTATTTCACAATTCAGTTTTCACAGTTCACAGTTCACAGTTCTCAGTTCACAGTTCACAGTTCACAGATCACAGTTCACAGTCTTCATTTCACACTTCAGTCTTCATAGGGCACAGTTCACAGTTCACAGTCTTCATTTCACAATTCACAGTTCGCAGTTCACAGTTCACAGATCACACTTCACAGTTCACAGATCACTCTTCACAGATCACAGTTCACATACTTTATTTCACAATTCAGTTTTCACAGTTCACAGTTCACAGTTCACAGTCCGCAGTTCACTGTTCACAGATCATAGTTCACAGTTCACAGTTTACAGTTCACAGTTCACAGTTCACAGTTCCAGTTCACAGTTCACAGTTCACAGTTCACAGTTCACAGTTCACAGTTCACAGTTCACAGTTCACAGTTCACACTTCACTGTTCACAGATCACAGTTCACAGTTCACAGTTCACAGTTCACAGTTCACAGTTCACAGTTCCCAGTTCGCAGGTCACAGTTCACATTTCACAGTTCACTGTCTTCATTTCATACTTCACAGTTCACTGTCTTCATTTCATACTTCACAGTTCGCAGTTCACAGTTCACAGTTCACAGTTCACAGTTCACAGGTCACAGTTCGCAGTTCACAGTTCACAGATCACACTTCACACTTCACAGTTCACAGATCACACTTCACAGTTCACAGTTCACAGATCACAGTTCACAGATCACAGTTCACATACTTTATTTCACAATTCAGTTTTCACAGTTCACAGTTCACAGTTCACAGTCCTCAGTTCACTGTTCACAGATCATAGTTCACAGTTCACAGTTCACAGTTCACAGTTCACAGTTCACAGTTCCAGTTCACAGTTCACAGTTCACAGTTCACAGTTCACAGTTCACAGTTCACAGTTCACAGTTCACACTTCACTGTTCACAGATCACAGTTCACAGTTCACACTTCACAGTTCACAGATCACAGTTCACAGTTCACAGTTCACAGTTCACAGTTCACAGATCACAGTTCACAGTTCACAGTTCACAGTTCCCAGTTCGCAGGTCACAGTTCACATTTCACAGTTCACTGTCTTCATTTCATACTTCACAGTTCGCAGTTCGCAGTTCACAGTTCACTGTTCCTAGTTTACAGTTCTCAGTTTTCAGTTCTCAGTTCACAGTTGACAGTTCACAGTTCACAGCTCACACTTCACAGTTCACAGTTCACAGTTCACAGTCCACAGTTCACTGTTCACAATTCACAGTTCACAGTTCACAGTTCACAGTTCACAGTTCACTGTTCACTGTTCATAGTTCACAGTTCACAGTTCACAGTCTTCATTTCACAATTCATAGTTCGCAGTTCACAGTTCACAGGTCACAGTTCACAGGTCACAGTTCACAGTTCACAGTCCACAGTTCACTGTTCACAGATCACAGTTCACAGTTCACAGTTTACAGTTCTCAGTTTACAGTTCTCAGTTCACAGTTGACAGTTCACAGTTCACAGTTCACACGTCACAGTTCACAGTTCACAGTTCACAGTTCACAGTCCACAGTTCACAGTTCACAGTTCACAGTTCCCAGTTCGCAGGTCACAGTTCACATTTCACAGTTCACTGTCTTCATTTCATACTTCACAGTTCGCAGTTCACAGTTCACAGGTCACAGTTCACAGCCCACTGTTCACAGTTCACAGTTCTCAGTTCACAGATCACAGTTCACAGTTCACAGACTTTATTTCACAATTCAGTTTTCACAGTTCACAGTTCACAGTTCTCAGTTCACAGTTCACAGTTCACAGATCACAGTTCACAGTCTTCATTTCACACTTCAGTCTTCACAGGGCACAGTTCAGAGTTCACAGTCTTCATTTCACAATTCACAGTTCGCAGTTCACAGTTCACAGATCACACTTCACAGTTCACAGTTCACAGATCACAGTTCACAGATCACAGTTCACAGATCACAGTTCACAGACTTTATTTCACAATTCAGTTTTCACAGTTCACAGTTCACAGTTCACAGTCCGCAGTTCACTGTTCACAGATCATAGTTCACAGTTCACAGTTCACAGTTCACAGTTCACAGTTCCAGTTCACAGTCCACAGTTCCCAGTTCGCAGGTCACAGTTCACATTTCACAGTTCACTGTCTTCATTTCATACTTCACAGTTCACTGTCTTCATTTCATACTTCACAGTTCGCAGTTCACAGTTCACAGTTCACAGTTCACAGTTCACAGGTCACAGTTCACAGTTCACAGGTCACAGTTCACAGTTCAGAGATCACAGTTCACAGATCACAGCCTTCATTTCACACTTCACACTTCACAGTGCACAGTTCACAGTCCACAGTTCACTGTTCACAAATCACAGTTCACAGTTCACAGTTCACAGTTCACAGTTCACAGTCTTCATTTCACAATTCATACTTCGCAGTTCACAGTTCACAGGTCACAGTTCACAGTTCACAGGTCACAGTTCACAGTTCACAGTCCACAGTTCACTGTCCACAGATCACAGTTCACAGTCCACAGTTCACTGTTCACAATTCACAGTTCACAGTTCACAGTTCACAGTTCACAGTTCACTGTTCACTGTTCACAGTTCACAGTTCACAGTCTTCATTTCACAATTCATAGTTCGCAGTTCACAGTTCACAGGTCACAGTTCACAGTTCACAGGTCACAGTTCACAGTTCACAGTCCACAGTTCACTGTTCACAGATCACAGTTCACAGTTCACAGTCTTCATTTCACACTTCACACTTCACAGTGCACAGTTCACAGTCCACAGTTCACAGTCCACAGTTCACTGATCACACATCACAGTTCACAGTTCACAGTTCACAGTCCACAGATCACAGTTCACAGTCTTCATTTCACAATTCACAGTTCGCAGTTCACAGTTCACAGATCACAGTTCACAGTTCACAGTTTACAGTTCTCAGTTTACAGTTCTCAGTTCACAGTTGACAGTTCACAGTTCACAGTTCACACGTCACAGTTCACAGTTCACAGTTCACAGTCCACAGTTCACAGTTCACAGTTCACAGTTCCCAGTTCGCAGGTCACAGTTCACATTTCACAGTTCACTGTCTTCATTTCATACTTCACAGTTCGCAGTTCACAGTTCACAGGTCACAGTTCACAGCCCACTGTTCACAGTTCACAGTTCTCAGTTCACAGATCACAGTTCACAGTTCACAGACTTTATTTCACAATTCAGTTTTCACAGTTCGCAGTTCACAGTTCTCAGTTCACAGTTCACAGTCTTCATTTCACTCTTCACAGTTCGCAGTTCACAGTTCACAGATCACAGTTCACAGTTCACAGTTCACAGTTCACTGTTCACAGATCACAGTTCACAGTTCACAGTTCACAGTTCACAGTTCACAGTTCACAGTTCACAGATCACAGTTCACAGTTCACAGTTCACAGTTCCCAGTTCGCAGGTCACAGTTCACATTTCACAGTTCACTGTCTTCATTTCATACTTCACAGTACGCAGTTCGCAGTTCACAGTTCACTGTTCCTAGTTTACAGTTCTCAGTTTTCAGTTCTCAGTTCACAGTTGACAGTTCACAGTTCACAGCTCACACTTCACAGTTCACAGTTCACAGTTCACAGTCCACAGTTCACTGTTCACAATTCACAGTTCACAGTTCACAGTTCACAGTTCACTGTTCACTGTTCATAGTTCACAGTTCACAGTTCACAGTCTTCATTTCACAATTCATAGTTCGCAGTTCACAGTTCACAGGTCACAGTTCACAGGTCACAGTTCACAGTTCACAGTCCACAGTTCACTGTTCACAGATCACAGTTCACAGTTCACAGTTTACAGTTCACAGTCTTCATTTCACAATTCATAGTTCGCAGTTCACAGTTCACAGGTCACAGTTCACAGTTCACAGGTCACAGTTCACAGTTCACAGTCCACAGTTCACTGTCCACAGATCACAGTTCACAGTCCACAGTTCACTGTTCACAATTCACAGTTCACAGTTCACAGTTCACAGTTCACAGTTCACTGTTCACTGTTCACAGTTCACAGTTCACAGTCTTCATTTCACAATTCATAGTTCGCAGTTCACAGTTCACAGGTCACAGTTCACAGTTCACAGGTCACAGTTCACAGTTCACAGCCCACAGTTCACTGTTCACAGATCACAGTTCACAGTTCACAGTCTTCATTTCACACTTCACACTTCACAGTGCACAGTTCACAGTCCACAGTTCACAGTCCACAGTTCACTGATCACACATCACAGTTCACAGTTCACAGTTCACAGTCCACAGATCACAGTTCACAGTCTTCATTTCACAATTCACAGTTCGCAGTTCACAGTTCACAGATCACAGTTCACAGTTCACAGTTTACAGTTCTCAGTTTACAGTTCTCAGTTCACAGTTGACAGTTCACAGTTCACAGTTCACACGTCACAGTTCACAGTTCACAGTTCACAGTCCACAGTTCACAGTTCACAGTTCACAGTTCCCAGTTCGCAGGTCACAGTTCACATTTCACAGTTCACAGTTCACAGTCCACAGTTCACTGTTCACAATTCACAGTTCACAGTTCACAGTTCACAGTTCACAGTTCACTGTTCACTGTTCACAGTTCACAGTTCACAGTTCACAGTTCACAGTCTTCATTTCACAATTCACAGTTCGCAGTTCACAGTTCACAGGTCACAGTTCACAGTTCACAGGTCACAGTTCACAGTTCACAGTCCACAGTTCACTGTTCACAGATCACAGTTAACAGTTCACAGTCTTCATTTCACACTTCACACTTCACAGTGCACAGTTCACAGTCCACAGTTCACAGTCCACAGTTCACTGTTCACAAATCACAGCTCACAGTTCACAGTCTTCATTTCACAATTCACAGTTCACAGTTCACAGTTCACAGTTCACAGTTCACAGTTCACAGTTCACAGTTCACAGATCACACTTCACAGTTCACAGTTCACAGATCATAGTTCACAGATCACAGTTCATAGTTCACAGTTCACAGTTCACAGTTCACAGTCTTCATTTCACAATTCACAGTTCGCAGTTCACAGTTCACAGATCACAGTTCACAGATCACAGTTCACAGTTCACAGTTCACAGTTCACAGTTCACAGTTCACAGTTCACAGTTCACAGTTCACAGATCACACTTCACAGTTCACAGTTCACAGATCATAGTTCACAGATCACAGTTCACAGACTTTATTTCACAATTCAGTTTTCACAGTTCACAGTTCACAGTTCACAGTTCACAGTCCGCAGTTCACTGTTCACAGATCATAGTTCACAGTTCACAGTTCACAGTTCCAGTTCACAGTTCACAGTTCACAGTTCACAGTTCACAGTTCACAGTTCACAGTTCACAGTTCCAGTTCACAGTTCACAGTTCACAGTTCCAGTTCACAGTTCACAGTTCACAGTTCACAGTTCACAGTTCACACTTCACTGTTCACAGATCACAGTTCACAGTTCACAGTTCACAGTTCACAGTTCCCAGTTCGCAGGTCACAGTTCACATTTCACAGTTCACTGTCTTCATTTCATACTTCACAGTTCGCAGTTCACAGTTCACAGTTCACAGTTCACAGTTCACAGGTCACAGTTCACAGTTCACAGTTCACAGTTCACAGTTCACAGTTCACAGTTCACAGTTCACAGTTCACAGTTCACAGTTCACAGTTCACAGTTCACAGTTCACAGTTCACAGTTCACAGTTCACAGTTCACTGTTCACAGTTTACAGTTCTCAGTTTACAGTTCTCAGTTCACAGTTGACAGTTCACAGTTGACAGTTCACACTTCACAGTTCACAGTTCACAGTTCACAGTCCACAGTTCACTGTTCACAGTTCACAGACTTTATTTCACACATCACAGTTGGCAGTTCACAGTTCACAGTTCACAGTTCACAGTTCACAGTTCACAGTTCACAGTTCACAGTTCACAGTTCACAGTTCACAGTCCACAGATCACAGTTCACAGTCTTCATTTCACTCTTCACAATTCGCAGTTCACAGTTCACAGATCACAGTTCACAGTTCACAGTTCACAGTTCACTGTTCACAGTTTACAGTTCTCAGTTTACAGTTCTCAGTTCACAGTTCTCAGTTCACAGTTCACAGTTCACAGATCACAGTTCACAGTCTTCATTTCACACTTCAGTCTTCACAGGGCACAGTTCACAGTTCACAGTCTTCATTTCACAATTCACAGTTCGCAGTTCACAGTTCACAGATCACACTTCACATTTCACAGATCACACTTCACAGTTCACAGTTAACAGATCACAGTTCACAGATCACAGTTCACATACTTTATTTCACAATTCAGTTTTCACAGTTCACAGTTCACAGTTCACAGTTCACAGTCCGCAGTTCACTGTTCACAGATCATAGTTCACAGTTCACAGATCACAGTTCACAGATCACAGTCTTCATTTCACACTTCACACTTCACAGTGCACAGTTCACAGTCCACAGTTCACTGTTCACAAATCACAGTTCACACTTCACAGTTCACAGTTCACAGTCCACAGATCACAGTTCACAGACTTTATTTCACACTTCACAGTTGGCAGTTCACAGTTCACAGTTCACAGTTCACAGTTGGCAGTTCACAGTTCACAGTTCACAGTTCACAGTTCACAGTTCACAGTTCACAGTTCACAGTTCACTGTTCACAGTTTACAGTTCTCAGTTTACAGTTCTCAGTTCACAGTTGACAGTTCACAGTTGACAGTTGACAGTTCACACTTCACAGTTCACAGTTCACAGTCCACAGTTCACTGTTCACAATTCACAGTTCACAGTTCACAGTTCACAGTTCACAGATCACAGTTCACTGTTCACTGTTCACAGTTCACAGTTCACAGTTCACAGTTCACAGTTCACAGTTCACAGTTCACAGTTCACAGTCTTCATTTCACAATTCACAGTTCGCAGTTCACAGTTCACAGGTCACAGTTCACAGTTCACAGGTCACAGTTCACAGTTCACAGTTAACAGTTCACAGTTCACAGATCACACTTCACAGTTCACAGATCATAGTTCACAGTTCACAGATCACACTTCACAGTTCACAGTTCACAGATCATAGTTCACAGATCACAGTTCACAGACTTTATTTCACAATTCACAGTTCGCAGTTCACAGTTCACAGGTCACAGTTCACAGTTAACAGTCCACAGTTCACTGATCACACATCACAGTTCACAGTTCACAGTTCACAGTCCACAGATCACAGTTCACAGTCTTCATTTCACACTTCACAGTTCGCAGTTCACAGTTCACAGATCACAGTTCACAGTTCACAGTTCACAGTTTACAGTTCACATGTCACAGTTCACAGTTCACAGGTCACAGATCACAGTTCACAGTTCACAGTTCACAGTTCACAGTTCACAGTTCACAAGTCACAGTTCACAGTTCACAGTTCACAGTTCACAGATCACAGTTCACAGTTCACAGTTCACAGGTCACAGTTCACAGTTCCCCGTTCACAGTATTCATTTCACACTTCACAGTTCGCAGTTCACAGTTGACAGTTCACAGTCCACAGTTCACTATTCACAGTTCACAGTTCACAGTCCACAGATCACAGTTCACAGTCTTCATTTCACACTTCACAGTTCGCAGTTCACAGTTCACAGATCACAGTTCACAGTTCACAGTCCACATTTCACTGTTCACAATTCACAGTTCACAGTTCACAGTTCACAATTCACAGTTCACAGCTCACAGTTCACAGTTCACAGTTCACAGTTCACTGTTCACTGTTCACAGTTCACAGTTCACAGTTCACAGTTCACAGTTCACAGTTCACAGTCTTCATTTCACAATTCACAGTTCGCAGTTCACAGTTCACAGTTCACAGTTCACAGGTCACAGTTCACAGTTCACAGGTCACAGTTCACAGTTCACAGTCCACAGTTCACTGTTCACACTTCACAGTTCACAGTTCACAGTCGACAGTTCACTGTTCACAGATCATAGTTCACAGTCTACAGTTCAGAGTTCACAGTTCACAGTTCACAGTCTTCATTTCACAATTCACAGTTCGCAGTTCACAGTTCACAGATCACCGTTCACAGATCACAGTTCACTGTTCACAGTTCACAGTTCACAGTTCACAGTCCACAGTTCACAGTCCACAGTTCACAGTTCACAGTTCTCAGTTCACAGATCACAGTTCACAGTCTTCATTTCACAGTTCACAGTTCACAGTTTACAGTTCTCAGTTCACAGTTCACAGTTCACAGTTCACAGTTCACAGTCCGCAGTTCACAGTTCACAGTTCTCAGTTCACAGATCACAGTTCACAGTCTTCATTTCACAGTTCACAGTCTTCATTTCACAGTTCACAGTTCACAGTTCACAGTTCCCCGTTCACAGTATTCATTTCACATTTCACAGTTCGCAGTTCACAGTTGACAGTTCACAGATCACAGTTCACAGATTACAGTTCACAGTTGACAGTTGACAGTTCACAGTACACACTTCACAGTTCACAGTCCACAGTTCACTGTTCACAAATCACAGTTCACAGTTCACAGTCCACAGTTCACTATTTACAGCTCACAGTTCTCAGTTCACAGATCACATATCACAGTCTTCATTTCAAACTTCACAGTTAGCAGTTCACAGTTCACAGATCACAGTTCACAGTTCACAGTTCACAGATCACAGTTCACAGTTCACAGTCCACAGTTCACTGTTCACAGATCATAGTTCACAGTTCACAGTTCACAGTTCACAGTTCACAGTCTTCATTTCACACTTCACAGTTCGCAGTTCACAGTTCACAGATCACAGTTCACAGTTCACAGTCCACATTTCACTGTTCACAATTCACAGTTCACAGTTCACAGTTCACAATTCACAGTTCACAGTTCACAGTTCACAGTTCACAGTTCACAGTTCACAGTTCACAGTTCACAGTTCACAGTTCACAGTTCACAGTTCACAGTTCACAGTTCACAGTTCACAGTTCACAGTTCACAGTCTTCATTTCACAATTCACAGTTCGCAGTTCACAGTTCACAGTTCACAGGTCACAGTTCACAGTTCACAGGTCACAGATCAGAGTTCACAGTCCACAGTTCACTGTTCACACTTCACAGTTCACAGTTCACAGTCTTCATTTCACAATTCACAGTTCGCAGTTCACAGTTCACAGATCACCGTTCACAGATCACAGTTCACTGTTCACAGTTCACAGTTCACAGTTCACAGTCCACAGTTCACAGTCCACAGTTCACAGTTCACAGTTCTCAGTTCACAGATCACAGTTCACAGTCTTCATTTCACAGTTCACAGTTCACAGTTTACAGTTCTCAGTTCACAGTTCACAGTTCACAGTTCACAGTTCACAGTTCACAGTCCGCAGTTCACAGTTCACAGTTCTCAGTTCACAGATCACAGTTCACAGTCTTCAGTTCACAGTTGACAGTCTTCATTTCACAGTTCACAGTTCACAGTTCACAGTTCCCCGTTCACAGTATTCATTTCACATTTCACAGTTCGCAGTTCACAGTTGACAGTTCACAGATCACAGTTCACAGATTACAGTTCACAGTTGACAGTTGACAGTTCACAGTACACACTTCACAGTTCACAGTCCACAGTTCACTGTTCACAAATCACAGTTCACAGTTCACAGTCCACAGTTCACTATTCACAGCTCACAGTTCTCAGTTCACAGATCACAGTTCACAGTCTTCATTTCACACTTCACAGTTAGCAGTTCACAGTCCACAGTTCACTATTCACAGCTGACAGTTCTCAGTTCACAGATCACAGTTCACAGTCTTCATTTCACACTTCACAGTTAGCAGTTCACAGTTCACAGATCACAGTTCACAGTTCACAGTTCACAGATCACAGTTCACAGTTCACAGTCCACAGTTCACTGTTCACAGATCATAGTTCACAGTTCACAGTTCACAGTTCACAGTTCACAGTTCACAGTCTTCATTTCACACTTCACAGTTCGCAGTTCACAGTTCACAGTTCACAGTTCACAGATCACACTTCACACTTCACAGTTCACAGATCACTGTTCAGAGTTCACAGTCCACAGTTCACTATTCACAGCCCACAGTTCTCAGTTCACAGATCACAGTTCACAGTCTTCATTTCACACTTCACAGTTAGCAGTTCACAGTTCACAGTTCACAGTCCACAGATCACAGTTCACAGTCTTCATTTCACTCTTCACAGTTCGCAGTTCACAGTTCACAGATCACAGTTCACAGTTCACAGTTCACAGTTCACTGTTCACAGTTTACAATTCTCAGTTTACAGTTCTCAGTTTACAGTTCTCAGTTCACAGTTGACAGTTCACAGTTCACAGTTCACAGTTCACACTTCACAGTTCACAGTTCACAGGCCACAGTTCACTGTTCACAGTTCACAGTTCACAGTCCACAGTTCACTGTCCACAGATCATAGTTCACAGTTCACAGTTCACAGTTCACAGTTCACAGTTCACAGTCTTCATTTCACACTTCACAGTTCGCAGTTCACAGTTCACAGTTCACAGTTCACAGATCACACTTCACAGATCACACTTCACACTTCACAGTTCACAGATCACTGTTCACAGACTTTATTTCACAATTCAGTTTTCACAGTTCACAGTTCACAATTCACAGTTCACAGTTCACAGTTCACAGTTCACAGTTCACAGTTCACTGTTCACTGTTCACAGTTCACAGTTCACAGTTCACAGTTCACAGTCTTCATTTCACAATTCACAGTTCGCAGTTCACAGTTCACAGTTCACAGGTCACAGTTCACAGTTCACAGGTCACAGTTCACAGTTCACAGTCCACAGTTCACTGTTCACACTTCACAGTTCACAGTTCACAGTCGACAGTTCACTGTTCACAGATCATAGTTCACAGTCTACAGTTCAGAGTTCACAGTTCACAGTTCACAGTCTTCATTTCACAATTCACAGTTCGCAGTTCACAGTTCACAGATCACCGTTCACAGATCACAGTTCACTGTTCACAGTTCACAGTTCACAGTTCACAGTCCACAGTTCACAGTCCACAGTTCACAGTTCACAGTTCTCAGTTCACAGATCACAGTTCACAGTCTTCATTTCACAGTTCACAGTTCACAGTTTACAGTTCTCAGTTCACAGTTCACAGTTCACAGTTCACAGTTCACAGTTCACAGTTCACAGTCCGCAGTTCACAGTTCTCAGTTCACAGATCACAGTTCACAGTCTTCATTTCACAGTTCACAGTCTTCATTTCACAGTTCACAGTTCACAGTTCACAGTTCCCCGTTCACAGTATTCATTTCACATTTCACAGTTCGCAGTTCACAGTTGACAGTTCACAGATCACAGTTCACAGATTACAGTTCACAGTTCACAGTTGACAGTTGACAGTTCACAGTACACACTTCACAGTTCACAGTCCACAGTTCACTGTTCACAAATCACAGTTCACAGTTCACAGTCCACAGTTCACTATTCACAGCTCACAGTTCTCAGTTCACAGATCACAGTTCACAGTCTTCATTTCACACTTCACAGTTAGCAGTTCACAGTTCACAGATCACAGTTCACAGTTCACAGTTCACAGATCACAGTTCACAGTTCACAGTCCACAGTTCACTGTTCACAGATCATAGTTCACAGTTCACAGTTCACAGTTCACAGTTCACAGTTCACAGTTCACAGTCTTCATTTCACACTTCACAGTTCGCAGTTCACAGTTCACAGTTCACAGTTCACAGATCACACTTCACACTTCACAGTTCACAGATCACTGTTCACAGTTCACAGTCCACAGTTCACTATTCACAGCCCACAGTTCTCAGTTCACAGATCACAGTTCACAGTCTTCATTTCACACTTCACAGTTAGCAGTTCACAGTTCACAGTTCACAGTCCACAGATCACAGTTCACAGTCTTCATTTCACTCTTCACAGTTCGCAGTTCACAGTTCACAGATCACAGTTCACAGTTCACAGTTCACAGTTCACAGTTCACAGTTCACTGTTCACAGTTTACAGTTCTCAGTTTACAGTTCTCAGTTTACAGTTCTCAGTTCACAGTTGACAGTTCACAGTTCACAGTTCACAGTTCACACTTCACACTTCACAGTTCACAGTTCACAGTCCACAGTTCACAGTTCACAGTTCACAGTCCACAGTTCACTGTCCACAGATCATAGTTCACAGTTCACAGTTCACAGTTCACAGTTCACAGTTCACAGTTCATAGTCTTCATTTCACACTTCACAGTTCGCAGTTCACAGTTCACAGTTCACAGTTCACAGATCACACTTCACAGATCACACTTCACACTTCACAGTTCACAGATCACTGTTCACAGACTTTATTTCACAATTCAGTTTTCACAGTTCACAGTTCACAGTTCACAGTCCGCAGTTCACTGTTCACTGATCATAGTTCACAGTTCACAGTTCACAGTTCACAGTTCACAGTTCACAGTTCACAGTTCACAGTTCACACTTCACAGTTCACACTTCACAGTTCACACTTCACAGTTCACACTTCACAGTTCACAGATCACAGTTCACAGTTCACAGTTCACTGTTCACAGTTTACAGTTCTCAGTTTACAGTTCTCAGTTCACAGTGACAGTTCACAGTTGACAGTTCACACTTCACAGTTCACAGTTCACAGTTCACAGTTCAAAGTCCACAGTTCACTGTTCACAATTCACAGTTCACAGTTCACAGTTCACAGTTCACTGTTCACTGTTCACTGTCTTCATTTCATACTTCACAGTTCGCAGTTCACAGTTCACAGTTCACAGGTCACAGTTCACAGCCCACTGTTCACCGTTCACAGTTCTCAGTTCACAGATCACAGTTCACAGTTCACAGACTTTATTTCACAATTCAGTTTTCACATTTCACAGTTCACAGATCACACTTCACAGATCACACTTCACACTTCACAGTTCACAGATCACTGTTCACAGACTTTATTTCACAATTCAGTTTTCACAGTTCACAGTTCACAATTCACAGTTCACAGTTCACAGTTCACAGTTCACAGTTCACAGTTCACTGTTCACTGTTCACAGTTCACAGTTCACAGTTCACAGTTCACAGTCTTCATTTCACAATTCACAGTTCGCAGTTCACAGTTCACAGTTCACAGGTCACAGTTCACAGTTCACAGGTCACAGTTCACAGTTCACAGTCCACAGTTCACTGTTCACACTTCACAGTTCACAGTTCACAGTCGACAGTTCACTGTTCACAGATCATAGTTCACAGTCTACAGTTCAGAGTTCACAGTTCACAGTTCACAGTCTTCATTTCACAATTCACAGTTCGCAGTTCACAGTTCACAGATCACCGTTCACAGATCACAGTTCACTGTTCACAGTTCACAGTTCACAGTTCACAGTCCACAGTTCACAGTCCACAGTTCACAGTTCACAGTTCTCAGTTCACAGATCACAGTTCACAGTCTTCATTTCACAGTTCACAGTTCACAGTTTACAGTTCTCAGTTCACAGTTCACAGTTCACAGTTCACAGTTCACAGTTCACAGTTCACAGTCCGCAGTTCACAGTTCTCAGTTCACAGATCACAGTTCACAGTCTTCATTTCACAGTTCACAGTCTTCATTTCACAGTTCACAGTTCACAGTTCACAGTTCCCCGTTCACAGTATTCATTTCACATTTCACAGTTCGCAGTTCACAGTTGACAGTTCACAGATCACAGTTCACAGATTACAGTTCACAGTTCACAGTTGACAGTTGACAGTTCACAGTACACACTTCACAGTTCACAGTCCACAGTTCACTGTTCACAAATCACAGTTCACAGTTCACAGTCCACAGTTCACTATTCACAGCTCACAGTTCTCAGTTCACAGATCACAGTTCACAGTCTTCATTTCACACTTCACAGTTAGCAGTTCACAGTTCACAGATCACAGTTCACAGTTCACAGTTCACAGATCACAGTTCACAGTTCACAGTCCACAGTTCACTGTTCACAGATCATAGTTCACAGTTCACAGTTCACAGTTCACAGTTCACAGTTCACAGTTCACAGTCTTCATTTCACACTTCACAGTTCGCAGTTCACAGTTCACAGTTCACAGTTCACAGATCACACTTCACACTTCACAGTTCACAGATCACTGTTCACAGTTCACAGTCCACAGTTCACTATTCACAGCCCACAGTTCTCAGTTCACAGATCACAGTTCACAGTCTTCATTTCACACTTCACAGTTAGCAGTTCACAGTTCACAGTTCACAGTCCACAGATCACAGTTCACAGTCTTCATTTCACTCTTCACAGTTCGCAGTTCACAGTTCACAGATCACAGTTCACAGTTCACAGTTCACAGTTCACAGTTCACAGTTCACTGTTCACAGTTTACAGTTCTCAGTTTACAGTTCTCAGTTTACAGTTCTCAGTTCACAGTTGACAGTTCACAGTTCACAGTTCACAGTTCACACTTCACACTTCACAGTTCACAGTTCACAGTCCACAGTTCACAGTTCACAGTTCACAGTCCACAGTTCACTGTCCACAGATCATAGTTCACAGTTCACAGTTCACAGTTCACAGTTCACAGTTCACAGTTCATAGTCTTCATTTCACACTTCACAGTTCGCAGTTCACAGTTCACAGTTCACAGTTCACAGATCACACTTCACAGATCACACTTCACACTTCACAGTTCACAGATCACTGTTCACAGACTTTATTTCACAATTCAGTTTTCACAGTTCACAGTTCACAGTTCACAGTCCGCAGTTCACTGTTCACTGATCATAGTTCACAGTTCACAGTTCACAGTTCACAGTTCACAGTTCACAGTTCACAGTTCACAGTTCACACTTCACAGTTCACACTTCACAGTTCACACTTCACAGTTCACACTTCACAGTTCACAGATCACAGTTCACAGTTCACAGTTCACTGTTCACAGTTTACAGTTCTCAGTTTACAGTTCTCAGTTCACAGTGACAGTTCACAGTTGACAGTTCACACTTCACAGTTCACAGTTCACAGTTCACAGTTCAAAGTCCACAGTTCACTGTTCACAATTCACAGTTCACAGTTCACAGTTCACAGTTCACTGTTCACTGTTCACTGTCTTCATTTCATACTTCACAGTTCGCAGTTCACAGTTCACAGTTCACAGGTCACAGTTCACAGCCCACTGTTCACCGTTCACAGTTCTCAGTTCACAGATCACAGTTCACAGTTCACAGACTTTATTTCACAATTCAGTTTTCACATTTCACAGTTCACAGTTCTCAGTTCACAGTTCACAGTTCACAGATCACAGTTCACAGTCTTCATTTCACACTTCAGTCTTCACAGGGCACAGTTCACAGTTCACAGTCTTCATTTCACAATTCACAGTTCGCAGTTCACAGTTCACAGATCACACTTCACAGTTCACAGATCACACTTCACAGTTCACAGTTCACAGATCACAGTTCACATACTTTATTTCACAATTCAGTTTTCACAGTTCACAGTTCACAGTTCACAGTCCGCAGTTCACAGTCCACAGTTCACTGTTCACAGATCACAGTTCACAGTTCACAGTCTTCATTTCACACTTCACACTTCACAGTGCACAGTGCACAGTTCACAGTCCACAGTTCACAGTCCACAGTTCACAGTCCACAGTTCACTGTTCACAAATCACAGTTCACAGTTCACAGTTCACAGTCCACAGATCACAGTTCACAGTCTTCATTTCACACTTCACAGTTCGCAGTTCACAGTTCACAGATCACAGTTCACAGTTCACAGTTCACAGTTCACAGTTCACAGTTAACAGTTCACAGTTCACAGATCACACTTCACAGTTCACAGATCATAGTTCACAGTTCACAGTTCACAGTTCACAGTTCACAGTCTTCATTTCACAATTCACAGTTCGCCGTTCACAGTTCACAGATCACAGTTCACAGATCACAGTTCACAGTTCACAGTTCACAGTTCACAGATCACACTTCACAGTTCACAGTTCACAGATCATAGTTCACAGATCACAGTTCACAGACTTTATTTCACAATTCAGTTTTCACAGTTCACAGTTCACAGTTCACAGTCCGCAGTTCACTGTTCACAGATCATAGTTCACAGTTCACAGTTCACAGTTCACAGTTCACAGTTCACTGTTCACTGTTCACTGTTCACAGTTCACAGTTCACAGTTCACAGTCTTCATTTCACAATTCACAGTTCGCAGTTCACAGTTCACAGGTCACAGTTCACAGTTCACAGTCCACAGTTCACTGATCACACATCACAGTTCACAGTTCACAGTTCACAGTCCACAGATCACAGTTCACAGTCTTCATTTCACACTTCACAGTTCGCAGTTCACAGTTCACAGATCACAGTTCACAGTTCACAGTTTACAGTTCACATGTCACAGTTCACAGTTCACAGGTCACAGATCACAGTTCACAGTTCACAGTTCACAGTTCACAGTTCACAAGTCACAGTTCACAGTTCACAGTTCACAGTTCACAGATCACAGTTCACAGTTCACAGTTCACAGGTCACAGTTCACAGTTCCCCGTTCACAGTATTCATTTCACACTTCACAGTTCGCAGTTCACAGTTGACAGTTCACAGTCCACAGTTCACTATTCACAGTTCACAGTTCACAGTCCACAGATCACAGTTCACAGTCTTCATTTCACACTTCACAGTTCGCAGTTCACAGTTCACAGATCACAGTTCACAGTTCACAGTCCACATTTCACTGTTCACAATTCACAGTTCACAGTTCACAGTTCACAATTCAAAGTTCACAGTTCACAGTTCACAGTTCACAGTTCACAGTTCACAGTTCACTGTTCACTGTTCACAGTTCACAGTTCACAGTCTTCATTTCACAATTCACAGTTCGCTGTTCACAGTTCACAGGTCACAGTTCACAGTTCACAGGTCACAGTTCACAGTTCACAGTCCACAGTTCACTGTTCACAGATCACAGTTCACAGTTCACAGTCTTCATTTCACACTTCACACTTCACAGTTCGCAGTTCACAGTTGACAGTTCACAGTCCACAGTTCACTATTCACAGTTCACAGTTCACAGTCCACAGATCACAGTTCACAGTCTTCATTTCACACTTCACAGTTCGCAGTTCACAGTTCACAGATCACAGTTCACAGTTCACAGTCCACATTTCACTGTTCACAATTCACAGTTCACAGTTCACAGTTCACAATTCAAAGTTCACAGTTCACAGTTCACAGTTCACAGTTCACTGTTCACTGTTCACAGTTCACAGTTCACAGTCTTCATTTCACAATTCACAGTTCGCTGTTCACAGTTCACAGGTCACAGTTCACAGTTCACAGGTCACAGTTCACAGTTCACAGTCCACAGTTCACTGTTCACAGATCACAGTTCACAGTTCACAGTCTTCATTTCACACTTCACACTTCACAGTGCACAGTTCAGAGTCCACAGTTCACAGTCCACAGTTCACTGTTCACAAATCACAGTTCACAGTTCACAGTTCACAGTTCACAGTCTTCATTTCACACTTCACAGTTCGCAGTTCACAGTTCACAGTTCACAGTTCACAGTTCACAGTTCACAGTTCACAGTTCACAGTTCACAGTTCACAGTTCACAGATCACACTTCACAGTTCACAGTTCACAGATCATAGTTCACAGATCACAGTTCACAGTTCACAGTTCACAGTTCACAGTTCACAGTTCACAGTCTTCATTTCACAATTCACAGTTCGCATTTCACAGTTCACAGATCACAGTTCACAGATCACAGTTCACAGTTCACAGTTCACAGTTCACAGATCACACTTCACAGTTCACAGTTCACAGATCATAGTTCACAGATCACAGTTCACAGACTTTATTTCACAATTCAGTTTTCACAGTTCACAGTTCACAGTTCACAGTCCGCAGTTCACAGTTCACAGATCATAGTTCACAGTTCACAGTTCACAGTTCACAGTTCACAGTTCCAGTTCACAGTTCACAGTTCACAGTTCACAGTTCACAGTTCACAGTTCACAGTTCACAGTTCACACTTCACTGTTCACAGTTCACAGTTCACAGTTCACAGTTCACAGTTCACTGTTCACTGTTCACAGTTCACAGTTCACAGTTCACAGTTCACAGTCTTCATTTCACAATTCACAGTTCGCAGTTCACAGTTCACAGGTCACAGTTCACAGTTCACAGTCCACAGTTCACTGATCACACATCACAGTTCACAGTTCACAGTTCACAGTCCACAGATCACAGTTCACAGTCTTCATTTCACACTTCACAGTTCGCAGTTCACAGTTCACAGATCACAGTTCACAGTTCACAGTTTACAGTTCACATGTCACAGTTCACAGTTCACAGGTCACAGGTCACAGTTCACAGTTCACAGTTCACAGTTCCCAGTTCGCAGGTCACAGTTCACATTTCACAGTTCACTGTCTTCATTTCATACTTTACAGTTCACTGTCTTCATTTCATACTTCACAGTTCGCAGTTCACAGTTCACAGTTCACAGTTCACAGTTCACATGTCACAGTTCACAGTTCACAGTTCACAGGTCACAGGTCACAGGTCACAGGTCACAGTTCACAGTTCACAGATGACAGTTCACAGTTCACAGTTCACAGTTCACAGTTCACAGTTCACAGTTCACAGTTCACAGTTCACAGTTCACAGTTCACAGGTGACAGTTCACAGTTCCCCGTTCACAGTATTCATTTCACACTTCACAGTTCGCAGTTCACAGTTGACAGTTCACAGTCCACAGTTCACTATTCACAGCTCACAGTTCTCAGTTCACAGATCACAGTTCACAGTCTTCATTTCACACTTCACAGTTAGCAGTTCACAGTTCACAGATCACAGTTCACAGTTCACAGTTCACAGATCACAGTTCACAGTTCACAGTTCACAGTTCGCAGTTCACAGATCACAGTTCACAGTTCACAGTTCACAGTTCTCAGTTCACAGATCACAGTTCACAGTCTTCATTTCACACTTCAGTCTTCACAGGGCACAGTTCACAGTTCACAGTCTTCATTTCACAATTCACAGTTCGCAGTTTACAGTTCACAGATCACACTTCACAGTTCACAGTTCACAGATCACTGTTCACAGACTTTATTTCACAATTCAGTTTTCACAGTTCACAGTTCACAGTCCACAGTTCACAGTTCACAGTTCACAGTCCACAGTTCACAGTTCTCAGTTCACAGATCACAGTTCACAGTCTTCATTTCACAGTTCACAGTCTTCATTTCACAGTTCACAGTTCACAGTTCCCCGTTCACAGTATTCATTTCACATTTCACAGTTCGCAGTTCACAGTTGATAGTTCACAGATCACAGTTCACAGATTACAGTTCACAGTTGACAGTTGACAGTTCACAGTACACACTTCACAGTTCACAGTCCACAGTTCACTGTTCACAAACCACAGTTCACAGTCCACAGTTCACAGTTCACAGTTCTCAGTTCACAGATCACAGTTCACAGTCTTCATTTCACAGTTCACAGTCTTCATTTCACAGTTCACAGTTCACAGTTCACAGTTCCCCGTTCACAGTATTCATTTCACATTTCACAGTTCGCAGTTCACAGTTGACAGTTCACAGATCACAGTTCACAGATTACAGTTCACAGTTGACAGTTGACAGTTCACAGTACACACTTCACAGTTCACAGTCCACAGTTCACTGTTCACAAATCACAGTTCACAGTTCACAGTCCACAGTTCACTATTCACAGCTCACAGTTCTCAGTTCACAGTTCACAGTTCACAGTTCACAGTTCACAGTTCACAGTTCACAGTTCACAGTTCCCAGTTCGCAGGTCACAGTTCACAGTTCACAGTTCACAGTTCACAGTTCACAGTTCACAGTTCACAGTTCACAGTTCACAGTTCACAGTTCACAGTTCACAGTTCCCAGTTCGCAGGTCACAGTTCACAGTTCACAGTTCACAGTTCACAGTTCACAGTTCACAGTTCACAGTTCACAGTTCACAGTTCACAGTTCACAGTTCACAGTTCACAGTTCACAGTTCACAGTTCACAGTTCACAGTTCACAGTTCACAGTTCACAGTTCACAGTTCACAGTTCACAGTTCACAGTTCACAGTTCACAGTTCACAGTTCACAGTTCCCAGTTCGCAGGTCACAGTTCACATTTCACAGTTCACTGTCTTCATTTCATACTTCACAGTTCGCAGTTCACAGTTCACAGTTCACAGTTCACAGTCCACAGTTCACTGTTCACAATTCACAGTTCACAGTTCACAGTTCACAGTTCACAGTTCACAGTTCACAGTTCACTGTTCACTGTTCACAGTTCACAGTTCACAGTTCACAGTTCACAGTCTTCATTTCACAATTCATAGTTCGCAGTTCACGTTTCACAGGTCACAGTTCACAGTTCACAGGTCACAGTTCACTGTTCACAGATCACAGTTCACAGTTCACAGTCTTCATTTCACACTTCACACTTCACAGTGCACAGTTCACAGTCCACAGTTCACAGTCCACAGTTCACTGATCACACATCACAGTTCACAGTTCACAGTTCACAGTTCACAGATCACAGTTCACAGTTCACAGTTCACAGTTCACAGTTCACAGTTCACAGTTCACAGTTCACAGTTCACAGTTCACAGTTCACAGTTCACAGTTCACAGTTCACAGTTCACAGTTCACAGTTCACAGTTCACAGTTCACAGTTCACAGTTCACAGTTCACAGTTCCCAGTTCGCAGGTCACAGTTCACATTTCACAGTTCACTGTCTTCATTTCATACTTCACAGTTCGCAGTTCACAGTTCACAGTTCACAGTTCACAGTTCACAGTTCACAGTTCACAGTTCACAGTTCACAGTTCACAGTTCACAGTTCACAGTTCACAGTTCACAGTTCACAGTTCACAGTTCACAGTTCACAGGTCACAGTTCACTGTTCACAGATCACAGTTCACAGTTCACAGTCTTCATTTCACACTTCACACTTCACAGTGCACAGTTCACAGTCCACAGTTCACAGTCCACAGTTCACTGATCACACATCACAGTTCACAGATCACAGTTCACAGTCCACAGATCACAGTTCACAGTCCACAGATCACAGTTCACAGTCTTCATTTCACAGTTCGCAGTTCACAGTTCACAGATCACAGTTCACAGTTCACAGTCTTCATTTCACACTTCACACTTCACAGTGCACAGTTCACAGTCCACAGTTCACAGTCCACAGTTCACTGATCACACATCACAGTTCACAGTTCACAGTTCACAGTCCACAGATCACAGTTCACAGTCTTCATTTCACAGTTCGCAGTTCTCAGTTCACAGTTCACAGTTCACAGATCACAGTTCACAGTCTTCATTTCACACTTCAGTCTTCACAGGGCACAGTTCACAGTTCACAGTCTTCATTTCACAATTCACAGTTCGCAGTTCACAGTTCACAGGTCACAGTTCACAGCCCACTGTTCACAGTTCACAGTTTTCAGTTCACAGATCACAGTTCACAGTTCACAGACTTTATTTCACAATTCAGTTTTCACAGTTCACAGTTCACAATTCTCAGTTCACTGTTCACAATTCACAGTTCACAGTTCACAGTTCACAGTTCACTGTTCACTGTTCAAAGTTCACAGTTCACAGTTCACAGTTCACAGTCTTCATTTCACAATTCATAGTTCGCAGTTCACAGTTCACAGGTCACAGCCCACTGTTCACAGTTCACAGTTCTCAGTTCACAGATCACAGTTCACAGTTCACAGACTTTATTTCACAATTCAGTTTTCACAGTTCACAGTTCACAGTTCTCAGTTCACAGTTCACAGTTCACAGTTCACAGTTCACTGTCTTCATTTCATACTTCACAGTTCGCAGTTCACAGTTCACAGTTCACAGATCACTGTTCACAGTTTACAGTTCTCAGTTTACAGTTCTCAGTTCACAGTTGACAGTTCACAGTTGACAGTTCACAGTTGACAGTTCACACTTCACAGTTCACAATTCAGTTTTCACAGTTCACAGTTCACAATTCTCAGTTCACTGTTCACAATTCACAGTTCACAGTTCACAGTTCACTGTTCACTGTTCACAGTTCACAGTTCACAGTTCACAGTTCACAGTTCACAGTCTTCATTTCACAATTCATAGTTCGCAGTTCACAGTTCACAGGTCACAGCCCACTGTTCACAGTTCACAGTTCTCAGTTCACAGATCACAGTTCACAGTTCACAGACTTTATTTCACAATTCAGTTTTCACAGTTCACAGTTCACAGTTCTCAGTTCACAGTTCACAGTTCACAGTTCACAGTTCACAGTTCACAGTTCACAGATCACAGTTCACAGTTCACAGACTTTATTTCACAATTCAGTTTTCACAGTTCACAGTTCACAGTTCACAGTTCACAGTTCACAGTTCACAGTTCACAGTTCACAGTTCAC
This sequence comes from Lasioglossum villosulum, assembly GCA_963971365.1. Lineage (NCBI taxonomy): Eukaryota > Metazoa > Arthropoda > Insecta > Hymenoptera > Halictidae > Lasioglossum > Lasioglossum villosulum. The sequence goes on along the minus strand of CAXARU010000031.1, from coordinate 1,253,742 downwards.
AGTTCACAGTTCACAGTTCACAGTTCACAGTTCACAGTTCACAGTTCACAGTTCACAGTTCACAGTTCACAGTTCACAGTTCACAGTTCACAGTTCACAGTTCCCAGTTCGCAGGTCACAGTTCACATTTCACAGTTCACTGTCTTCATTTCATACTTCACAGTTCGCAGTTCACAGTTCACAGTTCACAGTCCACAGTTCACTGTTCACAATTCACAGTTCACAGTTCACAGTTCACAGTTCACAGTTCACAGTTCACTGTTCACTGTTCACAGTTCACAGTTCACAGTTCACAGTTCACAGTCTTCATTTCACAATTCATAGTTCGCAGTTCACAGTTCACAGGTCACAGTTCACAGTTCACAGGTCACAGTTCACTGTTCACAGATCACAGTTCACAGTTCACAGTCTTCATTTCACACTTCACACTTCACAGTGCACAGTTCACAGTCCACAGTTCACAGTCCACAGTTCACTGATCACACATCACAGTTCACAGATCACAGTTCACAGTCCACAGATCACAGTTCACAGTCCACAGATCACAGTTCACAGTCTTCATTTCACAGTTCGCAGTTCACAGTTCACAGATCACAGTTCACAGTTCACAGTCTTCATTTCACACTTCACACTTCACAGTGCACAGTTCACAGTCCACAGTTCACAGTCCACAGTTCACTGATCACACATCACAGTTCACAGTTCACAGTTCACAGTCCACAGATCACAGTTCACAGTCTTCATTTCACAGTTCGCAGTTCTCAGTTCACAGTTCACAGTTCACAGATCACAGTTCACAGTCTTCATTTCACACTTCAGTCTTCACAGGGCACAGTTCACAGTTCACAGTCTTCATTTCACAATTCACAGTTCGCAGTTCACAGTTCACAGGTCACAGTTCACAGCCCACTGTTCACAGTTCACAGTTTTCAGTTCACAGATCACAGTTCACAGTTCACAGACTTTATTTCACAATTCAGTTTTCACAGTTCACAGTTCACAATTCTCAGTTCACTGTTCACAATTCACAGTTCACAGTTCACAGTTCACAGTTCACTGTTCACTGTTCAAAGTTCACAGTTCACAGTTCACAGTTCACAGTCTTCATTTCACAATTCATAGTTCGCAGTTCACAGTTCACAGGTCACAGCCCACTGTTCACAGTTCACAGTTCTCAGTTCACAGATCACAGTTCACAGTTCACAGACTTTATTTCACAATTCAGTTTTCACAGTTCACAGTTCACAGTTCTCAGTTCACAGTTCACAGTTCACAGTTCACAGTTCACTGTCTTCATTTCATACTTCACAGTTCGCAGTTCACAGTTCACAGTTCACAGATCACTGTTCACAGTTTACAGTTCTCAGTTTACAGTTCTCAGTTCACAGTTGACAGTTCACAGTTGACAGTTCACAGTTGACAGTTCACACTTCACAGTTCACAATTCAGTTTTCACAGTTCACAGTTCACAATTCTCAGTTCACTGTTCACAATTCACAGTTCACAGTTCACAGTTCACTGTTCACTGTTCACAGTTCACAGTTCACAGTTCACAGTTCACAGTTCACAGTCTTCATTTCACAATTCATAGTTCGCAGTTCACAGTTCACAGGTCACAGCCCACTGTTCACAGTTCACAGTTCTCAGTTCACAGATCACAGTTCACAGTTCACAGACTTTATTTCACAATTCAGTTTTCACAGTTCACAGTTCACAGTTCTCAGTTCACAGTTCACAGTTCACAGTTCACAGTTCACAGTTCACAGTTCACAGTTCACAGTTCACAGTTCACAGTTCACAGTTCACAGTTCACACTTCACAGTTCACACTTCACAGTTCACACTTCACAGTTCACACTTCACAGTTCACACTTCACACTTCACAGTTCACACTTCACAGTTCACACTTCACAGTTCACACTTCACAGTTCACACTTCACAGTTCACACTTCACAGTTCACAGTTCACAGTTCACAGTTCACACTTCACAGTTCACAGTTCACTGTTCACAGTTTACAGTTCTCAGTTTACAGTTCTCAGTTCACAGTGACAGTTCACAGTTGACAGTTCACACTTCACAGTTCACAGTTCACAGTTCACAGTCCACAGTTCACAGATCACACTTCACAGTTCACAGATCATAGTTCACAGTTCACAGTTCACAGTTCACAGTTCACAGTCTTCATTTCACAATTCACAGTTCGCAGTTCACAGTTCACAGATCACAGTTCACAGTTCACAGTTCACAGATCACACTTCACTGTTCACTGTTCACTGTTCACAGTTCACAGTTCACAGTCCACAGTCTTCATTTCACAATTCACAGTTCGCAGTTCACAGTTCACAGGTCACAGTTCACAGTTAACAGTCCACAGTTCACTGATCACACATCACAGTTCACAGTTCACAGTTCACAGTCCACAGATCACAGTTCACAGTCTTCATTTCACACTTCACAGTTCGCAGTTCACAGTTCACAGATCACAGTTCACAGTTCACAGTTCACAGTTTACAGTTCACATGTCACAGTTCACAGTTCACAGGTCACAGATCACAGTTCACAGTTCACAGTTCACAGTTCACAGTTCACAAGTCACAGTTCACAGTTCACAGTTCACAGTTCACAGATCACAGTTCACAGTTCACAGTTCACAGGTCACAGTTCACAGTTCCCCGTTCACAGTATTCATTTCACACTTCACAGTTCGCAGTTCACAGTTGACAGTTCACAGTCCACAGTTCACTATTCACAGTTCACAGTTCACAGTCCACAGATCACAGTTCACAGTCTTCATTTCACACTTCACAGTTCGCAGTTCACAGTTCACAGATCACAGTTCACAGTTCACAGTCCACATTTCACTGTTCACAATTCACAGTTCACAGTTCACAGTTCACAGTTCACAGTTCACAGTTCACAGTTCACAGTTCACAGTTCACAGTTCACAGTTCACTGTTCACAGTTCACAGTTCACAGTTCACAGTCCACAGTTCACTGTTCACAATTCACAGTTCACAGTTCACAGTTCACAGTTCACAGTTCACAGTTCACAGTTCACAGTTCACTGTTCACTGTTCACAGTTCACAGTTCACAGTTCACAGTTCACAGTCTTCATTTCACAATTCACAGTTCGCAGTTCACAGTTCACAGGTCACAGTTCACAGTTCACAGGTCACAGTTCACAGTTCACAGTCCACAGTTCACTGTTCACAGATCACAGTTAACAGTTCACAGTCTTCATTTCACACTTCACACTTCACAGTGCACAGTTCACAGTCCACAGTTCACAGTCCACAGTTCACTGTTCACAAATCACAGCTCACAGTTCACAGTCTTCATTTCACAATTCACAGTTCACAGTTCACAGTTCACAGTTCACAGTTCACAGTTCACAGTTCACAGTTCACAGTTCACAGATCACACTTCACAGTTCACAGTTCACAGATCATAGTTCACAGATCACAGTTCATAGTTCACAGTTCACAGTTCACAGTTCACAGTCTTCATTTCACAATTCACAGTTCGCAGTTCACAGTTCACAGATCACAGTTCACAGATCACAGTTCACAGTTCACAGTTCACAGTTCACAGTTCACAGTTCACAGATCACACTTCACAGTTCACAGTTCACAGATCATAGTTCACAGATCACAGTTCACAGACTTTATTTCACAATTCAGTTTTCACAGTTCACAGTTCACAGTTCACAGTTCACAGTCCGCAGTTCACTGTTCACAGATCATAGTTCACAGTTCACAGTTCACAGTTCCAGTTCACAGTTCACAGTTCACAGTTCACAGTTCACAGTTCACAGTTCACAGTTCCAGTTCACAGTTCACAGTTCACAGTTCCAGTTCACAGTTCACAGTTCACAGTTCACAGTTCACAGTTCACACTTCACTGTTCACAGATCACAGTTCACAGTTCACAGTTCACAGTTCACAGTTCCCAGTTCGCAGGTCACAGTTCACATTTCACAGTTCACTGTCTTCATTTCATACTTCACAGTTCGCAGTTCACAGTTCACAGTTCACAGTTCACAGTTCACAGGTCACAGTTCACAGTTCACAGTTCACAGTTCACAGTTCACAGTTCACAGTTCACAGTTCACAGTTCACAGTTCACAGTTCACAGTTCACAGTTCACTGTTCACAGTTTACAGTTCTCAGTTTACAGTTCTCAGTTCACAGTTGACAGTTCACACTTCACAGTTCACAGTTCACAGTTCACAGTCCACAGTTCACTGTTCACAGTTCACAGACTTTATTTCACACATCACAGTTGGCAGTTCACAGTTCACAGTTCACAGTTCACAGTTCACAGTTCACAGTTCACAGTTCACAGTTCACAGTCCACAGATCACAGTTCACAGTCTTCATTTCACTCTTCACAATTCGCAGTTCACAGTTCACAGATCACAGTTCACAGTTCACAGTTCACAGTTCACTGTTCACAGTTTACAGTTCTCAGTTTACAGTTCTCAGTTCACAGTTCTCAGTTCACAGTTCACAGTTCACAGATCACAGTTCACAGTCTTCATTTCACACTTCAGTCTTCACAGGGCACAGTTCACAGTTCACAGTCTTCATTTCACAATTCACAGTTCGCAGTTCACAGTTCACAGATCACACTTCACATTTCACAGATCACACTTCACAGTTCACAGTTCACAGATCACAGTTCACAGATCACAGTTCACATACTTTATTTCACAATTCAGTTTTCACAGTTCACAGTTCACAGTTCACAGTTCACAGTCCGCAGTTCACTGTTCACAGATCATAGTTCACAGTTCACAGATCACAGTTCACAGATCACAGTCTTCATTTCACACTTCACACTTCACAGTGCACAGTTCACAGTCCACAGTTCACTGTTCACAAATCACAGTTCACACTTCACAGTTCACAGTTCACAGTCCACAGATCACAGTTCACAGACTTTATTTCACACTTCACAGTTGGCAGTTCACAGTTCACAGTTCACAGTTCACAGTTGGCAGTTCACAGTTCACAGTTCACAGTTCACAGTTCACAGTTCACAGTTCACAGTTCACAGTTCACAGTTCACTGTTCACAGTTTACAGTTCTCAGTTTACAGTTCTCAGTTCACAGTTGACAGTTCACAGTTGACAGTTGACAGTTCACACTTCACAGTTCACAGTTCACAGTCCACAGTTCACTGTTCACTGTTCACAGTTCACAGTTCACAGTTCACAGTTCACAGTTCACAGTTCACAGTTCACAGTTCACAGTCTTCATTTCACAATTCACAGTTCGCAGTTCACAGTTCACAGGTCACAGTTCACAGTTCACAGGTCACAGTTCACAGTTCACAGTTAACAGTTCACAGTTCACAGATCACACTTCACAGTTCACAGATCATAGTTCACAGTTCACAGTTCACAGTTCACAGTTCACAGTCTTCATTTCACAATTCACAGTTCGCAGTTCACAGTTCACAGATCACAGTTCACAGTTCACAGTTCACAGTTCACAGATCACACTTCACAGTTCACAGTTCACAGATCATAGTTCACAGATCACAGTTCACAGACTTTATTTCACAATTCAGTTTTCACAGTTCACAGTTCACAGTTCACAGTCCGCAGTTCACTGTTCACAGATCATAGTTCACAGTTCACAGTTCACAGTTCACAGTTCACAGTTCACAGTTCACTGTTCACTGTTCACTGTTCACAGTTCACAGTTCACAGTCCACAGTCTTCATTTCACAATTCACAGTTCGCAGTTCACAGTTCACAGGTCACAGTTCACAGTTAACAGTCCACAGTTCACTGATCACACATCACAGTTCACAGTTCACAGTTCACAGTCCACAGATCACAGTTCACAGTCTTCATTTCACACTTCACAGTTCGCAGTTCACAGTTCACAGATCACAGTTCACAGTTCACAGTTCACAGTTTACAGTTCACATGTCACAGTTCACAGTTCACAGGTCACAGATCACAGTTCACAGTTCACAGTTCACAGTTCACAAGTCACAGTTCACAGTTCACAGTTCACAGTTCACAGATCACAGTTCACAGTTCACAGTTCACAGGTCACAGTTCACAGTTCCCCGTTCACAGTATTCATTTCACACTTCACAGTTCGCAGTTCACAGTTGACAGTTCACAGTCCACAGTTCACTATTCACAGTTCACAGTTCACAGTCCACAGATCACAGTTCACAGTCTTCATTTCACACTTCACAGTTCGCAGTTCACAGTTCACAGATCACAGTTCACAGTTCACAGTCCACATTTCACTGTTCACAATTCACAGTTCACAGTTCACAGTTCACAATTCACAGTTCACAGCTCACAGTTCACAGTTCACAGTTCACAGTTCACTGTTCACTGTTCACAGTTCACAGTTCACAGTTCACAGTTCACAGTCTTCATTTCACAATTCACAGTTCGCAGTTCACAGTTCACAGTTCACAGGTCACAGTTCACAGTTCACAGGTCACAGTTCACAGTTCACAGTCCACAGTTCACTGTTCACACTTCACAGTTCACAGTTCACAGTCGACAGTTCACTGTTCACAGATCATAGTTCACAGTCTACAGTTCAGAGTTCACAGTTCACAGTTCACAGTCTTCATTTCACAATTCACAGTTCGCAGTTCACAGTTCACAGTTCACAGTTCACAGTTCACAGTTCACAGTTCACAGTTCACAGTTCACAGTTCACAGTTCACAGTTCACTGTTCACAGTTTACAGTTCTCAGTTTACAGTTCTCAGTTCACAGTTGACAGTTCACAGTTGACAGTTCACACTTCACAGTTCACAGTTCACAGTTCACAGTCCACAGTTCACTGTTCACAGTTCACAGACTTTATTTCACACATCACAGTTGGCAGTTCACAGTTCACAGTTCACAGTTCACAGTTCACAGTTCACAGTTCACAGTTCACAGTTCACAGTCCACAGATCACAGTTCACAGTCTTCATTTCACTCTTCACAATTCGCAGTTCACAGTTCACAGATCACAGTTCACAGTTCACAGTTCACAGTTCACAGTTCACTGTTCACAGTTTACAGTTCTCAGTTTACAGTTCTCAGTTCACAGTTCTCAGTTCACAGTTCACAGTTCACAGATCACAGTTCACAGTCTTCATTTCACACTTCAGTCTTCACAGGGCACAGTTCACAGTTCACAGTCTTCATTTCACAATTCACAGTTCGCAGTTCACAGTTCACAGATCACACTTCACATTTCACAGATCACACTTCACAGTTCACAGTTCACAGATCACAGTTCACAGATCACAGTTCACATACTTTATTTCACAATTCAGTTTTCACAGTTCACAGTTCACAGTTCACAGTTCACAGTCCGCAGTTCACTGTTCACAGATCATAGTTCACAGTTCACAGATCACAGTTCACAGATCACAGTCTTCATTTCACACTTCACACTTCACAGTGCACAGTTCACAGTCCACAGTTCACTGTTCACAAATCACAGTTCACACTTCACAGTTCACAGTTCACAGTCCACAGATCACAGTTCACAGACTTTATTTCACACTTCACAGTTGGCAGTTCACAGTTCACAGTTCACAGTTCACAGTTGGCAGTTCACAGTTCACAGTTCACAGTTCACAGTTCACAGTTCACAGTTCACAGTTCACAGTTCACAGTTCACTGTTCACAGTTTACAGTTCTCAGTTTACAGTTCTCAGTTCACAGTTGACAGTTCACAGTTGACAGTTGACAGTTCACACTTCACAGTTCACAGTTCACAGTCCACAGTTCACTGTTCACTGTTCACAGTTCACAGTTCACAGTTCACAGTTCACAGTTCACAGTTCACAGTTCACAGTTCACAGTCTTCATTTCACAATTCACAGTTCGCAGTTCACAGTTCACAGGTCACAGTTCACAGTTCACAGGTCACAGTTCACAGTTCACAGTTAACAGTTCACAGTTCACAGATCACACTTCACAGTTCACAGATCATAGTTCACAGTTCACAGTTCACAGTTCACAGTTCACAGTCTTCATTTCACAATTCACAGTTCGCAGTTCACAGTTCACAGATCACAGTTCACAGTTCACAGTTCACAGTTCACAGATCACACTTCACAGTTCACAGTTCACAGATCATAGTTCACAGATCACAGTTCACAGACTTTATTTCACAATTCAGTTTTCACAGTTCACAGTTCACAGTTCACAGTCCGCAGTTCACTGTTCACAGATCATAGTTCACAGTTCACAGTTCACAGTTCACAGTTCACAGTTCACAGTTCACTGTTCACTGTTCACTGTTCACAGTTCACAGTTCACAGTCCACAGTCTTCATTTCACAATTCACAGTTCGCAGTTCACAGTTCACAGGTCACAGTTCACAGTTAACAGTCCACAGTTCACTGATCACACATCACAGTTCACAGTTCACAGTTCACAGTCCACAGATCACAGTTCACAGTCTTCATTTCACACTTCACAGTTCGCAGTTCACAGTTCACAGATCACAGTTCACAGTTCACAGTTCACAGTTTACAGTTCACATGTCACAGTTCACAGTTCACAGGTCACAGATCACAGTTCACAGTTCACAGTTCACAGTTCACAAGTCACAGTTCACAGTTCACAGTTCACAGTTCACAGATCACAGTTCACAGTTCACAGTTCACAGGTCACAGTTCACAGTTCCCCGTTCACAGTATTCATTTCACACTTCACAGTTCGCAGTTCACAGTTGACAGTTCACAGTCCACAGTTCACTATTCACAGTTCACAGTTCACAGTCCACAGATCACAGTTCACAGTCTTCATTTCACACTTCACAGTTCGCAGTTCACAGTTCACAGATCACAGTTCACAGTTCACAGTCCACATTTCACTGTTCACAATTCACAGTTCACAGTTCACAGTTCACAATTCACAGTTCACAGCTCACAGTTCACAGTTCACAGTTCACAGTTCACTGTTCACTGTTCACAGTTCACAGTTCACAGTTCACAGTTCACAGTCTTCATTTCACAATTCACAGTTCGCAGTTCACAGTTCACAGTTCACAGGTCACAGTTCACAGTTCACAGGTCACAGTTCACAGTTCACAGTCCACAGTTCACTGTTCACACTTCACAGTTCACAGTTCACAGTCGACAGTTCACTGTTCACAGATCATAGTTCACAGTCTACAGTTCAGAGTTCACAGTTCACAGTTCACAGTCTTCATTTCACAATTCACAGTTCGCAGTTCACAGTTCACAGATCACCGTTCACAGATCACAGTTCACTGTTCACAGTTCACAGTTCACAGTTCACAGTCCACAGTTCACAGTCCACAGTTCACAGTTCACAGTTCTCAGTTCACAGATCACAGTTCACAGTCTTCATTTCACAGTTCACAGTTCACAGTTTACAGTTCTCAGTTCACAGTTCACAGTTCACAGTTCACAGTTCACAGTCCGCAGTTCACAGTTCACAGTTCTCAGTTCACAGATCACAGTTCACAGTCTTCATTTCACAGTTCACAGTCTTCATTTCACAGTTCACAGTTCACAGTTCACAGTTCCCCGTTCACAGTATTCATTTCACATTTCACAGTTCGCAGTTCACAGTTGACAGTTCACAGATCACAGTTCACAGATTACAGTTCACAGTTGACAGTTGACAGTTCACAGTACACACTTCACAGTTCACAGTCCACAGTTCACTGTTCACAAATCACAGTTCACAGTTCACAGTCCACAGTTCACTATTTACAGCTCACAGTTCTCAGTTCACAGATCACATATCACAGTCTTCATTTCAAACTTCACAGTTAGCAGTTCACAGTTCACAGATCACAGTTCACAGTTCACAGTTCACAGATCACAGTTCACAGTTCACAGTCCACAGTTCACTGTTCACAGATCATAGTTCACAGTTCACAGTTCACAGTTCACAGTTCACAGTCTTCATTTCACACTTCACAGTTCGCAGTTCACAGTTCACAGATCACAGTTCACAGTTCACAGTCCACATTTCACTGTTCACAATTCACAGTTCACAGTTCACAGTTCACAATTCACAGTTCACAGTTCACAGTTCACAGTTCACAGTTCACAGTTCACAGTTCACAGTTCACAGTTCACAGTTCACAGTTCACTGTTCACTGTTCACAGTTCACAGTTCACAGTTCACAGTTCACAGTTCACAGTCTTCATTTCACAATTCACAGTTCGCAGTTCACAGTTCACAGTTCACAGGTCACAGTTCACAGTTCACAGGTCACAGATCAGAGTTCACAGTCCACAGTTCACTGTTCACACTTCACAGTTCACAGTTCACAGTCGACAGTTCACTGTTCACAGATCATAGTTCACAGTCTACAGTTCAGAGTTCACAGTTCACAGTTCACAGTCTTCATTTCACAATTCACAGTTCGCAGTTCACAGTTCACAGATCACCGTTCACAGATCACAGTTCACTGTTCACAGTTCACAGTTCACAGTTCACAGTCCACAGTTCACAGTCCACAGTTCACAGTTCACAGTTCTCAGTTCACAGATCACAGTTCACAGTCTTCATTTCACAGTTCACAGTTCACAGTTTACAGTTCTCAGTTCACAGTTCACAGTTCACAGTTCACAGTTCACAGTTCACAGTTCACAGTCCGCAGTTCACAGTTCACAGTTCTCAGTTCACAGATCACAGTTCACAGTCTTCAGTTCACAGTTGACAGTCTTCATTTCACAGTTCACAGTTCACAGTTCACAGTTCCCCGTTCACAGTATTCATTTCACATTTCACAGTTCGCAGTTCACAGTTGACAGTTCACAGATCACAGTTCACAGATTACAGTTCACAGTTGACAGTTGACAGTTCACAGTACACACTTCACAGTTCACAGTCCACAGTTCACTGTTCACAAATCACAGTTCACAGTTCACAGTCCACAGTTCACTATTCACAGCTCACAGTTCTCAGTTCACAGATCACAGTTCACAGTCTTCATTTCACACTTCACAGTTAGCAGTTCACAGTCCACAGTTCACTATTCACAGCTCACAGTTCTCAGTTCACAGATCACAGTTCACAGTCTTCATTTCACACTTCACAGTTAGCAGTTCGCAGTTCACAGTTCACAGTTCACAGTTCACAGATCACACTTCACACTTCACAGTTCACAGATCACTGTTCACAGTTCACAGTCCACAGTTCACTATTCACAGCCCACAGTTCTCAGTTCACAGATCACAGTTCACAGTCTTCATTTCACACTTCACAGTTAGCAGTTCACAGTTCACAGTTCACAGTCCACAGATCACAGTTCACAGTCTTCATTTCACTCTTCACAGTTCGCAGTTCACAGTTCACAGATCACAGTTCACAGTTCACAGTTCACAGTTCACTGTTCACAGTTTACAATTCTCAGTTTACAGTTCTCAGTTTACAGTTCTCAGTTCACAGTTGACAGTTCACAGTTCACAGTTCACAGTTCACACTTCACAGTTCACAGTTCACAGGCCACAGTCCACTGTTCACAGTTCACAGTTCACAGTCCACAGTTCACTGTCCACAGATCATAGTTCACAGTTCACAGTTCACAGTTCACAGTTCACAGTTCACAGTTCACAGTCTTCATTTCACACTTCACAGTTCGCAGTTCACAGTTCACAGTTCACAGTTCACAGATCACACTTCACAGATCACACTTCACACTTCACAGTTCACAGATCACTGTTCACAGACTTTATTTCACAATTCAGTTTTCACAGTTCACAGTTCACAATTCACAGTTCACAGTTCACAGTTCACAGTTCACAGTTCACAGTTCACTGTTCACTGTTCACAGTTCACAGTTCACAGTTCACAGTTCACAGTCTTCATTTCACAATTCACAGTTCGCAGTTCACAGTTCACAGTTCACAGGTCACAGTTCACAGTTCACAGGTCACAGTTCACAGTCCACAGTTCACTGTTCACACTTCACAGTTCACAGTTCACAGTCGACAGTTCACTGTTCACAGATCATAGTTCACAGTCTACAGTTCAGAGTTCACAGTTCACAGTTCACAGTCTTCATTTCACAATTCACAGTTCGCAGTTCACAGTTCACAGATCACCGTTCACAGATCACAGTTCACTGTTCACAGTTCACAGTTCACAGTTTACAGTCCACAGTTCACAGTCCACAGTTCACAGTTCACAGTTCTCAGTTCACAGATCACAGTTCACAGTCTTCATTTCACAGTTCACAGTACACAGTTTACAGTTCTCAGTTCACAGTTCACAGTTCACAGTTCACAGTTCACAGTCCGCAGTTCACAGTTCACAGTTCTCAGTTCACAGATCACAGTTCACAGTCTTCATTTCACAGTTCACAGTCTTCATTTCACAGTTCACAGTTCACAGTTCACAGTTCCCCGTTCACAGTATTCATTTCACATTTCACAGTTCGCAGTTCACAGTTGACAGTTCACAGATCACAGTTCACAGATTACAGTTCACAGTTGACAGTTGACAGTTCACAGTACACACTTCACAGTTCACAGTCCACAGTTCACTGTTCACAAATCACAGTTCACAGTTCACAGTCCACAGTTCACTATTCACAGCTCACAGTTCTCAGTTCACAGATCACAGTTCACAGTCTTCATTTCACACTTCACAGTTAGCAGTTCACAGTTCACAGATCACAGTTCACAGTTCACAGTTCACAGATCACAGTTCACAGTTCACAGTCCACAGTTCACTGTTCACAGATCATAGTTCACAGTTCACAGTTCACAGTTCACAGTTCACAGTTCACAGTCTTCATTTCACACTTCACAGTTCGCAGTTCACAGTTCACAGTTCACAGTTCACAGATCACACTTCACACTTCACAGTTCACAGATCACTGTTCACTGTTCACAGTTCACAGTCCACAGTTCACTATTCACAGCCCACAGTTCTCAGTTCACAGATCACAGTTCACAGTCTTCATTTCACACTTCACAGTTAGCAGTTCACAGTTCACAGTTCACAGTCCACAGATCACAGTTCACAGTCTTCATTTCACTCTTCACAGTTCGCAGTTCACAGTTCACAGATCACAGTTCACAGTTCACAGTTCACAGTTCACAGTTCACAGTTCACTGTTCACAGTTTACAGTTCTCAGTTTACAGTTCTCAGTTTACAGTTCTCAGTTCACAGTTGACAGTTCACAGTTCACAGTTCACAGTTCACACTTCACACTTCACAGTTCACAGTTCACAGTCCACAGTTCACAGTTCACAGTTCACAGTCCACAGTTCACTGTCCACAGATCATAGTTCACAGTTCACAGTTCACAGTTCACAGTTCACAGTTCACAGTTCATAGTCTTCATTTCACACTTCACAGTTCGCAGTTCACAGTTCACAGTTCACAGTTCACAGTTCACAGATCACACTTCACAGATCACACTTCACACTTCACAGTTCACAGATCACTGTTCACAGACTTTATTTCACAATTCAGTTTTCACAGTTCACAGTTCACAGTTCACAGTCCGCAGTTCACTGTTCACTGATCATAGTTCACAGTTCACAGTTCACAGTTCACAGTTCACAGTTCACAGTTCACAGTTCACACTTCACAGTTCACACTTCACAGTTCACACTTCACAGTTCACACTTCACAGTTCACACTTCACAGTTCACAGATCACAGTTCACAGTTCACAGTTCACTGTTCACAGTTTACAGTTCTCAGTTTACAGTTCTCAGTTCACAGTGACAGTTCACAGATCATAGTTCACAGATAACAGTTCACAGACTTTATTTCACAATTCAGTTTTCACAGTTCACAGTTCACAGTTCACAGTCCGCAGTTCACTGTTCACAGATCATAGTTCACAGTTCACAGTTCGCAGTTCACAGTTCACAGATCACCGTTCACAGATCACAGTTCACTGTTCACAGTTCACAGTTCACAGTTCACAGTCCACAGTTCACAGTCCACAGTTCACAGTTCACAGTTCTCAGTTCACAGATCACAGTTCACAGTCTTCATTTCACAGTTCACAGTTCACAGTTTACAGTTCTCAGTTCACAGTTCACAGTTCACAGTTCACAGTTCACAGTCCGCAGTTCACAGTTCACAGTTCTCAGTTCACAGATCACAGTTCACAGTCTTCATTTCACAGTTCACAGTCTTCATTTCACAGTTCACAGTTCACAGTTCACAGTTCCCCGTTCACAGTATTCATTTCACATTTCACAGTTCGCAGTTCACAGTTGACAGTTCACAGATCACAGTTCACAGATTACAGTTCACAGTTGACAGTTGACAGTTCACAGTACACACTTCACAGTTCACAGTCCACAGTTCACTGTTCACAAATCACAGTTCACAGTTCACAGTCCACAGTTCACTATTTACAGCTCACAGTTCTCAGTTCACAGATCACATATCACAGTCTTCATTTCAAACTTCACAGTTAGCAGTTCACAGTTCACAGATCACAGTTCACAGTTCACAGTTCACAGATCACAGTTCACAGTTCACAGTCCACAGTTCACTGTTCACAGATCATAGTTCACAGTTCACAGTTCACAGTTCACAGTTCACAGTCTTCATTTCACACTTCACAGTTCGCAGTTCACAGTTCACAGATCACAGTTCACAGTTCACAGTTCACAGTTCACAGTTCACAGTTCACAGTTCACAGTTCACAGTTCACAGTTCACAGTTCACTGTTCACTGTTCACAGTTCACAGTTCACAGTTCACAGTTCACAGTTCACAGTCTTCATTTCACAATTCACAGTTCGCAGTTCACAGTTCACAGTTCACAGGTCACAGTTCACAGTTCACAGGTCACAGATCAGAGTTCACAGTCCACAGTTCACTGTTCACACTTCACAGTTCACAGTTCACAGTCGACAGTTCACTGTTCACAGATCATAGTTCACAGTCTACAGTTCAGAGTTCACAGTTCACAGTTCACAGTCTTCATTTCACAATTCACAGTTCGCAGTTCACAGTTCACAGATCACCGTTCACAGATCACAGTTCACTGTTCACAGTTCACAGTTCACAGTTCACAGTCCACAGTTCACAGTCCACAGTTCACAGTTCACAGTTCTCAGTTCACAGATCACAGTTCACAGTCTTCATTTCACAGTTCACAGTTCACAGTTTACAGTTCTCAGTTCACAGTTCACAGTTCACAGTTCACAGTTCACAGTTCACAGTTCACAGTCCGCAGTTCACAGTTCACAGTTCTCAGTTCACAGATCACAGTTCACAGTCTTCAGTTCACAGTTGACAGTCTTCATTTCACAGTTCACAGTTCACAGTTCACAGTTCCCCGTTCACAGTATTCATTTCACATTTCACAGTTCGCAGTTCACAGTTGACAGTTCACAGATCACAGTTCACAGATTACAGTTCACAGTTGACAGTTGACAGTTCACAGTACACACTTCACAGTTCACAGTCCACAGTTCACTGTTCACAAATCACAGTTCACAGTTCACAGTCCACAGTTCACTATTCACAGCTCACAGTTCTCAGTTCACAGATCACAGTTCACAGTCTTCATTTCACACTTCACAGTTAGCAGTTCACAGTCCACAGTTCACTATTCACAGCTCACAGTTCTCAGTTCACAGATCACAGTTCACAGTCTTCATTTCACACTTCACAGTTAGCAGTTCACAGTTCACAGATCACAGTTCACAGTTCACAGTTCACAGATCACAGTTCACAGTTCACAGTCCACAGTTCACTGTTCACAGATCATAGTTCACAGTTCACAGTTCACAGTTCACAGTTCACAGTTCACAGTCTTCATTTCACACTTCACAGTTCGCAGTTCACAGTTCACAGTTCACAGTTCACAGATCACACTTCACACTTCACAGTTCACAGATCACTGTTCACAGTTCACAGTCCACAGTTCACTATTCACAGCCCACAGTTCTCAGTTCACAGATCACAGTTCACAGTCTTCATTTCACACTTCACAGTTAGCAGTTCACAGTTCACAGTTCACAGTCCACAGATCACAGTTCACAGTCTTCATTTCACTCTTCACAGTTCGCAGTTCACAGTTCACAGATCACAGTTCACAGTTCACAGTTCACAGTTCACTGTTCACAGTTTACAATTCTCAGTTTACAGTTCTCAGTTTACAGTTCTCAGTTCACAGTTGACAGTTCACAGTTCACAGTTCACAGTTCACACTTCACAGTTCACAGTTCACAGGCCACAGTCCACTGTTCACAGTTCACAGTTCACAGTCCACAGTTCACTGTCCACAGATCATAGTTCACAGTTCACAGTTCACAGTTCACAGTTCACAGTTCACAGTTCACAGTCTTCATTTCACACTTCACAGTTCGCAGTTCACAGTTCACAGTTCACAGTTCACAGATCACACTTCACAGATCACACTTCACACTTCACAGTTCACATATCACTGTTCACAGACTTTATTTCACAATTCAGTTTTCACAGTTCACAGTTCACAGTTCACAATTCACAGTTCACAGTTCACAGTTCACAGTTCACAGTTCACAGTTCACTGTTCACTGTTCACAGTTCACAGTTCACAGTTCACAGTTCACAGTTCACAGTCTTCATTTCACAATTCACAGTTCGCAGTTCACAGTTCACAGTTCACAGGTCACAGTTCACAGTCCACAGTTCACTGTTCACACTTCACAGTTCACAGTTCACAGTCGACAGTTCACTGTTCACAGATCATAGTTCACAGTCTACAGTTCAGAGTTCACAGTTCACAGTTCACAGTCTTCATTTCACAATTCACAGTTCGCAGTTCACAGTTCACAGATCACCGTTCACAGATCACAGTTCACTGTTCACAGTTCACAGTTCACAGTTTACAGTCCACAGTTCACAGTCCACAGTTCACAGTTCACAGTTCTCAGTTCACAGATCACAGTTCACAGTCTTCATTTCACAGTTCACAGTACACAGTTTACAGTTCTCAGTTCACAGTTCACAGTTCACAGTTCACAGTTCACAGTCCGCAGTTCACAGTTCACAGTTCTCAGTTCACAGATCACAGTTCACAGTCTTCATTTCACAGTTCACAGTCTTCATTTCACAGTTCACAGTTCACAGTTCACAGTTCCCCGTTCACAGTATTCATTTCACATTTCACAGTTCGCAGTTCACAGTTGACAGTTCACAGATCACAGTTCACAGATTACAGTTCACAGTTGACAGTTGACAGTTCACAGTACACACTTCACAGTTCACAGTCCACAGTTCACTGTTCACAAATCACAGTTCACAGTTCACAGTCCACAGTTCACTATTCACAGCTCACAGTTCTCAGTTCACAGATCACAGTTCACAGTCTTCATTTCACACTTCACAGTTAGCAGTTCACAGTTCACAGATCACAGTTCACAGTTCACAGTTCACAGATCACAGTTCACAGTTCACAGTCCACAGTTCACTGTTCACAGATCATAGTTCACAGTTCACAGTTCACAGTTCACAGTTCACAGTTCACAGTCTTCATTTCACACTTCACAGTTCGCAGTTCACAGTTCACAGTTCACAGTTCACAGATCACACTTCACACTTCACAGTTCACAGATCACTGTTCACAGTTCACAGTCCACAGTTCACTATTCACAGCCCACAGTTCTCAGTTCACAGATCACAGTTCACAGTCTTCATTTCACACTTCACAGTTAGCAGTTCACAGTTCACAGTTCACAGTCCACAGATCACAGTTCACAGTCTTCATTTCACTCTTCACAGTTCGCAGTTCACAGTTCACAGATCACAGTTCACAGTTCACAGTTCACAGTTCACAGTTCACAGTTCACTGTTCACAGTTTACAGTTCTCAGTTTACAGTTCTCAGTTTACAGTTCTCAGTTCACAGTTGACAGTTCACAGTTCACAGTTCACAGTTCACACTTCACACTTCACAGTTCACAGTTCACAGTCCACAGTTCACAGTTCACAGTTCACAGTCCACAGTTCACTGTCCACAGATCATAGTTCACAGTTCACAGTTCACAGTTCACAGTTCACAGTTCACAGTTCATAGTCTTCATTTCACACTTCACAGTTCGCAGTTCACAGTTCACAGTTCACAGTTCACAGTTCACAGATCACACTTCACAGATCACACTTCACACTTCACAGTTCACAGATCACTGTTCACAGACTTTATTTCACAATTCAGTTTTCACAGTTCACAGTTCACAGTTCACAGTCCGCAGTTCACTGTTCACTGATCATAGTTCACAGTTCACAGTTCACAGTTCACAGTTCACAGTTCACAGTTCACAGTTCACACTTCACAGTTCACACTTCACAGTTCACACTTCACAGTTCACACTTCACAGTTCACACTTCACAGTTCACAGTTCACAGATCACAGTTCACAGTTCACAGTTCACTGTTCACAGTTTACAGTTCTCAGTTTACAGTTCTCAGTTCACAGTGACAGTTCACAGTTGACAGTTCACACTTCACAGTTCACAGTTCACAGTTCAAAGTCCACAGTTCACTGTTCACAATTCACAGTTCACAGTTCACAGTTCACAGTTCACTGTTCACTGTTCACTGTCTTCATTTCATACTTCACAGTTCGCAGTTCACAGTTCACAGTTCACAGGTCACAGTTCACAGCCCACTGTTCACCGTTCACAGTTCTCAGTTCACAGATCACAGTTCACAGTTCACAGACTTTATTTCACAATTCAGTTTTCACATTTCACAGTTCACAGTTCTCAGTTCACAGTTCACAGTTCACAGATCACAGTTCACAGTCTTCATTTCACACTTCAGTCTTCACAGGGCACAGTTCACAGTTCACAGTCTTCATTTCACAATTCACAGTTCACAGTCCGCAGTTCACAGTCCACAGTTCACTGTTCACAGATCACAGTTCACAGTTCACAGTCTTCATTTCACACTTCACACTTCACAGTGCACAGTTCACAGTCCACAGTTCACAGTCCACAGTTCACAGTCCACAGTTCACTGTTCACAAATCACAGTTCACAGTTCACAGTTCACAGTCCACAGATCACAGTTCACAGTCTTCATTTCACACTTCACAGTTCGCAGTTCACAGTTCACAGATCACAGTTCACAGTTCACAGTTCACAGTTCACAGTTCACAGTTAACAGTTCACAGTTCACAGATCACACTTCACAGTTCACAGATCATAGTTCACAGTTCACAGTTCACAGTTCACAGTTCACAGTCTTCATTTCACAATTCACAGTTCGCCGTTCACAGTTCACAGATCACAGTTCACAGATCACAGTTCACAGTTCACAGTTCACAGTTCACAGATCACACTTCACAGTTCACAGTTCACAGATCATAGTTCACAGATAACAGTTCACAGACTTTATTTCACAATTCAGTTTTCACAGTTCACAGTTCACAGTTCACAGTCCGCAGTTCACTGTTCACAGATCATAGTTCACAGTTCACAGTTCACAGTTCACAGTTCACAGTTCACAGTTCACTGTTCACTGTTCACTGTTCACAGTTCACAGTTCACAGTTCACAGTCTTCATTTCACAATTCACAGTTCGCAGTTCACAGTTCACAGGTCACAGTTCACAGTTCACAGTCCACAGTTCACTGATCACACATCACATTTCACAGTTCACAGTTCACAGTCCACAGATCACAGTTCACAGTCTTCATTTCACACTTCACAGTTCGCAGTTCACAGTTCACAGATCACAGTTCACAGTTCACAGTCCACATTTCACTGTTCACAATTCACAGTTCACAGTTCACAGTTCACAATTCAAAGTTCACAGTTCACAGTTCACAGTTCACAGTTCACAGTTCACTGTTCACTGTTCACAGTTCACAGTTCACAGTCTTCATTTCACAATTCACAGTTCGCTGTTCACAGTTCACAGGTCACAGTTCACAGTTCACAGGTCACAGTTCACAGTTCACAGTCCACAGTTCACTGTTCACAGATCACAGTTCACAGTTCACAGTCTTCATTTCACACTTCACACTTCACAGTGCACAGTTCACAGTCCACAGTTCACAGTCCACAGTTCACTGTTCACAAATCACAGTTCACAGTTCACAGTTCACAGTCTTCATTTCACACTTCACAGTTCGCAGTTCACAGTTCACAGTTCACAGTTCACAGTTCACAGTTCACAGTTCACAGTCCACAGATCACAGTTCACAGTCTTCATTTCACACTTCACAGTTCGCAGTTCACAGTTCACAGATCACAGTTCACAGTTCACAGTTCACAGTTCACAGTTCACAGTTAACAGTTCACAGTTCACAGATCACACTTCACAGTTCACAGATCATAGTTCACAGTTCACAGTTCACATTTCACAGTTCACAGTCTTCATTTCACAATTCACAGTTCGCCGTTCACAGTTCACAGATCACAGTTCACAGATCACAGTTCACAGTTCACAGTTCACAGTTCACAGATCACACTTCACAGTTCACAGTTCACAGATCATAGTTCACAGATCACAGTTCACAGACTTTATTTCACAATTCAGTTTTCACAGTTCACAGTTCACAGTTCACAGTCCGCAGTTCACTGTTCACAGATCATAGTTCACAGTTCACAGTTCACAGTTCACAGTTCACAGTTCACAGTTCACAGTCTTCATTTCACAATTCACAGTTCGCAGTTCACAGTTCACAGGTCACAGTTCACAGTTCACAGTCCACAGTTCACTGATCACACATCACATTTCACAGTTCACAGTTCACAGTCCACAGATCACAGTTCACAGTCTTCATTTCACACTTCACAGTTCGCAGTTCACAGTTCACAGATCACAGTTCACAGTTCACAGTTTACAGTTCACATGTCACAGTTCACAGTTCACAGGTCACAGATCACAGTTCACAGTTCACAGTTCACAGTTCACAGTTCACAAGTCACAGTTCACAGTTCACAGTTCACAGTTCACAGATCACAGTTCACAGTTCACAGTTCACAGGTCACAGTTCACAGTTCCCCGTTCACAGTATTCATTTCACACTTCACAGTTCGCAGTTCACAGTTGACAGTTCACAGTCCACAGTTCACTATTCACAGTTCACAGTTCACAGTCCACAGATCACAGTTCACAGTCTTCATTTCACACTTCACAGTTCGCAGTTCACAGTTCACAGATCACAGTTCACAGTTCACAGTCCACATTTCACTGTTCACAATTCACAGTTCACAGTTCACAGTTCACAATTCAAAGTTCACAGTTCACAGTTCACAGTTCACAGTTCACAGTTCACTGTTCACTGTTCACAGTTCACAGTTCACAGTCTTCATTTCACAATTCACAGTTCGCTGTTCACAGTTCACAGGTCACAGTTCACAGTTCACAGGTCACAGTTCACAGTTCACAGTCCACAGTTCACTGTTCACAGATCACAGTTCACAGTTCACAGTCTTCATTTCACACTTCACACTTCACAGTGCACAGTTCACAGTCCACAGTTCACAGTCCACAGTTCACTGTTCACAAATCACAGTTCACAGTTCACAGTTCACAGTTCACAGTCTTCATTTCACACTTCACAGTTCGCAGTTCACAGTTCACAGTTCACAGTTCACAGTTCACAGTTCACAGTTCACAGTTCACAGTTCACAGTTCACAGATCACACTTCACAGTTCACAGTTCACAGATCATAGTTCACAGATCACAGTTCACAGTTCACAGTTCACAGTTCACAGTTCACAGTTCACAGTCTTCATTTCACAATACACAGTTCGCATTTCACAGTTCACAGATCACAGTTCACAGATCACAGTTCACAGTTCACAGTTCACAGTTCACAGATCACACTTCACAGTTCACAGTTCACAGATCATAGTTCACAGATCACAGTTCACAGACTTTATTTCACAATTCAGTTTTCACAGTTCACAGTTCACAGTTCACAGTCCGCAGTTCACAGTTCACAGATCATAGTTCACAGTTCACAGTTCACAGTTCACAGTTCACAGTTCACAGTTCCAGTTCACAGTTCACAGTTCACAGTTCACAGTTCACAGTTCACAGTTCACAGTTCACACTTCACTGTTCACAGTTCACAGTTCACAGTTCACAGTTCACTGTTCACTGTTCACAGTTCACAGTTCACAGTTCACAGTTCACAGTCTTCATTTCACAATTCACAGTTCGCAGTTCACAGTTCACAGGTCACAGTTCACAGTTCACAGTCCACAGTTCACTGATCACACATCACAGTTCACAGTTCACAGTTCACAGTCCACAGATCACAGTTCACAGTCTTCATTTCACACTTCACAGTTCGCAGTTCACAGTTCACAGATCACAGTTCACAGTTCACAGTTTACAGTTCACATGTCACAGTTCACAGTTCACAGGTCACAGGTCACAGTTCACAGTTCACAGTTCACAGTTCCCAGTTCGCAGGTCACAGTTCACATTTCACAGTTCACTGTCTTCATTTCATACTTCACAGTTCACTGTCTTCATTTCATACTTCACAGTTCGCAGTTCACAGTTCACAGTTCACGGTTCACAGTTCACATGTCACAGTTCACAGTTCACAGGTCACAGGTCACAGGTCACAGTTCACAGTTCACAGATGACAGTTCACAGTTCACAGTTCACAGTTCACAGTTCACAGTTCACAGTTCACAGTTCACAGTTCACAGTTCACAGTTCACAGTTCACAGTTCACAGTTCACAGTTCACAGGTGACAGTTCACAGTTCCCCGTTCACAGTATTCATTTCACACTTCACAGTTCGCAGTTCACAGTTGACAGTTCACAGTCCACAGTTCACTATTCACAGCTCACAGTTCTCAGTTCACAGATCACAGTTCACAGTCTTCATTTCACACTTCACAGTTAGCAGTTCACAGTTCACAGATCACAGTTCACAGTTCACAGTTCACAGATCACAGTTCACAGTTCACAGTTCACAGTTCGCAGTTCACAGATCACAGTTCACAGTTCACAGTTCACAGTTCTCAGTTCACAGATCACAGTTCACAGTCTTCATTTCACACTTCAGTCTTCACAGGGCACAGTTCACAGTTCACAGTCTTCATTTCACAATTCACAGTTCGCAGTTCACAGTTCACAGATCACACTTCACAGTTCACAGTTCACAGATCACTGTTCACAGACTTTATTTCACAATTCAGTTTTCACAGTTCACAGTTCACAGTCCACAGTTCACAGTTCACAGTTCACAGTCCACAGTTCACAGTTCTCAGTTCACAGATCACAGTTCACAGTCTTCATTTCACAGTTCACAGTCTTCATTTCACAGTTCACAGTTCACAGTTCCCCGTTCACAGTATTCATTTCACATTTCACAGTTCGCAGTTCACAGTTGATAGTTCACAGATCACAGTTCACAGATTACAGTTCACAGTTGACAGTTGACAGTTCACAGTACACACTTCACAGTTCACAGTCCACAGTTCACTGTTCACAAACCACAGTTCACAGTCCACAGTTCACAGTTCACAGTTCTCAGTTCACAGATCACAGTTCACAGTCTTCATTTCACAGTTCACAGTCTTCATTTCACAGTTCACAGTTCACAGTTCACAGTTCCCCGTTCACAGTATTCATTTCACATTTCACAGTTCGCAGTTCACAGTTGACAGTTCACAGATCACAGTTCACAGATTACAGTTCACAGTTGACAGTTGACAGTTCACAGTACACACTTCACAGTTCACAGTCCACAGTTCACTGTTCACAAATCACAGTTCACAGTTCACAGTCCACAGTTCACTATTCACAGCTCACAGTTCTCAGTTCACAGATCACAGTTCACAGTCTTCATTTCACACTTCACAGTTAGCAGTTCACAGTTCACAGATCACAGTTCACAGTTCACAGTTCACAGATCACAGTTCACAGTTCACAGTTCACAGTTCTCAGTTCACAGATCACAGTTCACAGTCTTCATTTCACTCTTCAGTCTTCACAGGGCACAGTTCACAGTTCACAGTCTTCATTTCACAATTCACAGTTCGCAGTTCACAGTTCACAGATCACACTTCACAGTTCACAGTTCACAGATCACTGTTCACAGACTTTATTTCACAATTCAGTTTTCACAGTTCACAGTTCACAGTCCGCAGTTCACTGTTCACTGATCATAGTTCACAGTTCACAGTTCACAGTTCAGAGTTCACAGTTCACACTTCACAGTTCACACTTCACAGTTCACAGTTCACAGTTCACAGTTCACAGTTCACAGTTCACAGTTCACAGTTCACAGTTCACAGTTCACAGTTCCCAGTTCGCAGGTCACAGTTCACATTTCACAGTTCACTGTCTTCATTTCATACTTCACAGTTCGCAGTTCACAGTTCACAGTTCACAGTTCACAGTTCACAGTTCACAGTTCACAGTTCACAGTTCACAGTTCACAGTTCACAGTTCACAGTTCACAGTTCACAGTTCACAGTTCACAGTTCACAGTTCACAGTTCACAGTTCACAGTTCACAGTTCACAGTTCACAGTTCACAGTTCCCAGTTCGCAGGTCACAGTTCACATTTCACAGTTCACTGTCTTCATTTCATACTTCACAGTTCGCAGTTCACAGTTCACAGTTCACAGTCCACAGTTCACTGTTCACAATTCACAGTTCACAGTTCACAGTTCACAGTTCACAGTTCACAGTTCACTGTTCACTGTTCACAGTTCACAGTTCACAGTTCACAGTTCACAGTCTTCATTTCACAATTCATAGTTCGCAGTTCACAGTTCACAGGTCACAGTTCACAGTTCACAGGTCACAGTTCACTGTTCACAGATCACAGTTCACAGTTCACAGTCTTCATTTCACACTTCACACTTCACAGTGCACAGTTCACAGTCCACAGTTCACAGTCCACAGTTCACTGATCACACATCACAGTTCACAGTTCACAGTTCACAGTTCACAGATCACAGTTCACAGTTCACAGTTCACAGTTCACAGTTCACAGTTCACAGTTCACAGTTCACAGTTCACAGTTCACAGTTCACAGTTCACAGTTCACAGTTCACAGTTCACAGTTCACAGTTCACAGTTCACAGTTCACAGTTCCCAGTTCGCAGGTCACAGTTCACATTTCACAGTCTTCATTTCACTATTCATAGTTCGCAGTTCACAGTGCACAGTTCACAGTCCACAGTTCACTGTTCACAAATCACAGTTCACACTTCACAGTTCACAGTTCACAGTCCACAGATCACAGTTCACAGACTTTATTTCACACTTCACAGTTGGCAGTTCACAGTTCACAGTTCACAGTTCACAGTTCACAGTTCACAGTTCACAGTTCACAGTCTTCATTTCACAATTCACAGTTCGCAGTTCACAGTTCACAGTTCACAGTTCACAGTTAACAGTTCACAGTTCACAGATCACACTTCACTGTTCACAGATCACAGTTCACAGTTCACAGTCTTCATTTCACACTTCACACTTCACAGTGCACAGTTCACAGTCCACAGTTCACAGTCCACAGTTCACAGTCCACAGTTCACAGTCCACAGTTCACTGTTCACAAATCACAGTTCACAGTTCACAGTTCACAGTTCACAGTCTTCATTTCACACTTCACAGTTCGCAGTTCACAGTTCACAGTTCACAGTTCACAGTTCACAGTTCACAGTTCACAGTCCACAGATCACAGTTCACAGTCTTCATTTCACACTTCACAGTTCGCAGTTCACAGTTCACAGATCACAGTTCACAGTTCACAGTTCACAGTTCACAGTTCACAGTTAACAGTTCACAGTTCACAGATCACACTTCACAGTTCACAGATCATAGTTCACAGTTCACAGTTCACATTTCACAGTTCACAGTCTTCATTTCACAATTCACAGTTCGCCGTTCACAGTTCACAGATCACAGTTCACAGATCACAGTTCACAGTTCACAGTTCACAGTTCACAGATCACACTTCACAGTTCACAGTTCACAGATCATAGTTCACAGATCACAGTTCACAGACTTTATTTCACAATTCAGTTTTCACAGTTCACAGTTCACAGTTCACAGTCCGCAGTTCACTGTTCACAGATCATAGTTCACAGTTCACAGTTCACAGTTCACAGTTCACAGTTCACTGTTCACTGTTCACTGTTCACAGTTCACAGTTCACAGTTCACAGTCTTCATTTCACAATTCACAGTTCGCAGTTCACAGTTCACAGGTCACAGTTCACAGTTCACAGTCCACAGTTCACTGATCACACATCACATTTCACAGTTCACAGTTCACAGTCCACAGATCACAGTTCACAGTCTTCATTTCACACTTCACAGTTCGCAGTTCACAGTTCACAGATCACAGTTCACAGTTCACAGTTTACAGTTCACATGTCACAGTTCACAGTTCACAGGTCACAGATCACAGTTCACAGTTCACAGTTCACAGTTCACAGTTCACAAGTCACAGTTCACAGTTCACAGTTCACAGTTCACAGATCACAGTTCACAGTTCACAGTTCACAGGTCACAGTTCACAGTTCCCCGTTCACAGTATTCATTTCACACTTCACAGTTCGCAGTTCACAGTTGACAGTTCACAGTCCACAGTTCACTATTCACAGTTCACAGTTCACAGTCCACAGATCACAGTTCACAGTCTTCATTTCACACTTCACAGTTCGCAGTTCACAGTTCACAGATCACAGTTCACAGTTCACAGTCCACATTTCACTGTTCACAATTCACAGTTCACAGTTCACAGTTCACAATTCAAAGTTCACAGTTCACAGTTCACAGTTCACAGTTCACAGTTCACAGTTCACTGTTCACTGTTCACAGTTCACAGTTCACAGTCTTCATTTCACAATTCACAGTTCGCTGTTCACAGTTCACAGGTCACAGTTCACAGTTCACAGTTCACAGTTCACAGTTCACAGTCCACAGTTCACTGTTCACAGATCACAGTTCACAGTTCACAGTCTTCATTTCACACTTCACACTTCACAGTGCACAGTTCACAGTCCACAGTTCACAGTCCACAGTTCACTGTTCACAAATCACAGTTCACAGTTCACAGTTCACAGTTCACAGTTCACAGTCTTCATTTCACACTTCACAGTTCGCAGTTCACAGTTCACAGTTCACAGTTCACAGTTCACAGTTCACAGTTCACAGTTCACAGTTCACAGTTCACAGTTCACAGATCACACTTCACAGTTCACAGTTCACAGATCATAGTTCACAGATCACAGTTCACAGTTCACAGTTCACAGTTCACAGTTCACAGTTCACAGTCTTCATTTCACAATACACAGTTCGCATTTCACAGTTCACAGATCACAGTTCACAGATCACAGTTCACAGATCACAGTTCACAGTTCACAGTTCACAGTTCACAGATCACACTTCACAGTTCACAGTTCACAGATCATAGTTCACAGATCACAGTTCACAGACTTTATTTCACAATTCAGTTTTCACAGTTCACAGTTCACACTTCACAGTCCGCAGTTCACAGTTCACAGATCATAGTTCACAGTTCACAGTTCACAGTTCACAGTTCACAGTTCCAGTTCACAGTTCACAGTTCACAGTTCACAGTTCACAGTTCACAGTTCACAGTTCACACTTCACTGTTCACAGTTCACAGTTCACAGTTCACAGTTCACTGTTCACTGTTCACAGTTCACAGTTCACAGTTCACAGTTCACAGTCTTCATTTCACAATTCACAGTTCGCAGTTCACAGTTCACAGGTCACAGTTCACAGTTCACAGTCCACAGTTCACTGATCACACATCACAGTTCACAGTTCACAGTTCACAGTTCACAGTCCACAGATCACAGTTCACAGTCTTCATTTCACACTTCACAGTTCGCAGTTCACAGTTCACAGATCACAGTTCACAGTTCACAGTTTACAGTTCACATGTCACAGTTCACAGTTCACAGGTCACAGGTCACAGTTCACAGTTCACAGTTCACAGTTCCCAGTTCGCAGGTCACAGTTCACATTTCACAGTTCACTGTCTTCATTTCATACTTCACAGTTCACTGTCTTCATTTCATACTTCACAGTTCGCAGTTCACAGTTCACAGTTCACAGTTCACAGTTCACATGTCACAGTTCACAGTTCACAGGTCACAGGTCACAGGTCACAGTTCACAGTTCACAGATGACAGTTCACAGTTCACAGTTCACAGTTCACAGTTCACAGTTCACAGTTCACAGTTCACAGTTCACAGTTCACAGTTCACAGTTCACAGTTCACAGTTCACAGTTCACAGTTCACAGGTGACAGTTCACAGTTCCCCGTTCACAGTATTCATTTCACACTTCACAGTTCGCAGTTCACAGTTGACAGTTCACAGTCCACAGTTCACTATTCACAGCTCACAGTTCTCAGTTCACAGATCACAGTTCACAGTCTTCATTTCACACTTCACAGTTAGCAGTTCACAGTTCACAGATCACAGTTCACAGTTCACAGTTCACAGATCACAGTTCACAGTTCACAGTTCACAGTTCGCAGTTCACAGATCACAGTTCACAGTTCACAGTTCACAGTTCTCAGTTCACAGATCACAGTTCACAGTCTTCATTTCACACTTCAGTCTTCACAGGGCACAGTTCACAGTTCACAGTCTTCATTTCACAATTCACAGTTCGCAGTTCACAGTTCACAGATCACACTTCACAGTTCACAGTTCACAGATCACTGTTCACAGACTTTATTTCACAATTCAGTTTTCACAGTTCACAGTTCACAGTCCACAGTTCACAGTTCACAGTTCACAGTCCACAGTTCACAGTTCTCAGTTCACAGATCACAGTTCACAGTCTTCATTTCACAGTTCACAGTCTTCATTTCACAGTTCACAGTTCACAGTTCCCCGTTCACAGTATTCATTTCACATTTCACAGTTCGCAGTTCACAGTTGATAGTTCACAGATCACAGTTCACAGATTACAGTTCACAGTTGACAGTTGACAGTTCACAGTACACACTTCACAGTTCACAGTCCACAGTTCACTGTTCACAAACCACAGTTCACAGTCCACAGTTCACAGTTCACAGTTCTCAGTTCACAGATCACAGTTCACAGTCTTCATTTCACAGTTCACAGTCTTCATTTCACAGTTCACAGTTCACAGTTCACAGTTCCCCGTTCACAGTATTCATTTCACATTTCACAGTTCGCAGTTCACAGTTGACAGTTCACAGATCACAGTTCACAGATTACAGTTCACAGTTGACAGTTGACAGTTCACAGTACACACTTCACAGTTCACAGTCCACAGTTCACTGTTCACAAATCACAGTTCACAGTTCACAGTCCACAGTTCACTATTCACAGCTCACAGTTCTCAGTTCACAGATCACAGTTCACAGTCTTCATTTCACACTTCACAGTTAGCAGTTCACAGTTCACAGATCACAGTTCACAGTTCACAGTTCACAGATCACAGTTCACAGTTCACAGTTCACAGTTCTCAGTTCACAGATCACAGTTCACAGTCTTCATTTCACTCTTCAGTCTTCACAGGGCACAGTTCACAGTTCACAGTCTTCATTTCACAATTCACAGTTCGCAGTTCACAGTTCACAGATCACACTTCACAGTTCACAGTTCACAGATCACTGTTCACAGACTTTATTTCACAATTCAGTTTTCACAGTTCACAGTTCACAGTCCGCAGTTCACTGTTCACTGATCATAGTTCACAGTTCACAGTTCACAGTTCAGAGTTCACAGTTCACACTTCACAGTTCACACTTCACAGTTCACAGTTCACAGTTCACAGTTCACAGTTCACAGTTCACAGTTCACAGTTCACAGTTCACAGTTCCCAGTTCGCAGGTCACAGTTCACATTTCACAGTTCACTGTCTTCATTTCATACTTCACAGTTCGCAGTTCACAGTTCACAGTTCACAGTTCACAGTTCACAGTTCACAGTTCACAGTTCACAGTTCACAGTTCACAGTTCACAGTTCACAGTTCACAGTTCACAGTTCACAGTTCACAGTTCACAGTTCACAGTTCACAGTTCACAGTTCACAGTTCACAGTTCACAGTTCCCAGTTCGCAGGTCACAGTTCACATTTCACAGTTCACTGTCTTCATTTCATACTTCACAGTTCGCAGTTCACAGTTCACAGTTCACAGTCCACAGTTCACTGTTCACAATTCACAGTTCACAGTTCACAGTTCACAGTTCACAGTTCACAGTTCACTGTTCACTGTTCACAGTTCACAGTTCACAGTTCACAGTTCACAGTCTTCATTTCACAATTCATAGTTCGCAGTTCACAGTTCACAGGTCACAGTTCACAGTTCACAGGTCACAGTTCACTGTTCACAGATCACAGTTCACAGTTCACAGTCTTCATTTCACACTTCACACTTCACAGTGCACAGTTCACAGTCCACAGTTCACAGTCCACAGTTCACTGATCACACATCACAGTTCACAGTTCACAGTTCACAGTTCACAGATCACAGTTCACAGTTCACAGTTCACAGTTCACAGTTCACAGTTCACAGTTCACAGTTCACAGTTCACAGTTCACAGTTCACAGTTCACAGTTCACAGTTCACAGTTCACAGTTCACAGTTCACAGTTCCCAGTTCGCAGGTCACAGTTCACATTTCACAGTCTTCATTTCACTATTCATAGTTCGCAGTTCACAGTGCACAGTTCACAGTCCACAGTTCACTGTTCACAAATCACAGTTCACACTTCACAGTTCACAGTTCACAGTCCACAGATCACAGTTCACAGACTTTATTTCACACTTCACAGTTGGCAGTTCACAGTTCACAGTTCACAGTTCACAGTTCACAGTTCACTGTTCACAGTTCACTGTTCACAGTTCACTGTTCACAGTTCACTGTTCACAGTTCACTGTTCACAGTTCACTGTTCACAGTTTACAGTTCACAGTTTACAGTTCTCAGTTCACAGTTGACAGTTCACAGTTGACAGTTCACACTTCACAGTTCACAGTTCACAGTTCACAGTCCACAGTTCACTGTTCACAATTCACAGTTCACAGTTCACAGTTCACAGTTCACAGTTCACAGTTCACTGTTCACTGTTCACAGTTCACAGTTCACAGTTCACAGTTCACAGTTCACAGTCTTCATTTCACAATTCACAGTTCGCAGTTCACAGTTCACAGGTCACAGTTCACAGTTCACAGGTCACAGTTCACAGTTCACAGTCCACAGTTCACTGTTCACAGATCACAGTTCACAGTTCACAGTCTTCATTTCACACTTCACACTTCACAGTGCACAGTTCACAGTCCACAGTTCACAGTCCACAGTTCACTGTTCACAAATCACAGTTCACAGTTCACAGTTCACAGTCCACAGATCACAGTTCACAGTCTTCATTTCACACTTCACAGTTCGCAGTTCACAGTTCACAGATCACAGTTCACAGTTCACAGTTCACAGTTCACAGTTCACAGTTCACAGTTCACAGTTCACAGTTCACAGTTCACAGATCACACTTCACAGTTCACAGTTCACAGATCATAGTTCACAGATCACAGTCTTCATTTCACACTTCACACTTCACAGTGCACAGTTCACAGTCCACAGTTCACTGTTCACAAATCACAGTTCACACTTCACAGTTCACAGTTCACAGTCCACAGATCACAGTTCACAGACTTTATTTCACACTTCACAGTTGGCAGTTCACAGTTCACAGTTCACAGTTCACAGTTCACAGTTCACAGTTCACTGTTCACTGTTCACAGTTCACTGTTCACAGTTCACTGTTCACAGTTCACTGTTCACAGTTCACTGTTCACAGTTCACTGTTCACAGTTTACAGTTCTCAGTTTACAGTTCTCAGTTCACAGTTGACAGTTCACAGTTGACAGTTCACACTTCACAGTTCACAGTTCACAGTTCACAGTCCACAGTTCACTGTTCACAATTCACAGTTCACAGTTCACAGTTCACAGTTCACAGTTCACAGTTCACAGTTCACTGTTCACTGTTCACAGTTCACAGTTCACAGTTCACAGTTCACAGTTCACAGTCTTCATTTCACAATTCACAATTCACAGTTCACAGTTCACAGGTCACAGTTCACAGTTCACAGGTCACAGTTCACAGTTCACAGTCCACAGTTCACTGTTCACAGATCACAGTTCACAGTTCACAGTCTTCATTTCACACTTCACACTTCACAGTGCACAGTTCACAGTCCACAGTTCACAGTCCACAGTTCACTGTTCACAAATCACAGTTCACAGTTCACAGTTCACAGTTCACAGATCACACTTCACAGTTCACAGTTCACAGATCATAGTTCACAGATCACAGTTCACAGTTCACAGTTCACAGTTCACAGTTCACAGTCTTCATTTCACAGATCATAGTTCACAGTTCACAGTCCGCAGTTCACTGTTCACTGATCATAGTTCACAGTTCACAGTTCACAGTTCACAGTTCACAGTTCACAGTTCACAGTTCACAGTTCACACTTCACAGTTCACACTTCACAGTTCACACTTCACAGTTCACAGATCACAGTTCACAGTTCACAGTTCACTGTTCACAGTTTACAGTTCTCAGTTTACAGTTCTCAGTTCACAGTGACAGTTCATAGTTGACAGTTCACACTTCACAGTTCACAGTTCACAGTTCAAAGTCCACAGTTCACTGTTCACAATTCACAGTTCACAGTTCACAGTTCACAGTTCACTGTTCACTGTTCACTGTCTTCATTTCATACTTCACAGTTCGCAGTTCACAGTTCACAGTTCACAGGTCACAGTTCACAGCCCACTGTTCACAGTTCACAGTTCTCAGTTCACAGATCACAGTTCACAGTTCACAGACTTTATTTCACAATTCAGTTTTCACATTTCACAGTTCACAGTTCTCAGTTCACAGTTCACAGTTCACAGATCACAGTTCACAGTCTTCATTTCACACTTCAGTCTTCACAGGGCACAGTTCACAGTTCACAGTCTTCATTTCACAATTCACAGTTCGCAGTTCACAGTTCACAGATCACACTTCACAGTTCACAGATCACACTTCACAGTTCACAGTTCACAGATCACAGTTCACATACTTTATTTCACAATTCAGTTTTCACAGTTCACAGTTCACAGTTCACAGTCCGCAGTTCACAGTCCACAGTTCACTGTTCACAGATCACAGTTCACAGTTCACAGTCTTCATTTCACACTTCACACTTCACAGTGCACAGTTCACAGTCCACAGTTCACAGTCCACAGTTCACAGTCCACAGTTCACTGTTCACAAATCACAGTTCACAGTTCACAGTTCACAGTCCACAGATCACAGTTCACAGTCTTCATTTCACACTTCACAGTTCGCAGTTCACAGTTCACAGATCACAGTTCACAGTTCACAGTTCACAGTTCACAGTTCACAGTTCACAGTTAACAGTTCACAGTTCACAGATCACACTTCACAGTTCACAGATCATAGTTCACTGTTCACAGTTCACAGTTCACAGTTCACAGTCTTCATTTCACAATTCACAGTTCGCAGTTCACAGTTCACAGGTCACAGTTCACAGTTCACAGTCCACAGTTCACTGATCACACATCACAGTTCACAGTTCACAGTTCACAGTCCACAGATCACAGTTCACAGTCTTCATTTCACACTTCACAGTTCGCAGTTCACAGTTCACAGATCACAGTTCACAGTTCACAGTTTACAGTTCACATGTCACAGTTCACAGTTCACAGGTCACAGATCACAGTTCACAGTTCACAGTTCACAGTTCACAGTTCACAAGTCACAGTTCACAGTTCACAGTTCACAGTTCACAGATCACAGTTCACAGTTCACAGTTCACAGGTCACAGTTCACAGTTCCCCGTTCACAGTATTCATTTCACACTTCACAGTTCGCAGTTCACAGTTGACAGTTCACAGTCCACAGTTCACTATTCACAGTTCACAGTTCACAGTCCACAGATCACAGTTCACAGTCTTCATTTCACACTTCACAGTTCGCAGTTCACAGTTCACAGATCACAGTTCACAGTTCACAGTCCACATTTCACTGTTCACAATTCACAGTTCACAGTTCACAGTTCACAATTCAAAGTTCACAGTTCACAGTTCACAGTTCACAGTTCACAGTTCACTGTTCACTGTTCACAGTTCACAGTTCACAGTCTTCATTTCACAATTCACAGTTCGCTGTTCACAGTTCACAGGTCACAGTTCACAGTTCACAGGTCACAGTTCACAGTTCACAGTCCACAGTTCACTGTTCACAGATCACAGTTCACAGTTCACAGTCTTCATTTCACACTTCACACTTCACAGTGCACAGTTCACAGTCCACAGTTCACAGTCCACAGTTCACTGTTCACAAATCACAGTTCACAGTTCACAGTTCACAGTTCACAGTCTTCATTTCACACTTCACAGTTCGCAGTTCACAGTTCACAGTTCACAGTTCACAGTTCACAGTTCACAGTTCACAGTTCACAGTTCACAGTTCACAGTTCACAGTTCACAGTTCACAGATCACACTTCACCGTTCACAGTTCACAGATCATAGTTCACAGATCACAGTTCACATTTCACAGTTCACAGTTCACAGTTCACAGTTCACAGTCTTCATTTCACAATTCACAGTTCGCAGTTCACAGTTCACAGATCACAGTTCACAGATCACAGTTCACAGTTCACAGTTCACAGTTCACAGATCACACTTCACAGTTCACAGTTCACAGATCATAGTTCACAGATCACAGTTCACAGACTTTATTTCACAATTCAGTTTTCACAGTTCACAGTTCACAGTTCACAGTCCGCAGTTCACAGTTCACAGATCATAGTTCACAGTTCACAGTTCACAGTTCACAGTTCACAGTTCACAGTTCCAGTTCACAGTTCACAGTTCACAGTTCACAGTTCACAGTTCACAGTTCACAGTTCACAGTTCACACTTCACTGTTCACAGTTCACAGTTCACAGTTCACAGTTCACTGTTCACTGTTCACAGTTCACAGTTCACAGTTCACAGTTCACAGTCTTCATTTCACAATTCACAGTTCGCAGTTCACAGTTCACAGGTCACAGTTCACAGTTCACAGTCCACAGTTCACTGATCACACATCACAGTTCACAGTTCACAGTTCACAGTCCACAGATCACAGTTCACAGTCTTCATTTCACACTTCACAGTTCGCAGTTCACAGTTCACAGATCACAGTTCACAGTTCACAGTTTACAGTTCACATGTCACAGTTCACAGTTCACAGGTCACAGGTCACAGTTCACAGTTCACAGTTCACAGTTCCCAGTTCGCAGGTCACAGTTCACATTTCACAGTTCACTGTCTTCATTTCATACTTCACAGTTCACTGTCTTCATTTCATACTTCACAGTTCGCAGTTCACAGTTCACAGTTCACAGTTCACAGTTCACATGTCACAGTTCACAGTTCACAGGTCACAGGTCACAGTTCACAGTTCACAGATGACAGTTCACAGTTCACAGTTCACAGTTCACAGTTCACAGTTCACAGTTCACAGTTCACAGTTCACAGTTCACAGTTCACAGTTCACAGGTGACAGTTCACAGTTCCCCGTTCACAGTATTCATTTCACACTTCACAGTTCGCAGTTCACAGTTGACAGTTCACAGTCCACAGTTCACTATTCACAGCTCACAGTTCTCAGTTCACAGATCACAGTTCACAGTCTTCATTTCACACTTCACAGTTAGCAGTTCACAGTTCACAGATCACAGTTCACAGTTCACAGTTCACAGATCACAGTTCACAGTTCACAGTTCACAGTTCGCAGTTCACAGATCACAGTTCACAGTTCACAGTTCACAGTTCTCAGTTCACAGATCACAGTTCACAGTCTTCATTTCACACTTCAGTCTTCACAGGGCACAGTTCACAGTTCACAGTCTTCATTTCACAATTCACAGTTCGCAGTTCACAGTTCACAGATCACACTTCACAGTTCACAGTTCACAGATCACTGTTCACAGACTTTATTTCACAATTCAGTTTTCACAGTTCACAGTTCACAGTCCACAGTTCACAGTTCACAGTTCACAGTCCACAGTTCACAGTTCTCAGTTCACAGATCACAGTTCACAGTCTTCATTTCACAGTTCACAGTCTTCATTTCACAGTTCACAGTTCACAGTTCCCCGTTCACAGTATTCATTTCACATTTCACAGTTCGCAGTTCACAGTTGATAGTTCACAGATCACAGTTCACAGATTACAGTTCACAGTTGACAGTTGACAGTTCACTGTACACACTTCACAGTTCACAGTCCACAGTTCACTGTTCACAAACCACAGTTCACAGTCCACAGTTCACAGTTCACAGTTCTCAGTTCACAGATCACAGTTCACAGTCTTCATTTCACAGTTCACAGTCTTCATTTCACAGTTCACAGTTCACAGTTCACAGTTCCCCGTTCACAGTATTCATTTCACATTTCACAGTTCGCAGTTCACAGTTGACAGTTCACAGATCACAGTTCACAGATTACAGTTCACAGTTGACAGTTGACAGTTCACAGTACACACTTCACAGTTCACAGTCCACAGTTCACTGTTCACAAATCACAGTTCACAGTTCACAGTCCACAGTTCACTATTCACAGCTCACAGTTCTCAGTTCACAGATCACAGTTCACAGTCTTCATTTCACACTTCACAGTTAGCAGTTCACAGTTCACAGATCACAGTTCACAGTTCACAGTTCACAGATCACAGTTCACAGTTCACAGTTCACAGTTCTCAGTTCACAGATCACAGTTCACAGTCTTCATTTCACTCTTCAGTCTTCACAGGGCACAGTTCACAGTTCACAGTCTTCATTTCACAATTCACAGTTCGCAGTTCACAGTTCACAGATCACACTTCACAGTTCACAGTTCACAGATCACTGTTCACAGACTTTATTTCACAATTCAGTTTTCACAGTTCACAGTTCACAGTCCGCAGTTCACTGTTCACTGATCATAGTTCACAGTTCACAGTTCACAGTTCAGAGTTCACAGTTCACACTTCACAGTTCACACTTCACAGTTCACAGTTCACAGTTCACAGTTCACAGTTCACAGTTCACAGTTCACAGTTCACAGTTCACAGTTCACAGTTCACAGTTCACAGTTCACAGTTCACAGTTCCCAGTTCGCAGGTCACAGTTCACATTTCACAGTTCACTGTCTTCATTTCATACTTCACAGTTCGCAGTTCACAGTTCACAGTTCACAGTTCACAGTTCACAGTTCACAGTTCACAGTTCACAGTTCACAGTTCACAGTTCACAGTTCACAGTTCACAGTTCACAGTTCACAGTTCACAGTTCACAGTTCACAGTTCACAGTTCACAGTTCACAGTTCACAGTTCACAGTTCACAGTTCACAGTTCACAGTTCACAGTTCACAGTTCACAGTTCACAGTTCACAGTTCACAGTTCACAGTTCACAGTTCACAGTTCACAGTTCACAGTTCACAGTTCACAGTTCACAGTTCCCAGTTCGCAGGTCACAGTTCACATTTCACAGTTCACTGTCTTCATTTCATACTTCACAGTTCGCAGTTCACAGTTCACAGTTCACAGTCCACAGTTCACTGTTCACAATTCACAGTTCACAGTTCACAGTTCACAGTTCACAGTTCACAGTTCACTGTTCACTGTTCACAGTTCACAGTTCACAGTTCACAGTTCACAGTCTTCATTTCACAATTCATAGTTCGCAGTTCACAGTTCACAGGTCACAGTTCACAGTTCACAGGTCACAGTTCACTGTTCACAGATCACAGTTCACAGTTCACAGTCTTCATTTCACACTTCACACTTCACAGTGCACAGTTCACAGTCCACAGTTCACTGATCACACATCACAGTTCACAGATCACAGTTCACAGTCCACAGATCACAGTTCACAGTCTTCATTTCACAGTTCGCAGTTCACAGTTCACAGATCACAGTTCACAGTCTTCATTTCACACTTCACACTTCACAGTGCACAGTTCACAGTCCACAGTTCACAGTCCACAGTTCACTGATCACACATCACAGTTCACAGTTCACAGTTCACAGTTCACAGATCACAGTTCACAGTTCACAGTTCACAGTTCACAGTTCACAGTTCACAGTTCACAGTTCACAGTTCACAGTTCACAGTTCACAGTTCACAGTTCACAGTTCACAGTTCACAGTTCACAGTTCACAGTTCACAGTTCACAGTTCACAGTTCCCAGTTCGCAGGTCACAGTTCACATTTCACAGTTCACTGTCTTCATTTCATACTTCACAGTTCGCAGTTCACAGTTCACATGTCACAGTTCACAGTTCACAGTTCACAGTTCACAGTTCACAGTTCACAGTTCACAGTTCACAGTTCACAGTTCACAGTTCACAGTTCACAGTTCACAGTTCACAGTTCCCAGTTCGCAGGTCACAGTTCACATTTCACAGTTCACTGTCTTCATTTCATACTTCACAGTTCGCAGTTCACAGTTCACAGTTCACAGTCCACAGTTCACTGTTCACAATTCACAGTTCACAGTTCACAGTTCACAGTTCACAGTTCACTGTTCACTGTTCACAGTTCACAGTTCACAGTTCACAGTTCACAGTCTTCATTTCACAATTCATAGTTCGCAGTTCACAGTTCACAGGTCACAGTTCACAGTTCACAGTTCACAGGTCACAGTTCACTGTTCACAGATCACAGTTCACAGTTCACAGTCTTCATTTCACACTTCACACTTCACAGTGCACAGTTCACAGTCCACAGTTCACAGTCCACAGTTCACTGATCACACATCACAGTTCACAGATCACAGTTCACAGTCCACAGATCACAGTTCACAGTCCACAGATCACAGTTCACAGTCTTCATTTCACAGTTCGCAGTTCACAGTTCACAGATCACAGTTCACAGTTCACAGTCTTCATTTCACACTTCACACTTCACAGTGCACAGTTCACAGTCCACAGTTCACAGTCCACAGTTCACTGATCACACATCACAGTTCACAGTTCACAGTTCACAGTCCACAGATCACAGTTCACAGTCTTCATTTCACAGTTCGCAGTTCTCAGTTCACAGTTCACAGTTCACAGATCACAGTTCACAGTCTTCATTTCACACTTCAGTCTTCACAGGGCACAGTTCACAGTTCACAGTCTTCATTTCACAATTCACAGTTCGCAGTTCACAGTTCACAGGTCACAGTTCACAGCCCACTGTTCACAGTTCATAGTTTTCAGTTCACAGATCACAGTTCACAGTTCACAGACTTTATTTCACAATTCAGTTTTCACAGTTCACAGTTCACAATTCTCAGTTCACTGTTCACAATTCACAGTTCACAGTTCACAGTTCACAGTTCACTGTTCACTGTTCAAAGTTCACAGTTCACAGTTCACAGTTCACAGTCTTCATTTCACAATTCATAGTTCGCAGTTCACAGTTCACAGGTCACAGCCCACTGTTCACAGTTCACAGTTCTCAGTTCACAGATCACAGTTAACAGTTCACAGACTTTATTTCACAATTCAGTTTTCACAGTTCACAGTTCACAGTTCTCAGTTCACAGTTCACAGTTCACAGTTCACAGTTCACTGTCTTCATTTCATACTTCACAGTTCGCAGTTCACAGTTCACAGTTCACAGATCACTGTTCACAGTTTACAGTTCTCAGTTTACAGTTCTCAGTTCACAGTTGACAGTTCACAGTTCACAGTTCACAGTTCACAGTCTTCATTTCACAATTCACAGTTCGCAGTTCACAGTTCACAGGTCACAGTTCACAGTTCACAGGTCACAGTTCACAGTTCACAGTCCACAGTTCACTGTTCACAGATCACAGTTCACAGTTCACAGTCTTCATTTCACACTTCACACTTCACAGTGCACAGTTCACAGTCCACAGTTCACAGTCCACAGTTCACTGTTCACAAATCACAGTTCACAGTTCACAGTTCACAGTCCACAGATCACAGTTCACAGTCTTCATTTCACACTTCACAGTTCGCAGTTCACAGTTCACAGATCACAGTTCACAGTTCACAGTTCACAGTTCACAGTTCACAGTTCACAGTTCACAGTTCACAGTTCACAGTTCACAGTTCACAGATCACACTTCACAGTTCACAGTTCACAGATCATAGTTCACAGATCACAGTCTTCATTTCACACTTCACACTTCACAGTGCACAGTTCACAGTCCACAGTTCACTGTTCACAAATCACAGTTCACACTTCACAGTTCACAGTTCACAGTCCACAGATCACAGTTCACAGACTTTATTTCACACTTCACAGTTGGCAGTTCACAGTTCACAGTTCACAGTTCACAGTTCACAGTTCACAGTTCACAGTTCACTGTTCACAGTTCACTGTTCACAGTTCACTGTTCACAGTTCACTGTTCACAGTTTACAGTTCTCAGTTTACAGTTCTCAGTTCACAGTTGACAGTTCACAGTTGACAGTTCACACTTCACAGTTCACAGTTCACAGTTCACAGTCCACAGTTCACTGTTCACAATTCACAGTTCACAGTTCACAGTTCACAGTTCACAGTTCACAGTTCACAGTTCACTGTTCACTGTTCACAGTTCACAGTTCACAGTTCACAGTTCACAGTTCACAGTTCACAGTTCACAGTCTTCATTTCACAATTCACAGTTCGCAGTTCACAGTTCACAGGTCACAGTTCACAGTTCACAGGTCACAGTTCACAGTTCACAGTCCACAGTTCACTGTTCACAGATCACAGTTCACAGTTCACAGTCTTCATTTCACACTTCACACTTCACAGTGCACAGTTCACAGTCCACAGTTCACAGTCCACAGTTCACTGTTCACAAATCACAGTTCACAGTTCACAGTTCACAGTTCACAGATCACACTTCACAGTTCACAGTTCACAGATCATAGTTCACAGATCACAGTTCACAGTTCACAGTTCACAGTTCACAGTTCACAGTCTTCATTTCACAGATCATAGTTCACAGTTCACAGTCCGCAGTTCACTGTTCACTGATCATAGTTCACAGTTCACAGTTCACAGTTCACAGTTCACAGTTCACAGTTCACAGTTCACAGTTCACACTTCACAGTTCACACTTCACAGTTCACACTTCACAGTTCACAGATCACAGTTCACAGTTCACAGTTCACTGTTCACAGTTTACAGTTCTCAGTTTACAGTTCTCAGTTCACAGTGACAGTTCACAGTTGACAGTTCACACTTCACAGTTCACAGTTCACAGTTCAAAGTCCACAGTTCACTGTTCACAATTCACAGTTCACAGTTCACAGTTCACAGTTCACTGTTCACTGTTCACTGTCTTCATTTCATACTTCACAGTTCGCAGTTCACAGTTCACAGTTCACAGGTCACAGTTCACAGCCCACTGTTCACAGTTCACAGTTCTCAGTTCACAGATCACAGTTCACAGTTCACAGACTTTATTTCACAATTCAGTTTTCACATTTCACAGTTCACAGTTCTCAGTTCACAGTTCACAGTTCACAGATCACAGTTCACAGTCTTCATTTCACACTTCAGTCTTCACAGGGCACAGTTCACAGTTCACAGTCCACAGTTCACTGTTCACAAATCACAGTTCACACTTCACAGTTCACAGTTCACAGTTCACAGTTCACAGTTCACAGTTCACAGTTCACAGTTCACTGTTCACTGTTCACAGTTCACAGTTCACAGTTCACAGTTCACAGTTCACAGTTCACAGTCTTCATTTCACAATTCACAGTTCGCAGTTCACAGTTCACAGGTCACAGTTCACAGTTCACAGGTCACAGTTCACAGTTCACAGTCCACAGTTCACTGTTCACAGATCACAGTTCACAGTTCACAGTCTTCATTTCACACTTCACACTTCACAGTGCACAGTTCACAGTCCACAGTTCACAGTCCACAGTTCACTGTTCACAAATCACAGTTCACAGTTCACAGTTCACAGTTCACAGATCACACTTCACAGTTCACAGTTCACAGATCATAGTTCACAGATCACAGTTCACAGTTCACAGTTCACAGTTCACAGTTCACAGTCTTCATTTCACAGATCATAGTTCACAGTTCACAGTCCGCAGTTCACTGTTCACTGATCATAGTTCACAGTTCACAGTTCACAGTTCA
Organism: Lasioglossum villosulum; assembly: GCA_963971365.1. NCBI lineage: Eukaryota > Metazoa > Arthropoda > Insecta > Hymenoptera > Halictidae > Lasioglossum > Lasioglossum villosulum. Next base: position 1,211,642 of record CAXARU010000031.1, on the reverse strand, counting down.
CAGTTCACAGTTCACAGTTCACAGTTCACAGTTCACACTTCACAGTTCACACTTCACAGTTCACACTTCACAGTTCACAGATCACAGTTCACAGTTCACAGTTCACTGTTCACAGTTTACAGTTCTCAGTTTACAGTTCTCAGTTCACAGTGACAGTTCACAGTTGACAGTTCACACTTCACAGTTCACAGTTCACAGTTCAAAGTCCACAGTTCACTGTTCACAATTCACAGTTCACAGTTCACAGTTCACAGTTCACTGTTCACTGTTCACTGTCTTCATTTCATACTTCACAGTTCGCAGTTCACAGTTCACAGTTCACAGGTCACAGTTCACAGCCCACTGTTCACAGTTCACAGTTCTCAGTTCACAGATCACAGTTCACAGTTCACAGACTTTATTTCACAATTCAGTTTTCACATTTCACAGTTCACAGTTCTCAGTTCACAGTTCACAGTTCACAGATCACAGTTCACAGTCTTCATTTCACACTTCAGTCTTCACAGGGCACAGTTCACAGTTCACAGTCTTCATTTCACAATTCACAGTTCGCAGTTCACAGTTCACAGATCACACTTCACAGTTCACAGATCACACTTCACAGTTCACAGTTCACAGATCACAGTTCACATACTTTATTTCACAATTCAGTTTTCACAGTTCACAGTTCACAGTTCACAGTCCGCAGTTCACAGTCCACAGTTCACTGTTCACAGATCACAGTTCACAGTTCACAGTCTTCATTTCACACTTCACACTTCACAGTGCACAGTTCACAGTCCACAGTTCACAGTCCACAGTTCACAGTCCACAGTTCACTGTTCACAAATCACAGTTCACAGTTCACAGTTCACAGTCCACAGATCACAGTTCACAGTCTTCATTTCACACTTCACAGTTCGCAGTTCACAGTTCACAGATCACAGTTCACAGTTCACAGTTCACAGTTCACAGTTCACAGTTAACAGTTCACAGTTCACAGATCACACTTCACAGTTCACAGATCATAGTTCACTGTTCACAGTTCACAGTTCACAGTTCACAGTCTTCATTTCACAATTCACAGTTCGCAGTTCACAGTTCACAGGTCACAGTTCACAGTTCACAGTCCACAGTTCACTGATCACACATCACAGTTCACAGTTCACAGTTCACAGTCCACAGATCACAGTTCACAGTCTTCATTTCACACTTCACAGTTCGCAGTTCACAGTTCACAGATCACAGTTCACAGTTCACAGTTTACAGTTCACATGTCACAGTTCACAGTTCACAGGTCACAGATCACAGTTCACAGTTCACAGTTCACAGTTCACAGTTCACAAGTCACAGTTCACAGTTCACAGTTCACAGTTCACAGATCACAGTTCACAGTTCACAGTTCACAGGTCACAGTTCACAGTTCCCCGTTCACAGTATTCATTTCACACTTCACAGTTCGCAGTTCACAGTTGACAGTTCACAGTCCACAGTTCACTATTCACAGTTCACAGTTCACAGTCCACAGATCACAGTTCACAGTCTTCATTTCACACTTCACAGTTCGCAGTTCACAGTTCACAGATCACAGTTCACAGTTCACAGTCCACATTTCACTGTTCACAATTCACAGTTCACAGTTCACAGTTCACAGTTCACAATTCAAAGTTCACAGTTCACAGTTCACAGTTCACAGTTCACAGTTCACTGTTCACTGTTCACAGTTCACAGTTCACAGTCTTCATTTCACAATTCACAGTTCGCTGTTCACAGTTCACAGGTCACAGTTCACAGTTCACAGGTCACAGTTCACAGTTCACAGTCCACAGTTCACTGTTCACAGATCACAGTTCACAGTTCACAGTCTTCATTTCACACTTCACACTTCACAGTGCACAGTTCACAGTCCACAGTTCACAGTCCACAGTTCACTGTTCACAAATCACAGTTCACAGTTCACAGTTCACAGTTCACAGTCTTCATTTCACACTTCACAGTTCGCAGTTCACAGTTCACAGTTCACAGTTCACACATCACAGTTCACAGATCACAGTTCACAGTCCACAGATCACAGTTCACAGATCACAGTTCACAGTCTTCATTTCACAGTTCGCAGTTCACAGTTCACAGATCACAGTTCACAGTTCACAGTCTTCATTTCACACTTCACACTTCACAGTGCACAGTTCACAGTCCACAGTTCACAGTCCACAGTTCACTGTTCACAAATCACAGTTCACAGTTCACAGTTCACAGTCCACAGATCACAGTTCACAGTCTTCATTTCACACTTCACAGTTCGCAGTTCACAGTTCACAGATCACAGTTCACAGTTCACAGTTCACAGTTCACAGTTCACAGTTCACAGTTCACAGTTCACAGTTCACAGATCACACTTCACAGTTCACAGTTCACAGATCATAGTTCACAGATCACAGTCTTCATTTCACACTTCACACTTCACAGTGCACAGTTCACAGTCCACAGTTCACTGTTCACAAATCACAGTTCACACTTCACAGTTCACAGTTCACAGTCCACAGATCACAGTTCACAGACTTTATTTCACACTTCACAGTTGGCAGTTCACAGTTCACAGTTCACAGTTCACAGTTCACAGTTCACTGTTCACAGTTCACTGTTCACAGTTCACTGTTCACAGTTCACTGTTCACAGTTCACTGTTCACAGTTCACTGTTCACAGTTCACTGTTCACAGTTTACAGTTCTCAGTTTACAGTTCTCAGTTCACAGTTGACAGTTCACAGTTGACAGTTCACACTTCACAGTTCACAGTTCACAGTTCACAGTCCACAGTTCACTGTTCACAATTCACAGTTCACAGTTCACAGTTCACAGTTCACAGTTCACAGTTCACAGTTCACTGTTCACTGTTCACAGTTCACAGTTCACAGTTCACAGTTCACAGTTCACAGTCTTCATTTCACAATTCACAGTTCGCAGTTCACAGTTCACAGGTCACAGTTCACAGTTCACAGGTCACAGTTCACAGTTCACAGTCCACAGTTCACTGTTCACAGATCACAGTTCACAGTTCACAGTCTTCATTTCACACTTCACACTTCACAGTGCACAGTTCACAGTCCACAGTTCACAGTCCACAGTTCACTGTTCACAAATCACAGTTCACAGTTCACAGTTCACAGTTCACAGATCACACTTCACAGTTCACAGTTCACAGATCATAGTTCACAGATCACAGTTCACAGTTCACAGTTCACAGTTCACAGTTCACAGTCTTCATTTCACAGATCATAGTTCACAGTTCACAGTCCGCAGTTCACTGTTCACTGATCATAGTTCACAGTTCACAGTTCACAGTTCACAGTTCACAGTTCACAGTTCACAGTTCACAGTTCACACTTCACAGTTCACACTTCACAGTTCACACTTCACAGTTCACAGATCACAGTTCACAGTTCACAGTTCACTGTTCACAGTTTACAGTTCTCAGTTTACAGTTCTCAGTTCACAGTGACAGTTCACAGTTGACAGTTCACACTTCACAGTTCACAGTTCACAGTTCAAAGTCCACAGTTCACTGTTCACAATTCACAGTTCACAGTTCACAGTTCACAGTTCACTGTTCACTGTTCACTGTCTTCATTTCATACTTCACAGTTCGCAGTTCACAGTTCACAGTTCACAGGTCACAGTTCACAGCCCACTGTTCACAGTTCACAGTTCTCAGTTCACAGATCACAGTTCACAGTTCACAGACTTTATTTCACAATTCAGTTTTCACATTTCACAGTTCACAGTTCTCAGTTCACAGTTCACAGTTCACAGTTCACAGATCACAGTTCACAGTCTTCATTTCACACTTCAGTCTTCACAGGGCACAGTTCACAGTTCACAGTCTTCATTTCACAATTCACAGTTCGCAGTTCACAGTTCACAGATCACACTTCACAGTTCACAGATCACACTTCACAGTTCACAGTTCACAGATCACAGTTCACATACTTTATTTCACAATTCAGTTTTCACAGTTCACAGTTCACAGTTCACAGTCCGCAGTTCACAGTCCACAGTTCACTGTTCACAGATCACAGTTCACAGTTCACAGTCTTCATTTCACACTTCACACTTCACAGTGCACAGTTCACAGTCCACAGTTCACAGTCCACAGTTCACAGTCCACAGTTCACTGTTCACAAATCACAGTTCACAGTTCACAGTTCACAGTCCACAGATCACAGTTCACAGTCTTCATTTCACACTTCACAGTTCGCAGTTCACAGTTCACAGATCACAGTTCACAGTTCACAGTTCACAGTTCACAGTTCACAGTTAACAGTTCACAGTTCACAGATCACACTTCACAGTTCACAGATCATAGTTCACTGTTCACAGTTCACAGTTCACAGTTCACAGTCTTCATTTCACAATTCACAGTTCGCAGTTCACAGTTCACAGGTCACAGTTCACAGTTCACAGTCCACAGTTCACTGATCACACATCACAGTTCACAGTTCACAGTTCACAGTCCACAGATCACAGTTCACAGTCTTCATTTCACACTTCACAGTTCGCAGTTCACAGTTCACAGATCACAGTTCACAGTTCACAGTTTACAGTTCACATGTCACAGTTCACAGTTCACAGGTCACAGATCACAGTTCACAGTTCACAGTTCACAGTTCACAGTTCACAAGTCACAGTTCACAGTTCACAGTTCACAGTTCACAGATCACAGTTCACAGTTCACAGTTCACAGGTCACAGTTCACAGTTCCCCGTTCACAGTATTCATTTCACACTTCACAGTTCGCAGTTCACAGTTGACAGTTCACAGTCCACAGTTCACTATTCACAGTTCACAGTTCACAGTTCACAGTCCACAGATCACAGTTCACAGTCTTCATTTCATACTTCACAGTTCGCAGTTCACAGTTCACAGTTCACAGTTCACAGTTCACAGTTCACAGTTCACAGTTCACAGTTCACAGTTCACAGTTCACAGTTCACAGTTCACAGTTCACAGTTCACAGTTCACAGTTCACAGTTCACAGTTCACAGTTCACAGTTCACAGTTCACAGTTCACAGTTCACAGTTCACAGTTCACAGTTCACAGTTCACAGTTCACAGTTCACAGTTCACAGTTCACAGTTCACAGTTCACAGTTCACAGTTCACAGTTCACAGTTCCCAGTTCGCAGGTCACAGTTCACATTTCACAGTTCACTGTCTTCATTTCATACTTCACAGTTCGCAGTTCACAGTTCACAGTTCACAGTCCACAGTTCACTGTTCACAATTCACAGTTCACAGTTCACAGTTCACAGTTCACAGTTCACAGTTCACTGTTCACTGTTCACAGTTCACAGTTCACAGTTCACAGTTCACAGTCTTCATTTCACAATTCATAGTTCGCAGTTCACAGTTCACAGGTCACAGTTCACAGTTCACAGGTCACAGTTCACTGTTCACAGATCACAGTTCACAGTTCACAGTCTTCATTTCACACTTCACACTTCACAGTGCACAGTTCACAGTCCACAGTTCACTGATCACACATCACAGTTCACAGATCACAGTTCACAGTCCACAGATCACAGTTCACAGTCTTCATTTCACAGTTCGCAGTTCACAGTTCACAGATCACAGTTCACAGTCTTCATTTCACACTTCACACTTCACAGTGCACAGTTCACAGTCCACAGTTCACAGTCCACAGTTCACTGATCACACATCACAGTTCACAGTTCACAGTTCACAGTTCACAGATCACAGTTCACAGTTCACAGTTCACAGTTCACAGTTCACAGTTCACAGTTCACAGTTCACAGTTCACAGTTCACAGTTCACAGTTCACAGTTCACAGTTCACAGTTCACAGTTCACAGTTCACAGTTCCCAGTTCGCAGGTCACAGTTCACATTTCACAGTTCACTGTCTTCATTTCATACTTCACAGTTCGCAGTTCACAGTTCACAGTTCACAGTTCACAGTTCACAGTTCACAGTTCACAGTTCACAGTTCACAGTTCACAGTTCACAGTTCACAGTTCACAGTTCACAGTTCACAGTTCACAGTTCACAGTTCACAGTTCACAGTTCACAGTTCACAGTTCACAGTTCACAGTTCACAGTTCACAGTTCACAGTTCACAGTTCACAGTTCACAGTTCACAGTTCACAGTTCACAGTTCACAGTTCACAGTTCACAGTTCACAGTTCACAGTTCCCAGTTCGCAGGTCACAGTTCACATTTCACAGTTCACTGTCTTCATTTCATACTTCACAGTTCGCAGTTCACAGTTCACAGTTCACAGTCCACAGTTCACTGTTCACAATTCACAGTTCACAGTTCACAGTTCACAGTTCACAGTTCACTGTTCACTGTTCACAGTTCACAGTTCACAGTTCACAGTTCACAGTCTTCATTTCACAATTCATAGTTCGCAGTTCACAGTTCACAGGTCACAGTTCACAGTTCACAGTTCACAGGTCACAGTTCACTGTTCACAGATCACAGTTCACAGTTCACAGTCTTCATTTCACACTTCACACTTCACAGTGCACAGTTCACAGTCCACAGTTCACAGTCCACAGTTCACTGATCACACATCACAGTTCACAGATCACAGTTCACAGTCCACAGATCACAGTTCACAGTCCACAGATCACAGTTCACAGTCTTCATTTCACAGTTCGCAGTTCACAGTTCACAGATCACAGTTCACAGTTCACAGTCTTCATTTTACACTTCACACTTCACAGTGCACAGTTCACAGTCCACAGTTCACAGTCCACAGTTCACTGATCACACATCACAGTTCACAGTTCACAGTTCACAGTCCACAGATCACAGTTCACAGTCTTCATTTCACAGTTCGCAGTTCTCAGTTCACAGTTCACAGTTCACAGATCACAGTTCACAGTCTTCATTTCACACTTCAGTCTTCACAGGGCACAGTTCACAGTTCACAGTCTTCATTTCACAATTCACAGTTCGCAGTTCACAGTTCACAGGTCACAGTTCACAGCCCACTGTTCACAGTTCACAGTTTTCAGTTCACAGATCACAGTTCACAGTTCACAGACTTTATTTCACAATTCAGTTTTCACAGTTCACAGTTCACAATTCTCAGTTCACTGTTCACAATTCACAGTTCACAGTTCACAGTTCACAGTTCACTGTTCACTGTTCAAAGTTCACAGTTCACAGTTCACAGTTCACAGTCTTCATTTCACAATTCATAGTTCGCAGTTCACAGTTCACAGGTCACAGCCCACTGTTCACAGTTCACAGTTCACAGTTCACAGTTCACAGTTCACAGTTCACAGTTCACAGTTCACAGTTCACAGTTCACAATTCACAGTTCACAGTTCACAGTTCCCAGTTCGCAGGTCACAGTTCACATTTCACAGTTCACTGTCTTCATTTCATACTTCACAGTTCGCAGTTCACAGTTCACAGTTCACAGTCCACAGTTCACTGTTCACAATTCACAGTTCACAGTTCACAGTTCACAGTTCACAGTTCACAGTTCACTGTTCACTGTTCACAGTTCACAGTTCACAGTTCACAGTTCACAGTCTTCATTTCACAATTCATAGTTCGCAGTTCACAGTTCACAGGTCACAGTTCACAGTTCACAGGTCACAGTTCACTGTTCACAGATCACAGTTCACAGTTCACAGTCTTCATTTCACACTTCACACTTCACAGTGCACAGTTCACAGTCCACAGTTCACAGTCCACAGTTCACTGATCACACATCACAGTTCACAGTTCACAGTTCACAGTTCACAGATCACAGTTCACAGTTCACAGTTCACAGTTCACAGTTCACAGTTCACAGTTCACAGTTCACAGTTCACAGTTCACAGTTCACAGTTCACAGTTCACAGTTCACAGTTCACAGTTCACAGTTCCCAGTTCGCAGGTCACAGTTCACATTTCACAGTTCACTGTCTTCATTTCATACTTCACAGTTCGCAGTTCACAGTTCACAGTTCACAGTTCACAGTTCACAGTTCACAGTTCACAGTTCACAGTTCACAGTTCACAGTTCACAGTTCACAGTTCACAGTTCACAGTTCACAGTTCACAGTTCACAGTTCACAGTTCACAGTTCACAGTTCACAGTTCACAGTTCACAGTTCACAGTTCACAGTTCACAGTTCACAGTTCACAGTTCACAGTTCACAGTTCACAGTTCACAGTTCACAGTTCACAGTTCACAGTTCACAGTTCACAGTTCACAGTTCACAGTTCACAGTTCACAGTTCACAGTTCACAGTTCCCAGTTCGCAGGTCACAGTTCACATTTTACAGTTCACTGTCTTCATTTCATACTTCACAGTTCGCAGTTCACAGTTCACAGTTCACAGTCCACAGTTCACTGTTCACAATTCACAGTTCACAGTTCACAGTTCACAGTTCACAGTTCACAGTTCACTGTTCACTGTTCACAGTTCACAGTTCACAGTTCACAGTTCACAGTCTTCATTTCACAATTCATAGTTCGCAGTTCACAGTTCACAGGTCACAGTTCACAGTTCACAGTTCACAGTTCACAGGTCACAGTTCACTGTTCACAGATCACAGTTCACAGTTCACAGTCTTCATTTCACACTTCACACTTCACAGTGCACAGTTCACAGTCCACAGTTCACAGTCCACAGTTCACTGATCACACATCACAGTTCACAGATCACAGTTCACAGTCCACAGATCACAGTTCACAGTCCACAGATCACAGTTCACAGTCTTCATTTCACAGTTCGCAGTTCACAGTTCACAGATCACAGTTCACAGTTCACAGTCTTCATTTCACACTTCACACTTCACAGTGCACAGTTCACAGTCCACAGTTCACAGTCCACAGTTCACTGATCACACATCACAGTTCACAGTTCACAGTTCACAGTCCACAGATCACAGTTCACAGTCTTCATTTCACAGTTCGCAGTTCTCAGTTCACAGTTCACAGTTCACAGATCACAGTTCACAGTCTTCATTTCACACTTCAGTCTTCACAGGGCACAGTTCACAGTTCACAGTCTTCATTTCACAATTCACAGTTCGCAGTTCACAGTTCACAGGTCACAGTTCACAGCCCACTGTTCACAGTTCACAGTTTTCAGTTCACAGATCACAGTTCACAGTTCACAGACTTTATTTCACAATTCAGTTTTCACAGTTCACAGTTCACAATTCTCAGTTCACTGTTCACAATTCACAGTTCACAGTTCACAGTTCACAGTTCACTGTTCACTGTTCAAAGTTCACAGTTCACAGTTCACAGTTCACAGTCTTCATTTCACAATTCATAGTTCGCAGTTCACAGTTCACAGGTCACAGCCCACTGTTCACAGTTCACAGTTCACAGTTCACAGTTCACAGTTCACAGTTCACAGTTCACAGTTCACAGTTCACAGTTCACAGTTCACAGTTCACAGTTCACAGTTCACAGTTCACAGTTCCCAGTTCGCAGGTCACAGTTCACATTTCACAGTTCACTGTCTTCATTTCATACTTCACAGTTCGCAGTTCACAGTTCACAGTTCACAGTCCACAGTTCACTGTTCACAACTCACAGTTCACAGTTCACAGTTCACAGTTCACAGTTCACAGTTCACTGTTCACTGTTCACAGTTCACAGTTCACAGTTCACAGTTCACAGTCTTCATTTCACAATTCATAGTTCGCAGTTCACAGTTCACAGGTCACAGTTCACAGTTCACAGGTCACAGTTCACTGTTCACAGATCACAGTTCACAGTTCACAGTCTTCATTTCACACTTCACACTTCACAGTGCACAGTTCACAGTCCACAGTTCACAGTCCACAGTTCACTGATCACACATCACAGTTCACAGTTCACAGTTCACAGTTCACAGATCACAGTTCACAGTTCACAGTTCACAGTTCACAGTTCACAGTTCACAGTTCACAGTTCACAGTTCACAGTTCACAGTTCACAGTTCACAGTTCACAGTTCACAGTTCACAGTTCCCAGTTCGCAGGTCACAGTTCACATTTCACAGTTCACTGTCTTCATTTCATACTTCACAGTTCGCAGTTCACAGTTCACAGTTCACAGTTCACAGTTCACAGTTCACAGTTCACAGTTCACAGTTCACAGTTCACAGTTCACAGTTCACAGTTCACAGTTCACAGTTCACAGTTCACAGTTCACAGTTCACAGTTCACAGTTCACAGTTCACAGTTCACAGTTCACAGTTCACAGTTCACAGTTCACAGTTCACAGTTCACAGTTCACAGTTCACAGTTCACAGTTCACAGTTCACAGTTCACAGTTCACAGTTCACAGTTCACAGTTCACAGTTCCCAGTTCGCAGGTCACAGTTCACATTTCACAGTTCACTGTCTTCATTTCATACTTCACAGTTCGCAGTTCACAGTTCACAGTTCACAGTCCACAGTTCACTGTTCACAATTCACAGTTCACAGTTCACAGTTCACAGTTCACAGGTCACAGTTCACTGTTCACTGTTCACTGTTCACAGTTCACAGTTCACAGTTCACAGTTCACAGTCTTCATTTCACAATTCATAGTTCGCAGTTCACAGTTCACAGGTCACAGTTCACAGTTCACAGTTCACAGTTCACAGGTCACAGTTCACTGTTCACAGATCACAGTTCACAGTTCACAGTCTTCATTTCACACTTCACACTTCACAGTGCACAGTTCACAGTCCACAGTTCACTGATCACACATCACAGTTCACAGATCACAGTTCACAGTCCACAGATCACAGTTCACAGTCCACAGATCACAGTTCACAGTCTTCATTTCACAGTTCGCAGTTCACAGTTCACAGATCACAGTTCACAGTTCACAGTCTTCATTTCACACTTCACACTTCACAGTGCACAGTTCACAGTCCACAGTTCACAGTCCACAGTTCACTGATCACACATCACAGTTCACAGTTCACAGTTCACAGTCCACAGATCACAGTTCACAGTCTTCATTTCACAGTTCGCAGTTCTCAGTTCACAGTTCACAGTTCACAGATCACAGTTCACAGTCTTCATTTCACACTTCAGTCTTCACAGGGCACAGTTCACAGTTCACAGTCTTCATTTCACAATTCACAGTTCGCAGTTCACAGTTCACAGGTCACAGTTCACAGCCCACTGTTCACAGTTCACAGTTTTCAGTTCACAGATCACAGTTCACAGTTCACAGACTTTATTTCACAATTCAGTTTTCACAGTTCACAGTTCACAATTCTCAGTTCACTGTTCACAATTCACAGTTCACAGTTCACAGTTCACAGTTCACTGTTCACTGTTCAAAGTTCACAGTTCACAGTTCACAGTTCACAGTCTTCATTTCACAATTCATAGTTCGCAGTTCACAGTTCACAGGTCACAGCCCACTGTTCACAGTTCACAGTTCTCAGTTCACAGATCACAGTTCACAGTTCACAGACTTTATTTCACAATTCAGTTTTCACAGTTCACAGTTCACAGTTCTCAGTTCACAGTTCACAGTTCACAGTTTACAGTTCACTGTCTTCATTTCATACTTCACAGTTCGCAGTTCACAGTTCACAGTTCACAGATCACTGTTCACAGTTTACAGTTCTCAGTTTACAGTTCTCAGTTCACAGTTGACAGTTCACAGTTGACAGTTCACAGTTGACAGTTCACACTTCACAGTTCACAGTTCACAGTTCACAGTCCACAGTTCACTGTTCACAATTCACAGTTCACAGTTCACAGTTCACAGTTCACTGTTCACTGTTCACAGTTCACAGTTCACAGTTCACAGTTCACAGTCTTCATTTCACTATTCATAGTTCGCAGTTCACAGTTCACAGGTCACAGTTCACAGTTCACAGTTCACAGTTCACTGTTCACAGATCATAGTTCACAGTTCACAGTCTTCATTTCACACTTCACACTTCACAGTGCACAGTTCACAGTCCACAGTTCACAGTCCACAGTTCACTGATCACACATCACAGTTCACAGTTCACAGTTCACAGTTCACAGTCCACAGATCACAGTTCACAGTCTTCATTTCACAGTTCGCAGTTCACAGTTCACAGATCACAGTTCACAGTTCACAGTCTTCATTTCACACTTCACACTTCACAGTGCACAGTTCACAGTCCACAGTTCACAGTCCACAGTTCACTGATCACACATCACAGTTCACAGTTCACAGTTCACAGTTCACAGTCCACAGATCACAGTCTTCATTTCACAGTTCGCAGTTCTCAGTTCACAGTTCACAGTTCACAGATCACAGTTCACAGTCTTCATTTCACACTTCAGTCTTCACAGGGCACAGTTCACAGTTCACAGTCTTCATTTCACAATTCACAGTTCGCAGTTCACAGTTCACAGGTCACAGTTCACAGCCCACTGTTCACAGTTCACAGTTTTCAGTTCACAGATCACAGTTCACAGTTCACAGACTTTATTTCACAATTCAGTTTTCACAGTTCACAGTTTACAATTCTCAGTTCACTGTTCACAATTCACAGTTCACAGTTCACAGTTCACTGTTCACTGTTCACAGTTCACAGTTCACAGTTCACAGTTCACAGTTCACAGTCTTCATTTCACAATTCATAGTTCGCAGTTCACAGTTCACAGGTCACAGCCCACTGTTCACAGTTCACAGTTCTCAGTTCACAGATCACAGTTCACAGTTCACAGACTTTATTTCACAATTCAGTTTTCACAGTTCACAGTTCACAGTTCTCAGTTCACAGTTCACAGTTCACAGTTCACAGTTCACAGTTCACAGTTCACAGTTCACAGTTCACACTTCACAGTTCACACTTCACAGTTCACACTTCACAGTTCACACTTCACAGTTCACACTTCACAGTTCACACTTCACAGTTCACACTTCCCAGTTCACACTTCACAGTTCACACTTCACAGTTCACACTTCACAGTTCACACTTCACAGTTCACACTTCACAGTTCACACTTCACAGTTCACAGTTCACAGTTCACAGTTCACTGTTCACAGTTTACAGTTCTCAGTTTACAGTTCTCAGTTCACAGTGACAGTTCACAGTTGACAGTTCACACTTCACAGTTCACAGTTCACAGTTCACAGTCCACAGTTCACAGTTCACAATTCACAGTTCACAGTTCACAGTTCACAGTTCACTGTTCACTGTTCACAGTTCACAGTTCACAGTCTTCATTTCACAATTCATTGTTCGCAGTTCACAGTTCACAGGTCACAGTTCACAGTTCACAGGTCACAGTTCACAGTTCACAGTTCACAGTCCACAGTTCACTGTTCACAGATCACAGTTCACAGTTCACAGTCTTCATTTCACACTTCACACTTCACAGTGCACAGTTCACAGTCCACAGTTCACAGTCCACAGTTCACTGATCACACATCACAGTTCACAGTTCACAGTTCACAGTCCACAGATCACAGTTCACAGTCTTCATTTCACACTTCACAGTTCGCAGTTCACAGTTCACAGATCACAGTTCACAGTTCACCGTTTACAGTTCTCAGTTTACAGTTCTCAGTTCACAGTTGACAGTTCACAGTTCACAGTTCACACGACACAGTTCACAGTTCACAGTTCACAGTCCACAGTTCACAGTTCACAGTTCACAGTTCACAGTTCCCAGTTCGCAGGTCACAGTTCACATTTCACAGTTCACTGTCTTCATTTCATACTTCACAGTTCGCAGTTCACAGTTCACAGGTCACAGTTCACAGCCCACTGTTCACAGTTCACAGTTCTCAGTTCACAGATCACAGTTCACAGTTCACAGTCTTCATTTCACAATTCACAGTTCGCAGTTCACAGTTCACATATCACACTTCACAGTTCACAGATCACACTTCACAGTTCACAGTTCACAGATCACAGTTCACAGATCACAGTTCACATACTTTATTTCACAATTCAGTTTTCACAGTTCACAGTTCACACTTCACTGTTCACAGATCACAGTTCACAGTTCACAGTTCACAGTTCACAGTTCACAGTTCCCAGTTCGCAGGTCACAGTTCACATTTCACAGTTCACTGTCTTCATTTCATACTTCACAGTTCGCAGTTCACAGTTCACAGTTCACAGGTCACAGTTCACAGTTCACGTGTCACAGTTCACAGTTCACAGTCCACAGTTCACTGTTCACAGATTACAGTTCACAGTTCACAGTCTTCATTTCACACTTCAGTCTTCACAGGGCACAGTTCACAGTTCACAGTCTTCATTTCACAATTCACAGTTCGCAGTTCACAGTTCACAGGTCACAGTTCACAGCCCACTGTTCACAGTTCACAGTTTTCAGTTCACAGATCACAGTTCACAGTTCACAGACTTTATTTCACAATTCAGTTTTCACAGTTCACAGTTCACAATTCTCAGTTCACTGTTCACAATTCACAGTTCACAGTTCACAGTTCACAGTTCACTGTTCACTGTTCAAAGTTCACAGTTCACAGTTCACAGTTCACAGTCTTCATTTCACAATTCATAGTTCGCAGTTCACAGTTCACAGGTCACAGCCCACTGTTCACAGTTCACAGTTCACAGTTCACAGTTCACAGTTCACAGTTCACAGTTCACAGTTCACAGTTCACAGTTCACAATTCACAGTTCACAGTTCACAGTTCCCAGTTCGCAGGTCACAGTTCACATTTCACAGTTCACTGTCTTCATTTCATACTTCACAGTTCGCAGTTCACAGTTCACAGTTCACAGTCCACAGTTCACTGTTCACAATTCACAGTTCACAGTTCACAGTTCACAGTTCACAGTTCACAGTTCACTGTTCACTGTTCACAGTTCACAGTTCACAGTTCACAGTTCACAGTCTTCATTTCACAATTCATAGTTCGCAGTTCACAGTTCACAGGTCACAGTTCACAGTTCACAGGTCACAGTTCACTGTTCACAGATCACAGTTCACAGTTCACAGTCTTCATTTCACACTTCACACTTCACAGTGCACAGTTCACAGTCCACAGTTCACAGTCCACAGTTCACTGATCACACATCACAGTTCACAGTTCACAGTTCACAGTTCACAGATCACAGTTCACAGTTCACAGTTCACAGTTCACAGTTCACAGTTCACAGTTCACAGTTCACAGTTCACAGTTCACAGTTCACAGTTCACAGTTCACAGTTCACAGTTCACAGTTCACAGTTCCCAGTTCGCAGGTCACAGTTCACATTTCACAGTTCACTGTCTTCATTTCATACTTCACAGTTCGCAGTTCACAGTTCACAGTTCACAGTTCACAGTTCACAGTTCACAGTTCACAGTTCACAGTTCACAGTTCACAGTTCACAGTTCACAGTTCACAGTTCACAGTTCACAGTTCACAGTTCACAGTTCACAGTTCACAGTTCACAGTTCACAGTTCACAGTTCACAGTTCACAGTTCACAGTTCACAGTTCACAGTTCACAGTTCACAGTTCACAGTTCACAGTTCACAGTTCACAGTTCACAGTTCACAGTTCACAGTTCACAGTTCACAGTTCACAGTTCACAGTTCACAGTTCACAGTTCACAGTTCCCAGTTCGCAGGTCACAGTTCACATTTTACAGTTCACTGTCTTCATTTCATACTTCACAGTTCGCAGTTCACAGTTCACAGTTCACAGTCCACAGTTCACTGTTCACAATTCACAGTTCACAGTTCACAGTTCACAGTTCACAGTTCACAGTTCACTGTTCACTGTTCACAGTTCACAGTTCACAGTTCACAGTTCACAGTCTTCATTTCACAATTCATAGTTCGCAGTTCACAGTTCACAGGTCACAGTTCACAGTTCACAGTTCACAGTTCACAGGTCACAGTTCACTGTTCACAGATCACAGTTCACAGTTCACAGTCTTCATTTCACACTTCACACTTCACAGTGCACAGTTCACAGTCCACAGTTCACAGTCCACAGTTCACTGATCACACATCACAGTTCACAGATCACAGTTCACAGTCCACAGATCACAGTTCACAGTCCACAGATCACAGTTCACAGTCTTCATTTCACAGTTCGCAGTTCACAGTTCACAGATCACAGTTCACAGTTCACAGTCTTCATTTCACACTTCACACTTCACAGTGCACAGTTCACAGTCCACAGTTCACAGTCCACAGTTCACTGATCACACATCACAGTTCACAGTTCACAGTTCACAGTCCACAGATCACAGTTCACAGTCTTCATTTCACAGTTCGCAGTTCTCAGTTCACAGTTCACAGTTCACAGATCACAGTTCACAGTCTTCATTTCACACTTCAGTCTTCACAGGGCACAGTTCACAGTTCACAGTCTTCATTTCACAATTCACAGTTCGCAGTTCACAGTTCACAGGTCACAGTTCACAGCCCACTGTTCACAGTTCACAGTTTTCAGTTCACAGATCACAGTTCACAGTTCACAGACTTTATTTCACAATTCAGTTTTCACAGTTCACAGTTCACAATTCTCAGTTCACTGTTCACAATTCACAGTTCACAGTTCACAGTTCACAGTTCACTGTTCACTGTTCAAAGTTCACAGTTCACAGTTCACAGTTCACAGTCTTCATTTCACAATTCATAGTTCGCAGTTCACAGTTCACAGGTCACAGCCCACTGTTCACAGTTCACAGTTCACAGTTCACAGTTCACAGTTCACAGTTCACAGTTCACAGTTCACAGTTCACAGTTCACAGTTCACAGTTCACAGTTCACAGTTCACAGTTCACAGTTCACAGTTCCCAGTTCGCAGGTCACAGTTCACATTTCACAGTTCACTGTCTTCATTTCATACTTCACAGTTCGCAGTTCACAGTTCACAGTTCACAGTCCACAGTTCACTGTTCACAACTCACAGTTCACAGTTCACAGTTCACAGTTCACAGTTCACAGTTCACTGTTCACTGTTCACAGTTCACAGTTCACAGTTCACAGTTCACAGTCTTCATTTCACAATTCATAGTTCGCAGTTCACAGTTCACAGGTCACAGTTCACAGTTCACAGGTCACAGTTCACTGTTCACAGATCACAGTTCACAGTTCACAGTCTTCATTTCACACTTCACACTTCACAGTGCACAGTTCACAGTCCACAGTTCACAGTCCACAGTTCACTGATCACACATCACAGTTCACAGTTCACAGTTCACAGTTCACAGATCACAGTTCACAGTTCACAGTTCACAGTTCACAGTTCACAGTTCACAGTTCACAGTTCACAGTTCACAGTTCACAGTTCACAGTTCACAGTTCACAGTTCACAGTTCACAGTTCCCAGTTCGCAGGTCACAGTTCACATTTCACAGTTCACTGTCTTCATTTCATACTTCACAGTTCGCAGTTCACAGTTCACAGTTCACAGTTCACAGTTCACAGTTCACAGTTCACAGTTCACAGTTCACAGTTCACAGTTCACAGTTCACAGTTCACAGTTCACAGTTCACAGTTCACAGTTCACAGTTCACAGTTCACAGTTCACAGTTCACAGTTCACAGTTCACAGTTCACAGTTCACAGTTCACAGTTCACAGTTCACAGTTCACAGTTCACAGTTCACAGTTCACAGTTCACAGTTCACAGTTCACAGTTCACAGTTCACAGTTCCCAGTTCGCAGGTCACAGTTCACATTTCACAGTTCACTGTCTTCATTTCATACTTCACAGTTCGCAGTTCACAGTTCACAGTTCACAGTCCACAGTTCACTGTTCACAATTCACAGTTCACAGTTCACAGTTCACAGTTCACAGGTCACAGTTCACTGTTCACTGTTCACTGTTCACAGTTCACAGTTCACAGTTCACAGTTCACAGTCTTCATTTCACAATTCATAGTTCGCAGTTCACAGTTCACAGGTCACAGTTCACAGTTCACAGTTCACAGTTCACAGGTCACAGTTCACTGTTCACAGATCACAGTTCACAGTTCACAGTCTTCATTTCACACTTCACACTTCACAGTGCACAGTTCACAGTCCACAGTTCACTGATCACACATCACAGTTCACAGATCACAGTTCACAGTCCACAGATCACAGTTCACAGTCCACAGATCACAGTTCACAGTCTTCATTTCACAGTTCGCAGTTCACAGTTCACAGATCACAGTTCACAGTTCACAGTCTTCATTTCACACTTCACACTTCACAGTGCACAGTTCACAGTCCACAGTTCACAGTCCACAGTTCACTGATCACACATCACAGTTCACAGTTCACAGTTCACAGTCCACAGATCACAGTTCACAGTCTTCATTTCACAGTTCGCAGTTCTCAGTTCACAGTTCACAGTTCACAGATCACAGTTCACAGTCTTCATTTCACACTTCAGTCTTCACAGGGCACAGTTCACAGTTCACAGTCTTCATTTCACAATTCACAGTTCGCAGTTCACAGTTCACAGGTCACAGTTCACAGCCCACTGTTCACAGTTCACAGTTTTCAGTTCACAGATCACAGTTCACAGTTCACAGACTTTATTTCACAATTCAGTTTTCACAGTTCACAGTTCACAATTCTCAGTTCACTGTTCACAATTCACAGTTCACAGTTCACAGTTCACAGTTCACTGTTCACTGTTCAAAGTTCACAGTTCACAGTTCACAGTTCACAGTCTTCATTTCACAATTCATAGTTCGCAGTTCACAGTTCACAGGTCACAGCCCACTGTTCACAGTTCACAGTTCTCAGTTCACAGATCACAGTTCACAGTTCACAGACTTTATTTCACAATTCAGTTTTCACAGTTCACAGTTCACAGTTCTCAGTTCACAGTTCACAGTTCACAGTTTACAGTTCACTGTCTTCATTTCATACTTCACAGTTCGCAGTTCACAGTTCACAGTTCACAGATCACTGTTCACAGTTTACAGTTCTCAGTTTACAGTTCTCAGTTCACAGTTGACAGTTCACAGTTGACAGTTCACAGTTGACAGTTCACACTTCACAGTTCACAGTTCACAGTTCACAGTCCACAGTTCACTGTTCACAATTCACAGTTCACAGTTCACAGTTCACAGTTCACTGTTCACTGTTCACAGTTCACAGTTCACAGTTCACAGTTCACAGTCTTCATTTCACTATTCATAGTTCGCAGTTCACAGTTCACAGGTCACAGTTCACAGTTCACAGTTCACAGTTCACTGTTCACAGATCATAGTTCACAGTTCACAGTCTTCATTTCACACTTCACACTTCACAGTGCACAGTTCACAGTCCACAGTTCACAGTCCACAGTTCACTGATCACACATCACAGTTCACAGTTCACAGTTCACAGTTCACAGTCCACAGATCACAGTTCACAGTCTTCATTTCACAGTTCGCAGTTCACAGTTCACAGATCACAGTTCACAGTTCACAGTCTTCATTTCACACTTCACACTTCACAGTGCACAGTTCACAGTCCACAGTTCACAGTCCACAGTTCACTGATCACACATCACAGTTCACAGTTCACAGTTCACAGTTCACAGTCCACAGATCACAGTCTTCATTTCACAGTTCGCAGTTCTCAGTTCACAGTTCACAGTTCACAGATCACAGTTCACAGTCTTCATTTCACACTTCAGTCTTCACAGGGCACAGTTCACAGTTCACAGTCTTCATTTCACAATTCACAGTTCGCAGTTCACAGTTCACAGGTCACAGTTCACAGCCCACTGTTCACAGTTCACAGTTTTCAGTTCACAGATCACAGTTCACAGTTCACAGACTTTATTTCACAATTCAGTTTTCACAGTTCACAGTTTACAATTCTCAGTTCACTGTTCACAATTCACAGTTCACAGTTCACAGTTCACTGTTCACTGTTCACAGTTCACAGTTCACAGTTCACAGTTCACAGTTCACAGTCTTCATTTCACAATTCATAGTTCGCAGTTCACAGTTCACAGGTCACAGCCCACTGTTCACAGTTCACAGTTCTCAGTTCACAGATCACAGTTCACAGTTCACAGACTTTATTTCACAATTCAGTTTTCACAGTTCACAGTTCACAGTTCTCAGTTCACAGTTCACAGTTCACAGTTCACAGTTCACAGTTCACAGTTCACACTTCACAGTTCACACTTCACAGTTCACACTTCACAGTTCACACTTCACAGTTCACACTTCACAGTTCACACTTCACAGTTCACACTTCACAGTTCACACTTCACAGTTCACACTTCACAGTTCACACTTCACAGTTCACACTTCACAGTTCACACTTCACAGTTCACACTTCACAGTTCACAGTTCACAGTTCACAGTTCACTGTTCACAGTTTACAGTTCTCAGTTTACAGTTCTCAGTTCACAGTGACAGTTCACAGTTGACAGTTCACACTTCACAGTTCACAGTTCACAGTTCACAGTCCACAGTTCACAGTTCACAATTCACAGTTCACAGTTCACAGTTCACAGTTCACTGTTCACTGTTCACAGTTCACAGTTCACTGTCTTCATTTCATACTTCACAGTTCGCAGTTCACAGTTCACAGTTCACAGATCACTGTTCACAGTTTACAGTTCTCAGTTTACAGTTCTCAGTTCACAGTTGACAGTTCACAGTTGACAGTTCACAGTTGACAGTTCACACTTCACAGTTCACAGTTCACAGTTCACAGTCCACAGTTCACTGTTCACAATTCACAGTTCACAGTTCACAGTTCACAGTTCACTGTTCACTGTTCACAGTTCACAGTTCACAGTTCACAGTTCACAGTCTTCATTTCACTATTCATAGTTCGCAGTTCACAGTTCACAGTTCACAGTTCACAGTTCACAGTTCCCAGTTCGCAGGTCACAGTTCACATTTCACAGTTCACTGTCTTCATTTCATACTTCACAGTTCGCAGTTCACAGTTCACAGTTCACAGTCCACAGTTCACTGTTCACAATTCACAGTTCACAGTTCACAGTTCACAGTTCACAGGTCACAGTTCACTGTTCACTGTTCACTGTTCACAGTTCACAGTTCACAGTTCACAGTTCACAGTCTTCATTTCACAATTCATAGTTCGCAGTTCACAGTTCACAGGTCACAGTTCACAGTTCACAGTTCACAGTTCACAGGTCACAGTTCACTGTTCACAGATCACAGTTCACAGTTCACAGTCTTCATTTCACACTTCACACTTCACAGTGCACAGTTCACAGTCCACAGTTCACTGATCACACATCACAGTTCACAGATCACAGTTCACAGTCCACAGATCACAGTTCACAGTCCACAGATCACAGTTCACAGTCTTCATTTCACAGTTCGCAGTTCACAGTTCACAGATCACAGTTCACAGTTCACAGTCTTCATTTCACACTTCACACTTCACAGTGCACAGTTCACAGTCCACAGTTCACAGTCCACAGTTCACTGATCACACATCACAGTTCACAGTTCACAGTTCACAGTCCACAGATCACAGTTCACAGTCTTCATTTCACAGTTCGCAGTTCTCAGTTCACAGTTCACAGTTCACAGATCACAGTTCACAGTCTTCATTTCACACTTCAGTCTTCACAGGGCACAGTTCACAGTTCACAGTCTTCATTTCACAATTCACAGTTCGCAGTTCACAGTTCACAGGTCACAGTTCACAGCCCACTGTTCACAGTTCACAGTTTTCAGTTCACAGATCACAGTTCACAGTTCACAGACTTTATTTCACAATTCAGTTTTCACAGTTCACAGTTCACAATTCTCAGTTCACTGTTCACAATTCACAGTTCACAGTTCACAGTTCACAGTTCACTGTTCACTGTTCAAAGTTCACAGTTCACAGTTCACAGTTCACAGTCTTCATTTCACAATTCATAGTTCGCAGTTCACAGTTCACAGGTCACAGCCCACTGTTCACAGTTCACAGTTCTCAGTTCACAGATCACAGTTCACAGTTCACAGACTTTATTTCACAATTCAGTTTTCACAGTTCACAGTTCACAGTTCTCAGTTCACAGTTCACAGTTCACAGTTTACAGTTCACTGTCTTCATTTCATACTTCACAGTTCGCAGTTCACAGTTCACAGTTCACAGATCACTGTTCACAGTTTACAGTTCTCAGTTTACAGTTCTCAGTTCACAGTTGACAGTTCACAGTTGACAGTTCACAGTTGACAGTTCACACTTCACAGTTCACAGTTCACAGTTCACAGTCCACAGTTCACTGTTCACAATTCACAGTTCACAGTTCACAGTTCACAGTTCACTGTTCACTGTTCACAGTTCACAGTTCACAGTTCACAGTTCACAGTCTTCATTTCACTATTCATAGTTCGCAGTTCACAGTTCACAGGTCACAGTTCACAGTTCACAGTTCACAGTTCACTGTTCACAGATCATAGTTCACAGTTCACAGTCTTCATTTCACACTTCACACTTCACAGTGCACAGTTCACAGTCCACAGTTCACAGTCCACAGTTCACTGATCACACATCACAGTTCACAGTTCACAGTTCACAGTTCACAGTCCACAGATCACAGTTCACAGTCTTCATTTCACAGTTCGCAGTTCACAGTTCACAGATCACAGTTCACAGTTCACAGTCTTCATTTCACACTTCACACTTCACAGTGCACAGTTCACAGTCCACAGTTCACAGTCCACAGTTCACTGATCACACATCACAGTTCACAGTTCACAGTTCACAGTTCACAGTCCACAGATCACAGTCTTCATTTCACAGTTCGCAGTTCTCAGTTCACAGTTCACAGTTCACAGATCACAGTTCACAGTCTTCATTTCACACTTCAGTCTTCACAGGGCACAGTTCACAGTTCACAGTCTTCATTTCACAATTCACAGTTCGCAGTTCACAGTTCACAGGTCACAGTTCACAGCCCACTGTTCACAGTTCACAGTTTTCAGTTCACAGATCACAGTTCACAGTTCACAGACTTTATTTCACAATTCAGTTTTCACAGTTCACAGTTTACAATTCTCAGTTCACTGTTCACAATTCACAGTTCACAGTTCACAGTTCACTGTTCACTGTTCACAGTTCACAGTTCACAGTTCACAGTTCACAGTTCACAGTCTTCATTTCACAATTCATAGTTCGCAGTTCACAGTTCACAGGTCACAGCCCACTGTTCACAGTTCACAGTTCTCAGTTCACAGATCACAGTTCACAGTTCACAGACTTTATTTCACAATTCAGTTTTCACAGTTCACAGTTCACAGTTCTCAGTTCACAGTTCACAGTTCACAGTTCACAGTTCACAGTTCACAGTTCACACTTCACAGTTCACACTTCACAGTTCACACTTCACAGTTCACACTTCACAGTTCACACTTCACAGTTCACACTTCACAGTTCACACTTCACAGTTCACACTTCACAGTTCACACTTCACAGTTCACACTTCACAGTTCACACTTCACAGTTCACACTTCACAGTTCACACTTCACAGTTCACAGTTCACAGTTCACAGTTCACTGTTCACAGTTTACAGTTCTCAGTTTACAGTTCTCAGTTCACAGTGACAGTTCACAGTTGACAGTTCACACTTCACAGTTCACAGTTCACAGTTCACAGTCCACAGTTCACAGTTCACAATTCACAGTTCACAGTTCACAGTTCACAGTTCACTGTTCACTGTTCACAGTTCACAGTTCACAGTCTTCATTTCACAATTCATTGTTCGCAGTTCACAGTTCACAGGTCACAGTTCACAGTTCACAGGTCACAGTTCACAGTTCACAGTTCACAGTCCACAGTTCACTGTTCACAGATCACAGTTCACAGTTCACAGTCTTCATTTCACACTTCACACTTCACAGTGCACAGTTCACAGTCCACAGTTCACAGTCCACAGTTCACTGATCACACATCACAGTTCACAGTTCACAGTTCACAGTCCACAGATCACAGTTCACAGTCTTCATTTCACACTTCACAGTTCGCAGTTCACAGTTCACAGATCACAGTTCACAGTTCACCGTTTACAGTTCTCAGTTTACAGTTCTCAGTTCACAGTTGACAGTTCACAGTTCACAGTTCACACGACACAGTTCACAGTTCACAGTTCACAGTCCACAGTTCACAGTTCACAGTTCACAGTTCACAGTTCACAGTTCCCAGTTCGCAGGTCACAGTTCACATTTCACAGTTCACTGTCTTCATTTCATACTTCACAGTTCGCAGTTCACAGTTCACAGGTCACAGTTCACAGCCCACTGTTCACAGTTCACAGTTCTCAGTTCACAGATCACAGTTCACAGTTCACAGTCTTCATTTCACAATTCACAGTTCGCAGTTCACAGTTCACATATCACACTTCACAGTTCACAGATCACACTTCACAGTTCACAGTTCACAGATCACAGTTCACAGATCACAGTTCACATACTTTATTTCACAATTCAGTTTTCACAGTTCACAGTTCACACTTCACTGTTCACAGATCACAGTTCACAGTTCACAGTTCACAGTTCACAGTTCACAGTTCCCAGTTCGCAGGTCACAGTTCACATTTCACAGTTCACTGTCTTCATTTCATACTTCACAGTTCGCAGTTCACAGTTCACAGTTCACAGGTCACAGTTCACAGTTCACGTGTCACAGTTCACAGTTCACAGTCCACAGTTCACTGTTCACAGATTACAGTTCACAGATCACAGTCTTCATTTCACACTTCACACTTCACAGTGCACAGTTCACAGTCCACAGTTCACTGTTCACAAATCACAGTTCACACTTCACAGTTCACAGTTCACAGTCCACAGATCACAGTTCACAGACTTTATTTCACACTTCACAGTTGGCAGTTCACAGTTCACAGTTCACAGTTCACAGTTCACAGTTCACAGTTCACAGTTCACTGTTCACAGTTCTCAGTTTACAGTTCTCAGTTCACAGTTGACAGTTCACAGTTGACAGTTCACACTTCACAGTTCACAGTTCACAGTTCACAGTCCACAGTTCACTGTTCACAATTCACAGTTCACAGTTCACAGTTCACAGTTCACAGTTCACAGTTCACTGTTCACTGTTCACAGTTCACAGTTCACAGTTCACAGTCTTCATTTCACAATTCACAGTTCGCAGTTCACAGTTCACAGGTCACAGTTCACAGTTCACAGGTCACAGTTCACAGTTCACAGTCCACAGTTCACTGTTCACAGATCACAGTTCACAGTTCACAGTCTTCATTTCACACTTCACACTTCACAGTGCACAGTTCACAGTCCACAGTTCACAGTCCACAGTTCACTGTTCACAAATCACAGTTCACAGTTCACAGTTCACAGTCCACAGATCACAGTTCACAGTCTTCATTTCACACTTCACAGTTCGCAGTTCACAGTTCACAGATCACAGTTCACAGTTCACAGTTCACAGTTCACAGTTCACAGTTCACAGTTCACAGTTCACAGTTCACAGTTCACAGATCACACTTCACAGTTCACAGTTCACAGATCATAGTTCACAGATCACAGTCTTCATTTCACACTTCACACTTCACAGTGCACAGTTCACAGTCCACAGTTCACTGTTCACAAATCACAGTTCACACTTCACAGTTCACAGTTCACAGTCCACAGATCACAGTTCACAGACTTTATTTCACACTTCACAGTTGGCAGTTCACAGTTCACAGTTCACAGTTCACAGTTCACAGTTCACAGTTCACAGTTCACAGTTCACAGTTCACTGTTCACAGTTCACTGTTCACAGTTCACTGTTCACAGTTCACTGTTCACAGTTCACTGTTCACAGTTTACAGTTCTCAGTTTACAGTTCTCAGTTCACAGTTGACAGTTCACAGTTGACAGTTCACACTTCACAGTTCACAGTTCACAGTTCACAGTCCACAGTTCACTGTTCACAATTCACAGTTCACAGTTCACAGTTCACAGTTCACAGTTCACAGTTCACAGTTCACAGTTCACAGTTCACTGTTCACTGTTCACAGTTCACAGTTCACAGTTCACAGTTCACAGTTCACAGTTCACAGTTCACAGTCTTCATTTCACAATTCACAGTTCGCAGTTCACAGTTCACAGGTCACAGTTCACAGTTCACAGGTCACAGTTCACAGTTCACAGTCCACAGTTCACTGTTCACAGATCACAGTTCACAGTTCACAGTCTTCATTTCACACTTCACACTTCACAGTGCACAGTTCACAGTCCACAGTTCACAGTCCACAGTTCACTGTTCACAAATCACAGTTCACAGTTCACAGTTCACAGTTCACAGATCACACTTCACAGTTCACAGTTCACAGATCATAGTTCACAGATCACAGTTCACAGTTCACAGTTCACAGTTCACAGTTCACAGTCTTCATTTCACAATTCACAGTTCGCAGTTCACAGTTCACAGATCACAGTTCACAGATCACAGTTCACAGTTCACAGTTCACAGTTCACAGTTCACAGTTCACAGATCACACTTCACAGTTCATAGTTCACAGATCACAGTTCACAGACTTTATTTCACAATTCAGTTTTCACAGTTCACAGTTCACAGTTCACAGTCCGCAGTTCACTGTTCACAGATCATAGTTCACAGTTCACAGTTCACAGTTCACAGTTCACAGTTCACAATTCACAGTTCGCAGTTCACAGTTCACAGGTCACAGTTCACAGCCCACTGTTCACAGTTCACAGTTTTCAGTTCACAGATCACAGTTCACAGTTCACAGACTTTATTTCACAATTCAGTTTTCACAGTTCACAGTTCACAATTCTCAGTTCACTGTTCACAGTTCACAGTTCACAGTTCACAGTCTTCATTTCACAATTCACAGTTCGCAGTTCACAGTTCACAGGTCACAGTTCACAGTTCACAGGTCACAGTTCACAGTTCACAGTCCACAGTTCACTGTTCACAGATCACAGTTCACAGTTCACAGTCTTCATTTCACACTTCACACTTCACAGTGCACAGTTCACAGTCCACAGTTCACAGTCCACAGTTCACTGTTCACAAATCACAGTTCACAGTTCACAGTTCACAGTCCACAGATCACAGTTCACAGTCTTCATTTCACAAATTCACAGTTCGCAGTTCACAGTTCACAGATCACAGTTCACAGTTCACAGTTCACAGTTCACAGTTCACAGTCTTCATTTCACACTTCACACTTCACAGTGCACAGTTCACAGTCCACAGTTCACAGTCCACAGTTCACTGATCACACATCACAGTTCACAGTTCACAGTTCACAGTTCACAGTCCACAGATCACAGTTCACAGTCTTCATTTCACAGTTCGCAGTTCACAGTTCACAGATCACAGTTCACAGTTCACAGTCTTCATTTCACACTTCACACTTCACAGTGCACAGTTCACAGTCCACAGTTCACAGTCCACAGTTCACTGATCACACATCACAGTTCACAGTTCACAGTTCACAGTTCACAGTCCACAGATCACAGTCTTCATTTCACAGTTCGCAGTTCTCAGTTCACAGTTCACAGTTCACAGATCACAGTTCACAGTCTTCATTTCACACTTCAGTCTTCACAGGGCACAGTTCACAGTTCACAGTCTTCATTTCACAATTCACAGTTCGCAGTTCACAGTTCACAGGTCACAGTTCACAGCCCACTGTTCACAGTTCACAGTTTTCAGTTCACAGATCACAGTTCACAGTTCACAGACTTTATTTCACAATTCAGTTTTCACAGTTCACAGTTTACAATTCTCAGTTCACTGTTCACAATTCACAGTTCACAGTTCACAGTTCACTGTTCACTGTTCACAGTTCACAGTTCACAGTTCACAGTTCACAGTTCACAGTCTTCATTTCACAATTCATAGTTCGCAGTTCACAGTTCACAGGTCACAGCCCACTGTTCACAGTTCACAGTTCTCAGTTCACAGATCACAGTTCACAGTTCACAGACTTTATTTCACAATTCAGTTTTCACAGTTCACAGTTCACAGTTCTCAGTTCACAGTTCACAGTTCACAGTTCACAGTTCACACTTCACAGTTCACACTTCACAGTTCACACTTCACAGTTCACACTTCACAGTTCACACTTCACAGTTCACACTTCACAGTTCACACTTCACAGTTCACACTTCACAGTTCACACTTCACAGTTCACACTTCACAGTTCACACTTCACAGTTCACACTTCACAGTTCACACTTCACAGTTCACACTTCACAGTTCACAGTTCACACTTCACAGTTCACAGTTCACTGTTCACAGTTTACAGTTCTCAGTTTACAGTTCTCAGTTCACAGTGACAGTTCACAGTTGACAGTTCACACTTCACAGTTCACAGTTCACAGTTCACAGTCCACAGTTCACAGTTCACAATTCACAGTTCACAGTTCACAGTTCACAGTTCACTGTTCACTGTTCACAGTTCACAGTTCACAGTCTTCATTTCACAATTCATTGTTCGCAGTTCACAGTTCACAGGTCACAGTTCACAGTTCACAGTCCACAGATCACAGTCTTCATTTCACAGTTCGCAGTTCTCAGTTCACAGTTCACAGTTCACAGATCACAGTTCACAGTCTTCATTTCACACTTCAGTCTTCACAGGGCACAGTTCACAGTTCACAGTCTTCATTTCACAATTCACAGTTCGCAGTTCACAGTTCACAGGTCACAGTTCACAGCCCACTGTTCACAGTTCACAGTTTTCAGTTCACAGATCACAGTTCACAGTTCACAGACTTTATTTCACAATTCAGTTTTCACAGTTCACAGTTTACAATTCTCAGTTCACTGTTCACAATTCACAGTTCACAGTTCACAGTTCACTGTTCACTGTTCACAGTTCACAGTTCACAGTTCACAGTTCACAGTTCACAGTTCACAGTCTTCATTTCACAATTCATAGTTCGCAGTTCACAGTTCACAGGTCACAGCCCACTGTTCACAGTTCACAGTTCTCAGTTCACAGATCACAGTTCACAGTTCACAGACTTTATTTCACAATTCAGTTTTCACAGTTCACAGTTCACAGTTCTCAGTTCACAGTTCACAGTTCACAGTTCACAGTTCACACTTCACAGTTCACACTTCACAGTTCACACTTCACAGTTCACACTTCACAGTTCACACTTCACAGTTCACACTTCACAGTTCACACTTCACAGTTCACACTTCACAGTTCACACTTCACAGTTCACACTTCACAGTTCACACTTCACAGTTCACACTTCACAGTTCACACTTCACAGTTCACACTTCACAGTTCACACTTCACAGTTCACAGTTCACACTTCACAGTTCACAGTTCACTGTTCACAGTTTACAGTTCTCAGTTTACAGTTCTCAGTTCACAGTGACAGTTCACAGTTGACAGTTCACACTTCACAGTTCACAGTTCACAGTTCACAGTCCACAGTTCACAGTTCACAATTCACAGTTCACAGTTCACAGTTCACAGTTCACTGTTCACTGTTCACAGTTCACAGTTCACAGTCTTCATTTCACAATTCATTGTTCGCAGTTCACAGTTCACAGGTCACAGTTCACAGTTCACAGGTCACAGTTCACAGTTCACAGTTCACAGTTCACAGTCCACAGTTCACTGTTCACAGATCACAGTTCACAGTTCACAGTCTTCATTTCACACTTCACACTTCACAGTGCACAGTTCACAGTCCACAGTTCACAGTCCACAGTTCACTGATCACACATCACAGTTCACAGTTCACAGTTCACAGTCCACAGATCACAGTTCACAGTCTTCATTTCACACTTCACAGTTCGCAGTTCACAGTTCACAGATCACAGTTCACAGTTCACCGTTTACAGTTCTCAGTTTACAGTTCTCAGTTCACAGTTGACAGTTCACAGTTCACAGTTCACACGACACAGTTCACAGTTCACAGTTCACAGTCCACAGTTCACAGTTCACAGTTCACAGTTCACAGTTCCCAGTTCGCAGGTCACAGTTCACATTTCACAGTTCACTGTCTTCATTTCATACTTCACAGTTCGCAGTTCACAGTTCACAGGTCACAGTTCACAGCCCACTGTTCACAGTTCACAGTTCTCAGTTCACAGATCACAGTTCACAGTTCACAGTCTTCATTTCACAATTCACAGTTCGCAGTTCACAGTTCACATATCACACTTCACAGTTCACAGATCACACTTCACAGTTCACAGTTCACAGATCACAGTTCACAGATCACAGTTCACATACTTTATTTCACAATTCAGTTTTCACAGTTCACAGTTCACACTTCACTGTTCACAGATCACAGTTCACAGTTCACAGTTCACAGTTCACAGTTCACAGTTCCCAGTTCGCAGGTCACAGTTCACATTTCACAGTTCACTGTCTTCATTTCATACTTCACAGTTCGCAGTTCACAGTTCACAGTTCACAGGTCACAGTTCACAGTTCACGTGTCACAGTTCACAGTTCACAGTCCACAGTTCACTGTTCACAGATTACAGTTCACAGATCACAGTCTTCATTTCACACTTCACACTTCACAGTGCACAGTTCACAGTCCACAGTTCACAGTCCACAGTTCACTGTTCACAAATCACAGTTCACACTTCACAGTTCACAGTTCACAGTCCACAGATCACAGTTCACAGACTTTATTTCACACTTCACAGTTGGCAGTTCACAGTTCACAGTTCACAGTTCACAGTTCACAGTTCACAGTTCACAGTTCACTGTTCACAGTTCACTGTTCACAGTTCACTGTTCACAGTTCACTGTTCACAGTTTACAGTTCTCAGTTTACAGTTCTCAGTTCACAGTTGACAGTTCACAGTTGACAGTTCACACTTCACAGTTCACAGTTCACAGTTCACAGTCCACAGTTCACTGTTCACAATTCACAGTTCACAGTTCACAGTTCACAGTTCACAGTTCACAGTTCACTGTTCACTGTTCACAGTTCACAGTTCACAGTTCACAGTCTTCATTTCACAATTCACAGTTCGCAGTTCACAGTTCACAGGTCACAGTTCACAGTTCACAGGTCACAGTTCACAGTTCACAGTCCACAGTTCACTGTTCACAGATCACAGTTCACAGTTCACAGTCTTCATTTCACACTTCACACTTCACAGTGCACAGTTCACAGTCCACAGTTCACAGTCCACAGTTCACTGTTCACAAATCACAGTTCACAGTTCACAGTTCACAGTCCACAGATCACAGTTCACAGTCTTCATTTCACACTTCACAGTTCGCAGTTCACAGTTCACAGATCACAGTTCACAGTTCACAGTTCACAGTTCACAGTTCACAGTTCACAGTTCACAGTTCACAGTTCACAGATCACACTTCACAGTTCACAGTTCACAGATCATAGTTCACAGATCACAGTCTTCATTTCACACTTCACACTTCACAGTGCACAGTTCACAGTCCACAGTTCACTGTTCACAAATCACAGTTCACACTTCACAGTTCACAGTTCACAGTCCACAGATCACAGTTCACAGACTTTATTTCACACTTCACAGTTGGCAGTTCACAGTTCACAGTTCACAGTTCACAGTTCACAGTTCACAGTTCACAGTTCACAGTTCACTGTTCACAGTTCACTGTTCACAGTTCACTGTTCACAGTTCACTGTTCACAGTTCACTGTTCACAGTTTACAGTTCTCAGTTTACAGTTCTCAGTTCACAGTTGACAGTTCACAGTTGACAGTTCACACTTCACAGTTCACAGTTCACAGTTCACAGTCCACAGTTCACTGTTCACAATTCACAGTTCACAGTTCACAGTTCACAGTTCACAGTTCACAGTTCACAGTTCACAGTTCACTGTTCACTGTTCACAGTTCACAGTTCACAGTTCACAGTTCACAGTTCACAGTTCACAGTTCACAGTCTTCATTTCACAATTCACAGTTCGCAGTTCACAGTTCACAGGTCACAGTTCACAGTTCACAGGTCACAGTTCACAGTTCACAGTCCACAGTTCACTGTTCACAGATCACAGTTCACAGTTCACAGTCTTCATTTCACACTTCACACTTCACAGTGCACAGTTCACAGTCCACAGTTCACAGTCCACAGTTCACTGTTCACAAATCACAGTTCACAGTTCACAGTTCACAGTTCACAGATCACACTTCACAGTTCACAGTTCACAGATAATAGTTCACAGATCACAGTTCACAGTTCACAGTTCACAGTTCACAGTTCACAGTCTTCATTTCACAATTCACAGTTCGCAGTTCACAGTTCACAGATCACAGTTCACAGATCACAGTTCACAGTTCACAGTTCACAGTTCACAGTTCACAGTTCACAGATCACACTTCACAGTTCATAGTTCACAGATCACAGTTCACAGACTTTATTTCACAATTCAGTTTTCACAGTTCACAGTTCACAGTTCACAGTCCGCAGTTCACTGTTCACAGATCATAGTTCACAGTTCACAGTTCACAGTTCACAGTTCACAGTTCACAGTTCACAATTCACAGTTCGCAGTTCACAGTTCACAGGTCACAGTTCACAGCCCACTGTTCACAGTTCACAGTTTTCAGTTCACAGATCACAGTTCACAGTTCACAGACTTTATTTCACAATTCAGTTTTCACAGTTCACAGTTCACAATTCTCAGTTCACTGTTCACAGTTCACAGTTCACAGTTCACAGTCTTCATTTCACAATTCACAGTTCGCAGTTCACAGTTCACAGGTCACAGTTCACAGTTCACAGGTCACAGTTCACAGTTCACAGTCCACAGTTCACTGTTCACAGATCACAGTTCACAGTTCACAGTCTTCATTTCACACTTCACACTTCACAGTGCACAGTTCACAGTCCACAGTTCACAGTCCACAGTTCACTGTTCACAAATCACAGTTCACAGTTCACAGTTCACAGTCCACAGATCACAGTTCACAGTCTTCATTTCACAAATTCACAGTTCGCAGTTCACAGTTCACAGATCACAGTTCACAGTTCACAGTTCA
This sequence comes from Lasioglossum villosulum, assembly GCA_963971365.1. Lineage (NCBI taxonomy): Eukaryota > Metazoa > Arthropoda > Insecta > Hymenoptera > Halictidae > Lasioglossum > Lasioglossum villosulum. The sequence goes on along the minus strand of CAXARU010000031.1, from coordinate 1,178,824 downwards.
CAGTTCACAGTTCACAGTTCACAGTTCACAGTTCACAGTTCACAGTTCACAGTTCACAGTTCACAGTTCACAGTTCACAGATCACACTTCACAGTTCACAGTTCACAGATCATAGTTCACAGATCACAGTTCACAGTTCACAGTTCACAGTTCACAGTTCACAGTCTTCATTTCACAATTCACAGTTCGCAGTTCACAGTTCACAGATCACAGTTCACAGATCACAGTTCACAGTTCACAGTTCACAGTTCACAGTTCACAGATCACACTTCACAGTTCACAGTTCACAGATCATAGTTCACAGATCACAGTTCACAGACTTTATTTCACAATTCAGTTTTCACAGTTCACAGTTCACAGTTCACAGTCCGCAGTTCACTGTTCACAGATCATAGTTCACAGTTCACAGTTCACAGTTCACAGTTCACAGTTCACAGTTCACAATTCACAGTTCGCAGTTCACAGTTCACAGGTCACAGTTCACAGCCCACTGTTCACAGTTCACAGTTTTCAGTTCACAGATCACAGTTCACAGTTCACAGACTTTATTTCACAATTCAGTTTTCACAGTTCACAGTTCACAATTCTCAGTTCACTGTTCACAATTCACAGTTCACAGTTCACAGTTCACAGTTCACTGTTCACTGTTCACAGTTCACAGTTCACAGTTCACAGTTCACAGTTCACAGTCTTCATTTCACAATTCATAGTTCGCAGTTCACAGTTCACAGGTCACAGCCCACTGTTCACAGTTCACAGTTCTCAGTTCACAGATCACAGTTCACAGTTCACAGATTTTATTTCACAATTCAGTTTTCACAGTTCACAGTTCACAGTTCTCAGTTCACAGTTCACAGTTCACAGTTCACAGTTCACTGTCTTCATTTCATACTTCACAGTTCGCAGTTCACAGTTCACAGTTCACAGATCACTGTTCACAGTTTACAGTTCTCAGTTTACAGTTCTCAGTTTACAGTTCTCAGTTCACAGTTGACAGTTCACAGTTGACAGTTCACAGTTGACAGTTCACACTTCACAGTTCACAGTTCACAGTTCACAGTCCACAGTTCACTGTTCACAATTCACAGTTCACAGTTCACAGTTCACAGTTCACTGTTCACTGTTCACAGTTCACAGTTCACAGTTCACAGTTCACAGTCTTCATTTCACAATTCATAGTTCGCAGTTCACAGTTCACAGGTCACAGTTCACAGTTCACAGGTCACAGTTCACTGTTCACAGATCATAGTTCACAGTTCACAGTCTTCATTTCACACTTCACACTTCACAGTGCACAGTTCACAGTCCACAGTTCACAGTCCACAGTTCACTGATCACACATCACAGTTCACAATTCACAGTTCACAGTCCACAGATCACAGTTCACAGTCTTCATTTCACAGTTCGCAGTTCACAGTTCACAGATCACAGTTCACAGTTCACAGTCTTCATTTCACACTTCACACTTCACAGTGCACAGTTCACAGTCCACAGTTCACAGTCCACAGTTCACTGATCACACATCACACATCACAGTTCACAGTTCACAGTCCACAGATCACAGTTCACAGTCTTCATTTCACAGTTCGCAGTTCACAGTTCACAGGTCACAGTTCACAGCCCACTGTTCACAGTTCACAGTTTTCAGTTCACAGATCACAGTTCACAGTTCACAGACTTTATTTCACAATTCAGTTTTCACAGTTCACAGTTCACAATTCTCAGTTCACTGTTCACAATTCACAGTTCACAGTTCACAGTTCACAGTTCACAGTCTTCATTTCACAATTCATAGTTCGCAGTTCACAGTTCACAGGTCACAGCCCACTGTTCACAGTTCACAGTTCTCAGTTCACAGATCACAGTTCACAGTTCACAGACTTTATTTCACAATTCAGTTTTCACAGTTCACAGTTCACAGTTCTCAGTTCACAGTTCACAGTTCACAGTTCACTGTTCACTGTTCACAGTTCACAGTTCACAGTCTTCATTTCACAATTCATAGTTCGCAGTTCACAGTTCACAGGTCACAGTTCACAGTTCACAGGTCACAGTTCACAGTTCACAGTCCACAGTTCACAGTTCACAGTTTACAGTTCTCAGTTTACAGTTCTCAGTTCACAGTTGACAGTTCACAGTTCACAGTTCACACGTCACAGTTCACAGTTCACAGTTCACAGTCCACAGTTCACAGTTCACAGTTCACAGTTCACAGTTCCCAGTTCGCAGGTCACAGTTCACATTTCACAGTTCACTGTCTTCATTTCATACTTCACAGTTCGCAGTTCACAGTTCACAGTTCACTGTTCACAGTTCACAGTTCACAGGTCACAGTTCACAGTTCACAGTCCACAGTTCACTGTTCACAGATCACAGTTCACAGATCACAGTCTTCATTTCACACTTCACACTTCACAGTGCACAGTTCACAGTCCACAGTTCACTGTTCACAAATCACAGTTCACACTTCACAGTCCACAGTTCACAGTTCACAGTCCACAGATCACAGTTCACAGTCTTCATTTCACACTTCACAGTTCGCAGTTCACAGTTCACTGTTCACAGATCATAGTTCACAGTTCACAGTTCACAGTTCACAGTTCACAGTTCACAGTTCACAGTTCACTGTTCACAATTCACAGTTCACAGTTCACAGTTCACAGTTCACTGTTCACTGTTCACAGTTCACTGTTCACTGTTCACAGTTCACAGTTCACAGTTCACAGTTCACAGTCTTCATTTCACAATTCATAGTTCGCAGTTCACAGTTCACAGGTCACAGCCCACTGTTCACAGTTCACAGTTCTCAGTTCACAGATCACAGTTCACAGTTCACAGACTTTATTTCACAATTCAGTTTTCACAGTTCACAGTTCACAGTTCTCAGTTCACAGTTCACAGTTCGCAGTTCACAGTTCACAGATCACAGTTCACAGTTCACAGTCTTCATTTCACACTTCACACTTCACAGTGCACAGTTCACAGTCCACAGTTCACAGTCCACAGTTCACTGATCACACATCACAGTTCACAGTTCACAGTTCACAGTCCACAGATCACAGTTCACAGTCTTCATTTCACAGTTCGCAGTTCACAGTTCACAGGTCACAGTCTTCATTTCACAATTCATAGTTCGCAGTTCACAGTTCACAGGTCACAGCCCACTGTTCACAGTTCACAGTTCTCAGTTCACAGATCACAGTTCACAGTTCACAGACTTTATTTCACAATTCAGTTTTCACAGTTCACAGTTCACAGTTCACTGTTCACTGTTCACAGTTCACAGTTCACAGTCTTCATTTCACAATTCATAGTTCGCAGTTCACAGTTCACAGGTCACAGTTCACAGTTCACAGGTCACAGTTCACAGTTCACAGTCCACAGTTCACTGTTCACAGATCACAGTTCACAGTTCACAGTCTTCATTTCACACTTCACACTTCACAGTTCGCAGTTCACAGTTCAAAGATCACAGTTCACAGTTCACAGTTTACAGTTCTCAGTTTACAGTTCTCAGTTCACAGTTGACAGTTCAACGTTCACAGTTCACACGTCACAGTTCACAGTTCACAGTTCACAGTCCACAGTTCACAGTTCACAGTTCACAGTTCACAGTTCCCAGTTCGCAGGTCACAGTTCACATTTCACAGTTCACTGTCTTCATTTCATACTTCACAGTTCGCAGTTCACAGTTCACAGGTCACAGTTCACAGCCCACTGTTCACAGTTCACAGTTCTCAGTTCACAGATCACAGTTCACAGTTCACAGTCTTCATTTCACAATTCACAGTTCGCAGTTCACAGTTCACAGATCACACTTCACAGTTCACAGATCACACTTCACAGTTCACAGATCACAGTTCACAGATCACAGTTCACATACTTTATTTCACAATTCAGTTTTCACAGTTCACAGTTCACACTTCACTGTTCACAGATCACAGTTCACAGTTCACAGTTCACAGTTCCCAGTTCGCAGGTCACAGTTCACATTTCACAGTTCACTGTCTTCATTTCATACTTCACAGTTCGCAGTTCACAGTTCACAGTTCACAGTTCACTGTTCACAGTTCACAGTTCACAGGTCACAGTTCACAGTTCACAGTCCACAGTCCACAGTTCACTGTTCACAGATCACAGTTCACAGATCACAGTCTTCATTTCACACTTCACACTTCACAGTGCACAGTTCACAGTTCACAGATCACAGTTCACAGTTCACAGTTCACAGTTCACTGTTCACAGTTCACAGTTCACAGTTCACAGATCACACTTCACAGTTCACAGTTCACAGATCATAGTTCACAGATCACAGTTCACAGTTCACAGTTCACAGTTCACAGTCTTCATTTCACAATTCACAGTTCGCAGTTCACAGTTCACAGATCACAGTTCACAGATCACAGTTCACAGTTCACAGTTCACAGTTCACAGTTCACAGATCACACTTCACAGTTCACAGTTCACAGATCATAGTTCACAGATCACAGTTCACAGACTTTATTTCACAATTCAGTTTTCACAGTTCACAGTTCACAGTTCACAGTCCGCAGTTCACTGTTCACAGATCATAGTTCACAGTTCACAGTTCACAGTTCACAGTTCACAGTTCACAGTTCACAGTTCCAGTTCACAGTTCACAGTTCACAGTTCACAGTTCACAGTTCACAGTTCACAGTTCACAGTTCCAGTTCACAGTTCACAGTTCACAGTTCCAGTTCACAGTTCACAGTTCACAGTTCACAGTTCACAGTTCACAGTTCACAGTTCACAGTTCACAGTTCACAGTTCACAGTTCACAGTTCACAGTTCACACTTCACTGTTCACAGTTCGCAGGTCACAGTTCACATTTCACAGTTCACTGTCTTCATTTCATACTTCACAGTTCACTGTCTTCATTTCATACTTCACAGTTCGCAGTTCACAGTTCACAGGTCACAGTTCACAGTTCACAGTTCACAGTTCACAGTTCACAGTTCACAGTTCACAGTGCACAGTTCACAGTTCACAGTTCACAGTTCACAGTTCACAGTTCACAGTTCACTGTTCACAGTTTACAGTTCTCAGTTTACAGTTCTCAGTTCACAGTTCTCAGTTCACAGTTGACAGTTCACACTTCACAGTTCACAGTTCACAGTTCACAGTCCACAGTTCACTGTTCACAGTTCACAGACTTTATTTCACACTTCACAGTTGGCAGTTCACAGTTCACAGTTCACAGTTCACAGTTCACAGTTCACAGTTCACAGTTCACAGTTCACAGTTCACAGTTCACTGTTCACTGTTCACAGTTTACAGTTCTCAGTTTACAGTTCTCAGTTCACAGTTGACAGTTCACAGTTCACTGTTCACAGATCACAGTTCACAGTTCACAGTCTTCATTTCACACTTCACACTTCACACTTCACAGTGCACAGTTCACAGTCCACAGTTCAATAGTCCATAGTTCACTGTTCACAAATCGCAGTTCACAGTTCACAGTTCACAGTCCACAGATCACAGTTCACAGTCTTCATTACACTCTTCATAGTTCGTAGTTCACAGTTCACAGATCACAGTTCACAGTTCACAGTTCACAGTTCACTGTTCACAGTTTACAGTTCTCAGTTTACAGTTCTCAGTTCACAGTTCTCAGTTCACAGTTCACAGTTCACAGATCACAGTTCACAGTCTTCATTTCACACTTCAGTCTTCACAGGGCACAGTTCACAGTTCACAGTCTTCATTTCACAATTCACAGTTCGCAGTTCACAGTTCACAGATCACACTTCACAGTTCACAGTTCACAGATCACAGTTCACAGATCACAGTTCACAGATCACAGTTCACATACTTTATTTCACAATTCAGTTTTCACAGTTCACAGTTCACAGTTCACAGTCCGCAGTTCACTGTTCACAGATCATAGTTCACAGTTCACAGTTCACAGTTCACAGTTCACAGTTCCAGTTCACAGTTCACAGTCTTCATTTCACACTTCACACTTCACAGTGCACAGTTCACAGTCCACAGTTCACTGTTCACAAATCACAGTTCACACTTCACAGTTCCCAGTTCGCAGGTCACAGTTCACATTTCACAGTTCACTGTCTTCATTTCATACTTCACAGTTCACTGTCTTCATTTCATACTTCACAGTTCGCAGTTCACAGTTCACAGTTCACATTTCACAGTTCACAGGTCACAGTTCACAGTTCACAGGTCACAGTTCACAGTTCACAGTCCACAGTTCACTGTTCACAGATCACAGTTCACAGATCACAGTCTTCATTTCACACTTCACACTTCACAGTGCACAGTTCACAGTCCACAGTTCACAGTCCACAGTTCACTGTTCACAAATCACACTTCACAGTTCACAGTTCACAGTCCACAGATCACAGTTCACAGACTTTATTTCACACTTCACAGTTGGCAGTTCACAGTTCACAGTTCACAGTTCACAGTTCACAGTTCACAGTTCACAGTTCACAGTTCACAGTTCACTGTTCACAGTTTACAGTTCTCAGTTTACAGTTCTCAGTTCACAGTTGACAGTTCACAGTTGACAGTTCACACTTCACAGTTCACAGTTCACAGTTCACAGTCCACAGTTCACTGTTCACAATTCACAGTTCACAGTTCACAGTTCACAGTTCACAGATCACAGTTCACTGTTCACTGTTCACAGTTCACAGTTCACAGTTCACAGTTCACAGTCTTCATTTCACAATTCACAGTTCGCAGTTCACAGTTCACAGATCACAGTTCACAGTCTTCATTTCACACTTCACAGTTCGCAGTTCACAGTTCACAGATCACAGTTCACAGTTCACAGTTCACAGTTCACAGTTCACAGTTCACAGTTCACAGTTCACAGATCACACTTCACAGTTCACAGATCATAGTTCACAGTTCACAGTTCACAGTTCACAGTCTTCATTTCACAATTCACAGTTTGCAGTTCACAGTTCACAGATCACAGTTCACAGATCACAGTTCACAGTTCACAGTTCACAGATCACACTTCACAGTTCACAGTTCACAGATCATAGTTCACAGATCACAGTTCACTGTTCACTGTTCACAGTTCACAGTTCACAGTTCACAGTTCACAGTTCACAGTCTTCATTTCACAATTCACAGTTCACAGTTCACTGTTCACTGTTCACAGTTCACAGTTCACAGTTCACAGTTCACAGTTCACAGTCTTCATTTCACAATTCACAGTTCGCAGTTCACAGTTCACAGGTCACAGTTCACAGTTCACAGTCCGCAGTTCACTGTTCACAGATCATAGTTCACAGTTCACAGTTCACAGTTCACAGTTCACAGTTCCAGTTCACAGTTCACAGTCTTCATTTCACACTTCACACTTCACAGTGCACAGTTCACAGTCCACAGTTCACTGTTCACAAATCACAGTTCACACTTCACAGTTCCCAGTTCGCAGGTCACAGTTCACATTTCACAGTTCACTGTCTTCATTTCATACTTCACAGTTCACTGTCTTCATTTCATACTTCACAGTTCGCAGTTCACAGTTCACAGTTCACAGTTCACAGTTCACAGGTCACAGTTCACAGTTCACAGGTCACAGTTCACAGTTCACAGTCCACAGTTCACTGTTCACAGATCACAGTTCACAGATCACAGTCTTCATTTCACACTTCACACTTCACAGTGCACAGTTCACAGTCCACAGTTCACAGTCCACAGTTCACTGTTCACAAATCACACTTCACAGTTCACAGTTCACAGTTCACAGATCACACTTCACAGTTCACAGATCACAGTTCACAGATCACAGTTCACATACTTTATTTCACAATTCAGTTTTCACAGTTCACAGTTCACACTTCACTGTTCACAGATCACAGTTCACAGTTCACAGTTCACAGTTCCCAGTTCGCAGGTCACAGTTCACATTTCACAGTTCACTGTCTTCATTTCATACTTCACAGTTCGCAGTTCACAGTTCACAGTTCACAGTTCACTGTTCACAGTTCACAGTTCACAGGTCACAGTTCACAGTTCACAGTCCACAGTCCACAGTTCACTGTTCACAGATCACAGTTCACAGATCACAGTCTTCATTTCACACTTCACACTTCACAGTGCACAGTTCACAGTTCACAGATCACAGTTCACAGTTCACAGTTCACAGTTCACTGTTCACAGTTCACAGTTCACAGTTCACAGATCACACTTCACAGTTCACAGTTCACAGATCATAGTTCACAGATCACAGTTCACAGTTCACAGTTCACAGTTCACAGTCTTCATTTCACAATTCACAGTTCGCAGTTCACAGTTCACAGATCACAGTTCACAGATCACAGTTCACAGTTCACAGTTCACAGTTCACAGTTCACAGATCACACTTCACAGTTCACAGTTCACAGATCATAGTTCACAGATCACAGTTCACAGACTTTATTTCACAATTCAGTTTTCACAGTTCACAGTTCACAGTTCACAGTCCGCAGTTCACTGTTCACAGATCATAGTTCACAGTTCACAGTTCACAGTTCACAGTTCACAGTTCACAGTTCACAGTTCCAGTTCACAGTTCACAGTTCACAGTTCACAGTTCACAGTTCACAGTTCACAGTTCACAGTTCCAGTTCACAGTTCACAGTTCACAGTTCCAGTTCACAGTTCACAGTTCACAGTTCACAGTTCACAGTTCACAGTTCACAGTTCACAGTTCACAGTTCACAGTTCACAGTTCACAGTTCACAGTTCACACTTCACTGTTCACAGTTCGCAGGTCACAGTTCACATTTCACAGTTCACTGTCTTCATTTCATACTTCACAGTTCACTGTCTTCATTTCATACTTCACAGTTCGCAGTTCACAGTTCACAGGTCACAGTTCACAGTTCACAGTTCACAGTTCACAGTTCACAGTTCACAGTTCACAGTGCACAGTTCACAGTTCACAGTTCACAGTTCACAGTTCACAGTTCACAGTTCACTGTTCACAGTTTACAGTTCTCAGTTTACAGTTCTCAGTTCACAGTTCTCAGTTCACAGTTGACAGTTCACACTTCACAGTTCACAGTTCACAGTTCACAGTCCACAGTTCACTGTTCACAGTTCACAGACTTTATTTCACACTTCACAGTTGGCAGTTCAGAGTTCACAGTTCACAGTTCACAGTTCACAGTTCACAGTTCACAGTTCACAGTTCACAGTTCACAGTTCACTGTTCACTGTTCACAGTTTACAGTTCTCAGTTTACAGTTCTCAGTTCACAGTTGACAGTTCACAGTTCACTGTTCACAGATCACAGTTCACAGTTCACAGTCTTCATTTCACACTTCACACTTCACACTTCACAGTGCACAGTTCACAGTCCACAGTTCAATAGTCCATAGTTCACTGTTCACAAATCGCAGTTCACAGTTCACAGTTCACAGTCCACAGATCACAGTTCACAGTCTTCATTACACTCTTCATAGTTCGTAGTTCACAGTTCACAGATCACAGTTCACAGTTCACAGTTCACAGTTCACTGTTCACAGTTTACAGTTCTCAGTTTACAGTTCTCAGTTCACAGTTCTCAGTTCACAGTTCACAGTTCACAGATCACAGTTCACAGTCTTCATTTCACACTTCAGTCTTCACAGGGCACAGTTCACAGTTCACAGTCTTCATTTCACAATTCACAGTTCGCAGTTCACAGTTCACAGATCACACTTCACAGTTCACAGTTCACAGATCACAGTTCACAGATCACAGTTCACAGATCACAGTTCACATACTTTATTTCACAATTCAGTTTTCACAGTTCACAGTTCACAGTTCACAGTCCGCAGTTCACTGTTCACAGATCATAGTTCACAGTTCACAGTTCACAGTTCACAGTTCACAGTTCCAGTTCACAGTTCACAGTCTTCATTTCACACTTCACACTTCACAGTGCACAGTTCACAGTCCACAGTTCACTGTTCACAAATCACAGTTCACACTTCACAGTTCCCAGTTCGCAGGTCACAGTTCACATTTCACAGTTCACTGTCTTCATTTCATACTTCACAGTTCACTGTCTTCATTTCATACTTCACAGTTCGCAGTTCACAGTTCACAGTTCACATTTCACAGTTCACAGGTCACAGTTCACAGTTCACAGGTCACAGTTCACAGTTCACAGTCCACAGTTCACTGTTCACAGATCACAGTTCACAGATCACAGTCTTCATTTCACACTTCACACTTCACAGTGCACAGTTCACAGTCCACAGTTCACAGTCCACAGTTCACTGTTCACAAATCACACTTCACAGTTCACAGTTCACAGTCCACAGATCACAGTTCACAGACTTTATTTCACACTTCACAGTTGGCAGTTCACAGTTCACAGTTCACAGTTCACAGTTCACAGTTCACAGTTCACAGTTCACAGTTCACAGTTCACTGTTCACAGTTTACAGTTCTCAGTTTACAGTTCTCAGTTCACAGTTGACAGTTCACAGTTGACAGTTCACACTTCACAGTTCACAGTTCACAGTTCACAGTCCACAGTTCACTGTTCACAATTCACAGTTCACAGTTCACAGTTCACAGTTCACAGATCACAGTTCACTGTTCACTGTTCACAGTTCACAGTTCACAGTTCACAGTTCACAGTCTTCATTTCACAATTCACAGTTCGCAGTTCACAGTTCACAGATCACAGTTCACAGTCTTCATTTCACACTTCACAGTTCGCAGTTCACAGTTCACAGATCACAGTTCACAGTTCACAGTTCACAGTTCACAGTTCACAGTTCACAGTTCACAGTTCACAGATCACACTTCACAGTTCACAGATCATAGTTCACAGTTCACAGTTCACAGTTCACAGTCTTCATTTCACAATTCACAGTTTGCAGTTCACAGTTCACAGATCACAGTTCACAGATCACAGTTCACAGTTCACAGTTCACAGATCACACTTCACAGTTCACAGTTCACAGATCATAGTTCACAGATCACAGTTCACTGTTCACTGTTCACAGTTCACAGTTCACAGTTCACAGTTCACAGTTCACAGTCTTCATTTCACAATTCACAGTTCACAGTTCACTGTTCACTGTTCACAGTTCACAGTTCACAGTTCACAGTTCACAGTTCACAGTCTTCATTTCACAATTCACAGTTCGCAGTTCACAGTTCACAGGTCACAGTTCACAGTTCACAGTCCGCAGTTCACTGTTCACAGATCATAGTTCACAGTTCACAGTTCACAGTTCACAGTTCACAGTTCCAGTTCACAGTTCACAGTCTTCATTTCACACTTCACACTTCACAGTGCACAGTTCACAGTCCACAGTTCACTGTTCACAAATCACAGTTCACACTTCACAGTTCCCAGTTCGCAGGTCACAGTTCACATTTCACAGTTCACTGTCTTCATTTCATACTTCACAGTTCACTGTCTTCATTTCATACTTCACAGTTCGCAGTTCACAGTTCACAGTTCACAGTTCACAGTTCACAGGTCACAGTTCACAGTTCACAGGTCACAGTTCACAGTTCACAGTCCACAGTTCACTGTTCACAGATCACAGTTCACAGATCACAGTCTTCATTTCACACTTCACACTTCACAGTGCACAGTTCACAGTCCACAGTTCACAGTCCACAGTTCACTGTTCACAAATCACACTTCACAGTTCACAGTTCACAGTCCACAGATCACAGTTCACAGACTTTATTTCACACTTCACAGTTGGCAGTTCACAGTTCACAGTTCACAGTTCACAGTTCACAGTTCACAGTTCACAGTTCACAGTTCACTGTTCACAGTTTACAGTTCTCAGTTTACAGTTCTCAGTTCACAGTTGACAGTTCACAGTTGACAGTTCACACTTCACAGTTCACAGTTCACAGTTCACAGTCCACAGTTCACTGTTCACAATTCACAGTTCACAGTTCACAGTTCACAGTTCACAGATCACAGTTCACTGTTCACTGTTCACAGTTCACAGTTCACAGTTCACAGTTCACAGTCTTCATTTCACAATTCACAGTTCGCAGTTCACAGTTCACAGATCACAGTTCACAGTCTTCATTTCACACTTCACAGTTCGCAGTTCACAGTTCACAGATCACAGTTCACAGTTCACAGTTCACAGTTCACAGTTCACAGTTCACAGTTCACAGTTCACAGATCACACTTCACAGTTCACAGATCATAGTTCACAGTTCACAGTTCACAGTTCACAGTTCACAGTCTTCATTTCACAATTCACAGTTTGCAGTTCACAGTTCACAGATCACAGTTCACAGATCACAGTTCACAGTTCACAGTTCACAGATCACACTTCACAGTTCACAGTTCACAGATCATAGTTCACAGATCACAGTTCACAGACTTTATTTCACAATTCAGTTCTCACAGTTCACAGTTCACAGTTCACAGTCCGCAGTTCACTGTTCACAGATCATAGTTCACAGTTCACAGTTCACAGTTCACAGTTCACAGTTCACTGTTCAGTGTTCACAGTTCACAGTTCACTGTTCACAGTTCACAGTTCACAGTCTTCATTTCACAATTCACAGTTCGCAGTTCACAGTTCACAGGTCACAGTTCACAGTTCACAGTCCACAGTTCACTGATCACAGTTCACAGTTCACAGTCCACAGATCACAGTTCACAGTCTTCATTTCACAGTTCGCAGTTCACAGTTCACAGGTCACAGTTCACAGCCCACTGTTCACAGTTCACAGTTTTCAGTTCACAGATCACAGTTCACAGTTCACAGACTTTATTTCACAATTCAGTTTTCACAGTTCACAGTTCACAATTCTCAGTTCACTGTTCACAATTCACAGTTCACAGTTCACAGTTCACAGTTCACAGTCTTCATTTCACAATTCATAGTTCGCAGTTCACAGTTCACAGGTCACAGCCCACTGTTCACAGTTCACAGTTCTCAGTTCACAGATCACAGTTCACAGTTCACAGACTTTATTTCACAATTCAGTTTTCACAGTTCACAGTTCACAGTTCTCAGTTCACAGTTCACAGTTCACAGTTCACTGTTCACTGTTCACAGTTCACAGTTCACAGTCTTCATTTCACAATTCATAGTTCGCAGTTCACAGTTCACAGGTCACAGTTCACAGTTCACAGGTCACAGTTCACAGTTCACAGTCCACAGTTCACAGTTCACAGTTTACAGTTCTCAGTTTACAGTTCTCAGTTCACAGTTGACAGTTCACAGTTCACAGTTCACACGTCACAGTTCACAGTTCACAGTTCACAGTCCACAGTTCACAGTTCACAGTTCACAGTTCACAGTTCCCAGTTCGCAGGTCACAGTTCACATTTCACAGTTCACTGTCTTCATTTCATACTTCACAGTTCGCAGTTCACAGTTCACAGTTCACTGTTCACAGTTCACAGTTCACAGTTCACAGGTCACAGTTCACAGTTCACAGTCCACAGTTCACTGTTCACAGATCACAGTTCACAGATCACAGTCTTCATTTCACACTTCACACTTCACAGTGCACAGTTCACAGTCCACAGTTCACTGTTCACAAATCACAGTTCACACTTCACAGTCCACAGTTCACAGTTCACAGTCCACAGATCACAGTTCACAGTCTTCATTTCACACTTCACAGTTCGCAGTTCACAGTTCACAGATCACAGTTCAAGGTTCACAGTTCACAGTTCACAGTTCACTGTTCACAGTTCACAGTTCACAGTTCACAGATCACACTTCACAGTTCACAGTTCACAGATCATAGTTCACAGATCACAGTTCACAGTTCACAGTTCACAGTTCACAGTTCACAGTCTTCATTTCACAATTCACAGTTCGCAGTTCACAGTTCACAGATCACAGTTCACAGATCACAGTTCACAGTTCACAGTTCACAGTTCACAGATCACACTTCACAGTTCACAGTTCACAGATCATAGTTCACAGATCACAGTTCACAGACTTTATTTCACAATTCAGTTTTCACAGTTCACAGTTCACAGTTCACAGTCCGCAGTTCACTGTTCACAGATCATAGTTCACAGTTCACAGTTCACAGTTCACAGTTCACAGTTCACAGTTCACAGTTCACAGTTCACAATTCACAGTTCGCAGTTCACAGTTCACAGGTCACAGTTCACAGCCCACTGTTCACAGTTCACAGTTTTCAGTTCACAGATCACAGATCACAGTTCACAGACTTTATTTCACAATTCAGTTTTCACAGTTCACAGTTCACAATTCTCAGTTCACTGTTCACAATTCACAGTTCACAGTTCACAGTTCACAGTTCACTGTTCACTGTTCACAGTTCACTGTTCACTGTTCACAGTTCACAGTTCACAGTTCACAGTTCACAGTCTTCATTTCACAATTCATAGTTCGCAGTTCACAGTTCACAGGTCACAGCCCACTGTTCACAGTTCACAGTTCTCAGTTCACAGATCACAGTTCACAGTTCACAGACTTTATTTCACAATTCAGTTTTCACAGTTCACAGTTCACAGTTCTCAGTTCACAGTTCACAGTTCGCAGTTCACAGTTCACAGATCACAGTTCACAGTTCACAGTCTTCATTTCACACTTCACACTTCACAGTGCACAGTTCACAGTCCACAGTTCACAGTCCACAGTTCACTGATCACACATCACAGTTCACAGTTCACAGTTCACAGTCCACAGATCACAGTTCACAGTCTTCATTTCACAGTTCGCAGTTCACAGTTCACAGGTCACAGTCTTCATTTCACAATTCATAGTTCGCAGTTCACAGTTCACAGGTCACAGCCCACTGTTCACAGTTCACAGTTCTCAGTTCACAGATCACAGTTCACAGTTCACAGACTTTATTTCACAATTCAGTTTTCACAGTTCACAGTTCACAGTTCACAGTTCTCAGTTCACAGTTCACAGTTCACAGTTCACTGTTCACTGTTCACAGTTCACAGTTCACAGTCTTCATTTCACAATTCATAGTTCGCAGTTCACAGTTCACAGGTCACAGTTCACAGTTCACAGGTCACAGTTCACAGTTCACAGTCCACAGTTCACTGTTCACAGATCACAGTTCACAGTTCACAGTCTTCATTTCACACTTCACACTTCACAGTTCGCAGTTCACAGTTCAAAGATCACAGTTCACAGTTCACAGTTTACAGTTCTCAGTTTACAGTTCTCAGTTCACAGTTGACAGTTCAACGTTCACAGTTCACACGTCACAGTTCACAGTTCACAGTTCACAGTCCACAGTTCACAGTTCACAGTTCACAGTTCACAGTTCCCAGTTCGCAGGTCACAGTTCACATTTCACAGTTCACTGTCTTCATTTCATACTTCACAGTTCGCAGTTCACAGTTCACAGGTCACAGTTCACAGCCCACTGTTCACAGTTCACAGTTCTCAGTTCACAGATCACAGTTCACAGTTCACAGTCTTCATTTCACAATTCACAGTTCGCAGTTCACAGTTCACAGATCACACTTCACAGTTCACAGATCACACTTCACAGTTCACAGATCACAGTTCACAGATCACAGTTCACATACTTTATTTCACAATTCAGTTTTCACAGTTCACAGTTCACACTTCACTGTTCACAGATCACAGTTCACAGATCACAGTCTTCATTTCACACTTCACACTTCACAGTGCACAGTTCACAGTTCACAGATCACAGTTCACAGTTCACAGTTCACAGTTCACTGTTCACAGTTCACAGTTCACAGTTCACAGATCACACTTCACAGTTCACAGTTCACAGATCATAGTTCACAGATCACAGTTCACAGTTCACAGTTCACAGTTCACAGTCTTCATTTCACAATTCACAGTTCGCAGTTCACAGTTCACAGATCACAGTTCACAGATCACAGTTCACAGTTCACAGTTCACAGTTCACAGTTCACAGATCACACTTCACAGTTCACAGTTCACAGATCATAGTTCACAGATCACAGTTCACAGACTTTATTTCACAATTCAGTTTTCACCGTTCACAGTTCACAGTTCACAGTTCACACTTCACTGTTCACAGTTCGCAGGTCACAGTTCACATTTCACAGTTCACTGTCTTCATTTCATACTTCACAGTTCACTGTCTTCATTTCATACTTCACAGTTCGCAGTTCACAGTTCACAGGTCACAGTTCACAGTTCACAGTTCACAGTTCACAGTTCACAGTTCACAGTTCACAGTTCACAGTGCACAGTTCACAGTTCACAGTTCACAGTTCACAGTTCACAGTTCACAGTTCACAGTTCACTGTTCACAGTTTACAGTTCTCAGTTTACAGTTCTCAGTTCACAGTTCTCAGTTCACAGTTGACAGTTCACACTTCACAGTTCACAGTTCACAGTTCACAGTCCACAGTTCACTGTTCACAGTTCACAGACTTTATTTCACACTTCACAGTTGGCAGTTCACAGTTCACAGTTCACAGTTCACAGTTCACAGTTCACAGTTCACAGTTCACAGTTCACAGTTCACTGTTCACTGTTCACAGTTTACAGTTCTCAGTTTACAGTTCTCAGTTCACAGTTGACAGTTCACAGTTCACTGTTCACAGATCACAGTTCACAGTTCACAGTCTTCATTTCACACTTCACACTTCACACTTCACAGTGCACAGTTCACAGTCCACAGTTCAATAGTCCATAGTTCACTGTTCACAAATCGCAGTTCACAGTTCACAGTTCACAGTCCACAGATCACAGTTCACAGTCTTCATTACACTCTTCATAGTTCGTAGTTCACAGTTCACAGATCACAGTTCACAGTTCACAGTTCACAGTTCACTGTTCACAGTTTACAGTTCTCAGTTTACAGTTCTCAGTTCACAGTTCTCAGTTCACAGTTCACAGTTCACAGATCACAGTTCACAGTCTTCATTTCACACTTCAGTCTTCACAGGGCACAGTTCACAGTTCACAGTCTTCATTTCACAATTCACAGTTCGCAGTTCACAGTTCACAGATCACACTTCACAGTTCACAGTTCACAGATCACAGTTCACAGATCACAGTTCACAGATCACAGTTCACATACTTTATTTCACAATTCAGTTTTCACAGTTCACAGTTCACAGTTCACAGTCCGCAGTTCACTGTTCACAGATCATAGTTCACAGTTCACAGTTCACAGTTCACAGTTCACAGTTCCAGTTCACAGTTCACAGTCTTCATTTCACACTTCACACTTCACAGTGCACAGTTCACAGTCCACAGTTCACTGTTCACAAATCACAGTTCACACTTCACAGTTCCCAGTTCGCAGGTCACAGTTCACATTTCACAGTTCACTGTCTTCATTTCATACTTCACAGTTCACTGTCTTCATTTCATACTTCACAGTTCGCAGTTCACAGTTCACAGTTCACATTTCACAGTTCACAGGTCACAGTTCACAGTTCACAGGTCACAGTTCACAGTTCACAGTCCACAGTTCACTGTTCACAGATCACAGTTCACAGATCACAGTCTTCATTTCACACTTCACACTTCACAGTGCACAGTTCACAGTCCACAGTTCACAGTCCACAGTTCACTGTTCACAAATCACACTTCACAGTTCACAGTTCACAGTCCACAGATCACAGTTCACAGACTTTATTTCACACTTCACAGTTGGCAGTTCACAGTTCACAGTTCACAGTTCACAGTTCACAGTTCACAGTTCACAGTTCACAGTTCACAGTTCACAGTTCACTGTTCACAGTTTACAGTTCTCAGTTTACAGTTCTCAGTTCACAGTTGACAGTTCACAGTTGACAGTTCACACTTCACAGTTCACAGTTCACAGTTCACAGTCCACAGTTCACTGTTCACAATTCACAGTTCACAGTTCACAGTTCACAGTTCACAGATCACAGTTCACTGTTCACTGTTCACAGTTCACAGTTCACAGTTCACAGTTCACAGTCTTCATTTCACAATTCACAGTTCGCAGTTCACAGTTCACAGATCACAGTTCACAGTCTTCATTTCACACTTCACAGTTCGCAGTTCACAGTTCACAGATCACAGTTCACAGTTCACAGTTCACAGTTCACAGTTCACAGTTCACAGTTCACAGTTCACAGTTCACAGATCACACTTCACAGTTCACAGATCATAGTTCACAGTTCACAGTTCACAGTTCACAGTCTTCATTTCACAATTCACAGTTTGCAGTTCACAGTTCACAGATCACAGTTCACAGATCACAGTTCACAGTTCACAGTTCACAGATCACACTTCACAGTTCACAGTTCACAGATCATAGTTCACAGATCACAGTTCACAGACTTTATTTCACAATTCAGTTTTCTCAGTTCACAGTTCACAGTTCACAGTCCGCAGTTCACTGTTCACAGATCATAGTTCACAGTTCACAGTTCACAGTTCACAGTTCACAGTTCACAGTTCACAGTTCACTGTTCACTGTTCACAGTTCACAGTTCACAGTTCACAGTTCACAGTTCACAGTCTTCATTTCACAATTCACAGTTCGCAGTTCACAGTTCACAGGTCACAGTTCACAGTTCACAGTCCGCAGTTCACTGTTCACAGATCATAGTTCACAGTTCACAGTTCACAGTTCACAGTTCACAGTTCCAGTTCACAGTTCACAGTCTTCATTTCACACTTCACACTTCACAGTGCACAGTTCACAGTCCACAGTTCACTGTTCACAAATCACAGTTCACACTTCACAGTTCCCAGTTCGCAGGTCACAGTTCACATTTCACAGTTCACTGTCTTCATTTCATACTTCACAGTTCACTGTCTTCATTTCATACTTCACAGTTCGCAGTTCACAGTTCACAGTTCACAGTTCACAGTTCACAGGTCACAGTTCACAGTTCACAGGTCACAGTTCACAGTTCACAGTCCACAGTTCACTGTTCACAGATCACAGTTCACAGATCACAGTCTTCATTTCACACTTCACACTTCACAGTGCACAGTTCACAGTCCACAGTTCACAGTCCACAGTTCACTGTTCACAAATCACACTTCACAGTTCACAGTTCACAGTCCACAGATCACAGTTCACAGACTTTATTTCACACTTCACAGTTGGCAGTTCACAGTTCACAGTTCACAGTTCACAGTTCACAGTTCACAGTTCACAGTTCACAGTTCACTGTTCACAGTTTACAGTTCTCAGTTTACAGTTCTCAGTTCACAGTTGACAGTTCACAGTTGACAGTTCACACTTCACAGTTCACAGTTCACAGTTCACAGTCCACAGTTCACTGTTCACAATTCACAGTTCACAGTTCACAGTTCACAGTTCACAGATCACAGTTCACTGTTCACTGTTCACAGTTCACAGTTCACAGTTCACAGTTCACAGTCTTCATTTCACAATTCACAGTTCGCAGTTCACAGTTCACAGATCACAGTTCACAGTCTTCATTTCACACTTCACAGTTCGCAGTTCACAGTTCACAGATCACAGTTCACAGTTCACAGTTCACAGTTCACAGTTCACAGTTCACAGTTCACAGTTCACAGATCACACTTCACAGTTCACAGATCATAGTTCACAGTTCACAGTTCACAGTTCACAGTTCACAGTCTTCATTTCACAATTCACAGTTTGCAGTTCACAGTTCACAGTTCACAGATCACAGTTCACAGATCACAGTTCACAGTTCACAGTTCACAGATCACACTTCACAGTTCACAGTTCACAGATCATAGTTCACAGATCACAGTTCACAGACTTTATTTCACAATTCAGTTCTCACAGTTCACAGTTCACAGTTCACAGTCCGCAGTTCACTGTTCACAGATCATAGTTCACAGTTCACAGTTCACAGTTCACAGTTCACAGTTCACTGTTCAGTGTTCACAGTTCACAGTTCACTGTTCACAGTTCACAGTTCACAGTCTTCATTTCACAATTCACAGTTCGCAGTTCACAGTTCACAGGTCACAGTTCACAGTTCACAGTCCACAGTTCACTGATCACAGTTCACAGTTCACAGTTCACAGTTCACTGTTCACAGTTTACAGTTCTCAGTTTACAGTTCTCAGTTCACAGTTGACAGTTCACAGTTGACAGTTCACACTTCACAGTTCACAGTTCACAGTTCACAGTTCACAGTCCACAGTTCACTGTTCACAATTCACAGTTCACAGTTCATAGTTCACAGATCACAGTTCACTGTTCACTGTTCACAGTTCACAGTTCACAGTTCACAGTTCACAGTCTTCATTTCACAATTCACAGTTCGCAGTTCACAGTTCACAGATCACAGTTCACAGTTCACAGTTCACAGATCACAGTTCACAGTTCACAGTTCACAGTTTACAGTTCACATGTCACAGTTCACAGTTCACAGGTCACAGGTCACAGTTCACAGTTCACAGTTCACAGTTCACAGTTCCCAGTTCGCAGGTCACAGTTCACATTTCACAGTTCACTGTCTTCATTTCATACTTCACAGTTCACTGTCTTCATTTCATACTTCACAGTTCACTGTCTTCATTTCATACTTCACAGTTCGCAGTTCACAGTTCACAGTTCACAGTTCACAGTTCACAGTTCACAGTTCACATGTCACAGTTCACAGTTCACAGGTCACAGGTCACAGTTCACAGTTCACAGTTCACAGTTCACAGTTCCCAGTTCGCAGTTCACAGTTCACAGTTCACAGTTCACATGTCACAGTTCACAGTTCACAGGTCACAGGTCACAGTTCACAGTTCACAGATCACAGTTCACAGTTCACAGTTCACAGTTCACAGTTCACAAGTCACAGTTCACAGTTCACAGTTCACAGTTCACAAATCACAGTTCACAGTTCACAGTTCACAGGTCACAGTTCACAGGTCACAGTTCACAGTTCCCCGTTCACAGTATTCATTTCACACTTCACAGTTCGCAGTTCACAGTTGACAGTTCACAGTCCACAGTTCACTATTCACAGTTCACAGTTCACAGTCCACAGATCACAGTTCACAGTCTTCATTTCACACTTCACAGTTCGCAGTTCACAGTTCACAGATCACAGTTCACAGTTCACAGTCCACATTTCACTGTTCACAATTCACAGTTCACAGTTCACAGTTCACAATTCACAGTTCACAGTTCACAGTTCACAGTTCATAGTTCACAGTTCACAGTTCACAGTTCACTGTTCACTGTTCACAGTTCACAGTTCACAGTTCACAGTTCACAGTCTTCATTTCACAATTCACAGTTCGCAGTTCACAGTTCACAGGTCACAGTTCACAGTTCACAGGTCACAGTTCACAGTTCACAGTCCACAGTTCACTGTTCACACTTCACAGTTCACAGTTCACAGTCGACAGTTCAGAGTTCACAGTTCACAGTTCACAGTCTTCATTTCACAATTCACAGTTCACAGTTCACAGTCCACAGTTCACTGTTCACAGATCACAGTTCACAGTTCACAGTCTTCATTTCACACTTCACACTTCACAGTGCACAGTTCACAGTCCACAGTTCACAGTCCACAGTTCACTGATCACACATCACAGTTCACAGTTCACAGTTCACAGTCCACAGATCACAGTTCACAGTCTTCATTTCACACTTCACAGTTCGCAGTTCACAGTTCACAGATCACAGTTCACAGTTCACAGTTTACAGTTCTCAGTTTACAGTTCTCAGTTCACAGTTGACAGTTCACAGTTCACAGTTCACACGTCACAGTTCACAGTTCACAGTTCACAGTCCACAGTTCACAGTTCACAGTTCACAGTTCACAGTTCACAGTTCGCAGGTCACAGTTCACATTTCACAGTTCACTGTCTTCATTTCATACTTCACAGTTCGCAGATCACAGTTCACAGGTCACAGTTCACAGCCCACTGTTCACAGTTCACAGTTCTCAGTTCACAGATCACAGTTCACAGTTCACAGTCTTCATTTCACAATTCACAGTTCGCAGTTCACAGTTCACAGATCACACTTCACAGTTCACAGATCACACTTCACAGTTCACAGTTCACAGATCACAGTTCACAGATCACAGTTCACATACTTTATTTCACAATTCAGTTTTCACAGTTCACAGTTCACACTTCACTGTTCACAGATCACAGTTCACAGTTCACAGTTCACAGTTCACAGTTCCCAGTTCGCAGGTCACAGTTCAAATTTCACAGTTCACTGTCTTCATTTCATACTTCACAGTTCACTGTCTTCATTTCATACTTCACAGTTCGCAGTTCACAGTTCACAGTTCACAGTTCACAGTTCACAGGTCACAGTTCACAGTTCACGTGTCACAGTTCACAGTTCACAGTCCACAGTTCACTGTTCACAGATCACAGTTCACAGATCACAGTCTTCATTTCACACTTCACACTTCACAGTGCACAGTTCACAGTCCACAGTTCACTGTTCACAAATCACAGTTCACACTTCACAGTTCACAGTTCACACTCCACAGATCACAGTTCACAGACTTTATTTCACACTTCACAGTTGGCAGTTCACAGTTCACAGTTCACAGTTCACAGTTCACAGTTCACAGTTCACAGTTCACAGTTGACAGTTCACAGTTGACAGTTCACACTTCACAGTTCACAGTTCACAGTTCACAGTCCACAGTTCACTGTTCACAATTCACAGTTCACAGTTCACAGTTCACAGTTCACAGTTCACAGTTCACAGTTCACTGTTCACTGTTCACAGTTCACAGTTCACAGTTCACAGTTCACAGTTCACAGTTCACAGTTCACAGTCTTCATTTCACAATTCACAGTTCGCAGTTCACAGTTCACAGGTCACAGTTCACAGTTCACAGGTCACAGTTCACAGTTCACAGTCCACAGTTCACTGTTCACAGATCACAGTTCACAGTTCACAGTCTTCATTTCCAACTTCACACTTCACAGTGCACAGTTCACAGTCCACAGTTCACAGTCCACAGTTCACTGTTCACAAATCACAGTTCACAGTTCACAGTTCACAGTCCACAGATCACAGTTCACAGTCTTCATTTCACACTTCACAGTTCGCAGTTCACAGTTCACAGATCACAGTTCACAGTTCACAGTTCACAGTTCACAGTTCACAGTTCACAGATCACACTTCACAGTTCACAGTTCACAGATCATAGTTCACAGATCACAGTTCACAGACTTTATTTCACAATTCAGTTTTCACAGTTCACAGTTCACAGTCCGCAGTTCACTGTTCACAGATCATAGTTCACAGTTCACAGTTCACAGTTCACAGTTCACAGTTCACAGTTCACAGTTCCAGTTCACAGTTCACAGTTCACAGTTCACAGTTCACAGTTCACAGTTCACAGTTCCAGTTCACAGTTCACAGTTCACAGTTCACAGTTCACACTTCACTGTTCACAGATCACAGTTCACAGTTCACAGTTCACAGTTCACAGTTCACAGTTCCCAGTTCGCAGGTCACAGTTCACATTTCACAGTTCACTGTCTTCATTTCATACTTCACAGTTCACTGTCTTCATTTCATACTTCACAGTTCGCAGTTCACAGTTCACAGTTCACAGTTCACAGTTCACAGTTCACAGTTCACAGTTCACAGTTCACAGTTCACAGTTCACAGTTCACAGTTCACAGTTCACAGTTCACAGTTCACAGTTCACAGTTCACAGTTCACAGTTCACAGTTCACAGTTCACAGTTCACAGTTCACAGTTCACAGTTCACAGTTCACAGTTCACAGTTCACAGTTCACAGTTCACAGTTCACAGTTCACAGTTCACTGTTCACAGTTTACAGTTCTCAGTTTACAGTTCTCAGTTCACAGTTGACAGTTCACAGTTGACAGTTCACACTTCACAGTTCACAGTTCACAGTTCACAGTCCACAGTTCACTGTTCACAATTCACAGTTCACAGTTCACAGTTCACAGTTCACAGTTCACAGTTCACAGTTCACTGTTCACAGTTCACAGTTCACAGTTCACAGTTCACAGTCTTCATTTCACAATTCACAGTTCGCAGTTCACAGTTCACAGGTCACAGTTCACAGTTCACAGGTCACAGTTCACAGTTCACAGTCCACAGTTCACTGTTCACAGATCACAGTTCACAGTTCACAGTCTTCATTTCCAACTTCACACTTCACAGTGCACAGTTCACAGTCCACAGTTCACAGTCCACAGTTCACTGTTCACAAATCACAGTTCACAGTTCACAGTTCACAGTCCACAGATCACAGTTCACAGTCTTCATTTCACACTTCACAGTTCGCAGTTCACAGTTCACAGATCACAGTTCACAGTTCACAGTTCACAGTTCACAGTTCACAGTTCACAGTTCACAGATCACACTTCACAGTTCACAGTTCACAGATCATAGTTCACAGATCACAGTTCACAGACTTTATTTCACAATTCAGTTTTCACAGTTCACAGTTCACAGTCCGCAGTTCACTGTTCACAGATCATAGTTCACAGTTCACAGTTCACAGTTCACAGTTCACAGTTCACAGTTCACAGTTCACAGTTCACAGTTCACAGTTCCAGTTCACAGTTCACAGTTCACAGTTCACAGTTCACACTTCACTGTTCACAGATCACAGTTCACAGTTCACAGTTCACAGTTCACAGTTCACAGTTCCCAGTTCGCAGGTCACAGTTCACATTTCACAGTTCACTGTCTTCATTTCATACTTCACAGTTCACTGTCTTCATTTCATACTTCACAGTTCGCAGTTCGCAGTTCACAGTTCACAGTCTTCATTTCACAATTCACAGTTCGCAGTTCACAGTTCACAGGTCACAGTTCACAGTTCACAGGTCACAGTTCACAGTTCACAGTCCACAGTTCACTGTTCACAGATCACAGTTCACAGTTCACAGTCTTCATTTCCAACTTCACACTTCACAGTGCACAGTTCACAGTCCACAGTTCACAGTCCACAGTTCACTGTTCACAAATCACAGTACACAGTTCACAGTTCACAGTCCACAGATCACAGTTCACAGTCTTCATTTCACACTTCACAGTTCGCAGTTCACAGTTCACAGATCACAGTTCACAGTTCACAGTTCACAGTTCACAGTTCACAGTTCACAGTTCACAGATCACACTTCACAGTTCACAGTTCACAGATCATAGTTCACAGATCACAGTTCACAGACTTTATTTCACAATTCAGTTTTCACAGTTCACAGTTCACAGTCCGCAGTTCACTGTTCACAGATCATAGTTCACAGTTCACAGTTCACAGTTCACAGTTCACAGTTCACAGTTCACAGTTCACAGTTCACAGTTCACAGTTCCAGTTCACAGTTCACAGTTCACAGTTCACAGTTCACACTTCACTGTTCACAGATCACAGTTCACAGTTCACAGTTCACAGTTCACAGTTCACAGTTCCCAGTTCGCAGGTCACAGTTCACATTTCACAGTTCACTGTCTTCATTTCATACTTCACAGTTCACTGTCTTCATTTCATACTTCACAGTTCGCAGTTCACAGTTCACAGTTCACAGTTCACAGTTCACAGTTCACAGTTCACAGTTCACAGTTCACAGTTCACAGTTCACAGTTCACAGTTCACAGTTCACAGTTCACAGTTCACAGTTCACAGTTCACAGTTCACAGTTCACAGTTCACAGTTCACAGTTCACAGTTCACTGTTCACAGTTTACAGTTCTCAGTTTACAGTTCTCAGTTCACAGTTGACAGTTCACAGTTGACAGTTCACACTTCACAGTTCACAGTTCACAGTTCACAGTTCACAGTCCACAGTTCACTGTTCACAGTTCACAGACTTTATTTCACACTTCACAGTTGGCAGTTCACAGTTCACAGTTCACAGTTCACAGTTCACAGTTCACAGTTCACAGTTCACAGTTCACAGTTCACAGTTCACAGTTCACAGTTCACAGTTCACAGTTCACAGTTCACAGTTCACAGTCCACAGTTCAATAGTCCACAGTTCACTGTTCACAAATCGCAGTTCACAGTTCACAGTTCACAGTCCACAGATCACAGTTCACAGTCTTCATTTCACTCTTCACAGTTCGTAGTTCACAGTTCACAGATCACAGTTCACAGTTCACAGTTCACAGTTCACTGTTCACAGTTTACAGTTCTCAGTTTACAGTTCTCAGTTCACAGTTCTCAGTTCACAGTTCACAGTTCACAGATCACAGTTCACAGTCTTCATTTCACACTTCAGTCTTCACAGGGCACAGTTCACAGTTCACAGTCTTCATTTCACAATTCACAGTTCGCAGTTCACAGTTCACAGATCACACTTCACAGTTCACAGATCACACTTCACAGTTCACAGTTCACAGATCACAGTTCACAGATCACAGTTCACATACTTTATTTCACAATTCAGTTTTCACAGTTCACAGTTCACAGTTCACAGT
Source organism: Lasioglossum villosulum (assembly GCA_963971365.1). Taxonomy (NCBI): domain Eukaryota; kingdom Metazoa; phylum Arthropoda; class Insecta; order Hymenoptera; family Halictidae; genus Lasioglossum; species Lasioglossum villosulum. The sequence continues at coordinate 1,152,526 of CAXARU010000031.1, read as the reverse complement.
CCGCAGTTCACTGTTCACAGATCATAGTTCACAGTTCACAGTTCACAGTTCACAGTTCACAGTTCCAGTTCACAGTTCACAGTTCACAGTTCACAGTTCACAGTTCACAGTTCACAGATCACACTTCACAGTTCACAGTTCACAGATCATAGTTCACAGATCACAGTTCACAGACTTTATTTCACAATTCAGTTTTCACAGTTCACAGTTCACAGTCCGCAGTTCACTGTTCACAGATCATAGTTCACAGTTCACAGTTCACAGTTCACAGTTCACAGTTCACAGTTCACAGTTCACAGTTCACAGTTCACAGTTCCAGTTCACAGTTCACAGTTCACAGTTCACAGTTCACACTTCACTGTTCACAGATCACAGTTCACAGTTCACAGTTCACAGTTCACAGTTCACAGTTCCCAGTTCGCAGGTCACAGTTCACATTTCACAGTTCACTGTCTTCATTTCATACTTCACAGTTCACTGTCTTCATTTCATACTTCACAGTTCGCAGTTCACAGTTCACAGTTCACAGTCTTCATTTCACAATTCACAGTTCGCAGTTCACAGTTCACAGGTCACAGTTCACAGTTCACAGGTCACAGTTCACAGTTCACAGTCCACAGTTCACTGTTCACAGATCACAGTTCACAGTTCACAGTCTTCATTTCCAACTTCACACTTCACAGTGCACAGTTCACAGTCCACAGTTCACAGTCCACAGTTCACTGTTCACAAATCACAGTTCACAGTTCACAGTTCACAGTCCACAGATCACAGTTCACAGTCTTCATTTCACACTTCACAGTTCGCAGTTCACAGTTCACAGATCACAGTTCACAGTTCACAGTTCACAGTTCACAGTTCACAGTTCACAGTTCACAGATCACACTTCACAGTTCACAGTTCACAGATCATAGTTCACAGATCACAGTTCACAGACTTTATTTCACAATTCAGTTTTCACAGTTCACAGTTCACAGTCCGCAGTTCACTGTTCACAGATCATAGTTCACAGTTCACAGTTCACAGTTCACAGTTCACAGTTCACAGTTCACAGTTCACAGTTCACAGTTCACAGTTCACAGTTCCAGTTCACAGTTCACAGTTCACAGTTCACAGTTCACACTTCACTGTTCACAGATCACAGTTCACAGTTCACAGTTCACAGTTCACAGTTCACAGTTCCCAGTTCGCAGGTCACAGTTCACATTTCACAGTTCACTGTCTTCATTTCATACTTCACAGTTCACTGTCTTCATTTCATACTTCACAGTTCGCAGTTCACAGTTCACAGTTCACAGTTCACAGTTCACAGTTCACAGTTCACAGTTCACAGTTCACAGTTCACAGTTCACAGTTCACAGTTCACAGTTCACAGTTCACAGTTCACAGTTCACAGTTCACAGTTCACAGTTCACTGTTCACAGTTTACAGTTCTCAGTTTACAGTTCTCAGTTCACAGTTGACAGTTCACAGTTGACAGTTCACACTTCACAGTTCACAGTTCACAGTTCACAGTTCACAGTCCACAGTTCACTGTTCACAGTTCACAGACTTTATTTCACACTTCACAGTTGGCAGTTCACAGTTCACAGTTCACAGTTCACAGTTCACAGTTCACAGTTCACAGTTCACAGTTCACAGTTCACAGTTCACAGTTCACAGTTCACAGTTCACAGTTCACAGTTCACAGTTCACAGTCCACAGTTCAATAGTCCACAGTTCACTGTTCACAAATCGCAGTTCACAGTTCACAGTTCACAGTCCACAGATCACACTTCACAGTCTTCATTTCACTCTTCACAGTTCGTAGTTCACAGTTCACAGATCACAGTTCACAGTTCACAGTTCACAGTTCACTGTTCACAGTTTACAGTTCTCAGTTTACAGTTCTCAGTTCACAGTTCTCAGTTCACAGTTCACAGTTCACAGATCACAGTTCACAGTCTTCATTTCACACTTCAGTCTTCACAGGGCACAGTTCACAGTTCACAGTCTTCATTTCACAATTCACAGTTCGCAGTTCACAGTTCACAGATCACACTTCACAGTTCACAGATCACACTTCACAGTTCACAGTTCACAGATCACAGTTCACAGATCACAGTTCACATACTTTATTTCACAATTCAGTTTTCACAGTTCACAGTTCACAGTTCACAGTCCGCAGTTCACTGTTCACAGATCATAGTTCACAGTTCACAGTTCACAGTTCACAGTTCACAGTTCCAGTTCACAGTTCACAGTCTTCATTTCACACTTCACACTTCACAGTGCACAGTTCACAGTCCACAGTTCACTGTTCACAAATCACAGTTCACACTTCACAGTTCCCAGTTCGCAGGTCACAGTTCACATTTCACAGTTCACTGTCTTCATTTCATACTTCACAGTTCACTGTCTTCATTTCATACTTCACAGTTCGCAGTTCACAGTTCACAGTTTACAGTTCACAGTTCACAGGTCACAGTTCACAGTTCACAGGTCACAGTTCACAGTTCACAGTCCACAGTTCACTGTTCACAGATCACAGTTCACAGATCACAGTCTTCATTTCACACTTCACACTTCACAGTGCACAGTTCACAGTCCACAGTTCACTGTTCACAAATCACACTTCACACTTCACAGTTCACAGTTCACAGTCCACAGTTCACTGTTCACAACTCACAGTTCACAGTTCACAGTTCACAGATCACAGTTCACTGTTCACTGTTCACTGTTCACAGTTCACAGTTCACAGTTCACAGTTCACAGTCTTCATTTCACAATTCACAGTTCGCAGTTCACAGTTCACAGGTCACAGTTCACAGTTCACAGGTCACAGTTCACAGTTCACAGTCCACATTTCACTGTTCACAGATCACAGTTCACAGTTCACAGTCTTCATTTCACACTTCACACTTCACAGTGCACAGTTCACAGTCCACAGTTCACAGTCCACAGTTCACAGTCCACAGTTCACTGTTCACAAATCACAGTTCACAGTTCACAGTTCACAGTCCACAGATCACAGTTCACAGTCTTCATTTCACACTTCACAGTTCGCAGTTCACAGTTCACAGATCACAGTTCACAGTTCACAGTTCACAGTTCACAGTTCACAGTTCACAGTTCACAGTTCACAGTTCACAGATCACACTTCACAGTTCACAGATCATAGTTCACAGTTCACAGTTCACAGTTCACAGTTCACAGTTCACAGTCTTCATTTCACAATTCACAGTTTGCAGTTCACAGTTCACAGATCACAGTTCACAGATCACAGTTCACAGTTCACAGTTCACAGTTCACAGATCACACTTCACAGTTCACAGTTCACAGATCATAGTTCACAGATCACAGTTCACAGACTTTATTTCACAATTCAGTTTTCACAGTTCACAGTTCACAGTTCACAGTTCACAGTTCACAGTTCACAGTTCCCAGTTCGCAGGTCACAGTTCACATTTCACAGTTCACTGTCTTCATTTCATACTTCACAGTTCACTGTCTTCATTTCATACTTCACAGTTCGCAGTTCACAGTTCACAGTTCACAGTTCACAGTTCACAGTTCACAGTTCACAGTTCACAGTTCACAGTTCACAGTTCACAGTTCACAGTTCACAGTTCACAGTTCACAGTTCACAGTTCACAGTTCACAGTTCACAGTTCACAGTTCACAGTTCACAGTTCACAGTTCACTGTTCACAGTTTACAGTTCTCAGTTTACAGTTCTCAGTTCACAGTTGACAGTTCACAGTTGACAGTTCACACTTCACAGTTCACAGTTCACAGTTCACAGTCCACAGTTCACTGTTCACAGTTCACAGACTTTATTTCACACTTCACAGTTGGCAGTTCACAGTTCACAGTTCACAGTCCACAGTTCACAGTTCACAGTTCACAGTTCACAGTTCACAGTTCACAGTTCACAGTTCACAGTTCACAGTTCACAGTTCACAGTTCACAGTTCACAGTCCACAGTTCAATAGTCCACAGTTCACTGTTCTCAAATCGCAGTTCACAGTTCACAGTTCACAGTCCACAGATCACAGTTCACAGTCTTCATTTCACTCTTCACAGTTCGTAGTTCACAGTTCACAGATCACAGTTCACAGTTCACAGTTCACAGTTCACTGTTCACAGTTTACAGTTCTCAGTTTACAGTTCTCAGTTCACAGTTCTCAGTTCACAGTTCACAGTTCACAGATCACAGTTCACAGTCTTCATTTCACACTTCAGTCTTCACAGGGCACAGTTCACAGTTCACAGTCTTCATTTCACAATTCACAGTTCGCAGTTCACAGTTCACAGATCACACTTCACAGTTCACAGATCACACTTCACAGTTCACAGTTCACAGATCACAGTTCACAGATCACAGTTCACATACTTTATTTCACAATTCAGTTTTCACAGTTCACAGTTCACAGTTCACAGTCCGCAGTTCACTGTTCACAGATCATAGTTCACAGTTCACAGTTCACAGTTCACAGTTCACAGTTCACAGTTCACAGTTCACAGTTCCAGTTCACAGTTCACAGTTCACAGTTCACAGTTCACAGTTCACAGTTCACAGTTCCAGTTCACAGTTCACAGTTCACAGTTCACAGTTCACACTTCACTGTTCACAGATCACAGTTCACAGTTCACAGTTCACAGTTCACAGTTCACAGTTCACAGTTCCCAGTTCGCAGGTCACAGTTCACATTTCACAGTTCACTGTCTTCATTTCATACTTCACAGTTCACTGTCTTCATTTCATACTTCACAGTTCGCAGTTCACAGTTCACAGTTCACAGTTCACAGTTCACAGTTCACAGTTCACAGTTCACAGTTCACAGTTCACAGTTCACAGTTCACAGTTCACAGTTCACAGTTCACAGTTCACAGTTCACAGTTCACAGTTCACAGTTCACAGTTCACAGTTCACAGTTCACAGTTCACTGTTCACAGTTTACAGTTCTCAGTTTACAGTTCTCAGTTCACAGTTGACAGTTCACAGTTGACAGTTCACACTTCACAGTTCACAGTTCACAGTTCACAGTTCACAGTCCACAGTTCACTGTTCACAGTTCACAGACTTTATTTCACACTTCACAGTTGGCAGTTCACAGTTCACAGTTCACAGTTCACAGTTCACAGTTCACAGTTCACAGTTCACAGTTCACAGTTCACAGTTCACAGTTCACAGTTCACAGTTCACAGTTCACAGTTCACAGTTCACAGTCCACAGTTCAATAGTCCACAGTTCACTGTTCACAAATCGCAGTTCACAGTTCACAGTTCACAGTCCACAGATCACAGTTCACAGTCTTCATTTCACTCTTCACAGTTCGTAGTTCACAGTTCACAGATCACAGTTCACAGTTCACAGTTCACAGTTCACTGTTCACAGTTTACAGTTCTCAGTTTACAGTTCTCAGTTCACAGTTCTCAGTTCACAGTTCACAGTTCACAGATCACAGTTCACAGTCTTCATTTCACACTTCAGTCTTCACAGGGCACAGTTCACAGTTCACAGTCTTCATTTCACAATTCACAGTTCGCAGTTCACAGTTCACAGATCACACTTCACAGTTCACAGATCACACTTCACAGTTCACAGTTCACAGATCACAGTTCACAGATCACAGTTCACATACTTTATTTCACAATTCAGTTTTCACAGTTCACAGTTCACAGTTCACAGTCCGCAGTTCACTGTTCACAGATCATAGTTCACAGTTCACAGTTCACAGTTCACAGTTCACAGTTCCAGTTCACAGTTCACAGTTCACAGTTCACAGTTCACAGTTCACAGTTCACAGATCACACTTCACAGTTCACAGTTCACAGATCATAGTTCACAGATCACAGTTCACAGACTTTATTTCACAATTCAGTTTTCACAGTTCACAGTTCACAGTCCGCAGTTCACTGTTCACAGATCATAGTTCACAGTTCACAGTTCACAGTTCACAGTTCACAGTTCACAGTTCACAGTTCACAGTTCACAGTTCACAGTTCCAGTTCACAGTTCACAGTTCACAGTTCACAGTTCACACTTCACTGTTCACAGATCACAGTTCACAGTTCACAGTTCACAGTTCACAGTTCACAGTTCCCAGTTCGCAGGTCACAGTTCACATTTCACAGTTCACTGTCTTCATTTCATACTTCACAGTTCACTGTCTTCATTTCATACTTCACAGTTCGCAGTTCACAGTTCACAGTTCACAGTCTTCATTTCACAATTCACAGTTCGCAGTTCACAGTTCACAGGTCACAGTTCACAGTTCACAGGTCACAGTTCACAGTTCACAGTCCACAGTTCACTGTTCACAGATCACAGTTCACAGTTCACAGTCTTCATTTCCAACTTCACACTTCACAGTGCACAGTTCACAGTCCACAGTTCACAGTCCACAGTTCACTGTTCACAAATCACAGTTCACAGTTCACAGTTCACAGTCCACAGATCACAGTTCACAGTCTTCATTTCACACTTCACAGTTCGCAGTTCACAGTTCACAGATCACAGTTCACAGTTCACAGTTCACAGTTCACAGTTCACAGTTCACAGTTCACAGTTCACAGATCACACTTCACAGTTCACAGTTCACAGATCATAGTTCACAGATCACAGTTCACAGACTTTATTTCACAATTCAGTTTTCACAGTTCACAGTTCACAGTCCGCAGTTCACTGTTCACAGATCATAGTTCACAGTTCACAGTTCACAGTTCACAGTTCACAGTTCACAGTTCACAGTTCACAGTTCACAGTTCCAGTTCACAGTTCACAGTTCACAGTTCACAGTTCACACTTCACTGTTCACAGATCACAGTTCACAGTTCACAGTTCACAGTTCACAGTTCACAGTTCCCAGTTCGCAGGTCACAGTTCACATTTCACAGTTCACTGTCTTCATTTCATACTTCACAGTTCACTGTCTTCATTTCATACTTCACAGTTCGCAGTTCACAGTTCACAGTTCACAGTTCACAGTTCACAGTTCACAGTTCACAGTTCACAGTTCACAGTTCACAGTTCACAGTTCACAGTTCACAGTTCACAGTTCACAGTTCACAGTTCACAGTTCACAGTTCACAGTTCACAGTTCACAGTTCACAGTTCACAGTTCACTGTTCACAGTTTACAGTTCTCAGTTTACAGTTCTCAGTTCACAGTTGACAGTTCACAGTTGACAGTTCACACTTCACAGTTCACAGTTCACAGTTCACAGTTCACAGTCCACAGTTCACTGTTCACAGTTCACAGACTTTATTTCACACTTCACAGTTGGCAGTTCACAGTTCACAGTTCACAGTTCACAGTTCACAGTTCACAGTTCACAGTTCACAGTTCACAGTTCACAGTTCACAGTTCACAGTTCACAGTTCACAGTTCACAGTTCACAGTTCACAGTCCACAGTTCAATAGTCCACAGTTCACTGTTCACAAATCGCAGTTCACAGTTCGCAGTTCACAGTCCACAGATCACAGTTCACAGTCTTCATTTCACTCTTCACAGTTCGTAGTTCACAGTTCACAGATCACAGTTCACAGTTCACAGTCCACAGTTCACTGTTCACAGTTTACAGTTCTCAGTTTACAGTTCCCAGTTCGCAGGTCACAGTTCACATTTCACAGTTCACTGTCTTCATTTCATACTTCACAGTTCACTGTCTTCATTTCATACTTCACAGTTCGCAGTTCACAGTTCACAGTTTACAGTTCACAGTTCACAGGTCACAGTTCACAGTTCACAGGTCACAGTTCACAGTTCACAGTCCACAGTTCACTGTTCACAGATCACAGTTCACAGATCACAGTCTTCATTTCACACTTCACACTTCACAGTGCACAGTTCACAGTCCACAGTTCACTGTTCACAAATCACACTTCACACTTCACAGTTCACAGTTCACAGTCCACAGTTCACTGTTCACAACTCACAGTTCACAGTTCACAGTTCACAGATCACAGTTCACTGTTCACTGTTCACTGTTCACAGTTCACAGTTCACAGTTCACAGTTCACAGTCTTCATTTCACAATTCACAGTTCGCAGTTCACAGTTCACAGGTCACAGTTCACAGTTCACAGGTCACAGTTCACAGTTCACAGTCCACAGTTCACTGTTCACAGATCACAGTTCACAGTTCACAGTCTTCATTTCACACTTCACACTTCACAGTGCACAGTTCACAGTCCACAGTTCACAGTCCACAGTTCACAGTCCACAGTTCACTGTTCACAAATCACAGTTCACAGTTCACAGTTCACAGTCCACAGATCACAGTTCACAGTCTTCATTTCACACTTCACAGTTCGCAGTTCACAGTTCACAGATCACAGTTCACAGTTCACAGTTCACAGTTCACAGTTCACAGTTCACAGTTCACAGTTCACAGTTCACAGTTCACAGATCACACTTCACAGTTCACAGATCATAGTTCACAGTTCACAGTTCACAGTTCACAGTTCACAGTTCACAGTCTTCATTTCACAATTCACAGTTTGCAGTTCACAGTTCACAGATCACAGTTCACAGATCACAGTTCACAGTTCACAGTTCACAGTTCACAGATCACACTTCACAGTTCACAGTTCACAGATCATAGTTCACAGATCACAGTTCACAGACTTTATTTCACAATTCAGTTTTCACAGTTCACAGTTCACAGTTCACAGTTCACAGTTCACAGTTCACAGTTCCCAGTTCGCAGGTCACAGTTCACATTTCACAGTTCACTGTCTTCATTTCATACTTCACAGTTCACTGTCTTCATTTCATACTTCACAGTTCGCAGTTCACAGTTCACAGTTCACAGTTCACAGTTCACAGTTCACAGTTCACAGTTCACAGTTCACAGTTCACAGTTCACAGTTCACAGTTCACAGTTCACAGTTCACAGTTCACAGTTCACAGTTCACAGTTCACAGTTCACTGTTCACAGTTTACAGTTCTCAGTTTACAGTTCTCAGTTCACAGTTGACAGTTCACAGTTGACAGTTCACACTTCACAGTTCACAGTTCACAGTTCACAGTCCACAGTTCACTGTTCACAGTTCACAGACTTTATTTCACACTTCACAGTTGGCAGTTCACAGTTCACAGTTCACAGTTCACAGTTCACAGTTCACAGTTCACAGTTCACAGTTCACAGTTCACAGTTCACAGTTCACAGTTCACAGTTCACAGTTCACAGTTCACAGTTCACAGTCCACAGTTCAATAGTCCACAGTTCACTGTTCACAAATCGCAGTTCACAGTTCACAGTTCACAGTCCACAGATCACAGTTCACAGTCTTCATTTCACTCTTCACAGTTCGTAGTTCACAGTTCACAGATCACAGTTCACAGTTCACAGTTCACAGTTCACTGTTCACAGTTTACAGTTCTCAGTTTACAGTTCTCAGTTCACAGTTCTCAGTTCACAGTTCACAGTTCACAGATCACAGTTCACAGTCTTCATTTCACACTTCAGTCTTCACAGGGCACAGTTCACAGTTCACAGTCTTCATTTCACAATTCACAGTTCGCAGTTCACAGTTCACAGATCACACTTCACAGTTCACAGATCACACTTCACAGTTCACAGTTCACAGATCACAGTTCACAGATCACAGTTCACATACTTTATTTCACAATTCAGTTTTCACAGTTCACAGTTCACAGTTCACAGTCCGCAGTTCACTGTTCACAGATCATAGTTCACAGTTCACAGTTCACAGTTCACAGTTCACAGTTCACAGTTCACAGTTCCAGTTCACAGTTCACAGTTCACAGTTCACAGTTCACAGTTCACAGTTCACAGTTCCAGTTCACAGTTCACAGTTCACAGTTCACAGTTCACACTTCACTGTTCACAGATCACAGTTCACAGTTCACAGTTCACAGTTCACAGTTCACAGTTCCCAGTTCGCAGGTCACAGTTCACATTTCACAGTTCACTGTCTTCATTTCATACTTCACAGTTCACTGTCTTCATTTCATACTTCACAGTTCGCAGTTCACAGTTCACAGTTCACAGTTCACAGTTCACAGTTCACAGTTCACAGTTCACAGTTCACAGTTCACAGTTCACAGTTCACAGTTCACAGTTCACAGTTCACAGTTCACAGTTCACAGTTCACAGTTCACAGTTCACAGTTCACAGTTCACAGTTCACAGTTCACTGTTCACAGTTTACAGTTCTCAGTTTACAGTTCTCAGTTCACAGTTGACAGTTCACAGTTGACAGTTCACACTTCACAGTTCACAGTTCACAGTTCACAGTCCACAGTTCACTGTTCACAGTTCACAGACTTTATTTCACACTTCACAGTTGGCAGTTCACAGTTCACAGTTCACAGTTCACAGTTCACAGTTCACAGTTCACAGTTCACAGTTCACAGTTCACAGTTCACAGTTCACAGTTCACAGTTCACAGTTCACAGTTCACAGTTCACAGTCCACAGTTCAATAGTCCACAGTTCACTGTTCACAAATCGCAGTTCACAGTTCACAGTTCACAGTTCACTGTTCACAGTTTACAGTTCTCAGTTTACAGTTCTCAGTTCACAGTTCTCAGTTCACAGTTCACAGTTCACAGTTCACAGTCTTCATTTCACACTTCAGTCTTCACAGGGCACAGTTCACAGTTCACAGTCTTCATTTCACAATTCACAGTTCGCAGTTCACAGTTCACAGATCACACTTCACAGTTCACAGATCACACTTCACAGTTCACAGTTCACAGATCACAGTTCACAGATCACAGTTCACATACTTTATTTCACAATTCAGTTTTCACAGTTCACAGTTCACAGTTCACAGTCCGCAGTTCACTGTTCACAGATCATAGTTCACAGTTCACAGTTCACAGTTCACAGTTCACAGTTCCAGTTCACAGTTCACAGTCTTCATTTCACACTTCACACTTCACAGTGCACAGTTCACAGTCCACAGTTCACTGTTCACAAATCACAGTTCACACTTCACAGTTCCCAGTTCGCAGGTCACAGTTCACATTTCACAGTTCACTGTCTTCATTTCATACTTCACAGTTCACTGTCTTCATTTCATACTTCACAGTTCGCAGTTCACAGTTCACAGTTTACAGTTCACAGTTCACAGGTCACAGTTCACAGTTCACAGGTCACAGTTCACAGTTCACAGTCCACAGTTCACTGTTCACAGATCACAGTTCACAGATCACAGTCTTCATTTCACACTTCACACTTCACAGTGCACAGTTCACAGTCCACAGTTCACTGTTCACAAATCACACTTCACACTTCACAGTTCACAGTTCACAGTCCACAGTTCACTGTTCACAACTCACAGTTCACAGTTCACAGTTCACAGATCACAGTTCACTGTTCACTGTTCACTGTTCACAGTTCACAGTTCACAGTTCACAGTTCACAGTCTTCATTTCACAATTCACAGTTCGCAGTTCACAGTTCACAGGTCACAGTTCACAGTTCACAGGTCACAGTTCACAGTTCACAGTCCACAGTTCACTGTTCACAGATCACAGTTCACAGTTCACAGTCTTCATTTCACACTTCACACTTCACAGTGCACAGTTCACAGTCCACAGTTCACAGTCCACAGTTCACAGTCCACAGTTCACTGTTCACAAATCACAGTTCACAGTTCACAGTTCACAGTCCACAGATCACAGTTCACAGTCTTCATTTCACACTTCACAGTTCGCAGTTCACAGTTCACAGATCACAGTTCACAGTTCACAGTTCACAGTTCACAGTTCACAGTTCACAGTTCACAGTTCACAGATCACACTTCACAGTTCACAGTTCACAGTTCACAGTTCACTGTTCACTGTTCACAGTTCACAGTTCACAGTTCACAGTTCACAGTCTTCATTTCACAATTCACAGTTCGCAGTTCACAGTTCACAGGTCACAGTTCACAGTTCACAGTCCACAGTCCACAGTTCACTGATCACACATCACAGTTCACAGTTCACAGTCCACAGTTCACAGATCACAGTTCACAGTCTTCATTTCACACTTCACAGTTCACAGTTCACAGTTCACAGTCTTCATTTCACAATTCACAGTTCGCAGTTCACAGTTCACAGTTTACAGTTCACATGTCACAGTTCACAGTTCACAGTTCACAGGTCACAGGTCACAGTTCACAGTTCACAGTTCACAGTTCCCAGTTCGCAGGTCACAGTTCACATTTCACAGTTCACTGTCTTCATTTCATACTTCACAGTTCACTGTCTTCATTTCATACTTCACAGTTCACTGTCTTCATTTCATACTTCACAGTTCACTGTCTTCATTTCATACTACACAGTTCGCAGTTCACAGTTCACAGTTCACAGTTCACATGTCACAGTTCACAGTTCACAGGTCACAGGTCACAGTTCACAGTTCACAGATCACAGTTCACAGTTCACAGTTCACAGTTCACAGTTCACAGTTCACAGTCTTCATTTCACAATTCACAGTTCGCAGTTCACAGTTCACAGGTCACAGTTCACAGTTCACAGGTCACAGTTCACAGTTCACAGTTCAAAGTTCACAGTTCACAGTTCACAGATCACACTTCACAGTTCACAGTTCACAGATCATAGTTCACAGATCACAGTTCACAGTTCACAGTTCACAGTTCACAGTTCACAGTCTTCATTTCACAATTCACAGTTCGCAGTTCACAGTTCACAGTCTTCATTTCACAATTCACAGTTCGCAGTTCACAGTTCACAGGTCACAGTTCACAGTTCACAGGTCACAGTTCACAGTTCACAGTCCACAGTTCACTGTTCACAGATCACAGTTCACAGTTCACAGTCTTCATTTCACAATTCACAGTTCGCAGTTCACAGTTCACAGGTCACAGTTCACAGTTCACAGGTCACAGTTCACAGTTCACAGTCCACAGTTCACTGTTCACAGATCACAGTTCACAGTTCACAGTCTTCATTTCACACTTCACACTTCACAGTGCACAGTTCACAGTCCACAGTTCACAGTCCACAGTTCACAGTCCACAGTTCACTGTTCACAAATCACAGTTCACAGTTCACAGTTCACAGTCCACAGATCACAGTTCACAGTCTTCATTTCACACTTCACAGTTCGCAGTTCACAGTTCACAGATCACAGTTCACAGTTCACAGTTCACAGTTCACAGTTCACAGTTCACAGTTCACAGTTCACAGATCACACTTCACAGTTCACAGATCATAGTGCACAGTTCACAGTTCACAGTTCACAGTTCACAGTTCACAGTCTTCATTTCACAGTTCACAGTTCACAGTTCACAGTCCACAGTTCACTGTTCACAATTCACAGTTCACAGTTCACAGTTCACAGTTCACAGTTCACAGTTCACTGTTCACTGTTCACAGTTCACAGTTCACAGTTCACAGTTCACAGTTCACAGTTCACAGTTCACAGTTCACAGTCTTCATTTCACAATTCACAGTTCGCAGTTCACAGTTCACAGGTCACAGTTCACAGTTCACAGGTCACAGTTCACAGTTCACAGTCCACAGTTCACTGTTCACAGATCACAGTTCACAGTTCACAGTCTTCATTTCCAACTTCACACTTCACAGTGCACAGTTCACAGTCCACAGTTCACAGTCCACAGTTCACTGTTCACAAATCACAGTTCACAGTTCACAGTTCACAGTCCACAGATCACAGTTCACAGTCTTCATTTCACACTTCACAGTTCGCAGTTCACAGTTCACAGATCACAGTTCACAGTTCACAGTTCACAGTTCACAGTTCACAGTTCACAGTTCACAGATCACACTTCACAGTTCACAGTTCACAGATCATAGTTCACAGATCACAGTTCACAGACTTTATTTCACAATTCAGTTTTCACAGTTCACAGTTCACAGTCCGCAGTTCACTGTTCACAGATCATAGTTCACAGTTCACAGTTCACAGTTCACAGTTCACAGTTCACAGTTCACAGTTCCAGTTCACAGTTCACAGTTCACAGTTCACAGTTCACAGTTCACAGTTCACAGTTCACAGTTCCAGTTCACAGTTCACAGTTCACAGTTCACAGTTCACACTTCACTGTTCACAGATCACAGTTCACAGTTCACAGTTCACAGTTCACAGTTCACAGTTCCCAGTTCGCAGGTCACAGTTCACATTTCACAGTTCACTGTCTTCATTTCATACTTCACAGTTCACTGTCTTCATTTCATACTTCACAGTTCGCAGTTCACAGTTCACAGTTCACAGTTCACAGTTCACAGTTCACAGTTCACAGTTCACAGTTCACAGTTCACAGTTCACAGTTCACAGTTCACAGTTCACAGTTCACAGTTCACAGTTCACAGTTCACAGTTCACAGTTCACAGTTCACAGTTCACAGTTCACTGTTCACAGTTTACAGTTCTCAGTTTACAGTTCTCAGTTCACAGTTGACAGTTCACAGTTGACAGTTCACACTTCACAGTTCACAGTTCACAGTTCACAGTTCACAGTCCACAGTTCACTGTTCACAGTTCACAGACTTTATTTCACACTTCACAGTTGGCAGTTCACAGTTCACAGTTCACAGTTCACAGTTCACAGTTCACAGTTCACAGTTCACAGTTCACAGTTCACAGTTCACAGTTCACAGTTCACAGTTCACAGTTCACAGTTCACAGTTCACAGTTCACAGTCCACAGTTCAATAGTCCACAGTTCACTGTTCACAAATCGCAGTTCACAGTTCACAGTTCACAGTCCACAGATCACAGTTCACAGTCTTCATTTCACTCTTCACAGTTCGTAGTTCACAGTTCACAGATCACAGTTCACAGTTCACAGTTCACAGTTCACTGTTCACAGTTTACAGTTCTCAGTTTACAGTTCTCAGTTCACAGTTCACAGTTCACAGATCACAGTTCACAGTCTTCATTTCACACTTCAGTCTTCACAGGGCACAGTTCACAGTTCACAGTCTTCATTTCACAATTCACAGTTCGCAGTTCACAGTTCACAGATCACACTTCACAGTTCACAGATCACACTTCACAGTTCACAGTTCACAGATCACAGTTCACAGATCACAGTTCACAGATCACAGTTCACATACTTTATTTCACAATTCAGTTTTCACAGTTCACAGTTCACAGTTCACAGTCCGCAGTTCACTGTTCACAGATCATAGTTCACAGTTCACAGTTCACAGTTCACAGTTCACAGTTCCAGTTCACAGTTCACAGTCTTCATTTCACACTTCACACTTCACAGTGCACAGTTCACAGTCCACAGTTCACTGTTCACAAATCACAGTTCACACTTCACAGTTCCCAGTTCGCAGGTCACAGTTCACATTTCACAGTTCACTGTCTTCATTTCATACTTCACAGTTCACTGTCTTCATTTCATACTTCACAGTTCGCAGTTCACAGTTCACAGTTTACAGTTCACAGTTCACAGGTCACAGTTCACAGTTCACAGGTCACAGTTCACAGTTCACAGTCCACAGTTCACTGTTCACAGATCACAGTTCACAGATCACAGTCTTCATTTCACACTTCACACTTCACAGTGCACAGTTCACAGTCCACAGTTCACTGTTCACAAATCACACTTCACACTTCACAGTTCACAGTTCACAGTCCACAGTTCACTGTTCACAACTCACAGTTCACAGTTCACAGTTCACAGATCACAGTTCACTGTTCACTGTTCACTGTTCACAGTTCACAGTTCACAGTTCACAGTTCACAGTCTTCAT
This sequence comes from Lasioglossum villosulum, assembly GCA_963971365.1. NCBI lineage: Eukaryota > Metazoa > Arthropoda > Insecta > Hymenoptera > Halictidae > Lasioglossum > Lasioglossum villosulum. The sequence goes on along the minus strand of CAXARU010000031.1, from coordinate 1,136,834 downwards.
TTCACAATTCACAGTTCGCAGTTCACAGTTCACAGGTCACAGTTCACAGTTCACAGGTCACAGTTCACAGTTCACAGTCCACAGTTCACTGTTCACAGATCACAGTTCACAGTTCACAGTCTTCATTTCACACTTCACACTTCACAGTGCACAGTTCACAGTCCACAGTTCACAGTCCACAGTTCACAGTCCACAGTTCACTGTTCACAAATCACAGTTCACAGTTCACAGTTCACAGTCCACAGATCACAGTTCACAGTCTTCATTTCACACTTCACAGTTCGCAGTTCACAGTTCACAGATCACAGTTCACAGTTCACAGTTCACAGTTCACAGTTCACAGTTCACAGTTCACAGTTCACAGATCACACTTCACAGTTCACAGATCATAGTTCACAGTTCACAGTTCACAGTTCACAGTTCACAGTTCACAGTCTTCATTTCACAATTCACAGTTTGCAGTTCACAGTTCACAGATCACAGTTCACAGATCACAGTTCACAGTTCACAGTTCACAGTTCACAGATCACACTTCACAGTTCACAGTTCACAGATCATAGTTCACAGATCACAGTTCACAGACTTTATTTCACAATTCAGTTTTCACAGTTCACAGTTCACAGTTCACAGTTCACAGTTCACAGTTCACAGTTCACAGTTCCCAGTTCGCAGGTCACAGTTCACATTTCACAGTTCACTGTCTTCATTTCATACTTCACAGTTCACTGTCTTCATTTCATACTTCACAGTTCGCAGTTCACAGTTCACAGTTCACAGTTCACAGTTCACAGTTCACAGTTCACAGTTCACAGTTCACAGTTCACTGTTCACAGTTTACAGTTCTCAGTTTACAGTTCTCAGTTCACAGTTGACAGTTCACAGTTGACAGTTCACACTTCACAGTTCACAGTTCACAGTTCACAGTTCACAGTCCACAGTTCACTGTTCACAGTTCACAGACTTTATTTCACACTTCACAGTTGGCAGTTCACAGTTCACAGTTCACAGTTCACAGTTCACAGTTCACAGTTCACAGTTCACAGTTCACAGTTCACAGTTCACAGTTCACAGTTCACAGTTCACAGTTCACAGTTCACAGTCCACAGTTCAATAGTCCACAGTTCACTGTTCACAAATCGCAGTTCACAGTTCACAGTTCACAGTCCACAGATCACAGTTCACAGTCTTCATTTCACTCTTCACAGTTCGTAGTTCACAGTTCACAGATCACAGTTCACAGTTCACAGTTCACAGTTCACTGTTCACAGTTTACAGTTCTCAGTTTACAGTTCTCAGTTCACAGTTCTCAGTTCACAGTTCACAGTTCACAGATCACAGTTCACAGTCTTCATTTCACACTTCAGTCTTCACAGGGCACAGTTCACAGTTCACAGTCTTCATTTCACAATTCACAGTTCGCAGTTCACAGTTCACAGTTCACAGTTCACAGTTCACAGATCACACTTCACAGTTCACAGTTCACAGATCATAGTTCACAGATCACAGTTCACAGACTTTATTTCACAGTTCACAGTCCACAGTTCACTGTTCACACTTCACAGTTCACAGTTCACAGTCGACAGTTCACTGTTCACAGTTCACAGTTCACAGTTCACAGTTCACAGTTCACTGTTCACTGTTCACAGTCTTCATTTCACAATTCACAGTTCGCAGTTCACAGTTCACAGTTTACAGTTCACATGTCACAGTTCACAGTTCACAGTTCACAGGTCACAGGTCACAGTTCACAGTTCACAGTTCACAGTTCACAGTTCCCAGTTCGCAGGTCACAGTTCACATTTCACAGTTCACTGTCTTCATTTCATACTTCACAGTTCACTGTCTTCATTTCATACTTCACAGTTCACTGTCTTCATTTCATACTTCACAGTTCACTGTCTTCATTTCATACTACACAGTTCGCAGTTCACAGTTCACAGTTCACAGTTCACATGTCACAGTTCACAGTTCACAGGTCACAGGTCACAGTTCACAGTTCACAGATCACAGTTCACAGTTCACAGTTCACAGTTCACAGTTCACAGTTCACAAGTCACAGTTCACAGTTCACAGTTCACAGTTCACAGATCACAGTTCACAGTTCACAGTTCACAGGTCACAGTTCACAGTTCCCCGTTCACAGTATTCATTTCACACTTCACAGTTCGCAGTTCACAGTTCACAGATCACAGTTCACAGTTCACAGTTCACAGTCCACATTTCACTGTTCACAATTCACAGTTCACAGTTCACAGTTCACAATTCACAGTTCACAGTTCAGAGTTCACAGTTCACAGTTCACAGTTCACTGTTCACTGTTCACAGTTCACAGTTCACAGTTCACAGTTCACAGTCTTCATTTCACAATTCACAGTTCGCAGTTCACAGTTCACAGGTTACAGTTCACAGTTCACAGGTCACAGTTCACAGTTCACAGTCCACAGTTCACTGTTCACACTTCACAGTTCACAGTTCACAGTCGACAGTTCACTGTTCACAGATCATAGTTCACAGTCTACAGTTCAGAGTTCACAGTTCACAGTTCACAGTCTTCATTTCACAATTCACAGTTCGCAGTTCACAGTTCACAGATCACCGTTCACAGATCACAGTTCACTGTTCACAGTTCACAGTTCACAGTTCACAGTCCACAGTTCACAATCCACAGTTCACAGTTCACAGTTCTCAGTTCACAGATCACAGTTCACAGTCTTCATTTCACAGTTCACAGTCCACAGTTCACAGTTCACAGTTCTCAGTTCACAGATCACAGTTCACAGTCTTCATTTCACAGTTCACAGTCTTCATTTCACAGTTCACAGTTCACAGTTCACAGTTCCCCGTTCACAGTATTCATTTCACATTTCACAGTTCGCAGTTCACAGTTGACAGTTCACAGATCACAGTTCACAGATTACAGTTCACAGTTGACAGTTGACAGTTGACAGTTCACAGTACACACTTCACAGTTCACAGTCCACAGTTCACTGTTCACAAATCACAGTTCACAGTTCACAGTCCACAATTCACTATTCACAGCTCACAGTTCTCAGTTCACAGATCACAGTTCACAGTCTTCATTTCACACTTCACAGTTAGCAGTTCACAGATCACAGTTCACAGTTCACAGTTCACAGATCACAGTTCACAGTTCACAGTCCACAGTTCACTGTTCACAGATCATAGTTCACAGTTCACAGTTCACAGTTCACAGTTCACAGTTCACAGTTCACAGTTCACAGTTCACAGTCTTCATTTCACACTTCACAGTTCGCAGTTCACAGTTCACAGTTCACAGTTCACAGATCACACTTCACAGATCACACTTCACACTTCACAGTTCACAGATCACTGTTCACAGTTCACAGTCCACAGTTCACTATTCACAGCTCACAGTTCTCAGTTCACAGATCACAGTTCACAGTCTTCATTTCACACTTCACAGTTAGCAGTTCACAGTTCACAGTTCACAGTCCACAGATCACAGTTCACAGTCTTCATTTCACTCTTCACAGTTCACAGTTCACAGTCCACAGTTCACTGATCACACATCACAGTTCACAGTTCACAGATCACAGTTCACAGTCCACAGATCACAGTTCACAGTCTTCATTTCACACTTCACAGTTCGCAGTTCACAGTTCACAGATCACAGTTCACAGTTCACAGTTTACAGTTCACATGTCACAGTTCACAGTTCACAGGTCACAGGTCACAGTTCACAGTTCACAGTTCACAGTTCCCAGTTCGCAGGTCACAGTTCACATTTCACAGTTCACTGTCTTCATTTCATACTTCACAGTTCACTGTCTTCATTTCATACTTCCCAGTTCGCAGTTCACAGTTCACAGTTCACAGTTCACAGTTCACAGTTCACAGTTCCCAGTTCGCAGGTCACAGTTCACATTTCACAGTTCACTGTCCTCATTTCATACTTCACAGTTCACTGTCTTCATTTCATACTTCACAGTTCGCAGTTCACAGTTCACAGTTCACAGTTCACATTTCACAGTTCACATGTCACAGTTCACAGTTCACAGGTCACAGGTCACAGTTCACAGTTCACAGATCACAGTTCACAGTTCACAGTTCACAGTTCACAGTTCACAGTTCACAGTTCACAGTTCACAGTTCACAGTTCACAGTTCACAGTTCACAGTTCACAGTTCACAGATCACAGTTCACAGTTCACAGTTCACAGGTCACAGTTCACAGTTCCCCGTTCACAGTATTCATTTCACACTTCACAGTTCGCAGTTCACAGTTGACAGTTCACAGTCCACAGTTCACTATTCACAGTTCACAGTTCACAGTCCACAGATCACAGTTCACAGTCTTCATTTCACACTTCACAGTTCGCAGTTCACAGTTCACAGTTCACAGATCACAGTTCACAGTTCACAGTCCACATTTCACTGTTCACAATTCACAGTTCACAGTTCACAGTTCACAGTTCACTGTTCACAGATCACAGTTCACAGTTCACAGTCTTCATTTCACGCTTCACAGTTCGCAGTTCACAGTTCACAGATCACAGTTCACAGTTCACAGTTCACAGTTCACAGTTTACAGTTCACAGTTCACAGTTCACTGTTCACAGTTTACAGTTCTCAGTTTACAGTTCTCAGTTCACAGTTGACAGTTCACTGTTCACAGTTCACACTTCACAGTTCACAGTTCACAGTCGACATTTCAGTGTTCACAGATCATAGTTCACAGTCTACAGTTCAGAGTTCACAGTTCACAGTTCACAGTCTTCATTTCACAATTCACAGTTCGCAGTTCACAGTTCACAGTTCACAGTTCACAGTTCACAGTTCACAGTTCACAGTCCACAGTTCACAGTTCACAGTTCTCAGTTCACAGATCACAGTTCACAGTTCACAGGTCACAGTTCACAGTTCCCCGTTCACAGTATTCATTTCACACTTCACAGTTCGCAGTTCACAGTTGACAGTTCACAGTCCACAGTTCACTATTCACAGTTCACAGTTCACAGTCCACAGATCACAGTTCACAGTCTTCATTTCACACTTCACAGTTCGCAGTTCACAGTTCACAGTTCACAGATCACAGTTCACAGTTCACAGTCCACATTTCACTGTTCACAATTCACAGTCCACAGTTCACAGTCCACAGTTCACAGTTCACAGTTCTCAGTTCACAGATCACAGTTTACAGTCTTCATTTCACAGTTCACAGTTCACAGTTTACAGTTCTCAGTTCACAGTTCACAGTTCACAGTTCACAGTTCACAGTTCACAGTTCACAGTCCACAGTTCACAGTTCACAATTCTCAGTTCACAGATCACAGTTCACAGTCTTCATTTCACATTTCACAGTCTTCATTTCACAGTTCACAGTTCACAGTTCACAGTTCCCCGTTCACAGTATTCATTTCACATTTCACAGTTCACAGTTCACAGGTCACAGGTCACAGTTCACAGTTCACAGATCACAGTTCACAGTTCACAGTTCACAGTTCACAGTTCACAGTTCACAGTCTTCATTTCACAATTCACAGTTCGCAGTTCACAGTTCACAGGTCACAGTTCACAGTTCACAGGTCACAGTTCACAGTTCACAGTTCAAAGTTCACAGTTCACAGTTCACAGATCACACTTCACAGTTCACAGTTCACAGATCATAGTTCACAGATCACAGTTCACAGTTCACAGTTCACAGTTCACAGTTCACAGTCTTCATTTCACAATTCACAGTTCGCAGTTCACAGTTCACAGTCTTCATTTCACAATTCACAGTTCGCAGTTCACAGTTCACAGGTCACAGTTCACAGTTCACAGGTCACAGTTCACAGTTCACAGTCCACAGTTCACTGTTCACAGATCACAGTTCACAGTTCACAGTCTTCATTTCACAATTCACAGTTCGCAGTTCACAGTTCACAGGTCACAGTTCACAGTTCACAGGTCACAGTTCACAGTTCACAGTCCACAGTTCACTGTTCACAGATCACAGTTCACAGTTCACAGTCTTCATTTCACACTTCACACTTCACAGTGCACAGTTCACAGTCCACAGTTCACAGTCCACAGTTCACAGTCCACAGTTCACTGTTCACAAATCACAGTTCACAGTTCACAGTTCACAGTCCACAGATCACAGTTCACAGTCTTCATTTCACACTTCACAGTTCGCAGTTCACAGTTCACAGATCACAGTTCACAGTTCACAGTTCACAGTTCACAGTTCACAGTTCACAGTTCACAGTTCACAGATCACACTTCACAGTTCACAGATCATAGTGCACAGTTCACAGTTCACAGTTCACAGTTCACAGTTCACAGTCTTCATTTCACAGTTCACAGTTCACAGTTCACAGTCCACAGTTCACTGTTCACAATTCACAGTTCACAGTTCACAGTTCACAGTTCACAGTTCACAGTTCACTGTTCACTGTTCACAGTTCACAGTTCACAGTTCACAGTTCACAGTTCACAGTTCACAGTTCACAGTTCACAGTCTTCATTTCACAATTCACAGTTCGCAGTTCACAGTTCACAGGTCACAGTTCACAGTTCACAGGTCACAGTTCACAGTTCACAGTCCACAGTTCACTGTTCACAGATCACAGTTCACAGTTCACAGTCTTCATTTCCAACTTCACACTTCACAGTGCACAGTTCACAGTCCACAGTTCACAGTCCACAGTTCACTGTTCACAAATCACAGTTCACAGTTCACAGTTCACAGTCCACAGATCACAGTTCACAGTCTTCATTTCACACTTCACAGTTCGCAGTTCACAGTTCACAGATCACAGTTCACAGTTCACAGTTCACAGTTCACAGTTCACAGTTCACAGTTCACAGATCACACTTCACAGTTCACAGTTCACAGATCCTAGTTCACAGATCACAGTTCACAGACTTTATTTCACAATTCAGTTTTCACAGTTCACAGTTCACAGTCCGCAGTTCACTGTTCACAGATCATAGTTCACAGTTCACAGTTCACAGTTCACAGTTCACAGTTCACAGTTCACAGTTCCAGTTCACAGTTCACAGTTCACAGTTCACAGTTCACAGTTCACAGTTCACAGTTCACAGTTCACAGTTCCAGTTCACAGTTCACAGTTCACAGTTCACAGTTCACACTTCACTGTTCACAGATCACAGTTCACAGTTCACAGTTCACAGTTCACAGTTCACAGTTCCCAGTTCGCAGGTCACAGTTCACATTTCACAGTTCACTGTCTTCATTTCATACTTCACAGTTCACTGTCTTCATTTCATACTTCACAGTTCGCAGTTCACAGTTCACAGTTCACAGTTCACAGTTCACAGTTCACAGTTCACAGTTCACAGTTCACAGTTCACAGTTCACAGTTCACAGTTCACAGTTCACAGTTCACAGTTCACAGTTCACAGTTCACAGTTCACAGTTCACAGTTCACAGTTCACAGTTCACTGTTCACAGTTTACAGTTCTCAGTTTACAGTTCTCAGTTCACAGTTGACAGTTCACAGTTGACAGTTCACACTTCACAGTTCACAGTTCACAGTTCACAGTTCACAGTCCACAGTTCACTGTTCACAGTTCACAGACTTTATTTCACACTTCACAGTTGGCAGTTCACAGTTCACAGTTCACAGTTCACAGTTCACAGTTCACAGTTCACAGTTCACAGTTCACAGTTCACAGTTCACAGTTCACAGTTCACAGTTCACAGTTCACAGTTCACAGTTCACAGTCCACAGTTCAATAGTCCACAGTTCACTGTTCACAAATCGCAGTTCACAGTTCACAGTTCACAGTCCACAGATCACAGTTCACAGTCTTCATTTCACTCTTCACAGTTCGTAGTTCACAGTTCACAGATCACAGTTCACAGTTCACAGTTCACAGTTCACTGTTCACAGTTTACAGTTCTCAGTTTACAGTTCTCAGTTCACAGTTCACAGTTCACAGATCACAGTTCACAGTCTTCATTTCACACTTCAGTCTTCACAGGGCACAGTTCACAGTTCACAGTCTTCATTTCACAATTCACAGTTCGCAGTTCACAGTTCACAGATCACACTTCACAGTTCACAGATCACACTTCACAGTTCACAGTTCACAGATCACAGTTCACAGATCACAGTTCACAGATCACAGTTCACATACTTTATTTCACAATTCAGTTTTCACAGTTCACAGTTCACAGTTCACAGTCCGCAGTTCACTGTTCACAGATCATAGTTCACAGTTCACAGTTCACAGTTCACAGTTCACAGTTCCAGTTCACAGTTCACAGTCTTCATTTCACACTTCACACTTCACAGTGCACAGTTCACAGTCCACAGTTCACTGTTCACAAATCACAGTTCACACTTCACAGTTCCCAGTTCGCAGGTCACAGTTCACATTTCACAGTTCACTGTCTTCATTTCATACTTCACAGTTCACTGTCTTCATTTCATACTTCACAGTTCGCAGTTCACAGTTCACAGTTTACAGTTCACAGTTCACAGGTCACAGTTCACAGTTCACAGGTCACAGTTCACAGTTCACAGTCCACAGTTCACTGTTCACAGATCACAGTTCACAGATCACAGTCTTCATTTCACACTTCACACTTCACAGTGCACAGTTCACAGTCCACAGTTCACTGTTCACAAATCACACTTCACACTTCACAGTTCACAGTTCACAGTCCACAGTTCACTGTTCACAACTCACAGTTCACAGTTCACAGTTCACAGATCACAGTTCACTGTTCACTGTTCACTGTTCACAGTTCACAGTTCACAGTTCACAGTTCACAGTCTTCATTTCACAATTCACAGTTCGCAGTTCACAGTTCACAGGTCACAGTTCACAGTTCACAGGTCACAGTTCACAGTTCACAGTCCACAGTTCACTGTTCACAGATCACAGTTCACAGTTCACAGTCTTCATTTCACACTTCACACTTCACAGTGCACAGTTCACAGTCCACAGTTCACAGTCCACAGTTCACAGTCCACAGTTCACTGTTCACAAATCACAGTTCACAGTTCACAGTTCACAGTCCACAGATCACAGTTCACAGTCTTCATTTCACACTTCACAGTTCGCAGTTCACAGTTCACAGATCACAGTTCACAGTTCACAGTTCACAGTTCACAGTTCACAGTTCACAGTTCACAGTTCACAGATCACACTTCACAGTTCACAGATCATAGTTCACAGTTCACAGTTCACAGTTCACAGTTCACAGTTCACAGTCTTCATTTCACAATTCACAGTTTGCAGTTCACAGTTCACAGATCACAGTTCACAGATCACAGTTCACAGTTCACAGTTCACAGTTCACAGATCACACTTCACAGTTCACAGTTCACAGATCATAGTTCACAGATCACAGTTCACAGACTTTATTTCACAATTCAGTTTTCACAGTTCACAGTTCACAGTTCACAGTTCACAGTTCACAGTTCACAGTTCACAGTTCCCAGTTCGCAGGTCACAGTTCACATTTCACAGTTCACTGTCTTCATTTCATACTTCACAGTTCACTGTCTTCATTTCATACTTCACAGTTCGCAGTTCACAGTTCACAGTTCACAGTTCACAGTTCACAGTTCACAGTTCACAGTTCACAGTTCACAGTTCACTGTTCACAGTTTACAGTTCTCAGTTTACAGTTCTCAGTTCACAGTTGACAGTTCACAGTTGACAGTTCACACTTCACAGTTCACAGTTCACAGTTCACAGTTCACAGTCCACAGTTCACTGTTCACAGTTCACAGACTTTATTTCACACTTCACAGTTGGCAGTTCACAGTTCACAGTTCACAGTTCACAGTTCACAGTTCACAGTTCACAGTTCACAGTTCACAGTTCACAGTTCACAGTTCACAGTTCACAGTTCACAGTTCACAGTTCACAGTCCACAGTTCAATAGTCCACAGTTCACTGTTCACAAATCGCAGTTCACAGTTCACAGTTCACAGTCCACAGATCACAGTTCACAGTCTTCATTTCACTCTTCACAGTTCGTAGTTCACAGTTCACAGATCACAGTTCACAGTTCACAGTTCACAGTTCACTGTTCACAGTTTACAGTTCTCAGTTTACAGTTCTCAGTTCACAGTTCTCAGTTCACAGTTCACAGTTCACAGATCACAGTTCACAGTCTTCATTTCACACTTCAGTCTTCACAGGGCACAGTTCACAGTTCACAGTCTTCATTTCACAATTCACAGTTCGCAGTTCACAGTTCACAGTTCACAGTTCACAGTTCACAGATCACACTTCACAGTTCACAGTTCACAGATCATAGTTCACAGATCACAGTTCACAGACTTTATTTCACAGTTCACAGTCCACAGTTCACTGTTCACACTTCACAGTTCACAGTTCACAGTCGACAGTTCACTGTTCACAGTTCACAGTTCACAGTTCACAGTTCACAGTTCACTGTTCACTGTTCACAGTCTTCATTTCACAATTCACAGTTCGCAGTTCACAGTTCACAGTTTACAGTTCACATGTCACAGTTCACAGTTCACAGTTCACAGGTCACAGGTCACAGTTCACAGTTCACAGTTCACAGTTCACAGTTCCCAGTTCGCAGGTCACAGTTCACATTTCACAGTTCACTGTCTTCATTTCATACTTCACAGTTCACTGTCTTCATTTCATACTTCACAGTTCACTGTCTTCATTTCATACTTCACAGTTCACTGTCTTCATTTCATACTACACAGTTCGCAATTCACAGTTCACAGTTCACAGTTCACATGTCACAGTTCACAGTTCACAGGTCACAGGTCACAGTTCACAGTTCACAGATCACAGTTCACAGTTCACAGTTCACAGTTCACAGTTCACAGTTCACAAGTCACAGTTCACAGTTCACAGTTCACAGTTCACAGATCACAGTTCACAGTTCACAGTTCACAGGTCACAGTTCACAGTTCCCCGTTCACAGTATTCATTTCACACTTCACAGTTCGCAGTTCACAGTTCACAGATCACAGTTCACAGTTCACAGTTCACAGTCCACATTTCACTGTTCACAATTCACAGTTCACAGTTCACAGTTCACAATTCACAGTTCACAGTTCAGAGTTCACAGTTCACAGTTCACAGTTCACTGTTCACTGTTCACAGTTCACAGTTCACAGTTCACAGTTCACAGTCTTCATTTCACAATTCACAGTTCGCAGTTCACAGTTCACAGGTTACAGTTCACAGTTCACAGGTCACAGTTCACAGTTCACAGTCCACAGTTCACTGTTCACACTTCACAGTTCACAGTTCACAGTCGACAGTTCACTGTTCACAGATCATAGTTCACAGTCTACAGTTCAGAGTTCACAGTTCACAGTTCACAGTCTTCATTTCACAATTCACAGTTCGCAGTTCACAGTTCACAGATCACCGTTCACAGATCACAGTTCACTGTTCACAGTTCACAGTTCACAGTTCACAGTCCACAGTTCACAATCCACAGTTCACAGTTCACAGTTCTCAGTTCACAGATCACAGTTCACAGTCTTCATTTCACAGTTCACAGTCCACAGTTCACAGTTCACAGTTCACAGTTCCCCGTTCACAGTATTCATTTCACATTTCACAGTTCGCAGTTCACAGTTGACAGTTCACAGATCACAGTTCACAGATTACAGTTCACAGTTGACAGTTGACAGTTGACAGTTCACAGTACACACTTCACAGTTCACAGTCCACAGTTCACTGTTCACAAATCACAGTTCACAGTTCACAGTCCACAATTCACTATTCACAGCTCACAGTTCTCAGTTCACAGATCACAGTTCACAGTCTTCATTTCACACTTCACAGTTAGCAGTTCACAGATCACAGTTCACAGTTCACAGTTCACAGATCACAGTTCACAGTTCACAGTCCACAGTTCACTGTTCACAGATCATAGTTCACAGTTCACAGTTCACAGTTCACAGTTCACAGTTCACAGTTCACAGTTCACAGTTCACAGTCTTCATTTCACACTTCACAGTTCGCAGTTCACAGTTCACAGTTCACAGTTCACAGATCACACTTCACAGATCACACTTCACACTTCACAGTTCACAGATCACTGTTCACAGTTCACAGTCCACAGTTCACTATTCACAGCTCACAGTTCTCAGTTCACAGATCACAGTTCACAGTCTTCATTTCACACTTCACAGTTAGCAGTTCACAGTTCACAGTTCACAGTCCACAGATCACAGTTCACAGTCTTCATTTCACTCTTCACAGTTCACAGTTCACAGTCCACAGTTCACTGATCACACATCACAGTTCACAGTTCACAGATCACAGTTCACAGTCCACAGATCACAGTTCACAGTCTTCATTTCACACTTCACAGTTCGCAGTTCACAGTTCACAGATCACAGTTCACAGTTCACAGTTTACAGTTCACATGTCACAGTTCACAGTTCACAGGTCACAGGTCACAGTTCACAGTTCACAGTTCACAGTTCCCAGTTCGCAGGTCACAGTTCACATTTCACAGTTCACTGTCTTCATTTCATACTTCACAGTTCACTGTCTTCATTTCATACTTCCCAGTTCGCAGTTCACAGTTCACAGTTCACAGTTCACAGTTCACAGTTCACAGTTCCCAGTTCGCAGGTCACAGTTCACATTTCACAGTTCACTGTCCTCATTTCATACTTCACAGTTCACTGTCTTCATTTCATACTTCACAGTTCGCAGTTCACAGTTCACAGTTCACAGTTCACATTTCACAGTTCACATGTCACAGTTCACAGTTCACAGGTCACAGGTCACAGTTCACAGTTCACAGATCACAGTTCACAGTTCACAGTTCACAGTTCACAGTTCACAGTTCACAGTTCACAGTTCACAGTTCACAGTTCACAGTTCACAGTTCACAGTTCACAGTTCACAGATCACAGTTCACAGTTCACAGTTCACAGGTCACAGTTCACAGTTCCCCGTTCACAGTATTCATTTCACACTTCACAGTTCGCAGTTCACAGTTGACAGTTCACAGTCCACAGTTCACTATTCACAGTTCACAGTTCACAGTCCACAGATCACAGTTCACAGTCTTCATTTCACACTTCACAGTTCGCAGTTCACAGTTCACAGTTCACAGATCACAGTTCACAGTTCACAGTCCACATTTCACTGTTCACAATTCACAGTTCACAGTTCACAGTTCACAGTTCACTGTTCACAGATCACAGTTCACAGTTCACAGTCTTCATTTCACGCTTCACAGTTCGCAGTTCACAGTTCACAGATCACAGTTCACAGTTCACAGTTCACAGTTCACAGTTTACAGTTCACAGTTCACAGTTCACTGTTCACAGTTTACAGTTCTCAGTTTACAGTTCTCAGTTCACAGTTGACAGTTCACTGTTCACAGTTCACACTTCACAGTTCACAGTTCACAGTCGACATTTCAGTGTTCACAGATCATAGTTCACAGTCTACAGTTCAGAGTTCACAGTTCACAGTTCACAGTCTTCATTTCACAATTCACAGTTCGCAGTTCACAGTTCACAGTTCACAGTTCACAGTTCACAGTTCACAGTTCACAGTCCACAGTTCACAGTTCACAGTTCTCAGTTCACAGATCACAGTTCACAGTTCACAGGTCACAGTTCACAGTTCCCCGTTCACAGTATTCATTTCACACTTCACAGTTCGCAGTTCACAGTTGACAGTTCACAGTCCACAGTTCACTATTCACAGTTCACAGTTCACAGTCCACAGATCACAGTTCACAGTCTTCATTTCACACTTCACAGTTCGCAGTTCACAGTTCACAGTTCACAGATCACAGTTCACAGTTCACAGTCCACATTTCACTGTTCACAATTCACAGTCCACAGTTCACAGTCCACAGTTCACAGTTCACAGTTCTCAGTTCACAGATCACAGTTTACAGTCTTCATTTCACAGTTCACAGTTCACAGTTTACAGTTCTCAGTTCACAGTTCACAGTTCACAGTTCACAGTTCACAGTTCACAGTTCACAGTCCACAGTTCACAGTTCACAATTCTCAGTTCACAGATCACAGTTCACAGTCTTCATTTCACATTTCACAGTCTTCATTTCACAGTTCACAGTTCACAGTTCACAGTTCCCCGTTCACAGTATTCATTTCACATTTCACAGTTCGCAGTTCACAGTTGACAGTTCACAGATCACAGTTCACAGATTACAGTTCACAGTTGACAGTTGACAGTTCACAGTACACACTTCACAGTTCACAGTCCACAGTTCACTGTTCACAAATCACACTTCACAGTTCACAGTCCACAGTTCACTGTTCACAAATCACAGTTCACAGTTCACAGTCCACAGTTCACTATTCACAGCTCACAGTTCTCAGTTCACAGATCACAGTTCACAGTCTTCATTTCACACTTCACAGTTAGCAGTTCACAGTTCACAGATCACAGTTCACAGTTCACAGTTCACAGTTCACAGATCACAGTTCACAGTTCACAGTCCACAGTTCACTGTTCACAGATCATAGTTCACAGTTCACAGTTCACAGTTCACAGTTCACAGTTCACAGTCTTCATTTCACACTTCACAGTTCGCAGTTCACAGTTCACAGTTCACAGTTCACAGATCACACTTCACAGATCACACTTCACACTTCACAGTTCACAGATCACTGTTCACAGTTCACAGTCCACAGTTCACTATTCACAGCTCACAGTTCTCAGTTCACAGATCACAGTTCACAGTCTTCATTTCACACTTCACAGTTAGCAGTTCACAGATCACAGTTCACAGTTCACAGTTCACAGATCACAGTTCACAGTTCACAGTCCACAGTTCACTGTTCACAGATCATAGTTCACAGTTCACAGTTCACAGTTCACAGTTCACAGTTCACAGTTCACAGTTCACAGTTCACAGTCTTCATTTCACACTTCACAGTTCGCAGTTCACAGTTCACAGTTCACAGTTCACAGATCACACTTCACAGATCACACTTCACACTTCACAGTTCACAGATCACTGTTCACAGTTCACAGTCCACAGTTCACTATTCACAGCTCACAGTTCTCAGTTCACAGATCACAGTTCACAGTCTTCATTTCACACTTCACAGTTAGCAGTTCACAGTTCACAGTTCACAGTCCACAGATCACAGTTCACAGTCTTCATTTCACTCTTCACAGTTCACAGTTCACAGTCCACAGTTCACTGATCACACATCACAGTTCACAGTTCACAGATCACAGTTCACAGTCCACAGATCACAGTTCACAGTCTTCATTTCACACTTCACAGTTCGCAGTTCACAGTTCACAGATCACAGTTCACAGTTCACAGTTTACAGTTCACATGTCACAGTTCACAGTTCACAGGTCACAGGTCACAGTTCACAGTTCACAGTTCACAGTTCCCAGTTCGCAGGTCACAGTTCACATTTCACAGTTCACTGTCTTCATTTCATACTTCACAGTTCACTGTCTTCATTTCATACTTCCCAGTTCGCAGTTCACAGTTCACAGTTCACAGTTCACAGTTCACAGTTCACAGTTCCCAGTTCGCAGGTCACAGTTCACATTTCACAGTTCACTGTCCTCATTTCATACTTCACAGTTCACTGTCTTCATTTCATACTTCACAGTTCGCAGTTCACAGTTCACAGTTCACATTTCACAGTTCACATGTCACAGTTCACAGTTCACAGGTCACAGGTCACAGTTCACAGTTCACAGATCACAGTTCACAGTTCACAGTTCACAGTTCACAGTTCACAGTTCACAGTTCACAGTTCACAGTTCACAGTTCACAGTTCACAGTTCACAGTTCACAGATCACAGTTCACAGTTCACAGTTCACAGGTCACAGTTCACAGTTCCCCGTTCACAGTATTCATTTCACACTTCACAGTTCGCAGTTCACAGTTGACAGTTCACAGTCCACAGTTCACTATTCACAGTTCACAGTTCACAGTCCACAGATCACAGTTCACAGTCTTCATTTCACACTTCACAGTTCGCAGTTCACAGTTCACAGTTCACAGATCACAGTTCACAGTTCACAGTCCACATTTCACTGTTCACAATTCACAGTTCACAGTTCACAGTTCACAGTTCACTGTTCACAGATCACAGTTCACAGTTCACAGTCTTCATTTCACGCTTCACAGTTCGCAGTTCACAGTTCACAGATCACAGTTCACAGTTCACAGTTCACAGTTTACAGTTCACAGTTCACAGTTCACTGTTCACAGTTTACAGTTCTCAGTTTACAGTTCTCAGTTCACAGTTGACAGTTCACTGTTCACAGTTCACACTTCACAGTTCACAGTTCACAGTCGACATTTCAGTGTTCACAGATCATAGTTCACAGTCTACAGTTCAGAGTTCACAGTTCACAGTTCACAGTCTTCATTTCACAATTCACAGTTCGCAGTTCACAGTTCACAGTTCACAGTTCACAGTTCACAGTTCACAGTTCACAGTTCACAGTCCACAGTTCACAGTTCACAGTTCTCAGTTCACAGATCACAGTTCACAGTTCACAGGTCACAGTTCACAGTTCCCCGTTCACAGTATTCATTTCACACTTCACAGTTCGCAGTTCACAGTTGACAGTTCACAGTCCACAGTTCACTATTCACAGTTCACAGTTCACAGTCCACAGATCACAGTTCACAGTCTTCATTTCACACTTCACAGTTCGCAGTTCACAGTTCACAGTTCACAGATCACAGTTCACAGTTCACAGTCCACATTTCACTGTTCACAATTCACAGTCCACAGTTCACAGTCCACAGTTCACAGTTCACAGTTCTCAGTTCACAGATCACAGTTTACAGTCTTCATTTCACAGTTCACAGTTCCCCGTTCACAGTATTCATTTCACACTTCACAGTTCGCAGTTCACAGTTGACAGTTCACAGTCCACAGTTCACTATTCACAGTTCACAGTTCACAGTCCACAGATCACAGTTCACAGTCTTCATTTCACACTTCACAGTTCGCAGTTCACAGTTCACAGTTCACAGTTCACAGTCCACATTTCACTGTTCACAATTCACAGTTCACAGTTCACAGTTCACAGTTCACTGTTCACAGATCACAGTTCACAGTTCACAGTCTTCATTTCACGCTTCACAGTTCGCAGTTCACAGTTCACAGATCACAGTTCACAGTTCACAGTTCACAGTTTACAGTTCACAGTTCACAGTTCACTGTTCACAGTTTACAGTTCTCAGTTTACAGTTCTCAGTTCACAGTTGACAGTTCACTGTTCACAGTTCACACTTCACAGTTCACAGTTCACAGTCGACATTTCAGTGTTCACAGATCATAGTTCACAGTCTACAGTTCAGAGTTCACAGTTCACAGTTCACAGTCTTCATTTCACAATTCACAGTTCGCAGTTCACAGTTCACAGTTCACAGTTCACAGTTCACAGTTCACAGTTCACAGTTCACAGTCCACAGTTCACAGTTCACAGTTCTCAGTTCACAGATCACAGTTCACAGTTCACAGGTCACAGTTCACAGTTCCCCGTTCACAGTATTCATTTCACACTTCACAGTTCGCAGTTCACAGTTGACAGTTCACAGTCCACAGTTCACTATTCACAGTTCACAGTTCACAGTCCACAGATCACAGTTCACAGTCTTCATTTCACACTTCACAGTTCGCAGTTCACAGTTCACAGTTCACAGATCACAGTTCACAGTTCACAGTCCACATTTCACTGTTCACAATTCACAGTCCACAGTTCACAGTCCACAGTTCACAGTTCACAGTTCTCAGTTCACAGATCACAGTTTACAGTCTTCATTTCACAGTTCACAGTTCACAGTTTACAGTTCTCAGTTCACAGTTCACAGTTCACAGTTCACAGTTCACAGTTCACAGTTCACATTTCACAGTTCGCAGTTCACAGTTGACAGTTCACAGATCACAGTTCACAGATTACAGTTCACAGTTGACAGTTGACAGTTCACAGTACACACTTCACAGTTCACAGTCCACAGTTCACTGTTCACAAATCACAGTTCACAGTTCACAGTCCACAGTTCACTATTCACAGCTCACAGTTCTCAGTTCACAGATCACAGTTCACAGTCTTCATTTCACACTTCACAGTTAGCAGTTCACAGTTCACAGATCACAGTTCACAGTTCACAGTTCACAGTTCACAGATCACAGTTCACAGTTCACAGTCCACAGTTCACTGTTCACAGATCATAGTTCACAGTTCACAGTTCACAGTTCACAGTTCACAGTTCACAGTTCACAGTCTTCATTTCACACTTCACAGTTCGCAGTTCACAGTTCACAGTTCACAGTTCACAGATCACACTTCACAGATCACACTTCACACTTCACAGTTCACAGATCACTGTTCACAGTTCACAGTCCACAGTTCACTATTCACAGCTCACAGTTCTCAGTTCACAGATCACAGTTCACAGTCTTCATTTCACACTTCACAGTTAGCAGTTCACAGATCACAGTTCACAGTTCACAGGTCACAGTTCACAGTTCCCCGTTCACAGTATTCATTTCACACTTCACAGTTCGCAGTTCACAGTTGACAGTTCACAGTCCACAGTTCACTATTCACAGTTCACAGTTCACAGTCCACAGATCACAGTTCACAGTCTTCATTTCACACTTCACAGTTCGCAGTTCACAGTTCACAGTTCACAGATCACAGTTCACAGTTCACAGTCCACATTTCACTGTTCACAATTCACAGTCCACAGTTCACAGTCCACAGTTCACAGTTCACAGTTCTCAGTTCACACTTCACAGTTCGCAGTTCACAGTTCACAGTTCACAGTTCACAGATCACACTTCACAGATCACACTTCACACTTCACAGTTCACAGATCACTGTTCACAGTTCACAGTCCACAGTTCACTATTCACAGCTCACAGTTCTCAGTTCACAGATCACAGTTCACAGTCTTCATTTCACACTTCACAGTTAGCAGTTCACAGTTCACAGTTCACAGTTCACAGTCCACAGATCACAGTTCACAGTCTTCATTTCACTCTTCACAGTTCGCAGTTCACAGTTCACAGATCACAGTTCACAGTTCACAGTTCACAGTTCACTGTTCACAGTTTACAGTTCTCAGTTTACAGTTCTCAGTTTACAGTTCTCAGTTCACAGTTGACAGTTCACAGTTCACAGTTCACAGTTCACACTTCACAGTTCACAGTTCACAGTTCACAGTTCACTGTTCACAGTTTACAGTTCTCAGTTTACAGTTCTCAGTTCACAGTGACAGTTCACAGTTGACAGTTCACACTTCACAGTTCACAGTTCACAGTTCACAGTTCACAGTCTTCATTTCACACTTCACAGTTCGCAGTTCACAGTTCACAGTTCGCAGTTCACAGATCACACTTCACAGATCACACTTCACACTTCACAGTTCACAAATCACTGTTCACAGACTTTATTTCACAATTCAGTTTTCACAGTTCACAGTTCACAGTTCACAGTTCACAGTCCGCAGTTCACTGTTCACTGATCATAGTTCACAGTTCACAGTTCACAGTTCACAGTTCACAGTTCACAGTTCACAGTTCACAGTTCACACTTCACAGTTCACACTTCACAGTTCACACTTCACAGTTCACACTTCACAGTTCACAGATCACAGTTCACAGTTCACAGTTCACTGTTCACAGTTTACAGTTCTCAGTTTACAGTTCTCAGTTCACAGTGACAGTTCACAGTTGACAGTTCACACTTCACAGTTCACAGTTCACAGTTCACAGTCCACAGTTCACTGTTCACAATTCACAGTTCACAGTTCACAGTTCACAGTTCACAGATCACAGTTCACAGTTCACTGTTCACTGTTCACTGTCTTCATTTCATACTTCACAGTTCGCAGTTCACAGTTCACAGGTCACAGTTCACAGCCCACTGTTCACAGTTCACAGTTCTCAGTTCACAGTTCACAGTTCACAGTTCACAGTTCACAGTTCACAGTTCACAGTTCACAGTTCACACTTCACAGTTCACACTTCACAGTTCACACTTCACAGTTCACAGATCACAGTTCACAGTTCACAGTTCACTGTTCACAGTTTACAGTTCTCAGTTTACAGTTCTCAGTTCACAGTGACAGTTCACAGTTGACAGTTCACACTTCACAGTTCACAGTTGACAGTTCACAGTCCACAGTTCACTATTCACAGTTCACAGTTCACAGTCCACAGATCACAGTTCACAGTCTTCATTTCACACTTCACAGTTCGCAGTTCACAGTTCACAGTTCACAGATCACAGTTCACAGTTCACAGTCCACATTTCACTGTTCACAATTCACAGTTCACAGTTCACAGTTCACAGTTCACTGTTCACAGATCACAGTTCACAGTTCACAGTCTTCATTTCACGCTTCACAGTTCGCAGTTCACAGTTCACAGATCACAGTTCACAGTTCACAGTTCACAGTTTACAGTTCACAGTTCACAGTTCACTGTTCACAGTTTACAGTTCTCAGTTTACAGTTCTCAGTTCACAGTTGACAGTTCACTGTTCACAGTTCACACTTCACAGTTCACAGTTCACAGTCGACAGTTCACTGTTCACAGATCATAGTTCACAGTCTACAGTTCAGAGTTCACAGTTCACAGTTCACAGTCTTCATTTCACAATTCACAGTTCGCAGTTCACAGTTCACAGATCACCGTTCACAGATCACAGTTCACTGTTCACAGTTCACAGTTCACAGTTCACAGTTCACAGTTCACAGTCTTCATTTCACAATTCACAGTTCTCAGTTCACAGTTCACAGGTCACAGTTCACAGTCCACAGTTCACTGATCACACATCACAGTTCACAGTTCACAGTTCACAGTTCACAGTTCACAGTCCACAGATCACAGTTCACAGTCTTCATTTCACACTTCACAGTTTGCAGTTCACAGTTCACAGATCACAGTTCACAGTCTTCATTTCACAATTCACAGTTCGCAGTTCACAGTTCACAGGTCACAGTTCACAGTTCACAGTCCACAGTTCACTGATCACACATCACAGTTCACAGTTCACAGTTCACAGTTCACAGTCCACAGATCACAGTTCACAGTCTTCATTTCACACTTCACAGTTCGCAGTTCACAGTTCACAGATCACAGTTCACAGTTCACAGTTCACACTTCACAGTTCACAGTTCACAGTCGACAGTTCACTGTTCACAGATCATAGTTCACAGTCTACAGTTCAGAGTTCACAGTTCACAGTTCACAGTCTTCATTTCACAATTCACAGTTCGCAGTTCACAGTTCACAGATCACCGTTCACAGATCACAGTTCACTGTTCACAGTTCACAGTTCACAGTTCACAGTTCACAGTTCACAGTCTTCATTTCACAATTCATAGTTCTCAGTTCACAGTTCACAGGTCACAGTTCACAGTCCACAGTTCACTGATCACACATCACAGTTCACAGTTCACAGTTCACAGATCACAGTTCACAGTCTTCATTTCACTCTTCACAGTTCGCAGTTCACAGTTCACAGATCACAGTTCACAGTTCACAGTTCACAGTTCACTGTTCACAGTTTACAGTTCTCAGTTTACAGTTCTCAGTTTACAGTTCTCAGTTTACAGTTCTCAGTTCACAGTTGACAGTTCACAGTTCACAGTTCACAGTTCACACTTCACACTTCACAGTTCACAGTTCACAGATCACACTTCACAGATCACACTTCACACTTCACAGTTCACAGATCACTGTTCACAGACTTTATTTCACAATTCAGTTTTCACGGTTCACAGTTCACAGTTCACAGTCCGCAGTTCACTGTTCACTGATCATAGTTCACAGTTCACAGTTCACAGTTCACAGTTCACAGTTCACAGTTCACAGTTCACAGTTCACACTTCACAGTTCACACTTCACAGTTCACACTTCACAGTTCACACTTCACAGTTCACACTTCACAGTTCACAGATCACAGTTCACAGTTCACAGTTCACTGTTCACAGTTTACAGTTCTCAGTTTACAGTTCTCAGTTCACAGTGACAGTTCACAGTTGACAGTTCACACTTCACAGTTCACAGTTCACAGTTCACAGTCCACAGTTCACTATTCACAATTCACAGTTCACAATTCACAGTTCACAGTTCACAGTTCACAGTTCACTGTTCACTATTCACTGTCTTCATTTCATACTTCACAGTTCGCAGTTCACAGTTCACAGATCACAGTTCACAGTTCACAGACTTTATTTCACAATTCAGTTTTCACATTTCACAGTTCACAGTTCTCAGTTCACAGTTCACAGTTCACAGATCACAGTTCACAGTCTTCATTTCACACTTCAGTCTTCACAGGGCACAGTTCACAGTTCACAGTCTTCATTTCACAATTCACAGTTCGCAGTTCACAGTTCACAGATAACACTTCACAGTTCACAGATCACACTTCACAGTTCACAGTTCACAGATCACAGTTCACATACTTTATTTCACAATTCAGTTTTCACAGTTCACAGTTCACAGTTCACAGTCCGCAGTTCACTGTTCACAGATCATAGTTCACAGTTCACAGTTCACAGTTCACAGTTCACAGTTCCAGTTCACAGTTCACAGTTCACAGTTCACAGTTCACAGTTCACACTTCACTGTTCACAGATCACAATTCACAGTTCACAGTTCACAGTTCCCAGTTCGCAGGTCACAGTTCACATTTCACAGTTCACTGTCTTCATTTCATACTTCACAGTTCACTGTCTTCATTTCATACTTCACAGTTCGCAGTTCACAGTTCACAGTTCACAGTTCACAGTTCACAGTTCACAGTTCACAGGTCACAGTTCACAGTTCACAGGTCACAGTTCACAGTTCACAGTCCACAGTTCACTGTTCACAGATCACAGTTCACAGTCCACAGATCACAGTTCACAGACTTTATTTCACACTTCACAGTTGGCAGTTCACAGTTCACAGTTCACAGTTCACAGTTCACAGTTCACAGTTCACAGTTCACAGTTCACAGTTCACTGTTCACAGTTCACTGTTCACAGTTTACAGTTCTCAGTTTACAGTTCTCAGTTCACAGTTGACAGTTCACACTTCACAGTTCACAGTTCACAGTTCACAGTCCACAGTTCACTGTTCACAATTCACAGTTCACAGTTCACAGTTCACAGTTCACAGTTCACAGTTCACAGTTCACAGTCCACAGTTCACTGTTCACAGTTCACAGTTCACAGTTCACAGTTCACAGTTCACAGTTCACAGTTCACAGTTCACAGTTCACAGTTCACTGTTCACTGTTCACAGTTCACAGTTCACAGTTCACAGTTCACAGTCTTCATTTCACAATTCACAGTTCGCAGTTCACAGTTCACATGTCACAGTTCACAGTTCACAGGTCACAGTTCACAGTTCACAGTCCACAGTTCACTGTTCACAAATCACAGTTCACACTTCACAGTTCACAGTTCACAGTCCACAGATCACAGTTCACAGACTTTATTTCACACTTCACAGTTGGCAGTTCACAGTTCACAGTTCACAGTTCACAGTTCACAGTTCACAGTTCACAGTTCACAGTTCACAGTTCACAGTTCACAGTTCACAGTTCACAGTTCACAGTTCACTGTTCACAGTTTACAGTTCTCAGTTTACAGTTCTCAGTTCACAGTTGACAGTTCACAGTTGACAGTTCACACTTCACAGTTCACAGTTCACAGTTCACAGTCCACAGTTCACTGTTCACAATTCACAGTTCACAGTTCACAGTTCACAGTTCACAGTTCACAGTTCACAGTTCACAGTTCACAGTTCACAGTCCACAGTTCACTGTTCACAATTCACAGTTCACAGTTCACAGTTCACAGTTCACAGTTCACAGTTCACAGTTCACAGTTCACAGTTCACTGTTCACTGTTCACAGTTCACAGTTCACAGTTCACAGGTCACAGTTCACAGTTCACAGTCCACAGTTCACTGTTCACAGATCACAGTTCACAGTTCAAAGTCTTCATTTCACACTTCACACTTCACAGTGCACAGTTCACAGTCCACAGTTCACAGTCCACAGTTCACTGTTCACAAATCACAGTTCACAGTTCACAGTTCACAGTCCACAGATCACAGTTCACAGTCTTCATTTCACACTTCACAGTTCGCAGTTCACAGTTCACAGATCACAGTTCACAGTTCACAGTTCACAGTCTTCATTTCACAATTCACAGTTCGCAGTTCACAGTTCACAGATCACAGTTCACAGATCACAGTTCACAGTTCACAGTTCACAGTCTTCATTTCACAATTCACAGTTCGCAGTTCACAGTTCACAGATCACAGTTCACAGATCACAGTTCACAGTTCACAGTTCACAGTTCACAGTTCACAGATCACACTTCACAGTTCACAGTTCACAGATCATAGTTCACAGATCACAGTTCACAGACTTTATTTCACAATTCAGTTTTCACAGTTCACAGTTCACAGTTCACTGTCCGCAGTTCACTGTTCACAGATCATAGTTCACAGTTCACAGTTCACAGTTCACAGTTCACAGTTCACAGTTCCAGTTCACAGTTCACAGTTCACAGTTCACAGTTCACAGTTCACAGTTCACACTTCACTGTTCACGGATCACAGTTCACAGTTCACATGTCACAGTTCACAGTTCACATGTCACAGTTCACAGTTCACAGTTCACAGGTCACAGATCACAGTTCACAGTTCACAGTTCACAGTTCACTGTTCACTGTTCACAGTTCACAGTTCACAGTTCACAGTTCACAGTCTTCATTTCACAATTCACAGTTCGCAGTTCACAGTTCACAGGTCACAGTTCACAGTTCACAGTCCACAGTTCACTGATCACACATCACAGTTCACAGTTCACAGATCACAGTTCACAGTCCACAGATCACAGTTCACAGTCTTCATTTCACACTTCACAGTTCGCAGTTCACAGTTCACAGATCACAGTTCACAGTTCACAGTTTACAGTTCACATGTCACAGTTCACAGTTCACAGGTCACAGGTCACAGTTCACAGTTCACAGTTCACAGTTCCCAGTTCGCAGGTCACAGTTCACATTTCACGGTTCACTGTCTTCATTTCATACTTCACAGTTCACTGTCTTCATTTCATACTTCCCAGTTCGCAGTTCACAGTTCACAGTTCACAGTTCACAGTTCACAGTTCACAGTTCACAGTTCACAGGTCACAGGTCACAGTTCACAGTTCACAGTTCACAGTTCACAGTTCCCAGTTCGCAGGTCACAGTTCACATTTCACAGTTCACTGTCCTCATTTCATACTTCACAGTTCACTGTCTTCATTTCATACTTCACAGTTCGCAGTTCACAGTTCACAGTTCACATTTCACAGTTCACATGTCACAGTTCACAGTTCACAGGTCACAGGTCACAGTTCACAGTTCACAGATCACAGTTCACAGTTCACAGTTCACAGTTCACAGTTCACAGTTCACAGTTCACAGTTCACAGTTCACAGTTCACAGTTCACAGTTCACAGTTCACAGATCACAGTTCACAGTTCACAGTTCACAGGTCACAGTTCACAGTTCCCCGTTCACAGTATTCATTTCACACTTCACAGTTCGCAGTTCACAGTTGACAGTTCACAGTCCACAGTTCACTATTCACAGTTCACAGTTCACAGTCCACAGATCACAGTTCACAGTCTTCATTTCACACTTCACAGTTCGCAGTTCACAGTTCACAGTTCACAGATCACAGTTCACAGTTCACAGTCCACATTTCACTGTTCACAATTCACAGTTCACAGTTCACAGTTCACAGTTCACTGTTCACAGATCACAGTTCACAGTTCACAGTCTTCATTTCACGCTTCACAGTTCGCAGTTCACAGTTCACAGATCACAGTTCACAGTTCACAGTTCACAGTTTACAGTTCACAGTTCACAGTTCACTGTTCACAGTTTACAGTTCTCAGTTTACAGTTCTCAGTTCACAGTTGACAGTTCACTGTTCACAGTTCACACTTCACAGTTCACAGTTCACAGTCGACATTTCAGTGTTCACAGATCATAGTTCACAGTCTACAGTTCAGAGTTCACAGTTCACAGTTCACAGTCTTCATTTCACAATTCACAGTTCGTAGTTCACAGTTCACAGTTCACAGTTCACAGTTCACAGTTCACAGTTCACAGTTCACAGTCCACAGTTCACAATTCACAGTTCTCAGTTCACAGATCACAGTTCACAGTTCACAGGTCACAGTTCACAGTTCCCCGTTCACAGTATTCATTTCACACTTCACAGTTCGCAGTTCACAGTTGACAGTTCACAGTCCACAGTTCACAGTTCACAGTTCTCAGTTCACAGATCACAGTTCACAGTCTTCATTTCACATTTCACAGTCTTCATTTCACAGTTCACAGTTCACAGTTCACAGTTCCCCGTTCACAGTATTCATTTCACATTTCACAGTTCGCAGTTCACAGTTGACAGTTCACAGATCACAGTTCACAGATTACAGTTCACAGTTGACAGTTGACAGTTCACAGTACACACTTCACAGTTCACAGTCCACAGTTCACTGTTCACAAATCACAGTTCACAGTTCACAGTCCACAGTTCACTATTCACAGCTCACAGTTCTCAGTTCACAGATCACAGTTCACAGTCTTCATTTCACACTTCACAGTTAGCAGTTCACAGTTCACAGATCACAGTTCACAGTTCACAGTTCACAGTTCACAGATCACAGTTCACAGTTCACAGTCCACAGTTCACTGTTCACAGATCATAGTTCACAGTTCACAGTTCACAGTTCACAGTTCACAGTTCACAGTTCACAGTCTTCATTTCACACTTCACAGTTCGCAGTTCACAGTTCACAGTTCACAGTTCACGGATCACACTTCACAGATCACACTTCACACTTCACAGTTCACAGATCACTGTTCACAGTTCACAGTCCACAGTTCAATATTCACAGCTCACAGTTCTCAGTTCACAGATCACAGTTCACAGTCTTCATTTCACACTTCACAGTTAGCAGTTCACAGTTCACAGTTCACAGTCCACAGATCACAGTTCACAGTCTTCATTTCACTCTTCACAGTTCGCAGTTCACAGTTCACAGATCACAGTTCACAGTTCACAGTTCACAGTTCACTGTTCACAGTTTACAGTTCTCAGTTTACAGTTCTCAGTTTACAGTTCTCAGTTCACAGTTGACAGTTCACAGTTGACAGTTCACAGTTCACAGTTCACAGTTCACACTTCACAGTTCACAGTTCACAGTTCACAGTTCACTGTTCACAGTTTACAGTTCTCAGTTTACAGTTCTCAGTTCACAGTGACAGTTCACAGTTGACAGTTCACACTTCACAGTTCACAGTTCACAGTTCACAGTTCACAGTCTTCATTTCACACTTCACAGTTCGCAGTTCACAGTTCACAGTTCGCAGTTCACAGATCACACTTCACAGATCACACTTCACACTTCACAGTTCACAAATCACTGTTCACAGACTTTATTTCACAATTCAGTTTTCACAGTTCACAGTTCACAGTTCACAGTCCGCAGTTCACTGTTCACTGATCATAGTTCACAGTTCACAGTTCACAGTTCACAGTTCACAGTTCACAGTTCACAGTTCACAGTTCACAGTTCACAGTTCACAGTTCACAGTTCACACTTCACAGTTCACACTTCACAGTTCACACTTCACAGTTCACAGATCACAGTTCACAGTTCACAGTTCACTGTTCACAGTTTACAGTTCTCAGTTTACAGTTCTCAGTTCACAGTGACAGTTCACAGTTGACAGTTCACACTTCACAGTTCACAGTTCACAGTTCACAGTCCACAGTTCACTGTTCACAATTCACAGTTCACAGTTCACAGTTCACAGTTCACAGATCACAGTTCACAGTTCACTGTTCACTGTTCACTGTCTTCATTTCATACTTCACAGTTCGCAGTTCACAGTTCACAGGTCACAGTTCACAGCCCACTGTTCACAGTTCACAGTTCTCAGTTCACAGATCACAGTTCACAGTTCACAGACTTTATTTCACAATTCAGTTTTCACATTTCACAGTTCACAGTTCACAGTTCTCAGTTCACAGTTCACAGTTCACAGATCACAGTTCACAGTCTTCATTTCACACTTCAGTCTTCACAGGGCACAGTTCACAGTTCACAGTCTTCATTTCACAATTCACAGTTCCCAGTTCACAGTTCACAGATCACACTTCACAGTTCACAGATCACACTTCACAGTTCACAGTTCACAGATCACAGTTCACATACTTTATTTCACAATTCAGTTTTCACAGTTCCCCGTTCACAGTATTCATTTCACACTTCACAGTTCGCAGTTCACAGTTGACAGTTCACAGTCCACAGTTCACTATTCACAATTCACAGTTCACAGTCCACAGATCACAGTTCACAGTCTTCATTTCACACTTCACAGTTCGCAGTTCACAGTTCACAGTTCACAGATCACAGTTCACAGTTCACAGTCCACATTTCACTGTTCACAATTCACAGTTCACAGTTCACAGTTCACAGTTCACTGTTCACAGATCACAGTTCACAGTTCACAGTCTTCATTTCACGCTTCACAGTTCGCAGTTCACAGTTCACAGATCACAGTTCACAGTTCACAGTTCACAGTTTACAGTTCACAGTTCACAGTTCACTGTTCACAGTTTACAGTTCTCAGTTTACAGTTCTCAGTTCACAGTTGACAGTTCACTGTTCACAGTTCACACTTCACAGTTCACAGTTCACAGTCGACAGTTCACTGTTCACAGATCATAGTTCACAGTCTACAGTTCAGAGTTCACAGTTCACAGTTCACAGTCTTCATTTCACAATTCACAGTTCGCAGTTCACAGTTCACAGATCACCGTTCACAGATCACAGTTCACTGTTCACAGTTCACAGTTCACAGTTCACAGTTCACAGTTCACAGTCTTCATTTCACAATTCACAGTTCTCAGTTCACAGTTCACAGGTCACAGTTCACAGTCCACAGTTCACTGATCACACATCACAGTTCACAGTTCACAGTTCACAGTTCACAGTTCACAGTCCACAGATCACAGTTCACAGTCTTCATTTCACACTTCACAGTTTGCAGTTCACAGTTCACAGATCACAGTTCACAGTCTTCATTTCACAATTCACAGTTCGCAGTTCACAGTTCACAGGTCACAGTTCACAGTTCACAGTCCACAGTTCACTGATCACACATCACAGTTCACAGTTCACAGTTCACAGTTCACAGTCCACAGATCACAGTTCACAGTCTTCATTTCACACTTCACAGTTCGCAGTTCACAGTTCACAGATCACAGTTCACAGTTCACAGTTCACACTTCACAGTTCACAGTTCACAGTCGACAGTTCACTGTTCACAGATCATAGTTCACAGTCTACAGTTCAGAGTTCACAGTTCACAGTTCACAGTCTTCATTTCACAATTCACAGTTCGCAGTTCACAGTTCACAGATCACCGTTCACAGATCACAGTTCACTGTTCACAGTTCACAGTTCACAGTTCACAGTTCACAGTTCACAGTCTTCATTTCACAATTCATATTTCTCAGTTCACAGTTCACAGGTCACAGTTCACAGTCCACAGTTCACTGATCACACATCACAGTTCACAGTTCACAGTTCACAGTTCACAGTCCACAGATCACAGTTCACAGTTCACAGATCACAGTTCACAGTTCACAGTCCACATTTCACTGTTCACAATTCACAGTCCACAGTTCACAGTCCACAGTTCACAGTTCACAGTTCTCAGTTCACACTTCACAGTTCGCAGTTCACAGTTCACAGTTCACAGTTCACAGATCACACTTCACAGATCACACTTCACACTTCACAGTTCACAGATCACTGTTCACAGTTCACAGTCCACAGTTCACTATTCACAGCTCACAGTTCTCAGTTCACAGATCACAGTTCACAGTCTTCATTTCACACTTCACAGTTAGCAGTTCACAGTTCACAGTTCACAGTTCACAGTCCACAGATCACAGTTCACAGTCTTCATTTCACTCTTCACAGTTCGCAGTTCACAGTTCACAGATCACAGTTCACAGTTCACAGTTCACAGTTCACTGTTCACAGTTTACAGTTCTCAGTTTACAGTTCTCAGTTTACAGTTCTCAGTTCACAGTTGACAGTTCACAGTTCACAGTTCACAGTTCACACTTCACAGTTCACAGTTCACAGTTCACAGTTCACTGTTCACAGTTTACAGTTCTCAGTTTACAGTTCTCAGTTCACAGTGACAGTTCACAGTTGACAGTTCACACTTCACAGTTCACAGTTCACAGTTCACAGTTCACAGTCTTCATTTCACACTTCACAGTTCGCAGTTCACAGTTCACAGTTCGCAGTTCACAGATCACACTTCACAGATCACACTTCACACTTCACAGTTCACAAATCACTGTTCACAGACTTTATTTCACAATTCAGTTTTCACAGTTCACAGTTCACAGTTCACAGTTCACAGTCCGCAGTTCACTGTTCACTGATCATAGTTCACAGTTCACAGTTCACAGTTCACAGTTCACAGTTCACAGTTCACAGTTCACAGTTCACACTTCACAGTTCACACTTCACAGTTCACACTTCACAGTTCACACTTCACAGTTCACAGATCACAGTTCACAGTTCACAGTTCACTGTTCACAGTTTACAGTTCTCAGTTTACAGTTCTCAGTTCACAGTGACAGTTCACAGTTGACAGTTCACACTTCACAGTTCACAGTTCACAGTTCACAGTCCACAGTTCACTGTTCACAATTCACAGTTCACAGTTCACAGTTCACAGTTCACAGATCACAGTTCACAGTTCACTGTTCACTGTTCACTGTCTTCATTTCATACTTCACAGTTCGCAGTTCACAGTTCACAGGTCACAGTTCACAGCCCACTGTTCACAGTTCACAGTTCTCAGTTCACAGTTCACAGTTCACAGTTCACAGTTCACAGTTCACAGTTCACAGTTCACACTTCACAGTTCACACTTCACAGTTCACACTTCACAGTTCACAGATCACAGTTCACAGTTCACAGTTCACTGTTCACAGTTTACAGTTCTCAGTTTACAGTTCTCAGTTCACAGTTCACAGTGACAGTTCACAGTTGACAGTTCACACTTCACAGTTCACAGTTGACAGTTCACAGTCCACAGTTCACTATTCACAGTTCACAGTTCACAGTCCACAGATCACAGTTCACAGTCTTCATTTCACACTTCACAGTTCGCAGTTCACAGTTCACAGTTCACAGATCACAGTTCACAGTTCACAGTCCACATTTCACTGTTCAGAATTCACAGTTCACAGTTCACAGTTCACAGTTCACTGTTCACAGATCACAGTTCACAGTTCACAGTCTTCATTTCACGCTTCACAGTTCGCAGTTCACAGTTCACAGATCACAGTTCACAGTTCACAGTTCACAGTTTACAGTTCACAGTTCACAGTTCACTGTTCACAGTTTACAGTTCTCAGTTTACAGTTCTCAGTTCACAGTTGACAGTTCACTGTTCACAGTTCACACTTCACAGTTCACAGTTCACAGTCGACAGTTCACTGTTCACAGATCATAGTTCACAGTCTACAGTTCAGAGTTCACAGTTCACAGTTCACAGTCTTCATTTCACAATTCACAGTTCGCAGTTCACAGTTCACAGATCACCGTTCACAGATCACAGTTCACTGTTCACAGTTCACAGTTCACAGTTCACAGTTCACAGTTCACAGTCTTCATTTCACAATTCACAGTTCTCAGTTCACAGTTCACAGGTCACAGTTCACAGTCCACAGTTCACTGATCACACATCACAGTTCACAGTTCACAGTTCACAGTTCACAGTTCACAGTCCACAGATCACAGTTCACAGTCTTCATTTCACACTTCACAGTTTGCAGTTCACAGTTCACAGATCACAGTTCACAGTCTTCATTTCACAATTCACAGTTCGCAGTTCACAGTTCACAGGTCACAGTTCACAGTTCACAGTCCACAGTTCACTGATCACACATCACAGTTCACAGTTCACAGTTCACAGTTCACAGTCCACAGATCACAGTTCACAGTCTTCATTTCACACTTCACAGTTCGCAGTTCACAGTTCACAGATCACAGTTCACAGTTCACAGTTCACACTTCACAGTTCACAGTTCACAGTCGACAGTTCACTGTTCACAGATCATAGTTCACAGTCTACAGTTCAGAGTTCACAGTTCACAGTTCACAGTCTTCATTTCACAATTCACAGTTCGCAGTTCACAGTTCACAGATCACCGTTCACAGATCACAGTTCACTGTTCACAGTTCACAGTTCACAGTTCACAGTTCACAGTTCACAGTCTTCATTTCACAATTCATAGTTCTCAGTTCACAGTTCACAGGTCACAGTTCACAGTCCACAGTTCACTGATCACACATCACAGTTCACAGTTCACAGTTCACAGATCACAGTTCACAGTCTTCATTTCACTCTTCACAGTTCGCAGTTCACAGTTCACAGATCACAGTTCACAGTTCACAGTTCACAGTTCACTGTTCACAGTTTACAGTTCTCAGTTTACAGTTCTCAGTTTACAGTTCTCAGTTTACAGTTCTCAGTTCACAGTTGACAGTTCACAGTTCACAGTTCACAGTTCACACTTCACACTTCACAGTTCACAGTTCACAGATCACACTTCACAGATCACACTTCACACTTCACAGTTCACAGATCACTGTTCACAGACTTTATTTCACAATTCAGTTTTCACGGTTCACAGTTCACAGTTCACAGTCCGCAGTTCACTGTTCACTGATCATAGTTCACAGTTCACAGTTCACAGTTCACAGTTCACAGTTCACAGTTCACACTTCACAGTTCACACTTCACAGTTCACACTTCACAGTTCACACTTCACAGTTCACACTTCACAGTTCACAGATCACAGTTCACAGTTCACAGTTCACTGTTCACAGTTTACAGTTCTCAGTTTACAGTTCTCAGTTCACAGTGACAGTTCACAGTTGACAGTTCACACTTCACAGTTCACAGTTCACAGTTCACAGTCCACAGTTCACTATTCACAATTCACAGTTCACAATTCACAGTTCACAGTTCACAGTTCACAGTTCACTGTTCACTATTCACTGTCTTCATTTCATACTTCACAGTTCGCAGTTCACAGTTCACAGATCACAGTTCACAGTTCACAGACTTTATTTCACAATTCAGTTTTCACATTTCACAGTTCACAGTTCTCAGTTCACAGTTCACAGTTCACAGATCACAGTTCACAGTCTTCATTTCACACTTCAGTCTTCACAGGGCACAGTTCACAGTTCACAGTCTTCATTTCACAATTCACAGTTCGCAGTTCACAGTTCACAGATAACACTTCACAGTTCACAGATCACACTTCACAGTTCACAGTTCACAGATCACAGTTCACATACTTTATTTCACAATTCAGTTTTCACAGTTCACAGTTCACAGTTCACAGTCCGCAGTTCACTGTTCACAGATCATAGTTCACAGTTCACAGTTCACAGTTCACAGTTCACAGTTCCAGTTCACAGTTCACAGTTCACAGTTCACAGTTCACAGTTCACACTTCACTGTTCACAGATCACAATTCACAGTTCACAGTTCACAGTTCCCAGTTCGCAGGTCACAGTTCACATTTCACAGTTCACTGTCTTCATTTCATACTTCACAGTTCACTGTCTTCATTTCATACTTCACAGTTCGCAGTTCACAGTTCACAGTTCACAGTTCACAGTTCACAGTTCACAGTTCACAGGTCACAGTTCACAGTTCACAGGTCACAGTTCACAGTTCACAGTCCACAGTTCACTGTTCACAGATCACAGTTCACAGTCCACAGATCACAGTTCACAGACTTTATTTCACACTTCACAGTTGGCAGTTCACAGTTCACAGTTCACAGTTCACAGTTCACAGTTCACAGTTCACAGTTCACAGTTCACAGTTCACTGTTCACAGTTCACTGTTCACAGTTTACAGTTCTCAGTTTACAGTTCTCAGTTCACAGTTGACAGTTCACACTTCACAGTTCACAGTTCACAGTTCACAGTCCACAGTTCACTGTTCACAATTCACAGTTCACAGTTCACAGTTCACAGTTCACAGTTCACAGTTCACAGTTCACAGTCCACAGTTCACTGTTCACAGTTCACAGTTCACAGTTCACAGTTCACAGTTCACAGTTCACAGTTCACAGTTCACAGTTCACAGTTCACTGTTCACTGTTCACAGTTCACAGTTCACAGTTCACAGTTCACAGTCTTCATTTCACAATTCACAGTTCGCAGTTCACAGTTCACATGTCACAGTTCACAGTTCACAGGTCACAGTTCACAGTTCACAGTCCACAGTTCACTGTTCACAAATCACAGTTCACACTTCACAGTTCACAGTTCACAGTCCACAGATCACAGTTCACAGACTTTATTTCACACTTCACAGTTGGCAGTTCACAGTTCACAGTTCACAGTTCACAGTTCACAGTTCACAGTTCACAGTTCACAGTTCACAGTTCACAGTTCACAGTTCACAGTTCACAGTTCACAGTTCACTGTTCACAGTTTACAGTTCTCAGTTTACAGTTCTCAGTTCACAGTTGACAGTTCACAGTTGACAGTTCACACTTCACAGTTCACAGTTCACAGTTCACAGTCCACAGTTCACTGTTCACAATTCACAGTTCACAGTTCACAGTTCACAGTTCACAGTTCACAGTTCACAGTTCACAGTTCACAGTTCACAGTCCACAGTTCACTGTTCACAATTCACAGTTCACAGTTCACAGTTCACAGTTCACAGTTCACAGTTCACAGTTCACAGTTCACAGTTCACTGTTCACTGTTCACAGTTCACAGTTCACAGTTCACAGGTCACAGTTCACAGTTCACAGTCCACAGTTCACTGTTCACAGATCACAGTTCACAGTTCAAAGTCTTCATTTCACACTTCACACTTCACAGTGCACAGTTCACAGTCCACAGTTCACAGTCCACAGTTCACTGTTCACAAATCACAGTTCACAGTTCACAGTTCACAGTCCACAGATCACAGTTCACAGTCTTCATTTCACACTTCACAGTTCGCAGTTCACAGTTCACAGATCACAGTTCACAGTTCACAGTTCACAGTCTTCATTTCACAATTCACAGTTCGCAGTTCACAGTTCACAGATCACAGTTCACAGATCACAGTTCACAGTTCACAGTTCACAGTCTTCATTTCACAATTCACAGTTCGCAGTTCACAGTTCACAGATCACAGTTCACAGATCACAGTTCACAGTTCACAGTTCACAGTTCACAGTTCACAGATCACACTTCACAGTTCACAGTTCACAGATCATAGTTCACAGATCACAGTTCACAGACTTTATTTCACAATTCAGTTTTCACAGTTCACAGTTCACAGTTCACAGTCCGCAGTTCACTGTTCACAGATCATAGTTCACAGTTCACAGTTCACAGTTCACAGTTCACAGTTCACAGTTCCAGTTCACAGTTCACAGTTCACAGTTCACAGTTCACAGTTCACAGTTCACACTTCACTGTTCACGGATCACAGTTCACAGTTCACATGTCACAGTTCACAGTTCACATGTCACAGTTCACAGTTCACAGTTCACAGGTCACAGATCACAGTTCACAGTTCACAGTTCACAGTTCACTGTTCACTGTTCACAGTTCACAGTTCACAGTTCACAGTTCACAGTCTTCATTTCACAATTCACAGTTCGCAGTTCACAGTTCACAGGTCACAGTTCACAGTTCACAGTCCACAGTTCACTGATCACACATCACAGTTCACAGTTCACAGATCACAGTTCACAGTCCACAGATCACAGTTCACAGTCTTCATTTCACACTTCACAGTTCGCAGTTCACAGTTCACAGATCACAGTTCACAGTTCACAGTTTACAGTTCACATGTCACAGTTCACAGTTCACAGGTCACAGGTCACAGTTCACAGTTCACAGTTCACAGTTCCCAGTTCGCAGGTCACAGTTCACATTTCACGGTTCACTGTCTTCATTTCATACTTCACAGTTCACTGTCTTCATTTCATACTTCCCAGTTCGCAGTTCACAGTTCACAGTTCACAGTTCACAGTTCACAGTTCACAGTTCACAGGTCACAGGTCACAGTTCACAGTTCACAGTTCACAGTTCACAGTTCCCAGTTCGCAGGTCACAGTTCACATTTCACAGTTCACTGTCCTCATTTCATACTTCACAGTTCACTGTCTTCATTTCATACTTCACAGTTCGCAGTTCACAGTTCACAGTTCACATTTCACAGTTCACATGTCACAGTTCACAGTTCACAGGTCACAGGTCACAGTTCACAGTTCACAGATCACAGTTCACAGTTCACAGTTCACAGTTCACAGTTCACAGTTCACAGTTCACAGTTCACAGTTCACAGTTCACAGTTCACAGTTCACAGTTCACAGTTCACAGATCACAGTTCACAGTTCACAGTTCACAGGTCACAGTTCACAGTTCCCCGTTCACAGTATTCATTTCACACTTCACAGTTCGCAGTTCACAGTTGACAGTTCACAGTCCACAGTTCACTATTCACAGTTCACAGTTCACAGTCCACAGATCACAGTTCACAGTCTTCATTTCACACTTCACAGTTCGCAGTTCACAGTTCACAGTTCACAGATCACAGTTCACAGTTCACAGTCCACATTTCACTGTTCACAATTCACAGTTCACAGTTCACAGTTCACAGTTCACTGTTCACAGATCACAGTTCACAGTTCACAGTCTTCATTTCACGCTTCACAGTTCGCAGTTCACAGTTCACAGATCACAGTTCACAGTTCACAGTTCACAGTTTACAGTTCACAGTTCACAGTTCACTGTTCACAGTTTACAGTTCTCAGTTTACAGTTCTCAGTTCACAGTTGACAGTTCACTGTTCACAGTTCACACTTCACAGTTCACAGTTCACAGTCGACATTTCAGTGTTCACAGATCATAGTTCACAGTCTACAGTTCAGAGTTCACAGTTCACAGTTCACAGTCTTCATTTCACAATTCACAGTTCGTAGTTCACAGTTCACAGTTCACAGTTCACAGTTCACAGTTCACAGTTCACAGTTCACAGTCCACAGTTCACAATTCACAGTTCTCAGTTCACAGATCACAGTTCACAGTTCACAGGTCACAGTTCACAGTTCCCCGTTCACAGTATTCATTTCACACTTCACAGTTCGCAGTTCACAGTTGACAGTTCACAGTCCACAGTTCACAGTTCACAGTTCTCAGTTCACAGATCACAGTTCACAGTCTTCATTTCACATTTCACAGTCTTCATTTCACAGTTCACAGTTCACAGTTCACAGTTCCCCGTTCACAGTATTCATTTCACATTTCACAGTTCGCAGTTCACAGTTGACAGTTCACAGATCACAGTTCACAGATTACAGTTCACAGTTGACAGTTGACAGTTCACAGTACACACTTCACAGTTCACAGTCCACAGTTCACTGTTCACAAATCACAGTTCACAGTTCACAGTCCACAGTTCACTATTCACAGCTCACAGTTCTCAGTTCACAGATCACAGTTCACAGTCTTCATTTCACACTTCACAGTTAGCAGTTCACAGTTCACAGATCACAGTTCACAGTTCACAGTTCACAGTTCACAGATCACAGTTCACAGTTCACAGTCCACAGTTCACTGTTCACAGATCATAGTTCACAGTTCACAGTTCACAGTTCACAGTTCACAGTTCACAGTTCACAGTCTTCATTTCACACTTCACAGTTCGCAGTTCACAGTTCACAGTTCACAGTTCACGGATCACACTTCACAGATCACACTTCACACTTCACAGTTCACAGATCACTGTTCACAGTTCACAGTCCACAGTTCAATATTCACAGCTCACAGTTCTCAGTTCACAGATCACA
Organism: Lasioglossum villosulum; assembly: GCA_963971365.1. Taxonomy (NCBI): domain Eukaryota; kingdom Metazoa; phylum Arthropoda; class Insecta; order Hymenoptera; family Halictidae; genus Lasioglossum; species Lasioglossum villosulum. Next base: position 1,098,888 of record CAXARU010000031.1, on the reverse strand, counting down.
GTTCACAGTCTTCATTTCACACTTCACAGTTAGCAGTTCACAGTTCACAGTTCACAGTCCACAGATCACAGTTCACAGTCTTCATTTCACTCTTCACAGTTCGCAGTTCACAGTTCACAGATCACAGTTCACAGTTCACAGTTCACAGTTCACTGTTCACAGTTTACAGTTCTCAGTTTACAGTTCTCAGTTTACAGTTCTCAGTTCACAGTTGACAGTTCACAGTTGACAGTTCACAGTTCACAGTTCACAGTTCACACTTCACAGTTCACAGTTCACAGTTCACAGTTCACTGTTCACAGTTTACAGTTCTCAGTTTACAGTTCTCAGTTCACAGTGACAGTTCACAGTTGACAGTTCACACTTCACAGTTCACAGTTCACAGTTCACAGTTCACAGTCTTCATTTCACACTTCACAGTTCGCAGTTCACAGTTCACAGTTCGCAGTTCACAGATCACACTTCACAGATCACACTTCACACTTCACAGTTCACAAATCACTGTTCACAGACTTTATTTCACAATTCAGTTTTCACAGTTCACAGTTCACAGTTCACAGTCCGCAGTTCACTGTTCACTGATCATAGTTCACAGTTCACAGTTCACAGTTCACAGTTCACAGTTCACAGTTCACAGTTCACAGTTCACAGTTCACAGTTCACAGTTCACACTTCACAGTTCACACTTCACAGTTCACACTTCACAGTTCACAGATCACAGTTCACAGTTCACAGTTCACTGTTCACAGTTTACAGTTCTCAGTTTACAGTTCTCAGTTCACAGTGACAGTTCACAGTTGACAGTTCACACTTCACAGTTCACAGTTCACAGTTCACAGTCCACAGTTCACTGTTCACAATTCACAGTTCACAGTTCACAGTTCACAGTTCACAGATCACAGTTCACAGTTCACTGTTCACTGTTCACTGTCTTCATTTCATACTTCACAGTTCGCAGTTCACAGTTCACAGGTCACAGTTCACAGCCCACTGTTCACAGTTCACAGTTCTCAGTTCACAGATCACAGTTCACAGTTCACAGACTTTATTTCACAATTCAGTTTTCACATTTCACAGTTCACAGTTCACAGTTCTCAGTTCACAGTTCACAGTTCACAGATCACAGTTCACAGTCTTCATTTCACACTTCAGTCTTCACAGGGCACAGTTCACAGTTCACAGTCTTCATTTCACAATTCACAGTTCCCAGTTCACAGTTCACAGATCACACTTCACAGTTCACAGATCACACTTCACAGTTCACAGTTCACAGATCACAGTTCACATACTTTATTTCACAATTCAGTTTTCACAGTTCCCCGTTCACAGTATTCATTTCACACTTCACAGTTCGCAGTTCACAGTTGACAGTTCACAGTCCACAGTTCACTATTCACAATTCACAGTTCACAGTCCACAGATCACAGTTCACAGTCTTCATTTCACACTTCACAGTTCGCAGTTCACAGTTCACAGTTCACAGATCACAGTTCACAGTTCACAGTCCACATTTCACTGTTCACAATTCACAGTTCACAGTTCACAGTTCACAGTTCACTGTTCACAGATCACAGTTCACAGTTCACAGTCTTCATTTCACGCTTCACAGTTCGCAGTTCACAGTTCACAGATCACAGTTCACAGTTCACAGTTCACAGTTTACAGTTCACAGTTCACAGTTCACTGTTCACAGTTTACAGTTCTCAGTTTACAGTTCTCAGTTCACAGTTGACAGTTCACTGTTCACAGTTCACACTTCACAGTTCACAGTTCACAGTCGACAGTTCACTGTTCACAGATCATAGTTCACAGTCTACAGTTCAGAGTTCACAGTTCACAGTTCACAGTCTTCATTTCACAATTCACAGTTCGCAGTTCACAGTTCACAGATCACCGTTCACAGATCACAGTTCACTGTTCACAGTTCACAGTTCACAGTTCACAGTTCACAGTTCACAGTCTTCATTTCACAATTCACAGTTCTCAGTTCACAGTTCACAGGTCACAGTTCACAGTCCACAGTTCACTGATCACACATCACAGTTCACAGTTCACAGTTCACAGTTCACAGTTCACAGTCCACAGATCACAGTTCACAGTCTTCATTTCACACTTCACAGTTTGCAGTTCACAGTTCACAGATCACAGTTCACAGTCTTCATTTCACAATTCACAGTTCGCAGTTCACAGTTCACAGGTCACAGTTCACAGTTCACAGTCCACAGTTCACTGATCACACATCACAGTTCACAGTTCACAGTTCACAGTTCACAGTCCACAGATCACAGTTCACAGTCTTCATTTCACACTTCACAGTTCGCAGTTCACAGTTCACAGATCACAGTTCACAGTTCACAGTTCACACTTCACAGTTCACAGTTCACAGTCGACAGTTCACTGTTCACAGATCATAGTTCACAGTCTACAGTTCAGAGTTCACAGTTCACAGTTCACAGTCTTCATTTCACAATTCACAGTTCGCAGTTCACAGTTCACAGATCACCGTTCACAGATCACAGTTCACTGTTCACAGTTCACAGTTCACAGTTCACAGTTCACAGTTCACAGTCTTCATTTCACAATTCATATTTCTCAGTTCACAGTTCACAGGTCACAGTTCACAGTCCACAGTTCACTGATCACACATCACAGTTCACAGTTCACAGTTCACAGTTCACAGTCCACAGATCACAGTTCACAGTCAACATTTCACACTTCACAGTTTGCAGTTCACAGTTCACAGATCACAGTTCACAGTCTTCATTTCACAATTCACAGTTCGCAGTTCACAGTTCACAGGTCACAGTTCACAGTTCACAGTCCACAGTTCACTGATCACACATCACAGTTCACAGTTCACAGTTCACAGTTCACAGTCCACAGATCACAGTTCACAGTCTTCATTTCACACTTCACAGTTCGCAGTTCACAGTTCACAGATCACAGTTCACAGTTCACAGTTTACAGTTCACATGTCACAGTTCACAGTTCACAGGTCACAGGTCACAGTTCACAGTTCACAGTTCACAGTTCCCAGTTCGCAGTTCACAGTTCACAGTTCACAGTTCACAGATCACACTTCACAGATCACACTTCACACTTCACAGTTCACAGATCACTGTTCACAGTTCACAGTCCACAGTTCACTATTCACAGCTCACAGTTCTCAGTTCACAGATCACAGTTCACAGTCTTCGTTTCACACTTCACAGTTAGCAGTTCACAGTTCACAGTTCACAGTCCACAGATCACAGTTCACAGTCTTCATTTCACTCTTCACAGTTCGCAGTTCACAGTTCACAGATCACAGTTCACAGTTCACAGTTCACAGTTCACAGTTCACTGTTCACAGTTTACAGTTCTCAGTTTACAGTTCTCAGTTTACAGTGCTCAGTTCACAGTTGACAGTTCACAGTTCACAGTTGACAGTTCACACTTCACAGTTCACAGTTCACAGTTCACAGTTCACTGTTCACAGTTTACAGTTCTCAGTTTACAGTTCTCAGTTCACAGTGACAGTTCACAGTTGACAGTTCACAGTTCACAGTCTTCATTTCACACTTCACAGTTCGCAGTTCACAGTTCACAGTTCACAGTTCACAGATCACACTTCACAGATCACACTTCACAAATCACTGTTCACAGACTTTATTTCACAATTCAGTCTTCACAGTTCACAGTTCACAGTTCACAGTCCGCAGTTCACTGTTCACTGATCATAGTTCACAGTTCACAGTTCACAGTTGACAGTTCACAGTTCACAGTTCACAGTTCACAGTTCACACTTCACAGTTCACACTTCACAGTTCACACTTCACAGTTCACAGATCACAGTTCACAGTTCACAGTTCACAGTTCACTGTTCACAGTTTACAGTTCTCAGTTTACAGTTCTCAGTTCACAGTTGACAGTTCACTGTTCACAGTTCACACTTCACAGTTCACAGTTCACAGTCGACAGTTCACTGTTCACAGATCATAGTTCACAGTCTACAGTTCAGAGTTCACAGTTCACAGTTCACAGTCTTCATTTCACAATTCACAGTTCGCAGTTCACAGTTCACAGTTCACAGATCACCGTTCACAGATCACAGTTCACTGTTCACAGTTCACAGTTCACAGTTCACAGTTCACAGTTCACAGTCTTCATTTCACAATTCACAGTTCTCAGTTCACAGTTCACAGGTCACAGTTCACAGTCCACAGTTCACTGATCACACATCACAGTTCACAGTTCACAATTCACAGTTCACAGTCCACAGATCACAGTTCACAGTCTTCATTTCACACTTCACAGTTTGCAGTTCACAGTTCACAGATCACAGTTCACAGTCTTCATTTCACAATTCACAGTTCGCAGTTCACAGTTCACAGGTCACAGTTCACAGTTCACAGTCCACAGTTCACTGATCACACATCACAGTTCACAGTTCACAGTTCACAGTTCACAGTTCACAGTCCACAGATCACAGTTCACAGTCTTCATTTCACACTGCACAGTTCGCAGTTCACAGTTCACAGATCACAGTTCACAGTTCACAGTTTACAGTTCACATGTCACAGTTCACAGTTCACAGGTCACAGGTCACAGTTCACAGTTCACAGTTCACAGTTCCCAGTTCGCAGTTCACAGTTCACAGTTCACAGTTCACAGATCACACTTCACAGATCACACTTCACACTTCACAGTTCACAGATCACTGTTCACAGTTCACAGTCCACAGTTCACTATTCACAGCTCACAGTTCTCAGTTCACAGATCACAGTTCACAGTCTTCATTTCACACTTCACAGTTAGCAGTTCACAGTTCACAGTTCACAGTCCACAGATCACAGTTCACAGTCTTCATTTCACTCTTCACAGTTCGCAGTTCACAGTTCACAGATCACAGTTCACAGTTCACAGTTCACAGTTCACAGTTCACAGTTCACAGTTCACTGTTCACAGTTTACAGTTCTCAGTTTACAGTTCTCAGTTTACAGTGCTCAGTTCACAGTTGACAGTTCACAGTTCACAGTTCACAGTTCACACTTCACAGTTCACAGTTCACAGTTCACAGTTCACTGTTCACAGTTTACAGTTCTCAGTTTACAGTTCTCAGTTTACAGTTCTCAGTTCACAGTGACAGTTCACAGTTGACAGTTCACACTTCACAGTTCACAGTTCACAGTTCACAGTCTTCATTTCACACTTCACAGTTCGCAGTTCACAGTTCACAGTTCACAGTTCACAGATCACACTTCACAGATCACACTTCACACTTCACAGTTCACAAATCACTGTTCACAGACTTTATTTCACAATTCAGTTTTCACAGTTCACAATTCACAGTTCACAGTCCGCAGTTCACTGTTCACTGATCATAGTTCACAGTTCACAGTTCACAGTTGACAGTTCACAGTTCACAGTTCACAGTTCACACTTCACAGTTCACACTTCACAGTTCACACTTCACAGTTCACACTTCACAGTTCACAGATCACAGTTCACAGTTCACAGTTCACTGTTCACAGTTTACAGTTCTCAGTTTACAGTTCTCAGTTCACAGTGACAGTTCACAGTTGACAGTTCACACTTCACAGTTCACAGTTCACAGTTCACAGTCCACAGTTCACTGTTCACAATTCACAGTTCACAGTTCACAGTTCACAGATCACAGTTCACAGTTCACTGTTCACTGTTCACTGTCTTCATTTCATACTTCACAGTTCGCAGTTCACAGTTCACAGGTCACAGTTCACAGCCCACTGTTCACAGTTCACAGTTCTCAGTTCACAGATCACAGTTCACAGTTCACAGACTTTATTTCACAATTCACAGTTCGCAGTTCACAATTCACAGATCACACTTCACAGTTCACAGATCACACTTCACAGTTCACAGTTCACAGATCACAGTTCACAGTTCTCAGTTCACAGTTCACAGTTCACAGATCACAGTTCACAGTCTTCATTTCACACTTCAGTCTTCACAGGGCACAGTTCACAGTTCACAGTCTTCATTTCACAATTCAGAGTTCGCAGTTCACAGTTCACAGATCACACTTCACAGTTCACAGATCACACTTCACAGTTCACAGTTCACAGATCACAGTTCACATACTTTATTTCACAATTCAGTTTTCACAGTTCCCCGTTCACAGTATTCATTTCACACTTCACAGTTCGCAGTTCACAGTTGACAGTTCACAGTCCACAGTTCACTATTCACAGTTCACAGTTCACAGTCCACAGATCACAGTTCACAGTCTTCATTTCACACTTCACAGTTCGCAGTTCACAGTTCACAGTTCACAGGTCACAGTTCACAGTTCACAGTCCACATTTCACTGTTCACAATTCACAGTTCACAGTTCACAGTTCACAGTTCACAGTTCACAGTTCACAGTTCACAGTTCACTGTTCACAGATCACAGTTCACAGTTCACAGTCTTCATTTCACGCTTCACAGTTCGCAGTTCACAGTTCACAGATCACAGTTCACAGTTCACAGTTCACAGTTTACAGTTCACAGTTCACAGTTCACTGTTCACAGTTTACAGTTCTCAGTTTACAGTTCTCAGTTCACAGTTGACAGTTCACTGTTCACAGTTCACACTTCACAGTTCACAGTTCACAGTCGACAGTTCACTGTTCACAGATCATAGTTCACAGTCTACAGTTCACAGTTGACAGTTCACAGTTCACACTTCACAGTTCACACTTCACAGTTCACACTTCACAGTTCACAGATCACAGTTCACAGTTCACAGTTCACTGTTCACAGTTTACAGTTCTCAGTTTACAGTTCTCAGTTCACAGTGACAGTTCACAGTTGACAGTTCACACTTCACAGTTCACAGTTCACAGTTCACAGTCCACAGTTCACTGTTCACAATTCACAGTTCACAGTTCACAGTTCACAGATCACAGTTCACAGTTCACTGTTCACTGTTCACTGTCTTCATTTCATACTTCACAGTTCGCAGTTCACAGTTCACAGGTCACAGTTCACAGCCCACTGTTCACAGTTCACAGTTCTCAGTTCACAGATCACAGTTCACAGTTCACAGACTTTATTTCACAATTCAGTTTTCACATTTCACAGTTCACAGTTCACAGTTCTCAGTTCACAGTTCACAGTTCACAGATCACAGTTCACAGTCTTCATTTCACACTTCAGTCTTCACAGGGCACAGTTCACAGTTCACAGTCTTCATTTCACAATTCACAGTTCGCAGTTCACAGTTCACAGATCACACTTCACAGTTCACAGATCACACTTCACAGTTCACAGTTCACAGATCACAGTTCACATACTTTATTTCACAATTCAGTTTTCACAGTTCCCCGTTCACAGTATTCATTTCACACTTCACAGTTCGCAGTTCACAGTTGACAGTTCACAGTCCACAGTTCACTATTCACAGTTCACAGTTCACAGTTCACAGTTCACAGTCCACAGATCACAGTTCACAGTCTTCATTTCACACTTCACAGTTCGCAGTTCACAGTTCACAGTTCACAGGTCACAGTTCACAGTTCACAGTCCACATTTCACTGTTCACAATTCACAGTTCACAGTTCACAGTTCACAGTTCACAGTTCACTGTTCACAGATCACAGTTCACAGTTCACAGTCTTCATTTCACGCTTCACAGTTCGCAGTTCACAGTTCACAGATCACAGTTCACAGTTCACAGTTTACAGTTCACAGTTCACAGCTCACAGTTCACTGTTCACAGTTTACAGTTCTCAGTTTACAGTTCTCAGTTCACAGTTGACAGTTCACTGTTCACAGTTCACACTTCACAGTTCACAGTTCACAGTCGACAGTTCACTGTTCACAGATCATAGTTCACAGTCTACAGTTCAGAGTTCACAGTTCACAGTTCACAGTTCACAGTTCACAGTCTTCATTTCACAATTCACAGTTCGCAGTTCACAGTTCACAGGTCACAGTTCACAGTTCACAGTCCACAGTTCACTGATCACACATCACAGTTCACAGTTCACACTTCACAGTTCACAAATCACTGTTCACAGACTTTATTTCACAATTCAGTTTTCACAGTTCACAGTTCACAGTTCACAGTCCGCAGTTCACTGTTCACTGATCATAGTTCACAGTTCACAGTTCACAGTTCACAGTTCACAGTTCACACTTCACAGTTCACACTTCACAGTTCACACTTCACAGTTCACACTTCACAGTTCACACTTCACAGTTCACAGATCACAGTTCACAGTTCACAGTTCACTGTTCACAGTTTACAGTTCTCAGTTTACAGTTCTCAGTTCACAGTGACAGTTCACAGTTGACAGTTCACACTTCACAGTTCACAGTTCACAGTTCACAGTCCACAGTTCACTGTTCACAATTCACAGTTCACAGTTCACAGTTCACAGTTCACAGTTCACAGTTCACAGATCACAGTTCACAGTTCACTGTTCACTGTTCACTGTCTTCATTTCATACTTCACAGTTCGCAGTTCACAGTTCACAGGTCACAGTTCACAGCCCACTGTTCACAGTTCACAGTTCTCAGTTCACAGATCACAGTTCACAGTTCACAGACTTTATTTCACAATTCAGTTTTCACATTTCACAGTTCACAGTTCTCAGTTCACAGTTCACAGTTCACAGTTCACAGATCACAGTTCACAGTCTTCATTTCACACTTCAGTCTTCACAGGGCACAGTTCACAGTTCACAGTCTTCATTTCACAATTCACAGTTCGCAGTTCACAGTTCACAGATCACACTTCACAGTTCACAGATCACACTTCACAGTTCACAGTTCACAGATCACAGTTCACATACTTTATTTCACAATTCAGTTTTCACAGTTCCCCGTTCACAGTATTCATTTCACACTTCACAGTTCGCAGTTCACAGTTGACAGTTCACAGTCCACAGTTCACTATTCACAGCTCACAGTTCTCAGTTCACAGATCACAGTTCACAGTCTTCATTTCACACTTCACAGTTAGCAGTTCACAGTTCACAGATCACAGTTCACAGTTCACAGTTCACAGATCACAGTTCACAGTTCACAGTCCACAGTTCACTGTTCACAGATCATAGTTCACAGTTCACAGTTCACAGTTCACAGTTCACAGTTCACAGTCTTCATTTCACACTTCACAGTTCGCAGTTCACAGTTCACAGTTCACAGTTCACAGATCACACTTCACAGATCACACTTCACACTTCACAGTTCACAGTCCACAGTTCACTATTCACAGCTCACAGTTCTCAGTTCACAGATCACAGTTCACAGTCTTCATTTCACACTTCACAGTTAGCAGTTCACAGTTCACAGTTCACAGTCCACAGATCACAGTTCACAGTCTTCATTTCACTCTTCACAGTTCGCAGTTCACAGTTCACAGATCACAGTTCACAGTTCACAGTTCACAGTTCACTGTTCACAGTTTACAGTTCTCAGTTTACAGTTCTCAGTTTACAGTTCTCAGTTTACAGTTCTCAGTTTACAGTTCTCAGTTTACAGTTGACAGTTCCCAGTTCACAGTTCACAGTTCACACTTCACAGTTCACAGTTCACAGTTCACAGTTCACTGTTCACAGTTTACAGTTCTCAGTTTACAGTTCTCAGTTCACAGTGACAGTTCACAGTTGACAGTTCACACTTCACAGTTCACAGTTCACAGTTCACAGTTCACAGTCTTCATTTCACACTTCACAGTTCGCAGTTCACAGTTCACAGTTCACAGTTCACAGTTCACAGATCACACTTCACACATCACACTTCACACTTCACAGTTCACAAATCACTGTTCACAGACTTTATTTCACAATTCAGTTTTCACAGTTCACAGTTCACAGTTCACAGTCCGCAGTTCACTGTTCACTGATCATAGTTCACAGTTCACAGTTCACAGTTCACAGTTCACAGTTCACAGTTCACAGTTCACACTTCACAGTTCACACTTCACAGTTCACACTTCACAGTTCACACTTCACAGTTCACACTTCACAGTTCACAGATCACAGTTCACAGTTCACAGTTCACTGTTCACAGTTTACAGTTCTCAGTTTACAGTTCTCAGTTCACAGTGACAGTTCACAGTTGACAGTTCACACTTCACAGTTCACAGTTCACAGTTCACAGTCCACAGTTCACTGTTCACAATTCACAGTTCACAGTTCACAGTTCACAGTTCACAGTTCACAGATCACAGTTCACAGTTCACTGTTCACTGTTCACTGTCTTCATTTCATACTTCACAGTTCGCAGTTCACAGTTCACAGGTCACAGTTCACAGCCCACTGTTCACAGTTCACAGTTCTCAGTTCACAGATCACAGTTCACAGTTCACAGACTTTATTTCACAATTCAGTTTTCACATTTCACAGTTCACAGTTCTCAGTTCACAGTTCACAGTTCACAGATCACAGTTCACAGTCTTCATTTCACACTTCAGTCTTCACAGGGCACAGTTCACAGTTCACAGTCTTCATTTCACAATTCACAGTTCGCAGTTCACAGTTCACAGATCACACTTCACAGTTCACAGATCACACTTCACAGTTCACAGTTCACAGATCACAGTTCACATACTTTATTTCACAATTCAGTTTTCACAGTTCCCCGTTCACAGTATTCATTTCACACTTCACAGTTCGCAGTTCACAGTTGACAGTTCACAGTCCACAGTTCACTATTCACAGTTCACAGTTCACAGTCCACAGATGACAGTTCACAGTTCACAGTCCACATTTCACTGTTCACAATTCACAGTTCACAGTTCACAGTTCACAGTTCACAGTTCACTGTTCACAGATCACAGTTCACAGTTCACAGTCTTCATTTCACGCTTCACAGTTCGCAGTTCACAGTTCACAGATCACAGTTCACAGTTCACAGTTCACAGTTTACAGTTCACAGTTCACAGTTCACAGTTCACTGTTCACAGTTTACAGTTCTCAGTTTACAGTTCTCAGTTCACAGTTGACAGTTCACTGTTCACAGTTCACACTTCACAGTTCACAGTTCACAGTCGACAGTTCACTGTTCACAGATCATAGTTCACAGTCTACAGTTCAGAGTTCACAGTTCACAGTTCACAGTCTTCATTTCACAATTCACAGTTCGCAGTTCACAGTTCACAGATCACCGTTCACAGATCACAGTTCACTGTTCACAGTTCACAGTTCACAGTCCACAGTTCACAGTCCACAGTTCACAGTTCACAGTTCTCAGTTCACAGATCACAGTTCACAGTCTTCATTTCACAGTTCACAGTTCACAGTTTACAGTTCTCAGTTCACAGTTCACAGTTCACAGTTCACAGTTCACAGTTCACAGTTCACAGTTCACAGTTCACAGTTCACAGTCCACAGTTCACAGTTCACAGTTCTCAGTTCACAGATCACAGTTCACAGTCTTCATTTCACATTTCACAGTCTTCATTTCACAGTTCACAGTTCACAGTTCACAGTTCCCCGTTCACAGTATTCATTTCACATTTCACAGTTCGCAGTTCACAGTTGACAGTTCACAGATCACAGTTCACAGATTACAGTTCACAGTTGACAGTTGACAGTTCACAGTACACACTTCACAGTTCACAGTCCACAGTTCACTGTTCACAAATCACAGTTCACAGTTCACAGTCCACAGTTCACTATTCACAGCTCACAGTTCTCAGTTTACAGTTCTCAGTTTACAGTTCTCAGTTTACAGTTCTCAGTTCACAGTTGACAGTTCACAGTTCACAGTTCACAGTTCACACTTCACAGTTCACAGTTCACAGTTCACAGTTCACTGTTCACAGTTTACAGTTCTCAGTTTACAGTTCTCAGTTCACAGTGACAGTTCACAGTTGACAGTTCACACTTCACAGTTCACAGTTCACAGTTCACAGTCTTCATTTCACAGTTCACAGCCCACTGTACACAGTTCACAGTTCTCAGTTCACAGATCACAGTTCACAGTTCACAGACTTTATTTCACAATTCAGTTTTCACATTTCACAGTTCACAGTTCACAGTTCTCAGTTCACAGTTCACAGTTCACAGATCACAGTTCACAGTCTTCATTTCACACTTCAGTCTTCACAGGGCACAGTTCACAGTTCACAGTCTTCATTTCACAATTCACAGTTCGCAGTTCACAGTTCACAGATCACACTTCACAGTTCACAGATCACACTTCACAGTTCACAGTTCACAGATCACAGTTCACATACTTTATTTCACAATTCAGTTTTCACAGTTCCCCGTTCACAGTATTCATTTCACACTTCACAGTTCGCAGTTCACAGTTGACAGTTCACAGTCCACAGTTCACTATTCACAGTTCACAGTTCACAGTCCACAGATCACAGTTCACAGTCTTCATTTCACACTTCACAGTTCGCAGTTCACAGTTCACAGTTCACAGGTCACAGTTCACAGTTCACAGTCCACATTTCACTGTTCACAATTCACAGTTCACAGTTCACAGTTCACAGTTCACTGTTCACAGATCACAGTTCACAGTTCACAGTCTTCATTTCACGCTTCACAGTTCGCAGTTCACAGTTCACAGATCACAGTTCACAGTTCACAGTTCACAGTTTACAGTTCACAGTTCACAGTTCACTGTTCACAGTTTACAGTTCTCAGTTTACAGTTCTCAGTTTACAGTTCTCAGTTCACAGTTGACAGTTCACTGTTCACAGTTCACACTTCACAGTTCACAGTTCACAGTCGACAGTTCACAGTTCACAGATCATAGTTCACAGTCTACAGTTCAGAGTTCACAGTTCACAGTTCACAGTCTTCATTTCACAATTCACAGTTCGCAGTTCACAGTTCACAGATCACCGTTCACAGATCACAGTTCACAGTTCACAGTTCACAGTTCACAGTTCACAGTTCACAGTTCACAGTTCACAGTTCACAGTCTTCATTTCACAATTCACAGTTCGCAGTTCACAGTTCACAGGTCACAGTTCACAGTTCACAGTCCACAGTTCACTGATCACACATCACAGTTCACAGTTCACAGTTCACAGTTCACAGTCCACAGATCACAGTTCACAGTCTTCATTTCACACTTCACAGTTCGCAGTTCACAGTTCACAGATCACAGTTCACAGTTCACAGTTTACAGTCCACATGTCACAGTTCACAGTTCAACAGGTCACAGGTCACAGTTCACAGTTCACAGTTCACAGTTCCCAGTTCGCAGGTCACAGTTCACATTTCACAGTTCACTGTCCTCATTTCATACTTCACAGTTCACTGTCTTCATTTCATACTTCACAGTTCGCAGTTCACAGTTTACAGTTCACAGTTCACAGTTAACAGTTCACAGTTCCCAGTTCACATGTCACAGTTCACAGTTCACAGGTCACAGGTCACAGTTCACAGTTCACAGATCACAGTTCACAGTTCACAGTTCACAGTTCACAGTTCACAGTTCACAGTTCACAGTTCACAGTTCACAGTTCACAGTTCACAGTTCACAGTTCACAGTTCACAGTTCACAGATCACAGTTCACAGTTCACAGTTCACAGGTCACAGTTCACAGTTCCCCGTTCACAGTATTCATTTCACACTTCACAGTTCGCAGTTCACAGTTGACAGTTCACAGTCCACAGTTCACTATTCACAGTTCACAGTTCACAGTCCACAGATCACAGTTCACAGTCTTCATTTCACACTTCACAGTTCGCAGTTCACAGTTCACAGTTCACAGATCACAGTTCACAGTTCACAGTCCACATTTCACTGTTCACAATTCACAGTTCACAGTTCACAGTTCACAGTTCACTGTTCACAGATCACAGTTCACAGTTCACAGTCTTCATTTCACGCTTCACAGTTCGCAGTTCACAGTTCACAGATCACAGTTCACAGTTCACAGTTCACAGTTTACAGTTCACAGTTCACAGTTCACTGTTCACAGTTTACAGTTCTCAGTTTACAGTTCTCAGTTCACAGTTAACAGTTCACTGTTCACAGTTCACACTTCACAGTTCACAGTTCACAGTCGACATTTCACTGTTCACAGATCATAGTTCACAGTCTACAGTTCAGAGTTCACAGTTCACAGTTCACAGTCTTCATTTCACAATTCACAGTTCGCAGTTCACAGTTCACAGTTCACAGTTCACAGTTCACAGTTCACAGTTCACAGTCCACAGTTCACAGTTCACAGTTCTCAGTTCACAGATCACAGTTCACAGTTCACAGTTCACAGGTCACAGTTCACAGTTCCCCGTTCACAGTATTCATTTCACACTTCACAGTTCGCAGTTCACAGTTGACAGTTCACAGTCCACAGTTCACTATTCACAGTTCACAGTTCACAGTCCACAGATCACAGTTCACAGTCTTCATTTCACACTTCACAGTTCGCAGTTCACAGTTCACAGTTCACAGATCACAGTTCACAGTTCACAGTCCACATTTCACTGTTCACAATTCACAGTTCACAGTTCACAGTTCACAGTTCACTGTTCACAGATCACAGTTCACAGTTCACAGTCTTCATTTCACGCTTCACAGTTCGCAGTTCACAGTTCACAGATCACAGTTCAAAGTTCACAGTTCACAGTTTACAGTTCACAGTTCACAGTTCACTGTTCACAGTTTACAGTTCTCAGTTTACAGTTCTCAGTTCACAGTTGACAGTTCACAGATCACAGTTCACTGTTCACAGTTCACAGTTCACAGTCCACAGTTCACAGTCCACAGTTCACAGTTCACAGTTCTCAGTTCACAGATCACAGTTCACAGTCTTCATTTCACAGTTCACAGTTCACAGTTCACAGTTTACAGTTCTTAGTTCACAGTTCACAGTTCACAGTTCACAGTTCACAGTTCACAGTCCACAGTTCACAGTTCACAGTTCTCAGTTCACAGATCACAGTTCACAGTCTTCATTTCACATTTCACAGTCTTCATTTCACAGTTCACAGTTCACAGTTCACAGTTCCCCGTTCACAGTATTCATTTCACATTTAACAGTTCGCAGTTCACAGTTGACAGTTCACAGATCACAGTTCACAGATTACAGTTCACAGTTGACAGTTGACAGTTCACAGTACACACTTCACAGTTCACAGTTCACAGTCCACAGTTCACTGTTCACAAATCACAGTTCACAGTTCACAGTCCACAGTTCACTATTCACAGCTCACAGTTCTCAGTTCACAGATCACAGTTCACAGTCTTCATTTCACACTTCACAGTTAGCAGTTCACAGTTCACAGATCACAGTTCACAGTTCACAGTTCACAGATCACAGTTCACAGTTCACAGTTCACAGTCCACAGTTCACTGTTCACAGATCATAGTTCACAGTTCACAGTTCACAGTTCACAGTTCACAGTTCACTATTCACAGTTCACAGTCCACAGTTCACTATTCACAGCTCACAGTTCTCAGTTCACAGATCACAGTTCACAGTCTTCATTTCACACTTCACAGTTAGCAGTTCACAGTTCACAGTTCACAGTCCACAGATCACAGTTCACAGTCTTCATTTCACTCTTCACAGTTCGCAGTTCACAGTTCACAGATCACAGTTCACAGTTCACAGTTCACAGTTCACTGTTCACAGTTTACAGTTCTCAGTTTACAGTTCTCAGTTTACAGTTCTCAGTTTACAGTTCTCAGTTTACAGTTCTCAGTTCACAGTTGCAAGTTCACAGTTCACAGTTCACAGTTCACTGTTCACAGTTTACAGTTCTCAGTTTACAGTTCTCAGTTCACAGTGACAGTTCACAGTTGACAGTTCACAGTCGACAGTTCACAGTTCACAGATCATAGTTCACAGTCTACAGTTCAGAGTTCACAGTTCACAGTTCACAGTCTTCATTTCACAATTCACAGTTCGCAGTTCACAGTTCACAGATCACCGTTCACAGATCACAGTTCACAGTTCACAGTTCACAGTTCACAGTTCACAGTTCACAGTTCACAGTTCACAGTTCACAGTCTTCATTTCACAATTCACAGTTCGCAGTTCACAGTTCACAGGTCACAGTTCACAGTTCACAGTCCACAGTTCACTGATCACACATCACAGTTCACAGTTCACAGTTCACAGTTCACAGTCCACAGATCACAGTTCACAGTCTTCATTTCACACTTCACAGTTCGCAGTTCACAGTTCACAGATCACAGTTCACAGTTCACAGTTTACAGTCCACATGTCACAGTTCACAGTTCAACAGGTCACAGGTCACAGTTCACAGTTCACAGTTCACAGTTCCCAGTTCGCAGGTCACAGTTCACATTTCACAGTTCACTGTCCTCATTTCATACTTCACAGTTCACTGTCTTCATTTCATACTTCACAGTTCGCAGTTCACAGTTCACAGTTCACAGTTCACAGTTCACAGTTCACAGTTCACATGTCACAGTTCACAGTTCACAGGTCACAGGTCACAGTTCACAGTTCACAGATCACAGTTCACAGTTCACAGTTCACAGTTCACAGTTCACAGTTCACAGTTCACAGTTCACAGTTCACAGTTCACAGTTCACAGTTCACAGTTCACAGTTCACAGTTCACAGTTCACAGTTCACAGATCACAGTTCACAGTTCACAGTTCACAGGTCACAGTTCACAGTTCCCCGTTCACAGTATTCATTTCACACTTCACAGTTCGCAGTTCACAGTTGACAGTTCACAGTCCACAGTTCACTATTCACAGTTCACAGTTCACAGTCCACAGATCACAGTTCACAGTCTTCATTTCACACTTCACAGTTCGCAGTTCACAGTTCACAGTTCACAGATCACAGTTCACAGTTCACAGTCCACATTTCACTGTTCACAATTCACAGTTCACAGTTCACAGTTCACAGTTCACTGTTCACAGATCACAGTTCACAGTTCACAGTCTTCATTTCACGCTTCACAGTTCGCAGTTCACAGTTCACAGATCACAGTTCACAGTTCACAGTTCACAGTTTACAGTTCACAGTTCACAGTTCACTGTTCACAGTTTACAGTTCTCAGTTTACAGTTCTCAGTTCACAGTTAACAGTTCACTGTTCACAGTTCACACTTCACAGTTCACAGTTCACAGTCGACATTTCACTGTTCACAGATCATAGTTCACAGTCTACAGTTCAGAGTTCACAGTTCACAGTTCACAGTCTTCATTTCACAATTCACAGTTCGCAGTTCACAGTTCACAGTTCACAGTTCACAGTTCACAGTTCACAGTTCACAGTCCACAGTTCACAGTTCACAGTTCTCAGTTCACAGATCACAGTTCACAGTTCACAGTTCACAGGTCACAGTTCACAGTTCCCCGTTCACAGTATTCATTTCACACTTCACAGTTCGCAGTTCACAGTTGACAGTTCACAGTCCACAGTTCACTATTCACAGTTCACAGTTCACAGTCCACAGATCACAGTTCACAGTCTTCATTTCACACTTCACAGTTCGCAGTTCACAGTTCACAGTTCACAGATCACAGTTCACAGTTCACAGTCCACATTTCACTGTTCACAATTCACAGTTCACAGTTCACAGTTCACAGTTCACTGTTCACAGATCACAGTTCACAGTTCACAGTCTTCATTTCACGCTTCACAGTTCGCAGTTCACAGTTCACAGATCACAGTTCACAGTTCACAGTTCACAGTTTACAGTTCACAGTTCACAGTTCACTGTTCACAGTTTACAGTTCTCAGTTTACAGTTCTCAGTTCACAGTTGACAGTTCACAGATCACAGTTCACTGTTCACAGTTCACAGTTCACAGTCCACAGTTCACAGTTCACAGTCCACAGTTCACAGTTCACAGTTCTCAGTTCACAGATCACAGTTCACAGTCTTCATTTCACAGTTCACAGTTCACAGTTTACAGTTCTTAGTTCACAGTTCACAGTTCACAGTTCACAGTTCACAGTTCACAGTCCACAGTTCACAGTTCACAGTTCTCAGTTCACAGATCACAGTTCACAGTCTTCATTTCACATTTCACAGTCTTCATTTCACAGTTCACAGTTCACAGTTCACAGTTCCCCGTTCACAGTATTCATTTCACATTTAACAGTTCGCAGTTCACAGTTGACAGTTCACAGATCACAGTTCACAGATTACAGTTCACAGTTGACAGTTGACAGTTCACAGTACACACTTCACAGTTCACAGTCCACAGTTCACTGTTCACAAATCACAGTTCACAGTTCACAGTCCACAGTTCACTATTCACAGCTCACAGTTCTCAGTTCACAGATCATAGTTCACAGTCTTCATTTCACACTTCACAGTTAGCAGTTCACAGTTCACAGATCACAGTCCACAGTTCACTATTCACAGTTCACAGTTCACAGTCCACAGATCACAGTTCACAGTCTTCATTTCACACTTCACAGTTCGCAGTTCACAGTTCACAGTTCACAGGTCACAGTTCACTATTCACAGTTCACAGTTCACAGTCCACAGATCACAGTTCACAGTCTTCATTTCACACTTCACAGTTCGCAGTTCACAGTTCACAGTTCACAGGTCACAGTTCACAGTTCACAGTCCACATTTCACTGTTCACAATTCACAGTTCACAGTTCACAGTTCACAGTTCACTGTTCACAGATCACAGTTCACAGTTCACAGTCTTCATTTCACGCTTCACAGTTCGCAGTTCACAGTTCACAGATCACAGTTCACAGTTCACAGTTCACAGTTTACAGTTCACAGTTCACAGTTCACTGTTCACAGTTTACAGTTCTCAGTTTACAGTTCTCAGTTTACAGTTCTCAGTTCACAGTTGACAGTTCACTGTTCACAGTTCACACTTCACAGTTCACAGTTCACAGTCGACAGTTCACAGTTCACAGATCATAGTTCACAGTCTACAGTTCAGAGTTCACAGTTCACAGTTCACAGTCTTCATTTCACAATTCACAGTTCGCAGTTCACAGTTCACAGATCACCGTTCACAGATCACAGTTCACAGTTCACAGTTCACAGTTCACAGTTCACAGTTCACAGTTCACAGTTCACAGTTCACAGTCTTCATTTCACAATTCACAGTTCGCAGTTCACAGTTCACAGGTCACAGTTCACAGTTCACAGTCCACAGTTCACTGATCACACATCACAGTTCACAGTTCACAGTTCACAGTTCACAGTCCACAGATCACAGTTCACAGTCTTCATTTCACACTTCACAGTTCGCAGTTCACAGTTCACAGATCACAGTTCACAGTTCACAGTTTACAGTCCACATGTCACAGTTCACAGTTCAACAGGTCACAGGTCACAGTTCACAGTTCACAGTTCACAGTTCCCAGTTCGCAGGTCACAGTTCACATTTCACAGTTCACTGTCCTCATTTCATACTTCACAGTTCACTGTCTTCATTTCATACTTCACAGTTCGCAGTTCACAGTTTACAGTTCACAGTTCACAGTTCACAGTTCACAGTTCCCAGTTCACATGTCACAGTTCACAGTTCACAGGTCACAGGTCACAGTTCACAGTTCACAGATCACAGTTCACAGTTCACAGTTCACAGTTCACAGTTCACAGTTCACAGTTCACAGTTCACAGTTCACAGTTCACAGTTCACAGTTCACAGTTCACAGTTCACAGTTCACAGATCACAGTTCACAGTTCACAGTTCACAGGTCACAGTTCACAGTTCCCCGTTCACAGTATTCATTTCACACTTCACAGTTCGCAGTTCACAGTTGACAGTTCACAGTCCACAGTTCACTATTCACAGTTCACAGTTCACAGTCCACAGATCACAGTTCACAGTCTTCATTTCACACTTCACAGTTCGCAGTTCACAGTTCACAGTTCACAGATCACAGTTCACAGTTCACAGTCCACATTTCACTGTTCACAATTCACAGTTCACAGTTCACAGTTCACAGTTCACTGTTCACAGATCACAGTTCACAGTTCACAGTCTTCATTTCACGCTTCACAGTTCGCAGTTCACAGTTCACAGATCACAGTTCACAGTTCACAGTTCACAGTTTACAGTTCACAGTTCACAGTTCACTGTTCACAGTTTACAGTTCTCAGTTTACAGTTCTCAGTTCACAGTTAACAGTTCACTGTTCACAGTTCACACTTCACAGTTCACAGTTCACAGTCGACATTTCACTGTTCACAGATCATAGTTCACAGTCTACAGTTCAGAGTTCACAGTTCACAGTTCACAGTCTTCATTTCACAATTCACAGTTCGCAGTTCACAGTTCACAGTTCACAGTTCACAGTTCACAGTTCACAGTTCACAGTCCACAGTTCACAGTTCACAGTTCTCAGTTCACAGATCACAGTTCACAGTTCACAGTTCACAGGTCACAGTTCACAGTTCCCCGTTCACAGTATTCATTTCACACTTCACAGTTCGCAGTTCACAGTTGACAGTTCACAGTCCACAGTTCACTATTCACAGTTCACAGTTCACAGTCCACAGATCACAGTTCACAGTCTTCATTTCACACTTCACAGTTCGCAGTTCACAGTTCACAGTTCACAGATCACAGTTCACAGTTCACAGTCCACATTTCACTGTTCACAATTCACAGTTCACAGTTCACAGTTCACAGTTCACTGTTCACAGATCACAGTTCACAGTTCACAGTCTTCATTTCACGCTTCACAGTTCGCAGTTCACAGTTCACAGATCACAGTTCACAGTTCACAGTTCACAGTTTACAGTTCACAGTTCACAGTTCACTGTTCACAGTTTACAGTTCTCAGTTTACAGTTCTCAGTTCACAGTTGACAGTTCACAGATCACAGTTCACTGTTCACAGTTCACAGTTCACAGTCCACAGTTCACAGTCCACAGTTCACAGTTCACAGTTCTCAGTTCACAGATCACAGTTCACAGTCTTCATTTCACAGTTCACAGTTCACAGTTTACAGTTCTTAGTTCACAGTTCACAGTTCACAGTTCACAGTTCACAGTTCACAGTCCACAGTTCACAGTTCACAGTTCTCAGTTCACAGATCACAGTTCACAGTCTTCATTTCACATTTCACAGTCTTCATTTCACAGTTCACAGTTCACAGTTCACAGTTCCCCGTTCACAGTATTCATTTCACATTTAACAGTTCGCAGTTCACAGTTGACAGTTCACAGATCACAGTTCACAGATTACAGTTCACAGTTGACAGTTGACAGTTCACAGTACACACTTCACAGTTCACAGTTCACAGTCCACAGTTCACTGTTCACAAATCACAGTTCACAGTTCACAGTCCACAGTTCACTATTCACAGCTCACAGTTCTCAGTTCACAGATCACAGTTCACAGTCTTCATTTCACACTTCACAGTTAGCAGTTCACAGTTCACAGATCACAGTTCACAGTTCACAGTTCACAGATCACAGTTCACAGTTCACAGTTCACAGTCCACAGTTCACTGTTCACAGATCATAGTTCACAGTTCACAGTTCACAGTTCACAGTTCACAGTTCACTATTCACAGTTCACAGTCCACAGTTCACTATTCACAGCTCACAGTTCTCAGTTCACAGATCACAGTTCACAGTCTTCATTTCACACTTCACAGTTAGCAGTTCACAGTTCACAGTTCACAGTCCACAGATCACAGTTCACAGTCTTCATTTCACTCTTCACAGTTCGCAGTTCACAGTTCACAGATCACAGTTCACAGTTCACAGTTCACAGTTCACTGTTCACAGTTTACAGTTCTCAGTTTACAGTTCTCAGTTTACAGTTCTCAGTTTACAGTTCTCAGTTTACAGTTCTCAGTTCACAGTTGCAAGTTCACAGTTCACAGTTCACAGTTCACTGTTCACAGTTTACAGTTCTCAGTTTACAGTTCTCAGTTCACAGTGACAGTTCACAGTTGACAGTTCACAGTCGACAGTTCACAGTTCACAGATCATAGTTCACAGTCTACAGTTCAGAGTTCACAGTTCACAGTTCACAGTCTTCATTTCACAATTCACAGTTCGCAGTTCACAGTTCACAGATCACCGTTCACAGATCACAGTTCACAGTTCACAGTTCACAGTTCACAGTTCACAGTTCACAGTTCACAGTTCACAGTTCACAGTCTTCATTTCACAATTCACAGTTCGCAGTTCACAGTTCACAGGTCACAGTTCACAGTTCACAGTCCACAGTTCACTGATCACACATCACAGTTCACAGTTCACAGTTCACAGTTCACAGTCCACAGATCACAGTTCACAGTCTTCATTTCACACTTCACAGTTCGCAGTTCACAGTTCACAGATCACAGTTCACAGTTCACAGTTTACAGTCCACATGTCACAGTTCACAGTTCAACAGGTCACAGGTCACAGTTCACAGTTCACAGTTCACAGTTCCCAGTTCGCAGGTCACAGTTCACATTTCACAGTTCACTGTCCTCATTTCATACTTCACAGTTCACTGTCTTCATTTCATACTTCACAGTTCGCAGTTCACAGTTCACAGTTCACAGTTCACAGTTCACAGTTCACAGTTCACATGTCACAGTTCACAGTTCACAGGTCACAGGTCACAGTTCACAGTTCACAGATCACAGTTCACAGTTCACAGTTCACAGTTCACAGTTCACAGTTCACAGTTCACAGTTCACAGTTCACAGTTCACAGTTCACAGTTCACAGTTCACAGTTCACAGTTCACAGTTCACAGTTCACAGTTCACAGATCACAGTTCACAGTTCACAGTTCACAGGTCACAGTTCACAGTTCCCCGTTCACAGTATTCATTTCACACTTCACAGTTCGCAGTTCACAGTTGACAGTTCACAGTCCACAGTTCACTATTCACAGTTCACAGTTCACAGTCCACAGATCACAGTTCACAGTCTTCATTTCACACTTCACAGTTCGCAGTTCACAGTTCACAGTTCACAGATCACAGTTCACAGTTCACAGTCCACATTTCACTGTTCACAATTCACAGTTCACAGTTCACAGTTCACAGTTCACTGTTCACAGATCACAGTTCACAGTTCACAGTCTTCATTTCACGCTTCACAGTTCGCAGTTCACAGTTCACAGATCACAGTTCACAGTTCACAGTTCACAGTTTACAGTTCACAGTTCACAGTTCACTGTTCACAGTTCACAGTTCACAGTCGACATTTCACTGTTCACAGATCATAGTTCACAGTCTACAGTTCAGAGTTCACAGTTCACAGTTCACAGTCTTCATTTCACAATTCACAGTTCGCAGTTCACAGTTCACAGTTCACAGTTCACAGTTCACAGTTCACAGTTCACAGTCCACAGTTCACAGTTCACAGTTCTCAGTTCACAGATCACAGTTCACAGTTCACAGTTCACAGGTCACAGTTCACAGTTCCCCGTTCACAGTATTCATTTCACACTTCACAGTTCGCAGTTCACAGTTGACAGTTCACAGTCCACAGTTCACTATTCACAGTTCACAGTTCACAGTCCACAGATCACAGTTCACAGTCTTCATTTCACACTTCACAGTTCGCAGTTCACAGTTCACAGTTCACAGATCACAGTTCACAGTTCACAGTCCACATTTCACTGTTCACAATTCACAGTTCACAGTTCACAGTTCACAGTTCACTGTTCACAGATCACAGTTCACAGTTCACAGTCTTCATTTCACGCTTCACAGTTCGCAGTTCACAGTTCACAGATCACAGTTCACAGTTCACAGTTCACAGTTTACAGTTCACAGTTCACAGTTCACTGTTCACAGTTTACAGTTCTCAGTTTACAGTTCTCAGTTCACAGTTGACAGTTCACAGATCACAGTTCACTGTTCACAGTTCACAGTTCACAGTCCACAGTTCACAGTTCACAGTCCACAGTTCACAGTTCACAGTTCTCAGTTCACAGATCACAGTTCACAGTCTTCATTTCACAGTTCACAGTTCACAGTTTACAGTTCTTAGTTCACAGTTCACAGTTCACAGTTCACAGTTCACAGTTCACAGTCCACAGTTCACAGTTCACAGTTCTCAGTTCACAGATCACAGTTCACAGTCTTCATTTCACATTTCACAGTCTTCATTTCACAGTTCACAGTTCACAGTTCACAGTTCCCCGTTCACAGTATTCATTTCACATTTAACAGTTCGCAGTTCACAGTTGACAGTTCACAGATCACAGTTCACAGATTACAGTTCACAGTTGACAGTTGACAGTTCACAGTACACACTTCACAGTTCACAGTCCACAGTTCACTGTTCACAAATCACAGTTCACAGTTCACAGTCCACAGTTCACTATTCACAGCTCACAGTTCTCAGTTCACAGATCATAGTTCACAGTCTTCATTTCACACTTCACAGTTAGCAGTTCACAGTTCACAGATCACAGTTCACAGTTCACAGTTCACAGATCACAGTTCACAGTTCACAGTTCACAGTCCACAGTTCACTGTTCACAGATCATAGTTCACAGTTCACAGTTCACAGTTCACAGTTCACAGTTCACTATTCACAGTTCACAGTCCACAGTTCACTATTCACAGCTCACAGTTCTCAGTTCACAGATCACAGTTCACAGTCTTCATTTCACACTTCACAGTTAGCAGTTCACAGTTCACAGTTCACAGTCCACAGATCACAGTTCACAGTCTTCATTTCACTCTTCACAGTTCGCAGTTCACAGTTCACAGATCACAGTTCACAGTTCACAGTTCACAGTTCACTGTTCACAGTTTACAGTTCTCAGTTTACAGTTCTCAGTTTACAGTTCTCAGTTTACAGTTCTCAGTTTACAGTTCTCAGTTTACAGTTCTCAGTTCACAGTTGCAAGTTCACAGTTCACAGTTCACAGTTCACACTTCACAGTTCACAGTTCACAGTTCACAGTTCACTGTTCACAGTTTACAGTTCTCAGTTTACAGTTCTCAGTTCACAGTGACAGTTCACAGTTGACAGTTCACACTTCACAGTTCACAGTTCACAGTTCACAGTCTTCATTTCACACTTCACAGTTCGCAGTTCACAGTTCACAGTTCACAGTTCACAGATCACACTTCACAGATCACACTTCACACTTCACAGTTCACAAATCACTGTTCACAGACTTTATTTCACAATTCAGTTTTCACAGTTCACAGTTCACAGTTCACAGTCCGCAGTTCACTGTTCACTGATCATAGTTCACAGTTCACAGTTCACAGTTCACAGTTCACACTTCACAGTTCACACTTCACAGTTCACACTTCACAGTTCACACTTCACAGTTCACACTTCACAGTTCACACTTCACAGTTCACAGATCACAGTTCACAGTTCACAGTTCACTGTTCACAGTTTACAGTTCTCAGTTTACAGTTCTCAGTTCACAGTGACAGTTCACAGTTGACAGTTCACACTTCACAGTTCACAGTTCACAGTTCACAGTCCACAGTTCACTGTTCACAATTCACAGTTCACAGTTCACAGTTCACAGTTCACAGATCACAGTTCACAGTTCACTGTTCACTGTTCACTGTCTTCATTTCATACTTCACAGTTCGCAGTTCACAGTTCACAGGTCACAGTTCACAGCCCACTGTTCACAGTTCACAGTTCTCAGTTCACAGATCACAGTTCACAGTTCACAGACTTTATTTCACAATTCAGTTTTCACATTTCACAGTTCACAGTTCTCAGTTCACAGTTCACAGTTCACAGATCACAGTTCACAGTCTTCATTTCACACTTCAGTCTTCACAGGGCACAGTTCACAGTTCACAGTCTTCATTTCACAATTCACAGTTCGCAGTTCACAGTTCACAGATCACACTTCACAGTTCACAGATCACACTTCACAGTTCACAGTTCACAGATCACAGTTCACATACTTTATTTCACAATTCAGTTTTCACAGTTCCCCGTTCACAGTATTCATTTCACACTTCACAGTTCGCAGTTCACAGTTGACAGTTCACAGTCCACAGTTCACTATTCACAGATCACACTTCACAGATCACACTTCACACTTCACAGTTCACAGATCACTGTTCACAGTTCACAGTCCACAGTTCACTATTCACAGCTCACAGTTCTCAGTTCACAGATCACAGTTCACAGTCTTCATTTCACACTTCACAGTTAGCAGTTCACAGTTCACAGTTCACAGTCCACAGATCACAGTTCACAGTCTTCATTTCACTCTTCACAGTTCGCAGTTCACAGTTCACAGATCACAGTTCACAGTTCACAGTTCACAGTTCACTGTTCACAGTTTACAGTTCTCAGTTTACAGTTCTCAGTTTACAGTTCTCAGTTTACAGTTCTCAGTTCACAGTTGCAAGTTCACAGTTCACAGTTCACAGTTCACACTTCACAGTTCACAGTTCACAGTTCACAGTTCACTGTTCACAGTTTACAGTTCTCAGTTTACAGTTCTCAGTTCACAGTGACAGTTCACAGTTGACAGTTCACACTTCACAGTTCACAGTTCACAGTTCACAGTCTTCATTTCACACTTCACAGTTCGCAGTTCACAGTTCACAGTTCACAGTTCACAGATCACACTTCACAGATCACACTTCACACTTCACAGTTCACAAATCACTGTTCACAGACTTTATTTCACAATTCAGTTTTCACAGTTCACAGTTCACAGTTCACAGTCCGCAGTTCACTGTTCACTGATCATAGTTCACAGTTCACAGTTCACAGTTCACAGTTCACACTTCACAGTTCACACTTCACAGTTCACACTTCACAGTTCACACTTCACAGTTCACACTTCACAGTTCACACTTCACAGTTCACACTTCACAGTTCACAGATCACAGTTCACAGTTCACAGTTCACTGTTCACAGTTTACAGTTCTCAGTTTACAGTTCTCAGTTCACAGTGACAGTTCACAGTTGACAGTTCACACTTCACAGTTCACAGTTCACAGTTCACAGTCCACAGTTCACTGTTCACAATTCACAGTTCACAGTTCACAGTTCACAGTTCACAGATCACAGTTCACAGTTCACTGTTCACTGTTCACTGTCTTCATTTCATACTTCACAGTTCGCAGTTCACAGTTCACAGGTCACAGTTCACAGCCCACTGTTCACAGTTCACAGTTCTCAGTTCACAGATCACAGTTCACAGTTCACAGACTTTATTTCACAATTCAGTTTTCACATTTCACAGTTCACAGTTCTCAGTTCACAGTTCACAGTTCACAGATCACAGTTCACAGTCTTCATTTCACACTTCAGTCTTCACAGGGCACAGTTCACAGTTCACAGTCTTCATTTCACAATTCACAGTTCGCAGTTCACAGTTCACAGATCACACTTCACAGTTCACAGATCACACTTCACAGTTCACAGTTCACAGATCACAGTTCACATACTTTATTTCACAATTCAGTTTTCACAGTTCCCCGTTCACAGTATTCATTTCACACTTCACAGTTCGCAGTTCACAGTTGACAGTTCACAGTCCACAGTTCACTATTCACAGTTCACAGTTCACAGTTCACACTTCACAGTTCACACTTCACAGTTCACACTTCACAGTTCACAGATCACAGTTCACAGTTCACAGTTCACTGTTCACAGTTTACAGTTCTCAGTTTACAGTTCTCAGTTCACAGTGACAGTTCACAGTTGACAGTTCACACTTCACAGTTCACAGTTCACAGTTCACAGTCCACAGTTCACTATTCACAGTTCACAGTTCACAGTTCACACTTCACAGTTCACACTTCACAGTTCACACTTCACAGTTCACAGATCACAGTTCACAGTTCACAGTTCACAGTTCACTGTTCACAGTTTACAGTTCTCAGTTTACAGTTCTCAGTTCACAGTGACAGTTCACAGTTGACAGTTCACACTTCACAGTTCACAGTTCACAGTTCACAGTCTTCATTTCACACTTCACAGTTCGCAGTTCACAGTTCACAGTTCACAGTTCACAGATCACACTTCACAGATCACACTTCACACTTCACAGTTCACAAATCACTGTTCACAGACTTTATTTCACAATTCAGTTTTCACAGTTCACAGTTCACAGTTCACAGTCCGCAGTTCACTGTTCACTGATCATAGTTCACAGTTCACAGTTCACAGTTCACAGTTCACAGTTCACAGTTCACACTTCACAGTTCACACTTCACAGTTCACACTTCACAGTTCACACTTCACAGTTCACACTTCACAGTTCACAGATCACAGTTCACAGTTCACAGTTCACTGTTCACAGTTTACAGTTCTCAGTTTACAGTTCTCAGTTCACAGTGACAGTTCACAGTTGACAGTTCACACTTCACAGTTCACAGTTCACAGTTCACAGTCCACAGTTCACTGTTCACAATTCACAGTTCACAGTTCACATTTCACAGTTCACAGATCACAGTTCACAGTTCACTGTTCACTGTTCACTGTCTTCATTTCATACTTCACAGTTCGCAGTTCACAGTTCACAGGTCACAGTTCACAGCCCACTGTTCACAGTTCACAGTTCTCAGTTCACAGATCACAGTTCACAGTTCACAGACTTTATTTCACAATTCAGTTTTCACATTTCACAGTTCACAGTTCTCAGTTCACAGTTCACAGTTCACAGATCACAGTTCACAGTCTTCATTTCACACTTCAGTCTTCACAGGGCACAGTTCACAGTTCACAGTCTTCATTTCACAATTCACAGTTCGCAGTTCACAGTTCACAGATCACACTTCACAGTTCACAGATCACACTTCACAGTTCACAGTTCACAGATCACAGTTCACATACTTTATTTCACAATTCAGTTTTCACAGTTCCCCGTTCACAGTATTCATTTCACACTTCACAGTTCGCAGTTCACAGTTGACAGTTCACAGTCCACAGTTCACTATTCACAGTTCACAGTTCACAGTCCACAGATCACAGTTCACAGTCTTCATTTCACACTTCACAGTTCGCAGTTCACAGTTCACAGTTCACAGATCACAGTTCACAGTTCACAGTCCACATTTCACTGTTCACAATTCACAGTTCACAGTTCACAGTTCACAGTTCACTGTTCACAGATCACAGTTCACAGTTCACAGTCTTCATTTCACGCTTCACAGTTCGCAGTTCACAGTTCACAGATCACAGTTCACAGTTCACAGTTCACAGTTTACAGTTCACAGTTCACAGTTCACTGTTCACAGTTTACAGTTCTCAGTTTACAGTTCTCAGTTCACAGTTGACAGTTCACTGTTCACAGTTCACACTTCACAGTTCACAGTTCACAGTCGACAGTTCACTGTTCACAGATCATAGTTCACAGTCTACAGTTCAGAGTTCACAGTTCACAGTTCACAGTCTTCATTTCACAATTCACAGTTCGCAGTTCACAGTTCACAGATCACCGTTCACAGATCACAGTTCACTGTTCACAGTTCACAGTTCACAGTCCACAGTTCACAGTCCACAGTTCACAGTTCACAGTTCACAGTTCTCAGTTCACAGATCACAGTTCACAGTCTTCATTTCACAGTTCACAGTTCACAGTTTACAGTTCTCAGTTCACAGTTCACAGTTCACAGTTCCCCGTTCACAGTATTCATTTCACATTTCACAGTTCGCAGTTCACAGTTGACAGTTCACAGATCACAGTTCACAGATTACAGTTCACAGTTGACAGTTGACAGTTCACAGTACACACTTCACAGTTCACAGTCCACAGTTCACTGTTCACAAATCACAGTTCACAGTTCACAGTCCGCAGTTCACTATTCACAGCTCACAGTTCTCAGTTCACAGATCACAGTTCACAGTCTTCATTTCACACTTCACAGTTAGCAGTTCACAGTTCACAGATCACAGTTCACAGTTCACAGTTCACAGATCACAGTTCACAGTTCACAGTCCACAGTTCACTGTTCACAGATCATAGTTCACAGTTCACAGTTCACAGTTCACAGTTCACAGTTCACAGTTCACAGTTCACAGTTCACAGTCTTCATTTCACACTTCACAGTTCGCAGTTCACAGTTCACAGTTCACAGTTCACAGATCACACTTCACAGATCACACTTCACACTTCACAGTTCACAGATCACTGTTCACAGTTCACAGTCCACAGTTCACTATTCACAGCTCACAGTTCTCAGTTCACAGATCACAGTTCACAGTCTTCATTTCACACTTCACATTTAGCAGTTCACAGTTCACAGTTCACAGTCCACAGATCACAGTTCACAGTCTTCATTTCACTCTTCACAGTTCGCAGTTCACAGTTCACAGATCGCAGTTCACAGTTCACAGTTCACAGTTCACAGTTCACAGTTCACAGTTCACAGTCCACAGTTCACTGTTCACAGTTCACAGTTCACAGTCCACAGTTCACTGTCCACAGATCATATTTCACAGTTCACAGTTCACAGTTCACAGTTCACAGTTCACAGTTCACAGTCTTCATTTCACACTTCACAGTTCGCAGTTCACAGTTCACAGTTCACAGTTCACAGATCACACTTCACAGATCACACTTCACACTTCACAGTTCACAAATCTCTGTTCACAGACTTTATTTCACAATTCAGTTTTCACAGTTCACAGTTCACAGTTCACACTTCACAGTTCACACTTCACAGTTCACACTTCACAGTTCACACTTCACAGTTCACAGATCACAGTTCACAGTTCACAGTTCACTGTTCACAGTTTACAGTTCTCAGTTTACAGTTCTCAGTTCACAGTGACAGTTCACAGTTGACAGTTCACACTTCACAGTTCACAGTTCACAGTTCACAGTCCACAGTTCACTGTTCACAATTCACAGTTCACAGATCACAGTTCACAGTTCACAGACTTTATTTCACAATTCAGTTTTCACATTTCACAGTTCACAGTTCTCAGTTCACAGTTCACAGTTCACAGATCACAGTTCACAGTCTTCATTTCACACTTCAGTCTTCACAGGGCACAGTTCACAGTTCACAGTCTTCATTTCACAATTCACAGTTCGTAGTTCACAGTTCACAGATCACACTTCACAGTTCACATATCACACTTCACAGTTCACAGTTCACAGATCACAGTTCACATACTTTATTTCACAATTTAGTTTTCACAGTTCACAGTTCACAGTTCACAGTCCGCAGTTCACTGTTCACAGATCATAGTTCACAGTTCACAGTTCACAGTTCACAGTTCACAGTTTACAGTTCTCAGTTCACAGTTCACACTTCACAGTTCACACTTCACAGTTCACAGTCCACAGTTCACAGTTCACAGTTCTCAGTTCACAGATCACAGTTCACAGTCTTCATTTCACATTTCACAGTCTTCATTTCACAGTTCACAGTTCACAGTTCACAGTTCCCCGTTCACAGTATTCATTTCAAATTTCACAGTTCGCAGTTCACAGTTGACAGTTCACAGATCACAGTTCACAGATTACAGTTCACAGTTGACAGTTGACAGTTCACAGTACACACTTCACAGTTCACAGTCCACAGTTCACTGTTCACAAATCACAGTTCACAGTTCACAGTCCGCAGTTCACTATTCACAGCTCACAGTTCTCAGTTCACAGATCACAGTTCACAGTCTTCATTTCACACTTCACAGTTAGCAGTTCACAGTTCACAGATCACAGTTCACAGTTCACAGTTCACAGATCACAGTTCACAGTTCACAGTCCACAGTTCACTGTTCACAGATCATAGTTCACAGTTCACAGTTCACAGTTCACAGTTCACAGTTCACAGTTCACAGTCTTCATTTCACACTTCACAGTTCGCAGTTCACAGTTCACAGTTCACAGTTCACAGATCACACTTCACAGTTCGCAGTTCACAGTTCACAGTTCACAGTTCACAGATCACACTTCACAGATCACACTTCACACTTCACAGTTCACAAATCACTGTTCACAGACTTTATTTCACAATTCAGTTTTCACAGTTCACAGTTCACAGTTCACACTTCACAGTTCACACTTCACAGTTCACACTTCACAGTTCACACTTCACAGTTCACAGATCACAGTTCACAGTTCACAGTTCACTGTTCACAGTTTACAGTTCTCAGTTTACAGTTCTCAGTTCACAGTGACAGTTCACAGTTGACAGTTCACACTTCACAGTTCACAGTTCACAGTTCACAGTCCACAGTTCACTGTTCACAATTCACAGTTCACAGTTCACAGTTCACAGTTCACTGTTCACTGTTCACTGTCTTCATTTCATACTTCACAGTTCGCAGTTCACAGTTCACAGGTCACAGTTCACAGCCCACTGTTCACAGTTCACAGTTCTCAGTTCACAGATCACAGTTCACAGTTCACAGACTTTATTTCACAATTCAGTTTTCACATTTCATAGTTCACAGTTCTCAGTTCACAGTTCACAGTTCACAGATCACAGTTCACAGTCTTCATTTCACACTTCAGTCTTCACAGGGCACAGTTCACAGTTCACAGTCTTCATTTCACAATTCACAGTTCGCAGTTCACAGTTCACAGATCACACTTCACAGTTCACAGATCACACTTCACAGTTCACAGTTCACAGATCACAGTTCACATACTTTATTTCACAATTTAGTTTTCACAGTTCACAGTTCACAGTTCACAGTCCGCAGTTCACTGTTCACAGATCATAGTTCACAGTTCACAGTCCACAGTTCACTGTTCACAGATCACAGTTCACAGTCTTCATTTCACACTTCACACTTCACAGTGCACAGTTCACAGTCCACAGTTCACAGTCCACAGTTCACTGTTCACAAATCACAGTTCACAGTTCACAGTTCACAGTCCACAGATCACAGTTCACAGTCTTCATTTCACACTTCATAGTTCGCATTTCCCAGATCACACTTCACACTTCACAGTTCACAGATCACTGTTCACAGACTTTATTTCACAATTCAGTTTTCACAGTTCACAGTTCACAGTCCGCAGTTTACTGTTCACTGATCATAGTTCACAGTTCACAGTTCACAGTTCACAGTTCACAGTTCACACTTCACAGTTCACACTTCACAGTTCACACTTCACAGTTCACACTTCACAGTTCACACTTCACAGTTCACAGATCACAGTTCACAGTTCACAGTTCACTGTTCACAGTTTACAGTTCTCAGTTTACAGTTCACAGTTCACAGTTCACACTTCACAGTTCACACTTCACAGTTCACACTTCACAGTTCACAGTTCACACTTCACAGTTCACACTTCACAGTTCACACTTCACAGTTCACAGATCACAGTTCACAGTTCACAGTCCGCAGTTCACTGTTCACAGATCATAGTTCACAGTTCACAGTCCACAGTTCACTGTTCACAGATCACAGTTCACAGTCTTCATTTCACACTTCACACTTCACAGTGCACAGTTCACAGTCCACAGTTCACAGTCCACAGTTCACTGTTCACAAATCACAGTTCACAGTTCACAGTTCACAGTCCACAGATCACAGTTCACAGTCTTCATTTCACACTTCACAGTTCGCATTTCCCAGATCACACTTCACACTTCACAGTTCACAGTTCACAGTTCACAGTTCACAGTTCACTGTTCACAGTTTACAGTTCTCAGTTTACAGTTCTCAGTTCACAGTTGACAGTTCACAGTTGACAGTTCACACTTCACAGTTCACAGTTCACAGTTCACAGTCCACAGTTCACTGTTCACAATTCACAGTTCACAGTTCACAGTTCACAGTTCACAGTTCACAGTTCACAGTTCACAGTCCACAGTTCACTGTTCACAATTCACAGTTCACAGTTCACAGTTCACAGTTCACAGTTCACAGTCCACAGTTCACAGTTCACAGTTCTCAGTTCACAGATCACAGTTCACAGTCTTCATTTCACACTTCACAGTTAGCAGTTCACAGTTCACAGATCACAGTTCACAGTTCACAGTTCACAGATCACAGTTCACAGTTCACAGTCCACAGTTCACTGTTCACAGATCATAGTTCACAGTTCACAGTTCACAGTTCACAGTTCACAGTTCACAGTCTTCATTTCACACTTCACAGTTCGCAGTTCACAGTTCACAGTTCACAGTTCACAGATCACACTTCACAGATCACACTTCACACTTCACAGTTCACAGATCACTGTTCACAGTTCACAGTCCACAGTTCACTATTCACAGCTCACAGTTCTCAGTTCACAGATCACAGTTCACAGTTCACAGTTCACAGTTCACAGTTCACAGTTCACAGTTCACAGTTCACAGTTCACAGTTCACAGTTCACTGTTCACAGTTTACAGTTCTCAGTTTACAGTTCTCAGTTCACAGTTGACAGTTCACAGTTGACAGTTCACACTTCACAGTTCACAGTTCACAGTTCACAGTCCACAGTTCACTGTTCACAATTCACAGTTCACAGTTCACAGTTCACAGTTCACAGTTCACAGTTCACAGTTCACAGTTCACAGTCCACAGTTCACTGTTCACAATTCACAGTTCACAGTTCACAGTTCACAGTTCACAGTTCACAGTTCACAGTTCACAGTTCACTGTTCACTGTTCACAGTTCACAGTTCACAGTTCACAGTTCACAGTTCACAGTTCACAATTCACAGTTCACAGTTCACAGTTCACAGTCTTCATTTCACAATTCACAGTTCGCAGTTCACAGTTCACAGGTCACAGTTCACAGTTCACAGGTCACAGTTCACAGTTCACAGTCCACAGTTCACTGTTCACAGATCACAGTTCACAGTTCACAGTCTTCATTTCACACTTCACACTTCACAGTGCACAGTTCACAGTCCACAGTTCACAGTCCACAGTTCACTGTTCACAAATCACAGTTCACAGTTCACAGTTCACAGTCCACAGATCACAGTTCACAGTCTTCATTTCACACTTCACAGTTCGCAGTTCACAGTTCACAGATCACAGTTCACAGTTCACAGTTCACAGTCTTCATTTCACAATTCACAGTTCGCAGTTCACAGTTCACAGATCACAGTTCACAGATCACAGTTCACAGTTCACAGTTCACAGTCTTCATTTCACAATTCACAGTTCGCAGTTCACAGTTCACAGATCACAATTCACAGTTCACAGTTCACAGTCCACAGTTCACTATTCACAGCTCACAGTTCTCAGTGCACAGATCACAGTTCACAGTCTTCATTTCACACTTCACAGTTCGCAGTTCACAGTTCACAGATCACAGTTCACAGTTCACAGGTCACAGTTCACAGTTCACAGGTCACAGTTCACAGTCCACAGTTCACTGTTCACAGATCACAGTTCACAAATCACAGTCTTCATTTCACACTTCACACTTCACAGTGCACAGTTCACAGTCCACAGTTCACTGTTCACAAATCACAGTTCACACTTCACAGTTCACAGTTCACAGTCCACAGATCACAGTTCACAGACTTTATT
Organism: Lasioglossum villosulum; assembly: GCA_963971365.1. Lineage (NCBI taxonomy): Eukaryota > Metazoa > Arthropoda > Insecta > Hymenoptera > Halictidae > Lasioglossum > Lasioglossum villosulum. The sequence continues at coordinate 1,063,637 of CAXARU010000031.1, read as the reverse complement.
TCACACTTCACACTTGGCAGTTCACAGTTCACAGTTCACAGTTCACAGTTCACAGTTCACAGTTCACAGTTCACAGTTCACAGTTCACTGTTCACAGTTTACAGTTCTCAGTTTACAGTTCTCAGTTCACAGTTGACAGTTCACAGTTGACAGTTCACACTTCACAGTTCACAGTTCACAGTTCACAGTCCACAGTTCACTGTTCACAATTCACAGTTCACAGTTCACAGTTCACAGTTCACAGTTCACAGTTCACAGTTCACAGTCCACAGTTCACTGTTCACAATTCACAGTTCACAGTTCACAGTTCACAGTTCACAGTTCACAGTTCACAGTTCACAGTTCACAGTCCACAGTTCACAGTTCACAGTTCTCAGTTCACAGATCACAGTTCACAGTCTTCATTTCACAGTTCACAGTTCACAGTTTACAGTTCTTAGTTCACAGTTCACAGTTCACAGTTCACAGTTCACAGTTCACAGTCCACAGTTCACAGTTCACAGTTCTCAGTTCACAGATCACAGTTCACAGTCTTCATTTCACATTTCACAGTCTTCATTTCACAGTTCACAGTTCACAGTTCACAGTTCCCCGTTCACAGTATTCATTTCACATTTCACAGTTCGCAGTTCACAGTTGACAGTTCACAGATCACAGTTCACAGATTACAGTTCACAGTTGACAGTTGACAGTTCACAGTACACACTTCACAGTTCACAGTCCACAGTTCACTGTTCACAAATCACAGTTCACAGTTCACAGTCCACAGTTCAATATTCACAGCTCACAGTTCTCAGTTCACAGATCACAGTTCACAGTCTTCATTTCACACTTCACAGTTAGCAGTTCACAGTTCACAGATCACAGTTCACAGTTCACAGTTCACAGATCACAGTTCACAGTTCACAGTCCACAGTTCACTGTTCACAGATCATAGTTCACAGTTCACAGTTCACAGTTCACAGTTCACAGTTCACAGTTCACAGTCTTCATTTCACACTTCACAGTTCGCAGTTCACAGTTCACAGTTCACAGTTCACAGATCACACTTCACAGATCACACTTCACACTTCACAGTTCACAGATCACTGTTCACAGTTCACAGTCCACAGTTCACTATTCACAGCTCACAGTTCTCAGTTCACAGATCACAGTTCACAGTTCACAGTTCACAGTTCACAGTTCACAGTTCACAGTTCACAGTTCACAGTTCACAGTTCACAGTTCACAGTTCACTGTTCACAGTTTACAGTTCACACTTCACAGTTCACAGTTCACAGTTCACAGTCCACAGTTCACTGTTCACAATTCACAGTTCACAGTTCACAGTTCACAGTTCACAGTTCACAGTTCACAGTTCACAGTCCACAGTTCACTGTTCACAATTCACAGTTCACAGTTCACAGTTCACAGTTCACAGTTCACAGTTCACAGTTCACAGTTCACAGTTCACTGTTCACTGTTCACAGTTCACAGTTCACAGTTCACAGTTCACAGTTCACAGTTCACAGTTCACAGTCTTCATTTCACAATTCACAGTTCGCAGTTCACAGTTCACAGGTCACAGTTCACAGTTCACAGGTCACAGTTCACAGTTCACAGTCCACAGTTCACTGTTCACAGATCACAGTTCACAGTTCACAGTCTTCATTTCACACTTCACACTTCACAGTGCACAGTTCACAGTCCACAGTTCACAGTCCACAGTTCACTGTTCACAAATCACAGTTCACAGTTCACAGTTCACAGTCCACAGATCACAGTTCACAGTCTTCATTTCACACTTCACAGTTCGCAGTTCACAGTTCACAGATCACAGTTCACAGTTCACAGTTCACAGTCTTCATTTCACAATTCACAGTTCGCAGTTCACAGTTCACAGATCACAGTTCACAGATCACAGTTCACAGTTCACAGTTCACAGTCTTCATTTCACAATTCACAGTTCGCAGTTCACAGTTCACAGATCACAATTCACAGTTCACAGTTCACAGTCCACAGTTCACTATTCACAGCTCACAGTTCTCAGTGCACAGATCACAGTTCACAGTCTTCATTTCACACTTCACAGTTCGCAGTTCACAGTTCACAGATCACAGTTCACAGTTCACAGGTCACAGTTCACAGTTCACAGGTCACAGTTCACAGTCCACAGTTCACTGTTCACAGATCACAGTTCACAAATCACAGTCTTCATTTCACACTTCACACTTCACAGTGCACAGTTCACAGTCCACAGTTCACTGTTCACAAATCACAGTTCACACTTCACAGTTCACAGTTCACAGTCCACAGATCACAGTTCACAGACTTTATTTCACACTTCACAGTTGGCAGTTCACAGTTCACAGTTCACAGTTCACAGTTCACAGTTCACAGTTCACAGTTCACAGTTCACAGTTCACTGTTCACAGTTTACAGTTCTCAGTTTACAGTTCTCAGTTCACAGTTGACAGTTCACAGTTGACAGTTCACACTTCACAGTTCACAGTTCACAGTTCACAGTCCACAGTTCACTGTTCACAATTCACAGTTCACAGTTCACAGTTCACAGTTCACAGTTCACAGTTCACAGTTCACAGTTCACAGTCCACAGTTCACTGTTCACAATTCACAGTTCACAGTTCACAGTTCACAGTTCACAGTTCACAGTTCACTGTTCACTGTTCACAGTTCACAGTTCACAGTTCACAGTCCACAGTTCACTATTCACAGCTCACAGTTCTCAGTTCACAGATCACAGTTCACAGTCTTCATTTCACACTTCACAGTTAGCAGTTCACAGTTCACAGATCACAGTTCACAGTTCACAGTTCACAGATCACAGTTCACAGTTCACAGTCCACAGTTCACTGTTCACAGATCATAGTTCACAGTTCACAGTTCACAGTTCACAGTTCACAGTTCACAGTCTTCATTTCACACTTCACAGTTCGCAGTTCACAGTTCACAGTTCACAGTTCACAGATCACACTTCACAGATCACACTTCACACTTCACAGTTCACAGATCACTGTTCACAGTTCACAGTCCACAGTTCACTATTCACAGCTCACAGTTCTCAGTTCACAGATCACAGTTCACAGTTCACAGTTCACAGTTCACAGTTCACAGTTCACAGTTCACAGTTCACAGTTCACAGTTCACTGTTCACAGTTTACAGTTCTCAGTTTACAGTTCTCAGTTCACAGTTGACAGTTCACAGTTGACAGTTCACACTTCACAGTTCACAGTTCACAGTTCACAGTCCACAGTTCACTGTTCACAATTCACAGTTCACAGTTCACAGTTCACAGTTCACAGTTCACAGTTCACAGTTCACAGTCCACAGTTCACTGTTCACAATTCACAGTTCACAGTTCACAGTTCACAGTTCACAGTTCACAGTTCACAGTTCACAGTTCACTGTTCACTGTTCACAGTTCACAGTTCACAGTTCACAGTTCACAGTTCACAGTTCACAGTTCACAGTTCACAGTCTTCATTTCACAATTCACAGTTCGCAGTTCACAGTTCACAGGTCACAGTTCACAGTTCACAGGTCACAGTTCACAGTTCACAGTCCACAGTTCACTGTTCACAGATCACAGTTCACAGTTCACAGTCTTCATTTCACACTTCACACTTCACAGTGCACAGTTCACAGTCCACAGTTCACAGTCCACAGTTCACTGTTCACAAATCACAGTTCACAGTTCACAGTTCACAGTCCACAGATCACAGTTCACAGTCTTCATTTCACACTTCACAGTTCGCAGTTCACAGTTCACAGATCACAGTTCACAGTTCACAGTTCACAGTCTTCATTTCACAATTCACAGTTCGCAGTTCACAGTTCACAGATCACAGTTCACAGATCACAGTTCACAGTTCACAGTTCACAGTTCGCAGTTCACAGTTCACAGATCACAATTCACAGTTCACAGTCCACAGTTCACTATTCACAGCTCACAGTTCTCAGTGCACAGATCACAGTTCACAGTCTTCATTTCACACTTCACAGTTCGCAGTTCACAGTTCACAGATCACAGTTCACAGTTCACAGGTCACAGTTCACAGTTCACAGGTCACAGTTCACAGTCCACAGTTCACTGTTCACAGATCACAGTTCACAAATCACAGTCTTCATTTCACACTTCACACTTCACAGTGCACAGTTCACAGTCCACAGTTCACTGTTCACAAATCACAGTTCACACTTCACAGTTCACAGTTCACAGTCCACAGATCACAGTTCACAGACTTTATTTCACACTTCACAGTTGGCAGTTCACAGTTCACAGTTCACAGTTCACAGTTCACAGTTCACAGTTCACAGTTCACAGTTCACAGTTCACTGTTCACAGTTTACAGTTCTCAGTTTACAGTTCTCAGTTCACAGTTGACAGTTCACAGTTGACAGTTCACACTTCACAGTTCACAGTTCACAGTTCACAGTCCACAGTTCACTGTTCACAATTCACAGTTCACAGTTCACAGTTCACAGTTCACAGTTCACAGTTCACAGTTCACAGTCCACAGTTCACTGTTCACAATTCACAGTTCACAGTTCACAGTTCACAGTTCACAGTTCACAGTTCACAGTTCACAGTCCACAGTTCACAGTTCACAGTTCTCAGTTCACAGATCACAGTTCACAGTCTTCATTTCACAGTTCACAGTTCACAGTTTACAGTTCTTAGTTCACAGTTCACAGTTCACAGTTCACAGTTCACAGTTCACAGTTCACAGTCCACAGTTCACAGTTCACAGTTCTCAGTTCACAGATCACAGTTCACAGTCTTCATTTCACATTTCACAGTCTTCATTTCACAGTTCACAGTTCACAGTTCACAGTTCCCCGTTCACAGTATTCATTTCACATTTCACAGTTCGCAGTTCACAGTTGACAGTTCACATATCACAGTTCACAGATTACAGTTCACAGTTGACAGTTGACAGTTCACAGTACACACTTCACAGTTCACAGTCCACAGTTCACTGTTCACAAATCACAGTTCACAGTTCACAGTCCACAGTTCACTATTCACAGCTCACAGTTCTCAGTTCACAGATCACAGTTCACAGTCTTCATTTCACACTTCACAGTTAGCAGTTCACAGTTCACAGATCACAGTTCACAGTTCACAGTTCACAGATCACAGTTCACAGTTCACAGTTCACAGTCCACAGTTCACTGTTCACAGATCATAGTTCACAGTTCACAGTTCACAGTTCACAGTTCACAGTTCACAGTCTTCATTTCACACTTCACAGTTCGCAGTTCACAGTTCACAGTTCACAGTTCACAGATCACACTTCACAGATCACACTTCACACTTCACAGTTCACAGATCACTGTTCACAGTTCACAGTCCACAGTTCACTATTCACAGCTCACAGTTCTCAGTTCACAGATCACAGTTCACAGTTCACAGTTCACAGTTCACAGTTCACAGTTCACAGTTCACAGTTCACAGTTCACAGTTCACAGTTCACAGTTCACTGTTCACAGTTTACAGTTCACACTTCACAGTTCACAGTTCACAGTTCACAGTCCACAGTTCACTGTTCACAATTCACAGTTCACAGTTCACAGTTCACAGTTCACAGTTCACAGTTCACAGTTCACAGTCCACAGTTCACTGTTCACAATTCACAGTTCACAGTTCACAGTTCACAGTTCACAGTTCACAGTTCACAGTTCACAGTTCACTGTTCACTGTTCACAGTTCACAGTTCACAGTTCACAGTTCACAGTTCACAGTTCACAGTCTTCATTTCACAATTCACAGTTCGCAGTTCACAGTTCACAGGTCACAGTTCACAGTTCACAGGTCACAGTTCACAGTTCACAGTCCACAGTTCACTGTTCACAGATCACAGTTCACAGTTCACAGTCTTCATTTCACACTTCACACTTCACAGTGCACAGTTCACAGTCCACAGTTCACAGTCCACAGTTCACTGTTCACAAATCACAGTTCACAGTTCACAGTTCACAGTCCACAGATCACAGTTCACAGTCTTCATTTCACACTTCACAGTTCGCAGTTCACAGTTCACAGATCACAGTTCACAGTTCACAGTTCACAGTCTTCATTTCACAATTCACAGTTCGCAGTTCACAGTTCACAGATCACAGTTCACAGTTCACAGTTCACAGTTCACAGTTCACAGTTCACTGTTCACAGTTTACAGTTCTCAGTTTACAGTTCTCAGTTCACAGTTGACAGTTCACAGTTGACAGTTCACACTTCACAGTTCACAGTTCACAGTTCACAGTCCACAGTTCACTGTTCACAATTCACAGTTCACAGTTCACAGTTCACAGTACACAGTTCACAGTTCACAGTTCACAGTTCACAGTTCACAGTTCACAGTTCCAGTTCACAGTTCACAGTTCACAGTTCACAGTTCACAGTTCACAGTTCACACTTCACTGTTCACGGATCACAGTTCACAGTTCACATGTCACAGTTCACAGTTCACATGTCACAGTTCACAGTTCACAGTTCACAGGTCACAGATCACAGTTCACAGTTCACAGTTCACAGTTCACTGTTCACTGTTCATAGTTCACAGTTCACAGTTCACAGTTCACAGTCTTCATTTCACAATTCACAGTTCGCAGTTCACAGTTCACAGGTCACAGTTCACAGTTCACAGTCCACAGTTCACTGATCACACATCACAGTTCACAGTTCACAGATCACAGTTCACAGTCCACAGATCACAGTTCACAGTCTTCATTTCACACTTCACAGTTCGCAGTTCACAGTTCACAGATCACAGTTCACAGGTCACAGTTCACATTTCACAGTTCACTGTCTTCATTTCATACTTCACAGTTCACTGTCTTCATTTCATACTTCCCAGTTCGCAGTTCACAGTTCACAGTTCACAGTTCACAGTTCACAGTTCACATGTCACAGTTCACAGTTCACAGGTCACAGGTCACAGTTCACAGTTCACAGTTCACAGTTCACAGTTCACAGTTCCCAGTTCGCAGGTCACAGTTCACATTTCACAGTTCACTGTCCTCATTTCATACTTCACAGTTCACTGTCTTCATTTCATACTTCACAGTTCGCAGTTCACAGTTCACAGTTCACAGTTCACAGTTCACATGTCACAGTTCACAGTTCACAGGTCACAGTTCACAGTTCACAGTCCACATTTCACTGTTCACAATTCACAGTTCACAGTTCACAGTTCACAGTTCACTGTTCACAGATCACAGTTCACAGTTCACAGTCTTCATTTCACGCTTCACAGTTCGCAGTTCACAGTTCACAGATCACAGTTCACAGTTCACAGTTCACAGTTTACAGTTCACAGTTCACAGTTCACTGTTCACAGTTTACAGTTCTCAGTTTACAGTTCTCAGTTCACAGTTAACAGTTCACTGTTCACAGTTCACACTTCACAGTTCACAGTTCACAGTCGACATTTCACTGTTCACAGATCATAGTTCACAGTCTACAGTTCAGAGTTCACAGTTCACAGTTCACAGTCTTCATTTCACAATTCACAGTTCGCAGTTCACAGTTCACAGTTCACAGTTCACAGTTCACAGTTCACAGTCCACAGTTCACAGTTCACAGTTCTCAGTTCACAGATCACAGTTCACAGTTCACAGTTCACAGGTCACAGTTCACAGTTCCCCGTTCACAGTATTCATTTCACACTTCACAGTTCGCAGTTCACAGTTGACAGTTCACAGTCCACAGTTCACTATTCACAGTTCACAGTTCACAGTCCACAGATCACAGTTCACAGTCTTCATTTCACACTTCACAGTTCGCAGTTCACAGTTCACAGTTCACAGATCACAGTTCACAGTTCACAGTCCATATTTCACTGTTCACAATTCACAGTTCACAGTTCACAGTTCACAGTTCACTGTTCACAGTTCACAGTTCACAGTTCCCAGTTCGCAGGTCACAGTTCACATTTCACAGTTCACTGTCCTCATTTCATACTTCACAGTTCACTGTCTTCATTTCATACTTCACAGTTCGCAGTTCACAGTTCACAGTTCACAGTTCACAGTTCACAGTTCACAGTTCACATGTCACAGTTCACAGTTCACAGGTCACAGTTCACAGTTCACAGTCCACATTTCACTGTTCACAATTCACAGTTCACAGTTCACAGTTCACAGTTCACTGTTCACAGATCACAGTTCACAGTTCACAGTCTTCATTTCACGCTTCACAGTTCGCAGTTCACAGTTCACAGATCACAGTTCACAGTTCACAGTTCACAGTTTACAGTTCACAGTTCACAGTTCACTGTTCACAGTTTACAGTTCTCAGTTTACAGTTCTCAGTTCACAGTTAACAGTTCACTGTTCACAGTTCACACTTCACAGTTCACAGTTCACAGTCGACATTTCACTGTTCACAGATCATAGTTCACAGTCTACAGTTCAGAGTTCACAGTTCACAGTTCACAGTCTTCATTTCACAATTCACAGTTCGCAGTTCACAGTTCACAGTTCACAGTTCACAGTTCACAGTTCACAGTTCACAGTCCACAGTTCACAGTTCACAGTTCTCAGTTCACAGATCACAGTTCACAGTTCACAGTTCACAGGTCACAGTTCACAGTTCCCCGTTCACAGTATTCATTTCACACTTCACAGTTCGCAGTTCACAGTTCACAGTCCACAGTTCACAGTTCACAGTTCTCAGTTCACAGATCACAGTTCACAGTTCACAGTTCACAGGTCACAGTTCACAGTTCCCCGTTCACAGTATTCATTTCACACTTCACAGTTCGCAGTTCACAGTTGACAGTTCACAGTCCACAGTTCACTATTCACAGTTCACAGTTCACAGTCCACAGATCACAGTTCACAGTCTTCATTTCACACTTCACAGTTCGCAGTTCACAGTTCACAGTTCACAGATCACAGTTCACAGTTCACAGTCCACATTTCACTGTTCACAATTCACAGTTCACAGTTCACAGTTCACAGTTCACTGTTCACAGATCACAGTTCACAGTTCACAGTCTTCATTTCACGCTTCACAGTTCGCAGTTCACAGTTCACAGATCACAGTTCACAGTTCACAGTTCACAGTTTACAGTTCACAGTTCACAGTTCACTGTTCACAGTTTACAGTTCTCAGTTTACAGTTCTCAGTTCACAGTTAACAGTTCACTGTTCACAGTTCACACTTCACAGTTCACAGTTCACAGTCGACATTTCACTGTTCACAGATCATAGTTCACAGTCTACAGTTCAGAGTTCACAGTTCACAGTTCACAGTCTTCATTTCACAATTCACAGTTCGCAGTTCACAGTTCACAGTTCACAGTTCACAGTTCACAGTTCACAGTTCACAGTTCACAGTTCACAGTTCACAGTCCACAGTTCACAGTTCACAGTTCTCAGTTCACAGATCACAGTTCACAGTTCACAGTTCACAGGTCACAGTTCACAGTTCCCCGTTCACAGTATTCATTTCACACTTCACAGTTCGCAGTTCACAGTTGACAGTTCACAGTCCACAGTTCACTATTCACAGTTCACAGTTCACAGTCCACAGATCACAGTTCACAGTCTTCATTTCACACTTCACAGTTCGCAGTTCACAGTTCACAGTTCACAGATCACAGTTCACAGTTCACAGTCCACATTTCACTGTTCACAATTCACAGTTCACAGTTCACAGTTCACAGTTCACTGTTCACAGATCACAGTTCACAGTTCACAGTCTTCATTTCACGCTTCACAGTTCGCAGTTCACAGTTCACAGATCACAGTTCACAGTTCACAGTTCACAGTTTACAGTTCACAGTTCACAGTTCACTGTTCACAGTTTACAGTTCTCAGTTTACAGTTCTCAGTTCACAGTTCACAGTTGACAGTTCACAGATCACAGTTCACAGTTCACAGGTCACAGTTCACAGTTCCCCGTTCACAGTATTCATTTCACACTTCACAGTTCGCAGTTCACAGTTGACAGTTCACAGTCCACAGTTCACTATTCACAGTTCACAGTTCACAGTCCACAGATCACAGTTCACAGTCTTCATTTCACACTTCACAGTTCGCAGTTCACAGTTCACAGTTCACAGATCACAGTTCACAGTTCACAGTCCACATTTCACTGTTCACAATTCACAGTCCACAGTTCACAGTCCACAGTTCACAGTTCACAGTTCTCAGTTCACAGATCACAGTTCACAGTCTTCATTTCACAGTTCACAGTTCACAGTTTACAGTTCTCAGTTCACAGTTCACAGTTCACAGTTCACAGTTCACAGTTCACAGTTCACAGTCCACAGTTCACAGTTCACAGTTCTCAGTTCACAGATCACAGTTCACAGTCTTCATTTCACATTTCACAGTCTTCATTTCACAGTTCACAGTTCACAGTTCACAGTTCCCCGTTCACAGTATTCATTTCACATTTCACAGTTCGCAGTTCACAGTTGACAGTTCACAGATCACAGTTCACAGATTACAGTTCACAGTTGACAGTTGACAGTTCACAGTACACACTTCACAGTTCACAGTCCACAGTTCACTGTTCACAAATCACAGTTCACAGTTCACAGTCCACAGTTCACTATTCACAGCTCACAGTTCTCAGTTCACAGATCACAGTTCACAGTCTTCATTTCACACTTCACAGTTAGCAGTTCACAGTTCACAGATCACAGTTCACAGTTCACAGTTCACAGATCACAGTTCACAGTTCACAGTCCACAGTTCACTGTTCACAGATCATAGTTCACAGTTCACAGTTCACAGTTCACAGTTCACAGTCTTCATTTCACACTTCACAGTTCGCAGTTCACAGTTCACAGTTCACAGTTCACAGATCACACTTCACAGATCACACTTCACACCTCACAGTTCACAGATCACTGTTCACAGTTCACAGTCCACAGTTCACTATTCACAGCTCACAGTTCTCAGTTCACAGATCACAGTTCACAGTCTTCATTTCACACTTCACAGTTAGCAGTTCACAGTTCACAGTTCACAGTCCACAGATCACAGTTCACAGTCTTCATTTCACTCTTCACAGTTCGCAGTTCACAGTTCACAGATCACAGTTCACAGTTCACAGTTCACAGTTCACAGTTCACTGTTCACAGTTTACAGTTCTCAGTTTACAGTTCTCAGTTTACAGTTCTCAGTCTACAGTTCTCAGTTCACAGTTCTCAGTTCACAGTTGACAGTTCACAGTTCACAGTTCACAGTTCACAGTTCACACTTCACAGTTCACAGTTCACAGTTCACTGTTCACAGTTTACAGTTCTCAGTTTACAGTTCTCAGTTCACAGTGACAGTTCACAGTTGACAGTTCACACTTCACAGTTCACAGTTCACAGTTCACAGTTCACAGTTCACAGTCTTCATTTCACACTTCACAGTTCGCAGTTCACAGTTCACAGTTCACAGTTCACAGATCACACTTCACAGATCACACTTCACAGATCACACTTCACACTTCACAGTTCACAAATCACTGTTCACAGACTTTATTTCACAATTCAGTTTTCACAGTTCACAGTTCACAGTTCACAGTCCGCAGTTCACTGTTCACTGATCATAGTTCACAGTTCACAGTTCACAGTTCACAGTTCACAGTTCACACTTCACAGTTCACACTTCACAGTTCACACTTCACAGTTCACACTTCACAGTTCACAGATCACAGTTCACAGTTCACAGTTCACTGTTCACAGTTTACAGTTCTCAGTTTACAGTTCTCAGTTCACAGTGACAGTTCACAGTTGACAGTTCACACTTCACAGTTCACAGTTCACAGTTCACAGTCCACAGTTCACTGTTCACAATTCACAGTTCACAGTTCACAGTTCACAGTTCACAGTTCACAGATCACAGTTCACAGTTCACTGTTCACTGTTCACTGTCTTCATTTCATACTTCACAGTTCGCAGTTCACAGTTCACAGGTCACAGTTCACTGCCCACTGTTCACAGTTCACAGTTCTCAGTTCACAGATCACAGTTCACAGTTCACAGACTTTATTTCACAATTCAGTTTTCACATTTCACAGTTCACAGTTCACAGTTCTCAGTTCACAGTTCACAGTTCACAGATCACAGTTCACAGTCTTCATTTCACACTTCAGTCTTCACAGGGCACAGTTCACAGTTCACAGTCTTCATTTCACAATTCACAGTTCCCAGTTCACAGTTCACAGATCACACTTCACAGTTCACAGATCACACTTCACAGTTCACAGTTCACAGATCACAGTTCACATACTTTATTTCACAATTCAGTTTTCACAGTTCCCCGTTCACAGTATTCATTTCACACTTCACAGTTCGCAGTTCACAGTTGACAGTTCACAGTCCACAGTTCACTATTCACAGTTCACAGTTCACAGTCCACAGATCACAGTTCACAGTCTTCATTTCACACTTCACAGTTCGCAGTTCACAGTTCACAGTTCACAGATCACAGTTCACAGTTCACAGTCCACATTTCACTGTTCACAATTCACAGTTCACAGTTCACAGTTCACAGTTCACTGTTCACAGATCACAGTTCACAGTTCACAGTCTTCATTTCACGCTTCACAGTTCGCAGTTCACAGTTCACAGATCACAGTTCACAGTTCACAGTTCACAGTTTACAGTTCACAGTTCACAGTTCACTGTTCACAGTTTACAGTTCTCAGTTTACAGTTCTCAGTTCACAGTTGACAGTTCACTGTTCACAGTTCACACTTCACAGCTCACAGTTCACAGTCGACAGTTCACTGTTCACAGATCATAGTTCACAGTCTACAGTTCAGAGTTCACAGTTCACAGTTCACAGTCTTCATTTCACAATTCACAGTTCGCAGTTCACAGTTCACAGATCACCGTTCACAGATCACAGTTCACTGTTCACAGTTCACAGTTCACAGTTCACAGTCTTCATTTCACAATTCACAGTTCTCAGTTCACAGTTCACAGGTCACAGTTCACAGTCCACAGTTCACTGATCACACATCACAGTTCACAGTTCACAGTTCACAGTTCACAGTCCACAGATCACAGTTCACAGTCTTCATTTCACACTTCACAGTTTGCAGTTCACAGTTCACAGATCACAGTTCACAGTCTTCATTTCACAATTCACAGTTCGCAGTTCACAGTTCACAGGTCACAGTTCACAGTTCACAGTCCACAGTTCACTGATCACACATCACAGTTCACAGTTCACAGTTCACAGTTCACAGTCCACAGATCACAGTTCACAGTCTTCATTTCACACTTCACAGTTCGCAGTTCACAGTTCACAGATCACAGTTCACAGTTCACAGTTTACAGTTCGCAGTTCACAGTTCACAGTTCCCAGTTCACAGATCACACTTCACAGATCACACTTCACACTTCACAGTTCACAGATCACTGTTCACAGTTCACAGTCCACAGTTCACTATTCACAGCTCACAGTTCTCAGTTCACAGATCACAGTTCACAGTCTTCATTTCACACTTCACAGTTAGCAGTTCACAGTTCACAGTTCACAGTCCACAGATCACAGTTCACAGTCTTCATTTCACTCTTCACAGTTCGCAGTTCACAGTTCACAGATCACAGTTCACAGTTCACTGTTCACAGTTTACAGTTCTCAGTTTACAGTTCTCAGTTTACAGTTCTCAGTTCACAGTTGACAGTTCACAGTTCACAGTTCACAGTTCACACTTCACAGTTCACAGTTCACAGTTCACAGTTCACTGTTCACAGTTTACAGTTCTCAGTTTACAGTTCTCAGTTCACAGATCACACTTCACAGATCACACTTCACACTTCACAGTTCACAAATCACTGTTCAAAGACTTTATTTCACAATTCAGTTTTCACAGTTCACAGTTCACAGTTCACAGTCCGCAGTTCACTGTTCACTGATCATAGTTCACAGTTCACAGTTCACAGTTGACAGTTCACAGTTCACAGTTCACAGTTCACAGTTCACAGTTCACACTTCACAGTTCACACTTCACAGTTCACACTTCACAGTTCACAGATCACAGTTCACAGTTCACAGTTCACTGTTCACAGTTTACAGTTCTCAGTTTACAGTTCTCAGTTCACAGTGACAGTTCACAGTTGACAGTTCACACTTCACAGTTCACAGTTCACAGTTCACAGTTCACAGTCCACAGTTCACTGTTCACAATTCACAGTTCACTGTTCACAATTCACAGTTCACAGTTCACAGTTCACAGTTCACTGTTCACAGATCACAGATCACAGTTCACAGTTCACAGTCTTCATTTCACGCTTCACAGTTCGCAGTTCACAGTTCACAGATCACAGTTCACAGTTCACAGTTCACAGTTTACAGTTCACAGTTCACAGTTCACTGTTCACAGTTTACAGTTCTCAGTTTACAGTTCTCAGTTCACAGTTGACAGTTCACTGTTCACAGTTCACACTTCACAGTTCACAGTTCACAGTCGACATTTCAGTGTTCACAGATCATAGTTCACAGTCTACAGTTCAGAGTTCACAGTTAACAGTTCACAGTCTTCATTTCACAATTCACAGTTCGCAGTTCACAGTTCACAGTTCACAGTTCACAGTTCACAGTTCACAGTTCACAGTCCACAGTTCACAGTTCACAGTTCACAGATCACAGTTCACAGTTCACAGTTCACAGGTCACAGTTCACAGTTCCCCGTTCACAGTATTCATTTCACACTTCACAGTTCGCAGTTCACAGTTGACAGTTCACAGTCCACAGTTCACTATTCACAGTTCACAGTTCACAGTCCACAGATCACAGTTCACAGTCTTCATTTCACACTTCACAGTTCGCAGTTCACAGTTCACAGTTCACAGATCACAGTTCACAGTTCACAGTCCGCATTTCACTGTTCACAATTCACAGTCCACAGTTCACAGTCCACAGTTCACAGTTCACAGTTCTCAGTTCACAGATCACAGTTCACAGTCTTCATTTCACAGTTCACAGTTCACAGTTTACAGTTCTCAGTTCACAGTTCACAGTTCACAGTTCACAGTTCACAGTTCACAGTTCACAGTCCACAGTTCACAGTTCACAGTTCTCAGTTCACAGATCACAGTTCACAGTCTTCATTTCACATTTCACAGTCTTCATTTCACAGTTCACAGTTCACAGTTCACAGTTCCCCGTTCACAGTATTCATTTCACATTTCACAGTTCGCAGTTCACAGTTGACAGTTCACAGATCACAGTTCACAGATTACAGTTCACAGTTGACAGTTGACAGTTCACAGTACACACTTCACAGTTCACAGTCCACAGTTCACTGTTCACAAATCACAGTTCACAGTTCACAGTCCGCAGTTCACTATTCACAGCTCACAGTTCTCAGTTCACAGATCACAGTTCACAGTCTTCATTTCACACTTCACAGTTAGCAGTTCACAGTTCACAGATCACAGTTCACAGTTCACAGTTCACAGATCACAGTTCACAGTTCACAGTCCACAGTTCACTGTTCACAGATCATAGTTCACAGTTCACAGTTCACAGTTCACAGTTCACAGTTCACAGTTCACAGTTCACAGTTCACAGTTCACAGTTCACAGTCTTCATTTCACACTTCACAGTTCGCAGTTCACAGTTCACAGTTCACAGTTCACAGATCACACTTCACAGATCACACTTCACACTTCACAGTTCACAGATCACTGTTCACAGTTCACAGTCCACAGTTCACTATTCACAGCTCACAGTTCTCAGTTCACAGATCACAGTTCACAGTCTTCATTTCACACTTCACAGTTAGCAGTTCACAGTTCACAGTTCACAGTCCACAGATCACAGTTCACAGTCTTCATTTCACTCTTCACAGTTCGCAGTTCACAGTTCACAGATCACAGTTCACAGTTCACAGTTCACAGTTCACAGTTCACAGTCCACAGTTCACTGTTCACAGTTCACAGTTCACAGTCCACAGTTCACTGTCCACAGATCATATTTCACAGTTCAGAGTTCACAGTTCACAGTTCACAGATCACACTTCACAGATCACACTTCACACTTCACAGTTCACAGATCACTGTTCACAGTTCACAGTCCACAGTTCACTATTCACAGCTCACAGTTCTCAGTTCACAGATCACAGTTCACAGTCTTCATTTCACACTTCACAGTTAGCAGTTCACAGTTCACAGTTCACAGTCCACAGATCACAGTTCACAGTCTTCATTTCACTCTTCACAGTTCGCAGTTCACAGTTCACAGATCACAGTTCACAGTTCACAGTTCACAGTTCACTGTTCACAGTTTACAGTTCTCAGTTTACAGTTCTCAGTTTACAGTTCTCAGTCTACAGTTCTCAGTTCACAGTTCTCAGTTCACAGTTGACAGTTCACAGTTCACAGTTCACAGTTCACACTTCACAGTTCACAGTTCACAGTTCACAGTTCACAGTTCACTGTTCACAGTTTACAGTTCTCAGTTTACAGTTCTCAGTTCACAGTGACAGTTCACAGTTGACAGTTCACACTTCACAGTTCACAGTTCACAGTTCACAGTTCACAGTTCACAGTTCACAGTCTTCATTTCACACTTCACAGTTCGCAGTTCACAGTTCACAGTTCACAGTTCACAGATCACACTTCACAGATCACACTTCACAGATCACACTTCACACTTCACAGTTCACAAATCACTGTTCACAGACTTTATTTCACAATTCAGTTTTCACAGTTCACAGTTCACAGTTCACAGTCCGCAGTTCACTGTTCACTGATCATAGTTCACAGTTCACAGTTCACAGTTCACAGTTCACAGTTCACAGTTCACAGTTCACAGTTCACACTTCACAGTTCACACTTCACAGTTCACACTTCACAGTTCACACTTCACAGTTCACAGATCACAGTTCACAGTTCACAGTTCACTGTTCACAGTTTACAGTTCTCAGTTTACAGTTCTCAGTTCACAGTGACAGTTCACAGTTGACAGTTCACACTTCACAGTTCACAGTTCACAGTTCACAGTCCACAGTTCACTGTTCACAATTCACAGTTCACAGTTCACAGTTCACAGTTCACAGTTCACAGATCACAGTTCACAGTTCACTGTTCACTGTTCACTGTCTTCATTTCATACTTCACAGTTCGCAGTTCACAGTTTACAGTTCACAGTTCACTGTTCACAGTTTACAGTTCTCAGTTTACAGTTCTCAGTTCACAGTTGACAGTTCACTGTTCACAGTTCACACTTCACAGTTCACAGTTCACAGTCGACAGTTCACTGTTCACAGATCATAGTTCACAGTCTACAGTTCAGAGTTCACAGTTCACAGTTCACAGTCTTCATTTCACAATTCACAGTTCGCAGTTCACAGTTCACAGATCACCGTTCACAGATCACAGTTCACTGTTCACAGTTCACAGTTCACAGTCCACAGTTCACAGTCCACAGTTCACAGTTCACAGTTCTCAGTTCACAGATCACAGTTCACAGTCTTCATTTCACAGTTCACAGTTCACAGTTTACAGTTCTCAGTTCACAGTTCACAGTTCACAGTTCCCCGTTCACAGTATTCATTTCACATTTCACAGTTCGCAGTTCACAGTTGACAGTTCACAGATCACAGTTCACAGATTACAGTTCACAGTTGACAGTTGACAGTTCACAGTACACACTTCACAGTTCACAGTCCACAGTTCACTGTTCACAAATCACAGTTCACAGTTCACAGTCCGCAGTTCACTATTCACAGCTCACAGTTCTCAGTTCACAGATCACAGTTCACAGTCTTCATTTCACACTTCACAGTTAGCAGTTCACAGTTCACAGATCACAGTTCACAGTTCACAGTTCACAGATCACAGTTCACAGTTCACAGTCCACAGTTCACTGTTCACAGATCATAGTTCACAGTTCACAGTTCACAGTTCACAGTTCACAGTTCACAGTTCACAGTTCACAGTTCACAGTTCACAGTTCACAGTCTTCATTTCACACTTCACAGTTCGCAGTTCACAGTTCACAGTTCACAGTTCACAGATCACACTTCACAGATCACACTTCACAGTTCACAGATCACTGTTCACAGTTCACAGTCCACAGTTCACTATTCACAGCTCACAGTTCTCAGTTCACAGATCACAGTTCACAGTCTTCATTTCACACTTCACAGTTAGCAGTTCACAGTTCACAGTTCACAGTCCACAGATCACAGTTCACAGTCTTCATTTCACTCTTCACAGTTCGCAGTTCACAGTTCACAGATCACAGTTCACAGTTCACAGTTCACAGTTCACAGTTCACAGTTCACAGTCCACAGTTCACTGTTCACAGTTCACAGTTCACAGTCCACAGTTCACTGTCCACAGATCATATTTCACAGTTCAGAGTTCACAGTTCACAGTTCACAGTTCACAGTTCACAGTCTTCATTTCACACTTCACAGTTCGCAGTTCACAGTTCACAGTTCACAGTTCACAGATCACACTTCACAGATCACACTTCACACTTCACAGTTCACAAATCACTGTTCACAGACTTTATTTCACAATTCAGTTTTCACAGTTCACAGTTCACAGTTCACACTTCACAGTTCACACTTCACAGTTCACACTTCACAGTTCACACTTCACAGTTCACAGATCACAGTTCACAGTTCACAGTTCACTGTTCACAGTTTACAGTTCTCAGTTTACAGTTCTCAGTTCACAGTGACAGTTCACAGTTGACAGTTCACACTTCACAGTTCACAGTTCACAGTTCACAGTCCACAATTCACAGTTCACAGTTCACAGTTCACAGTTCACAGTTCACAGTTCACAGTTCACTGTTCACTGTTCACTGTCTTCATTTCATACTTCACAGTTCGCAGTTCACAGTTCACAGGTCACAGTTCACAGCCCACTGTTCACAGTTCACAGTTCTCAGTTCACAGATCACAGTTCACAGTTCACAGACTTTATTTCACAATTCAGTTTTCACATTTCACAGTTCACAGTTCTCAGTTCACAGTTCACAGTTCACAGATCACAGTTCACAGTCTTCATTTCACACTTCAGTCTTCACAGGGCACAGTTCACAGTTCACAGTCTTCATTTCACAATTCACAGTTCGCAGTTCACAGTTCACAGATCACACTTCACAGTTCACAGATCACACTTCACAGTTCACAGTTCACAGATCACAGTTCACATACTTTATTTCACAATTTAGTTTTCACAGTTCACAGTTCACAGTTCACAGTCCGCAGTTCACTGTTCACAGATCATAGTTCACAGTTCACAGTTCACAGTTCACAGTTTACAGTTCTCAGTTCACAGTTCACAGTTCACAGTTCACAGTTCACAGTTCACAGTCCACAGTTCACAGTTCACAGTTCTCAGTTCACAGATCACAGTTCACAGTCTTCATTTCACATTTCACAGTCTTCATTTCACAGTTCACAGTTCACAGTTCACAGTTCCCCGTTCACAGTATTCATTTCACATTTCACAGTTCGCAGTTCACAGTTGACTGTTCACAGATCACAGTTCACAGATTACAGTTCACAGTTGACAGTTGACAGTTCACAGTACACACTTCACAGTTCACAGTCCACAGTTCACTGTTCACAAATCACAGTTCACAGTTCACAGTCCGCAGTTCACTATTCACAGCTCACAGTTCTCAGTTCACAGATCACAGTTCACAGTCTTCATTTCACACTTCACAGTTAGCAGTTCACAGTTCACAGATCACAGTTCACAGTTCACAGTTCACAGATCACAGTTCACAGTTCACAGTCCACAGTTCACTGTTCACAGATCATAGTTCACAGTTCACAGTTCACAGTTCACAGTTCACAGTTCACAGTTCACAGTTCACAGTTCACAGTCTTCATTTCACACTTCACAGTTCGCAGTTCACAGTTCACAGTTCACAGTTCACAGATCACACTTCACAGTTCGCAGTTCACAGTTCACAGTTCACAGTTCACAGATCACACTTCACAGATCACACTTCACACTTCACAGTTCACAAATCACTGTTCACAGACTTTATTTCACAATTCAGTTTTCACAGTTCACAGTTCACAGTTCACACTTCACAGTTCACACTTCACAGTTCACACTTCACAGTTCACACTTCACAGTTCACAGATCACAGTTCACAGTTCACAGTTCACTGTTCACAGTTTACAGTTCTCAGTTTACAGTTCTCAGTTCACAGTGACAGTTCACAGTTGACAGTTCACACTTCACAGTTCACAGTTCACAGTTCACAGTCCACAGTTCACTGTTCACAATTCACAGTTCACAGTTCACAGTTCACAGTTCACAGTTCACTGTTCACTGTTCACTGTCTTCATTTCATACTTCACAGTTCGCAGTTCACAGTTCACAGGTCACAGTTCACAGCCCACTGTTCACAGTTCACAGTTCTCAGTTCACAGATCACAGTTCACAGTTCACAGACTTTATTTC
Source organism: Lasioglossum villosulum (assembly GCA_963971365.1). Classification (NCBI taxonomy): domain Eukaryota; kingdom Metazoa; phylum Arthropoda; class Insecta; order Hymenoptera; family Halictidae; genus Lasioglossum; species Lasioglossum villosulum. Next base: position 1,043,231 of record CAXARU010000031.1, on the reverse strand, counting down.
ACAATTCAGTTTTCACATATCACAGTTCACAGTTCTCAGTTCTCAGTTCACAGTTCACAGTTCACAGATCACAGTTCACAGTCTTCATTTCACACTTCAGTCTTCACAGGGCACAGTTCACAGTTCACAGTCTTCATTTCACAATTCACAGTTCGCAGTTCACAGTTCACAGATCACACTTCACAGTTCACAGATCACACTTCACAGTTCACAGTTCACAGATCACAGTTCACATACTTTATTTCACAATTTAGTTTTCACAGTTCACAGTTCACAGTTCACAGTCCGCAGTTCACTGTTCACAGATCATAGTTCACAGTTCACAGTTCACAGTTCACAGTTCACAGTTCACAGTTCACAGTTCACAGTTCACAGTCTTCATTTCACAATTCACAGTTCGCAGTTCACAGTTCACAGGTCACAGTTCACAGTTCACAGGTCACAGGTCACAGTTCACAGTTCACAGTCCACAGTTCACTGTTCACAGATCACAGTTCACAGTCTTCATTTCACACTTCACACTTCACAGTGCACAGTTCACAGTCCACAGTTCACAGTCCACAGTTCACTGTTCACAAATCACAGTTCACAGTTCACAGTTCACAGTCCACAGATCACAGTTCACAGTCTTCATTTCACACTTCACAGTTCGCATTTCCCAGATCACACTTCACACTTCACAGTTCACAGATCACTGTTCACAGACTTTATTTCACAATTCAGTTTTCACAGTTCACAGTTCACAGTTCACAGTCCGCAGTTTACTGTTCACTGATCATAGTTCACAGTTCACAGTTCACAGTTCACAGTTCACAGTTCACAGTTCACACTTCACAGTTCACACTTCACAGTTCACACTTCACAGTTCACAGATCACAGTTCACAGTTCACAGTTCACTGTTCACAGTTTACAGTTCTCAGTTTACAGTTCTCAGTTCACAGTGACAGTTCACAGTTGACAGTTCACACTTCACAGTTCACAGTTCACAGTCCACAGTTCACTGTTCACAATTCACAGTTCACAGTTCACAGTTCACAGTTCACTGTTCACTGTTCACTGTCTTCATTTCATACTTCACAGTTCACAGTTCACAGGTCACAGTTCACAGCCCACTGTTCACAGTTCACAGTTCTCAGTTCACAGTTCACAGTTCACAGTTCACAGTCCGCAGTTCACTGTTCACAGATCATAGTTCACAGTTCACAGTTCACAGTTCACAGTTCACAGTTCACAGTTCCAGTTCACAGTTCACAGTTCACAGTTCACACTTCACTGTTCACAGATCACAGTTCACAGTTCACAGTTCACAGTTCCCAGTTCGCAGGTCACAGTTCACATTTCACAGTTCACTGTCTTCATTTCATACTTCCCAGTTCGCAGTTCACAGTTCACAGTTCACAGTTCACAGTTCACAGGTCACAGTTCACAGTTCACAGGTCACAGTTCACAGTCCACAGTTCACTGTTCACAGATCACAGTTCACAAATCACAGTCTTCATTTCACACTTCACACTTCACAGTGCACAGTTCACAGTCCACAGTTCACTGTTCACAAATCACAGTTCACACTTCACAGTTCACAGTTCACAGTCCACAGATCACAGTTCACAGACTTTATTTCACACTTCACAGTTGGCAGTTCACAGTTCACAGTTCACAGTTCACAGTTCACAGTCCACAGTTCACAGTTCACAGTTCACAGTTCACTGTTCACAGTTTACAGTTCTCAGTTTACAGTTCTCAGTTCACAGTTGACAGTTCACAGTTGACAGTTCACACTTCACAGTTCACAGTTCACAGTTCACAGTCCACAGTTCACTGTTCACAATTCACAGTTCACAGTTCACAGTTCACAGTTCACAGTTCACAGTTCACAGTCCACAGTTCACTGTTCACAATTCACAGTTCACAGTTCACAGTTCACAGTTCACAGTTCACAGTTCACAGTTCACAGTTCACAGTTCACTGTTCACTGTTCACAGTTCACAGTTCACAGTTCACAGTTCACAGTTCACAGTCTTCATTTCACAATTCACAGTTCGCAGTTCACAGTTCACAGGTCACAGTTCACAGTTCACAGGTCACAGTTCACAGTTCACAGTCCACAGTTCACTGTTCACAAATCACAGTTCACACTTCACAGTTCACAGTTCACAGTCCACAGATCACAGTTCACAGACTTTATTTCACACTTCACAGTTGGCAGTTCACAGTTCACAGTTCACAGTTCACAGTTCACAGTTCACAGTTCACAGTTCACAGTTCACAGTTCACAGTTCACAGTTCACAGTTCACAGTTCACAGTTCACAGTTCACTGTTCACAGTTTACAGTTCTCAGTTTACAGTTCTCAGTTCACAGTTGACAGTTCACAGTTGACAGTTCACACTTCACAGTTCACAGTCCACAGTTCACTGTTCACAATTCACAGTTCACAGTTCACAGTTCACAGTTCACAGTTCACAGTTCACAGTTCACAGTCCACAGTTCACTGTTCACAATTCACAGTTCACAGTTCACAGTTCACAGTTCACAGTTCACAGTTCACTGTTCACTGTTCACAGTTCACAGTTCACAGTTCACAGTTCACAGTTCACAGTCTTCATTTCACAATTCACAGTTCGCAGTTCACAGTTCACAGGTCACAGTTCACAGTTCACAGGTCACAGTTCACAGTTCACAGTCCACAGTTCACTGTTCACAGATCACAGTTCACAGTTCACAGTCTTCATTTCACACTTCACACTTCACAGTGCACAGTTCACAGTCCACAGTTCACAGTCCACAGTTCACTGTTCACAAATCACAGTTCACAGTTCACAGTTCACAGTCCACAGATCACAGTTCACAGTCTTCATTTCACACTTCACAGTTCGCAGTTCACAGTTCACAGATCACAGTTCACAGTTCACAGTTCACAGTCTTCATTTCACAATTCACAGTTCGCAGTTCACAGTTCACAGATCACAGTTCACAGATCACAGTTCACAGTTCACAGTTCACAGTCTTCATTTCACAATTCACAGTTCGCAGTTCACAGTTCACAGTTCACAGATCACAATTCACAGTTCACAGTTCACAGTCCACAGTTCACTATTCACAGCTCACAGTTCTCAGTGCACAGATCACAGTTCACAGTCTTCATTTCACACTTCACAGTTCGCAGTTCACAGTTCACAGATCACAGTTCACAGTTCACAGATCACAGTTCACAGTCTTCATTTCACACTTCACAGTTCGCAGTTCACAGTTCACAGATCACAGTTCACAGATTACAGTTCTCAGTTGACAGTTGACAGTTCACAGTACACACTTCACAGTTCACAGTCCACAGTTCACTGTTCACAATTCACAGATCACAGTTCACAGTTCACAGTTCACAGTTCACAGGTCACAGTTCACAGTTCCCCGTTCACAGTATTCATTTCACACTTCACAGTTCTCAGTTCACAGATCACAGTTCACAGATTACAGTTCACAGTTGACAGTTGACAGTTCACAGTACACACTTCACAGTTCACAGTTCACAGATCACAGTTCACAGTTCACAGTTCACAGTTCACAGATCACACTTCACAGTTCACAGTTCACAGATCATAGTTCACAGATCACAGTTCACAGACTTTATTTCACAATTCAGTTTTCACAGTTCACAGTTCACAGTTCACAGTCCGCAGTTCACTGTTCACAGATCATAGTTCACAGTTCACAGTTCACAGTTCACAGTTCACAGTTCACAGTTCACAGTTCCAGTTCACAGTTCACAGTTCACAGTTCACAGTTCACAGTTCACAGTTCACAGTTCACACTTCACTGTTCACGGATCACAGTTCACAGTTCACATGTCACAGTTCACAGTTCACATGTCACAGTTCACAGTTCACAGTTCACAGGTCACAGATCACAGTTCACAGTTCACAGTTCACAGTTCACTGTTCACTGTTCACAGTTCACAGTTCACAGTTCACAGTTCACAGTCTTCATTTCACAATTCACAGTTCGCAGTTCACAGTTCACAGGTCACAGTTCACAGTTCACAGTCCACAGTTCACTGATCACACATCACAGTTCACAGTTCACAGATCACAGTTCACAGTCCACAGATCACAGTTCACAGTCTTCATTTCACACTTCACAGTTCGCAGTTCACAGATCACAGTTCACAGTTCACACTTTACAGTTCACATGTCACAGTTCACAGGTCACAGTTCACAGTTCACAGTTCACAGTTCCCAGTTCGCAGGTCACAGTTCACATTTCACAGTTCACTGTCTTCATTTCATACTTCACAGTTCACTGTCTTCATTTCATACTTCCCAGTTCGCAGTTCACAGTTCACAGTTCACAGTTCACAGTTCACATGTCACAGTTCACAGTTCACAGGTCACAGGTCACAGTTCACAGTTCACAGTTCACAGTTCACAGTTCACAGTTCACAGTTCCCAGTTCGCAGGTCACAGTTCACATTTCACAGTTCACTGTCCTCATTTCATACTTCACAGTTCACTGTCTTCATTTCATACTTCACAGTTCGCAGTTCACAGTTCACAGTTCACAGTTCACAGTTCACATGTCACAGTTCACAGTTCACAGGTCACAGGTCAGAGTTCACAGTTCACAGATCACAGTTCACAGTTCACAGTTCACAGTTCACAGTTCACAGTTCACAGTTCACAGTTCACAGTTCACAGTTCACAGTTCACAGTTCACAGTTCACAGTTCACAGTTCACAGATCACAGTTCACAGTTCACAGTTCACAGGTCACAGTTCACAGTTCCCCGTTCACAGTATTCATTTCACACTTCACAGTTCGCAGTTCACAGTTGACAGTTCACAGTCCACAGTTCACTATTCACAGTTCACAGTTCACAGTCCACAGATCACAGTTCACAGTCTTCATTTCACACTTCACAGTTCGCAGTTCACAGTTCACAGTTCACAGATCACAGTTCACAGTTCACAGTCCACATTTCACTGTTCACAATTCACAGTTCACAGTTCACAGTTCACAGTTCACAGTTCACTGTTCACAGATCACAGTTCACAGTTCACAGTCTTCATTTCACGCTTCACAGTTCGCAGTTCACAGTTCACAGATCACAGTTCACAGTTCACAGTTCACAGTTCACAGTTCACAGTTCACAGTTCACAGTTCACAGTTCACAGTCCACAGTTCACAGTTCACAGTTCTCAGTTCACAGATCACAGTTCACAGTTCACAGTTCACAGGTCACAGTTCACAGTTCCCCGTTCACAGTATTCATTTCACACTTCACAGTTCGCAGTTCACAGTTGACAGTTCACAGTCCACAGTTCACTATTCACAGTTCACAGTTCACAGTCCACAGATCACAGTTCACAGTCTTCATTTCACACTTCACAGTTCGCAGTTCACAGTTCACAGTTCACAGATCACAGTTCACAGTTCACAGTCCACATTTCACTGTTCACAATTCACAGTCCACAGTTCACAGTCCACAGTTCACAGTTCACAGTTCTCAGTTCACAGATCACAGTTCACAGTCTTCATTTCACAGTTCACAGTTCACAGTTTACAGTTCTCAGTTCACAGTTCACAGTTCACAGTTCACAGTTCACAGTTCACAGTTCACAGTCCACAGTTCACAGTTCACAGTTCTCAGTTCACAGATCACAGTTCACAGTCTTCATTTCACATTTCACAGTCTTCATTTCACAGTTCACAGTTCACAGTTCACAGTTCCCCGTTCACAGTATTCATTTCACATTTCACAGTTCGCAGTTCACAGTTGACAGTTCACAGATCACAGTTCACAGATTACAGTTCACAGTTGACAGTTGACAGTTCACAGTACACACTTCACAGTTCACAGTCCACAGTTCACTGTTCACAAATCACAGTTCACAGTTCACAGTCCACAGTTCACTATTCACAGCTCACAGTTCTCAGTTCACAGATCACAGTTCACAGTCTTCATTTCACACTTCACAGTTAGCAGTTCACAGTTCACAGATCACAGTTCACAGTTCACAGTTCACAGATCACAGTTCACAGTTCACAGTCCACAGTTCACTGTTCACAGATCATAGTTCACAGTTCACAGTTCACAGTTCACAGTTCACAGTCTTCATTTCACACTTCACAGTTCGCAGTTCACAGTTCACAGTTCACAGTTCACAGATCACACTTCACAGATCACACTTCACACCTCACAGTTCACAGATCACTGTTCACAGTTCACAGTCCACAGTTCACTATTCACAGCTCACAGTTCTCAGTTCACAGATCACAGTTCACAGTCTTCATTTCACACTTCACAGTTAGCAGTTCACAGTTCACAGTTCACAGTCCACAGATCACAGTTCACAGTTTTCATTTCACTCTTCACAGTTCGCAGTTCACAGTTCACAGATCACAGTTCACAGTTCACAGTTCACAGTTCACTGTTCACAGTTTACAGTTCTCAGTTTACAGTTCTCAGTTTACAGTTCTCAGTCTACAGTTCTCAGTTCACAGTTCTCAGTTCACAGTTGACAGTTCACAGTTCACAGTTCACAGTTCACACTTCACAGTTCACAGTTCACAGTTCACAGTTCACTGTTCACAGTTTACAGTTCTCAGTTTACAGTTCTCAGTTCACAGTGACAGTTCACAGTTGACAGTTCACACTTCACAGTTCACAGTTCACAGTTCACAGTTCACAGTTCACAGTCTTCATTTCACACTTCACAGTTCGCAGTTCACAGTTCACAGTTCACAGTTCACAGATCACACTTCACAGATCACACTTCACAGATCACACTTCACACTTCACAGTTCACAAATCACTGTTCACAGACTTTATTTCACAATTCAGTTTTCACAGTTCACAGTTCACAGTTCACAGTCCGCAGTTCACTGTTCACTGATCATAGTTCACAGTTCACAGTTCACAGTTCACAGTTCACAGTTCACAGTTCACACTTCACAGTTCACACTTCACAGTTCACACTTCACAGTTCACACTTCACAGTTCACAGATCACAGTTCACAGTTCACAGTTCACTGTTCACAGTTTACAGTTCTCAGTTTACAGTTCTCAGTTCACAGTGACAGTTCACAGTTGACAGTTCACACTTCACAGTTCACAGTTCACAGTTCACAGTCCACAGTTCACTGTTCACAATTCACAGTTCACAGTTCACAGTTCACAGTTCACAGTTCACAGATCACAGTTCACAGTTCACTGTTCACTGTTCACTGTCTTCATTTCATACTTCACAGTTCGCAGTTCACAGTTCACAGGTCACAGTTCACTGCCCACTGTTCACAGTTCACAGTTCTCAGTTCACAGATCACAGTTCACAGTTCACAGACTTTATTTCACAATTCAGTTTTCACATTTCACAGTTCACAGTTCACAGTTCTCAGTTCACAGTTCACAGTTCACAGATCACAGTTCACAGTCTTCATTTCACACTTCAGTCTTCACAGGGCACAGTTCACAGTTCACAGTCTTCATTTCACAATTCACAGTTCCCAGTTCACAGTTCACAGATCACACTTCACAGTTCACAGATCACACTTCACAGTTCACAGTTCACAGATCACAGTTCACATACTTTATTTCACAATTCAGTTTTCACAGTTCCCCGTTCACAGTATTCATTTCACACTTCACAGTTCGCAGTTCACAGTTGACAGTTCACAGTCCACAGTTCACTATTCACAGTTCACAGTTCACAGTCCACAGATCACAGTTCACAGTCTTCATTTCACACTTCACAGTTCGCAGTTCACAGTTCACAGTTCACAGATCACAGTTCACAGTTCACAGTTCACAGTTCACAGTTCACAGTTCACAGTTCACAGTTCACAGTTCACAGTCCACAGTTCACAGTTCACAGTTCTCAGTTCACAGATCACAGTTCACAGTTCACAGTTCACAGGTCACAGTTCACAGTTCCCCGTTCACAGTATTCATTTCACACTTCACAGTTCGCAGTTCACAGTTGACAGTTCACAGTCCACAGTTCACTATTCACAGTTCACAGTTCACAGTCCACAGATCACAGTTCACAGTCTTCATTTCACACTTCACAGTTCGCAGTTCACAGTTCACAGTTCACAGATCACAGTTCACAGTTCACAGTCCACATTTCACTGTTCACAATTCACAGTCCACAGTTCACAGTCCACAGTTCACAGTTCACAGTTCTCAGTTCACAGATCACAGTTCACAGTCTTCATTTCACAGTTCACAGTTCACAGTTTACAGTTCTCAGTTCACAGTTCACAGTTCACAGTTCACAGTTCACAGTTCACAGTTCACAGTCCACAGTTCACAGTTCACAGTTCTCAGTTCACAGATCACAGTTCACAGTCTTCATTTCACACTTCAGAGTTCGCAGTTCACAGTTCACAGTTCACAGATCACAGTTCACAGTTCACAGTCCACATTTCACTGTTCACAATTCACAGTTCACAGTTCACAGTTCACAGTTCACTGTTCACAGATCACAGTTCACAGTTCACAGTCTTCATTTCACGCTTCACAGTTCGCAGTTCACAGTTCACAGATCACAGTTCACAGTTCACAGTTCACAGTTCACAGTTCACAGTTCACAGTTCACAGTTCACAGTTCACAGTCCACAGTTCACAGTTCACAGTTCTCAGTTCACAGATCACAGTTCACAGTTCACAGTTCACAGGTCACAGTTCACAGTTCCCCGTTCACAGTATTCATTTCACACTTCACAGTTCGCAGTTCACAGTTGACAGTTCACAGTCCACAGTTCACTATTCACAGTTCACAGTTCACAGTCCACAGATCACAGTTCACAGTCTTCATTTCACACTTCACAGTTCGCAGTTCACAGTTCACAGTTCACAGATCACAGTTCACAGTTCACAGTCCACATTTCACTGTTCACAATTCACAGTCCACAGTTCACAGTCCACAGTTCACAGTTCACAGTTCTCAGTTCACAGATCACAGTTCACAGTCTTCATTTCACAGTTCACAGTTCACAGTTTACAGTTCTCAGTTCACAGTTCACAGTTCACAGTTCACAGTTCACAGTTCACAGTTCACAGTCCACAGTTCACAGTTCACAGTTCTCAGTTCACAGATCACAGTTCACAGTCTTCATTTCACATTTCACAGTCTTCATTTCACAGTTCACAGTTCACAGTTCCCCGTTCACAGTATTCATTTCACATTTCACAGTTCGCAGTTCACAGTTGACAGTTCACAGATCACAGTTCACAGATTACAGTTCACAGTTGACAGTTGACAGTTCACAGTACACACTTCACAGTTCACAGTCCACAGTTCACTGTTCACAAATCACAGTTCACAGTTCACAGTCCACAGTTCACTATTCACAGCTCACAGTTCTCAGTTCACAGATCACAGTTCACAGTCTTCATTTCACACTTCACAGTTAGCAGTTCACAGTTCACAGATCACAGTTCACAGTTCACAGTTCACAGATCACAGTTCACAGTTCACAGTCCACAGTTCACTGTTCACAGATCATAGTTCACAGTTCACAGTTCACAGTTCACAGTTCACAGTCTTCATTTCACACTTCACAGTTCGCAGTTCACAGTTCACAGTTCACAGTTCACAGATCACACTTCACAGATCACACTTCACACCTCACAGTTCACAGATCACTGTTCACAGTTCACAGTCCACAGTTCACTATTCACAGCTCACAGTTCTCAGTTCACAGATCACAGTTCACAGTCTTCATTTCACACTTCACAGTTAGCAGTTCACAGTTCACAGTTCACAGTCCACAGATCACAGTTCACAGTCTTCATTTCACTCTTCACAGTTCGCAGTTCACAGTTCACAGATCACAGTTCACAGTTCACAGTTCACAGTTCACTGTTCACAGTTTACAGTTCTCAGTTTACAGTTCTCAGTTTACAGTTCTCAGTCTACAGTTCTCAGTTCACAGTTCTCAGTTCACAGTTGACAGTTCACAGTTCACAGTTCACAGTTCACACTTCACAGTTCACAGTTCACAGTTCACAGTTCACTGTTCACAGTTTACAGTTCTCAGTTTACAGTTCTCAGTTCACAGTGACAGTTCACAGTTGACAGTTCACACTTCACAGTTCACAGTTCACAGTTCACAGTTCACAGTCTTCATTTCACACTTCACAGTTCGCAGTTCACAGTTCACAGTTCACAGTTCACAGATCACACTTCACAGATCACACTTCACAGATCACACTTCACACTTCACAGTTCACAAATCACTGTTCACAGACTTTATTTCACAATTCAGTTTTCACAGTTCACAGTTCACAGTTCACAGTCCGCAGTTCACTGTTCACTGATCATAGTTCACAGTTCACAGTTCACAGTTCACAGTTCACAGTTCACAGTTCACACTTCACAGTTCACACTTCACAGTTCACAGTTCACAGTTCACTGTTCACAGTTTACAGTTCTCAGTTTACAGTTCTCAGTTCACAGTGACAGTTCACAGTTGACAGTTCACACTTCACAGTTCACAGTTCACAGTTCACAGTCCACAGTTCACTGTTCACAATTCACAGTTCACAGTTCACAGTTCACAGTTCACAGTTCACAGATCACAGTTCACAGTTCACTGTTCACTGTTCACTGTCTTCATTTCATACTTCACAGTTCGCAGTTCACAGTTCACAGGTCACAGTTCACTGCCCACTGTTCACAGTTCACAGTTCTCAGTTCACAGATCACAGTTCACAGTTCACAGACTTTATTTCACAATTCAGTTTTCACATTTCACAGTTCACAGTTCACAGTTCTCAGTTCACAGTTCACAGTTCACAGATCACAGTTCACAGTCTTCATTTCACACTTCAGTCTTCACAGGGCACAGTTCACAGTTCACAGTCTTCATTTCACAATTCACAGTTCCCAGTTCACAGTTCACAGATCACACTTCACAGTTCACAGATCACACTTCACAGTTCACAGTTCACAGATCACAGTTCACATACTTTATTTCACAATTCAGTTTTCACAGTTCCCCGTTCACAGTATTCATTTCACACTTCACAGTTCGCAGTTCACAGTTGACAGTTCACAGTCCACAGTTCACTATTCACAGTTCACAGTTCACAGTCCACAGATCACAGTTCACAGTCTTCATTTCACACTTCACAGTTCGCAGTTCACAGTTCACAGTTCACAGATCACAGTTCACAGTTCACAGTCCACATTTCACTGTTCACAATTCACAGTTCACAGTTCACAGTTCACAGTTCACTGTTCACAGATCACAGTTCACAGTTCACAGTCTTCATTTCACGCTTCACAGTTCGCAGTTCACAGTTCACAGATCACAGTTCACAGTTCACAGTTCACAGTTTACAGTTCACAGTTCACAGTTCACTGTTCACAGTTTACAGTTCTCAGTTTACAGTTCTCAGTTCACAGTTGACAGTTCACTGTTCACAGTTCACACTTCACAGCTCACAGTTCACAGTCGACAGTTCACTGTTCACAGATCATAGTTCACAGTCTACAGTTCAGAGTTCACAGTTCACAGTTCACAGTCTTCATTTCACAATTCACAGTTCGCAGTTCACAGTTCACAGATCACCGTTCACAGATCACAGTTCACTGTTCACAGTTCACAGTTCACAGTTCACAGTCTTCATTTCACAATTCACAGTTCTCAGTTCACAGTTCACAGGTCACAGTTCACAGTCCACAGTTCACTGATCACACATCACAGTTCACAGTTCACAGTTCACAGTTCACAGTCCACAGATCACAGTTCACAGTCTTCATTTCACACTTCACAGTTTGCAGTTCACAGTTCACAGATCACAGTTCACAGTCTTCATTTCACAATTCACAGTTCGCAGTTCACAGTTCACAGGTCACAGTTCACAGTTCACAGTCCACAGTTCACTGATCACACATCACAGTTCACAGTTCACAGTTCACAGTTCACAGTCCACAGATCACAGTTCACAGTCTTCATTTCACACTTCACAGTTCGCAGTTCACAGTTCACAGATCACAGTTCACAGTTCACAGTTTACAGTTCGCAGTTCACAGTTCACAGTTCCCAGTTCACAGATCACACTTCACAGATCACACTTCACACTTCACAGTTCACAGATCACTGTTCACAGTTCACAGTCCACAGTTCACTATTCACAGCTCACAGTTCTCAGTTCACAGATCACAGTTCACAGTCTTCATTTCACACTTCACAGTTAGCAGTTCACAGTTCACAGTTCACAGTCCACAGATCACAGTTCACAGTCTTCATTTCACTCTTCACAGTTCGCAGTTCACAGTTCACAGATCACAGTTCACAGTTCACAGTTCACAGTTCACTGTTCACAGTTTACAGTTCTCAGTTTACAGTTCTCAGTTTACAGTTCTCAGTTTACAGTTCTCAGTTCACAGTTGACAGTTCACAGTTCACAGTTCACAGTTCACACTTCACAGTTCACAGTTCACAGTTCACAGTTCACAGTTCACTGTTCACAGTTTACAGTTCTCAGTTTACAGTTCTCAGTTCACAGATCACACTTCACAGATCACACTTCACACTTCACAGTTCACAAATCACTGTTCAAAGACTTTATTTCACAATTCAGTTTTCACAGTTCACAGTTCACAGTTCACAGTCCGCAGTTCACTGTTCACTGATCATAGTTCACAGTTCACAGTTCACAGTTGACAGTTCACAGTTCACAGTTCACAGTTCACAGTTCACACTTCACAGTTCACACTTCACAGTTCACACTTCACAGTTCACAGATCACAGTTCACAGTTCACAGTTCACTGTTCACAGTTTACAGTTCTCAGTTTACAGTTCTCAGTTCACAGTGACAGTTCACAGTTGACAGTTCACACTTCACAGTTCACAGTTCACAGTTCACAGTCCACAGTTCACTGTTCACAATTCACAGTTCACTGTTCACAATTCACAGTTCACAGTTCACAGTTCACAGTTCACTGTTCACAGATCACAGATCACAGTTCACAGTTCACAGTCTTCATTTCACGCTTCACAGTTCGCAGTTCACAGTTCACAGATCACAGTTCACAGTTCACAGTTCACAGTTTACAGTTCACAGTTCACAGTTCACTGTTCACAGTTTACAGTTCTCAGTTTACAGTTCTCAGTTCACAGTTGACAGTTCACTGTTCACAGTTCACACTTCACAGTTCACAGTTCACAGTCGACATTTCAGTGTTCACAGATCATAGTTCACAGTCTACAGTTCAGAGTTCACAGTTAACAGTTCACAGTCTTCATTTCACAATTCACAGTTCGCAGTTCACAGTTCACAGTTCACAGTTCACAGTTCACAGTTCACAGTTCACAGTTCACAGTCCACAGTTCACAGTTCACAGTTCTCAGTTCACAGATCACAGTTCACAGTTCACAGTTCACAGGTCACAGTTCACAGTTCCCCGTTCACAGTATTCATTTCACACTTCACAGTTCGCAGTTCACAGTTGACAGTTCACAGTCCACAGTTCACTATTCACAGTTCACAGTTCACAGTCCACAGATCACAGTTCACAGTCTTCATTTCACACTTCACAGTTCGCAGTTCACAGTTCACAGTTCACAGATCACAGTTCACAGTTCACAGTCCACATTTCACTGTTCACAATTCACAGTCCACAGTTCACAGTCCACAGTTCACAGTTCACAGTTCTCAGTTCACAGATCACAGTTCACAGTCTTCATTTCACAGTTCACAGTTCACAGTTTACAGTTCTCAGTTCACAGTTCACAGTTCACAGTTCACAGTTCACAGTTCACAGTTCACAGTCCACAGTTCACAGTTCACAGTTCTCAGTTCACAGATCACAGTTCACAGTCTTCATTTCACATTTCACAGTCTTCATTTCACAGTTCACAGTTCACAGTTCACAGTTCCCCGTTCACAGTATTCATTTCACATTTCACAGTTCGCAGTTCACAGTTGACAGTTCACAGATCACAGTTCACAGATTACAGTTCACAGTTGACAGTTGACAGTTCACAGTACACACTTCACAGTTCACAGTCCACAGTTCACTGTTCACAAATCACAGTTCACAGTTCACAGTCCGCAGTTCACTATTCACAGCTCACAGTTCTCAGTTCACAGATCACAGTTCACAGTCTTCATTTCACACTTCACAGTTAGCAGTTCACAGTTCACAGATCACAGTTCACAGTTCACAGTTCACAGATCACAGTTCACAGTTCACAGTCCACAGTTCACTGTTCACAGATCATAGTTCACAGTTCACAGTTCACAGTTCACAGTTCACAGTTCACAGTTCACAGTTCACAGTTCACAGTTCACAGTTCACAGTCTTCATTTCACACTTCACAGTTCGCAGTTCACAGTTCACAGTTCACAGTTCACAGATCACACTTCACAGATCACACTTCACACTTCACAGTTCACAGATCACTGTTCACAGTTCACAGTCCACAGTTCACTATTCACAGCTCACAGTTCTCAGTTCACAGATCACAGTTCACAGTCTTCATTTCACACTTCACAGTTAGCAGTTCACAGTTCACAGTTCACAGTCCACAGATCACAGTTCACAGTCTTCATTTCACTCTTCACAGTTCGCAGTTCACAGTTCACAGATCACAGTTCACAGTTCACAGTTCACAGTTCACAGTTCACAGTTCACAGTCCACAGTTCACTGTTCACAGTTCACAGTTCACAGTCCACAGTTCACTGTCCACAGATCATATTTCACAGTTCAGAGTTCACAGTTCACAGTTCACAGATCACACTTCACAGATCACACTTCACACTTCACAGTTCACAGATCACTGTTCACAGTTCACAGTCCACAGTTCACTATTCACAGCTCACAGTTCTCAGTTCACAGATCACAGTTCACAGTCTTCATTTCACACTTCACAGTTAGCAGTTCACAGTTCACAGTTCACAGTCCACAGATCACAGTTCACAGTCTTCATTTCACTCTTCACAGTTCGCAGTTCACAGTTCACAGATCACAGTTCACAGTTCACAGTTCACAGTTCACTGTTCTCAGTTTACAGTTCTCAGTTTACAGTTCTCAGTTTACAGTTCTCAGTCTACAGTTCTCAGTTCACAGTTCTCAGTTCACAGTTGACAGTTCACAGTTCACAGTTCACAGTTCACACTTCACAGTTCACAGTTCACAGTTCACAGTTCACTGTTCACAGTTTACAGTTCTCAGTTTACAGTTCTCAGTTCACAGTGACAGTTCACAGTTGACAGTTCACACTTCACAGTTCACAGTTCACAGTTCACAGTTCACAGTTCACAGTTCACAGTCTTCATTTCACACTTCACAGTTCGCAGTTCACAGTTCACAGTTCACAGTTCACAGATCACACTTCACAGATCACACTTCACAGATCACACTTCACACTTCACAGTTCACAAATCACTGTTCACAGACTTTATTTCACAATTCAGTTTTCACAGTTCACAGTTCACAGTTCACAGTCCGCAGTTCACTGTTCACTGATCATAGTTCACAGTTCACAGTTCACAGTTCACAGTTCACAGTTCACAGTTCACACTTCACAGTTCACACTTCACAGTTCACACTTCACAGTTCACACTTCACAGTTCACACTTCACAGTTCACAGATCACAGTTCACAGTTCACAGTTCACTGTTCACAGTTTACAGTTCTCAGTTTACAGTTCTCAGTTCACAGTGACAGTTCACAGTTGACAGTTCACACTTCACAGTTCACAGTTCACAGTTCACAGTCCACAGTTCACTGTTCACAATTCACAGTTCACAGTTCACAGTTCACAGTTCACAGATCACAGTTCACAGTTCACTGTTCACTGTTCACTGTCTTCATTTCATACTTCACAGTTCGCAGTTCACAGTTCGCAGGTCACAGTTCACAGCCCACTGTTCACAGTTCACAGTTCTCAGTTCACAGATCACAGTTCACAGTTCACAGACTTTATTTCACAATTCAGTTTTCACATTTCACAGTTCACAGTTCACAGTTCTCAGTTCACAGTTCACAGTTCACAGATCACAGTTCACAGTCTTCATTTCACACATCAGTCTTCACAGGGCACAGTTCACAGTTCACAGTCTTCATTTCACAATTCACAGTTCCCAGTTCACAGTTCACAGATCACACTTCACAGTTCACAGATCACACTTCACAGTTCACAGTTCACAGATCACAGTTCACATACTTTATTTCACAATTCAGTTTTCACAGTTCCCCGTTCACAGTATTCATTTCACACTTCACAGTTCGCAGTTCACAGTTGACAGTTCACAGTCCACAGTTCACTATTCACAGTTCACAGTTCACAGTCCACAGATCACAGTTCACAGTCTTCATTTCACACTTCACAGTTCGCAATTCACAGTTCACAGTTCACAGATCACAGTTCACAGTTCACAGTCCACATTTCACTGTTCACAATTCACAGTTCACAGTTCACAGTTCACAGTTCACTGTTCACAGATCACAGTTCACAGTTCACAGTCTTCATTTCACGCTTCACAGTTCGCAGTTCACAGTTCACAGATCACAGTTCACAGTTCACAGTTCACAGTTTACAGTTCACAGTTCACAGTTCACAGTTCACTGTTCACAGTTTACAGTTCTCAGTTTACAGTTCTCAGTTCACAGTTGACAGTTCACTGTTCACAGTTCACACTTCACAGTTCACAGTTCACAGTCGACAGTTCACTGTTCACAGATCATAGTTCACAGTCTACAGTTCAGAGTTCACAGTTCACAGTTCACAGTCTTCATTTCACAATTCACAGTTCGCAGTTCACAGTTCACAGATCACCGTTCACAGATCACAGTTCACTGTTCACAGTTCACAGTTCACAGTCTTCATTTCACAATTGACAGTTCTCAGTTCACAGTTCACAGGTCACAGTTCACAGTCCACAGTTCACTGATCACACATCACAGTTCACAGTTCACAGTTCACAGTTCACAGTCCACAGATCACAGTTCACAGTCTTCATTTCACACTTCACAGTTTGCAGTTCACAGTTCACAGATCACAGTTCACAGTCTTCATTTCACAATTCACAGTTCGCAGTTCACAGTTCACAGGTCACAGTTCACAGTTCACAGTCCACAGTTCACTGATCACACATCACAGTTCACAGTTCACAGTTCACAGTTCACAGTCCACAGATCACAGTTCACAGTCTTCATTTCACACTTCACAGTTCGCAGTTCACAGTTCACAGATCACAGTTCACAGTTCACAGTTTACAGTTCGCAGTTCACAGTTCACAGTTCACAGTTCACAGATCACACTTCACAGATCACACTTCACACTTCACAGTTCACAGATCACTGTTCACAGTTCACAGTTCACTGTTCACAGTTTACAGTTCTCAGTTTACAGTTCTCAGTTCACAGTTGACAGTTCACTGTTCACAGTTCACACTTCACAGCTCACAGTTCACAGTCGACAGTTCACTGTTCACAGATCATAGTTCACAGTCTACAGTTCAGAGTTCACAGTTCACAGTTCACAGTCTTCATTTCACAATTCACAGTTCGCAGTTCACAGTTCACAGATCACCGTTCACAGATCACAGTTCACTGTTCACAGTTCACAGTTCACAGTTCACAGTCTTCATTTCACAATTCACAGTTCTCAGTTCACAGTTCACAGGTCACAGTTCACAGTCCACAGTTCACTGATCACACATCACAGTTCACAGTTCACAGTTCACAGTTCACAGTCCACAGATCACAGTTCACAGTCTTCATTTCACACTTCACAGTTTGCAGTTCACAGTTCACAGATCACAGTTCACAGTCTTCATTTCACAATTCACAGTTCGCAGTTCACAGTTCACAGGTCACAGTTCACAGTTCACAGTCCACAGTTCACTGATCACACATCACAGTTCACAGTTCACAGTTCACAGTTCACAGTCCACAGATCACAGTTCACAGTCTTCATTTCACACTTCACAGTTCGCAGTTCACAGTTCACAGATCACAGTTCACAGTTCACAGTTTACAGTTCGCAGTTCACAGTTCACAGTTCCCAGTTCACAGATCACACTTCACAGATCACACTTCACACTTCACAGTTCACAGATCACTGTTCACAGTTCACAGTCCACAGTTCACTATTCACAGCTCACAGTTCTCAGTTCACAGATCACAGTTCACAGTCTTCATTTCACACTTCACAGTTAGCAGTTCACAGTTCACAGTTCACAGTCCACAGATCACAGTTCACAGTCTTCATTTCACTCTTCACAGTTCGCAGTTCACAGTTCACAGATCACAGTTCACAGTTCACAGTTCACAGTTCACTGTTCACAGTTTACAGTTCTCAGTTTACAGTTCTCAGTTTACAGTTCTCAGTTCACAATTGACAGTTCACAGTTCACAGTTCACAGTTCACACTTCACAGTTCACAGTTCACAGTTCACAGTTCACTGTTCACAGTTTACAGTTCTCAGTTTACAGTTCTCAGTTCACAGTGACAGTTCACAGTTGACAGTTCACACTTCACAGTTCACAGTTCACAGTTCACAGTCTTCATTTCACACTTCACAGTTCGCAGTTCACAGTTCACAGTTCACAGTTCACAGTTCACAGATCACACTTCACAGATCACACTTCACACTTCACAGTTCACAAATCACTGTTCAAAGACTTTATTTCACAATTCAGTTTTCACAGTTCACAGTTCACAGTTCACAGTCCGCAGTTCACTGTTCACTGATCATAGTTCACAGTTCACAGTTCACAGTTGACAGTTCACAGTTCACAGTTCACAGTTCACAGTTCACACTTCACAGTTCACACTTCACAGTTCACAGATCACAGTTCACAGTTCACAGTTCACTGTTCACAGTTTACAGTTCTCAGTTTACAGTTCTCAGTTCACAGTGACAGTTCACAGTTGACAGTTCACACTTCACAGTTCACAGTTCACAGTTCACAGTTCACAGTCCACAGTTCACTGTTCACAATTCACAGTTCACTGTTCACAATTCACAGTTCACAGTTCACAGTTCACAGTTCACTGTTCACAGATCACAGATCACAGTTCACAGTTCACAGTCTTCATTTCACGCTTCACAGTTCGCAGTTCACAGTTCACAGATCACAGTTCACAGTTCACAGTTCACAGTTTACAGTTCACAGTTCACAGTTCACTGTTCACAGTTTACAGTTCTCAGTTTACAGTTCTCAGTTCACAGTTGACAGTTCACTGTTCACAGTTCACACTTCACAGTTCACAGTTCACAGTCGACATTTCAGTGTTCACAGATCATAGTTCACAGTCTACAGTTCAGAGTTCACAGTTCACAGTTCACAGTCTTCATTTCACAATTCACAGTTCGCAGTTCACAGTTCACAGTTCACAGTTCACAGTTCACAGTTCACAGTTCACAGTTCACAGTTCACAGTCCACAGTTCACAGTTCACAGTTCTCAGTTCACAGATCACAGTTCACAGTTCACAGTTCACAGGTCACAGTTCACAGTTCCCCGTTCACAGTATTCATTTCACACTTCACAGTTCGCAGTTCACAGTTGACAGTTCACAGTCCACAGTTCACTATTCACAGTTCACAGTTCACAGTCCACAGATCACAGTTCACAGTCTTCATTTCACACTTCACAGTTCGCAGTTCACAGTTCACAGTTCACAGATCACAGTTCACAGTTCACAGTCCACATTTCACTGTTCACAATTCACAGTCCACAGTTCACAGTCCACAGTTCACAGTTCACAGTTCTCAGTTCACAGATCACAGTTCACAGTCTTCATTTCACAGTTCACAGTTCACAGTTTACAGTTCTCAGTTCACAGTTCACAGTTCACAGTTCACAGTTCACAGTCCACAGTTCACAGTTCACAGTTCTCAGTTCACAGATCACAGTTCACAGTCTTCATTTCACATTTCACAGTCTTCATTTCACAGTTCACAGTTCACAGTTCACAGTTCCCCGTTCACAGTATTCATTTCACATTTCACAGTTCGCAGTTCACAGTTGACAGTTCACAGATCACAGTTCACAGATTACAGTTCACAGTTGACAGTTGACAGTTCACAGTACACACTTCACAGTTCACAGTCCACAGTTCACTGTTCACAAATCACAGTTCACAGTTCACAGTCCACAGTTCACTATTCACAGCTCACAGTTCTCAGTTCACAGATCACAGTTCACAGTCTTCATTTCACACTTCACAGTTAGCAGTTCACAGTTCACAGATCACAGTTCACAGTTCACAGTTCACAGATCACAGTTCACAGTTCACAGTCCACAGTTCACTGTTCACAGATCATAGTTCACAGTTCACAGTTCACAGTTCACAGTTCACAGTCTTCATTTCACACTTCACAGTTCGCAGTTCACAGTTCACAGTTCACAGTTCACAGATCACACTTCACAGATCACACTTCACACTTCACAGTTCACAGATCACTGTTCACAGTTCACAGTCCACAGTTCACTATTCACAGCTCACAGTTCTCAGTTCACAGATCACAGTTCACAGTCTTCATTTCACACTTCACAGTTAGCAGTTCACAGTTCACAGTTCACAGTCCACAGATCACAGTTCACAGTCTTCATTTCACTCTTCACAGTTCGCAGTTCACAGTTCACAGATCACAGTTCACAGTTCACAGTTCACAGTTCACTGTTCACAGTTTACAGTTCTCAGTTTACAGTTCTCAGTTTACAGTTCTCAGTCTACAGTTCTCAGTTCACAGTTCTCAGTTCACAGTTGACAGTTCACAGTTCACAGTTCACAGTTCACACTTCACAGTTCACAGTTCACAGTTCACAGTTCACTGTTCACAGTTTACAGTTCTCAGTTTACAGTTCTCAGTTCACAGTGACAGTTCACAGTTGACAGTTCACACTTCACAGTTCACAGTTCACAGTTCACAGTTCACAGTTCACAGTTCACAGTCTTCATTTCACACTTCACAGTTCGCAGTTCACAGTTCACAGTTCACAGTTCACAGATCACACTTCACAGATCACACTTCACAGATCACACTTCACACTTCACAGTTCACAAATCACTGTTCACAGACTTTATTTCACAATTCAGTTTTCACAGTTCACAGTTCACAGTTCACAGTCCGCAGTTCACTGTTCACTGATCATAGTTCACAGTTCACAGTTCACAGTTCACAGTTCACAGTTCACAGTTCACACTTCACAGTTCACACTTCACAGTTCACACTTCACAGTTCACAGATCACAGTTCACAGTTCACAGTTCACTGTTCACAGTTTACAGTTCTCAGTTTACAGTTCTCAGTTCACAGTGACAGTTCACAGTTGACAGTTCACACTTCACAGTTCACAGTTCACAGTTCACAGTCCACAGTTCACTGTTCACAATTCACAGTTCACAGTTCACAGTTCACAGTTCACAGATCACAGTTCACAGTTCACTGTTCACTGTTCACTGTCTTCATTTCATACTTCACAGTTCGCAGTTCACAGTTCGCAGGTCACAGTTCACAGCCCACTGTTCACAGTTCACAGTCTTCATTTCACAATTCACAGTTCCCAGTTCACAGTTCACAGATCACACTTCACAGTTCACAGATCACACTTCACAGTTCACAGTTCACAGATCACAGTTCACATACTTTATTTCACAATTCAGTTTTCACAGTTCCCCGTTCACAGTATTCATTTCACACTTCACAGTTCGCAGTTCACAGTTGACAGTTCACAGTCCACAGTTCACTATTCACAGTTCACAGTTCACAGTCCACAGATCACAGTTCACAGTCTTCATTTCACACTTCACAGTTCGCAGTTCACAGTTCACAGTTCACAGATCACAGTTCACAGTTCACAGTCCACATTTCACTGTTCACAATTCACAGTTCACAGTTCACAGTTCACAGTTCACTGTTCACAGATCACAGTTCACAGTTCACAGTCTTCATTTCACGCTTCACAGTTCGCAGTTCACAGTTCACAGATCACAGTTCACAGTTCACAGTTCACAGTTTACAGTTCACAGTTCACAGTTCACTGTTCACAGTTTACAGTTCTCAGTTTACAGTTCTCAGTTCACAGTTGACAGTTCACTGTTCACAGTTCACACTTCACAGTTCACAGTTCACAGTCGACAGTTCACTGTTCACAGATCATAGTTCACAGTCTACAGTTCAGAGTTCACAGTTCACAGTTCACAGTCTTCATTTCACAATTCACAGTTCGCAGTTCACAGTTCACAGATCACCGTTCACAGATCACAGTTCACTGTTCACAGTTCACAGTTCACAGTTCACAGTCTTCATTTCACAATTCACAGTTCTCAGTTCACAGTTCACAGGTCACAGTTCACAGTCCACAGTTCACTGATCACACATCACAGTTCACAGTTCACAGTTCACAGTTCACAGTCCACAGATCACAGTTCACAGTCTTCATTTCACACTTCACAGTTTGCAGTTCACAGTTCACAGATCACAGTTCACAGTCTTCATTTCACAATTCACAGTTTGCAGTTCACAGTTCACAGGTCACAGTTCACAGTTCACAGTCCACAGTTCACTGATCACACATCACAGTTCACAGTTCACAGTTCACAGTTCACAGTCCACAGATCACAGTTCACAGTCTTCATTTCACACTTCACAGTTCGCAGTTCACAGTTCACAGATCACAGTTCACAGTTCACAGTTTACAGTTCGCAGTTCACAGTTCACAGTTCACAGTTCACAGATCACACTTCACAGATCACACTTCACACTTCACAGTTCACAGATCACTGTTCACAGTTCACAGTCCACAGTTCACTATTCACAGCTCACAGTTCTCAGTTCACAGATCACAGTTCACAGTCTTCATTTCACACTTCACAGTTAGCAGTTCACAGTTCACAGTTCACAGTCCACAGATCACAGTTCACAGTCTTCATTTCACTCTTCACAGTTCACAGTCCGCAGTTCACTGTTCACTGATCATAGTTCACAGTTCACAGTTCACAGTTGACAGTTCACAGTTCACAGTTCACAGTTCACAGTTCACACTTCACAGTTCACACTTCACAGTTCACACTTCACAGTTCACAGATCACAGTTCACAGTTCACAGTTCACTGTTCACAGTTTACAGTTCTCAGTTTACAGTTCTCAGTTCACAGTGACAGTTCACAGTTGACAGTTCACAATTCACAGTTCCCAGTTCACAGTTCACAGATCACACTTCACAGTTCACAGATCACACTTCACAGTTCACAGTTCACAGATCACAGTTCACATACTTTATTTCACAATTCAGTTTTCACAGTTCCCCGTTCACAGTATTCATTTCACACTTCACAGTTCGCAGTTCACAGTTGACAGTTCACAGTCCACAGTTCACTATTCACAGTTCACAGTTCACAGTCCACAGATCACAGTTCACAGTCTTCATTTCACACTTCACAGTTCGCAGTTCACAGTTCACAGTTCACAGATCACAGTTCACAGTTCACAGTCCACATTTCACTGTTCACAATTCACAGTTCACAGTTCACAGTTCACAGTTCACTGTTCACAGATCACAGTTCACAGTTCACAGTCTTCATTTCACGCTTCACAGTTCGCAGTTCACAGTTCACAGATCACAGTTCACAGTTCACAGTTCACAGTTTACAGTTCACAGTTCACAGTTCACTGTTCACAGTTTACAGTTCTCAGTTTACAGTTCTCAGTTCACAGTTGACAGTTCACTGTTCACAGTTCACACTTCACAGTTCACAGTTCACAGTCGACAGTTCACTGTTCACAGATCATAGTTCACAGTCTACAGTTCAGAGTTCACAGTTCACAGTTCACAGTCTTCATTTCACAATTCACAGTTCGCAGTTCACAGTTCACAGATCACCGTTCACAGATCACAGTTCACTGTTCACAGTTCACAGTTCACAGTTCACAGTCTTCATTTCACAATTCACAGTTCTCAGTTCACAGTTCACAGGTCACAGTTCACAGTCCACAGTTCACTGATCACACATCACAGTTCACAGTTCACAGTTCACAGTTCACAGTCCACAGATCACAGTTCACAGTCTTCATTTCACACTTCACAGTTTGCAGTTCACAGTTCACAGATCACAGTTCACAGTCTTCATTTCACAATTCACAGTTCGCAGTTCACAGTTCACAGGTCACAGTTCACAGTTCACAGTCCACAGTTCACTGATCACACATCACAGTTCACAGTTCACAGTTCACAGTTCACAGTCCACAGATCACAGTTCACAGTCTTCATTTCACACTTCACAGTTCGCAGTTCACAGTTCACAGATCACAGTTCACAGTTCACAGTTTACAGTTCGCAGTTCACAGTTCACAGTTCACAGTTCACAGATCACACTTCACAGATCACACTTCACACTTCACAGTTCACAGATCACTGTTCACAGTTCACAGTCCACAGTTCACTATTCACAGCTCACAGTTCTCAGTTCACAGATCACAGTTCACAGTCTTCATTTCACACTTCACAGTTAGCAGTTCACAGTTCACAGTTCACAGTCCACAGATCACAGTTCACAGTTCACAGTCTTCATTTCACTCTTCACAGTTCGCAGTTCACAGTTCACAGATCACAGTTCACAGTTCACAGTTCACAGTTCACTGTTCACAGTTTACAGTTCTCAGTTTACAGTTCTCAGTTTACAGTTCTCAGTTTACAGTTCTCAGTTTACAGTTCTCAGTTCACAGTTGACAGTTCACAGTTCACAGTTCACAGTTCACACTTCACAGTTCACAGTTCACAGTTCACAGTTCACTGTTCACAGTTTACAGTTCTCAGTTTACAGTTCTCAGTTCACAGTGACAGTTCACAGTTGACAGTTCACACTTCACAGTTCACAGTTCACAGTTCACAGTCTTCATTTCACACTTCACAGTTCGCAGTTCACAGTTCACAGTTCACAGTTCACAGATCACACTTCACAGATCACACTTCACACTTCACAGTTCACAAATCACTGTTCAAAGACTTTATTTCACAATTCAGTTTTCACAGTTCACAGTTCACAGTTCACAGTCCGCAGTTCACTGTTCACTGATCATAGTTCACAGTTCACAGTTCACAGTTGACAGTTCACAGTTCACAGTTCACAGTTCACAGTTCACAGTTCACAGTTCACAGTTCACAGTTCACACTTCACAGTTCACACTTCACAGTTCACACTTCACAGTTCACAGATCACAGTTCACAGTTCACAGTTCACTGTTCACAGTTTACAGTTCTCAGTTTACAGTTCTCAGTTCACAGTGACAGTTCACAGTTGACAGTTCACACTTCACAGTTCACAGTTCACAGTTCACAGTTCACAGTCCGCAGTTCACTGTTCACTGATCATAGTTCACAGTTCACAGTTCACAGTTGACAGTTCACAGTTCACAGTTCACAGTTCACAGTTCACAGTTCACAGTTCACAGTTCACAGTTCACACTTCACAGTTCACACTTCACAGTTCACACTTCACAGTTCACAGTTGACAGTTCACACTTCACAGTTCACAGTTCACAGTTCACAGTCCACAGTTCACTGTTCACAATTCACAGTTCACAGTTCACAGTTCACAGATCACAGGTCACAGTTCACAGCCCACTGTTCACAGTTCACAGTTCTCAGTTCACAGATCACAGTTCACAGTTCACAGACTTTATTTCACAATTCAGTTTTCACATTTCACAGTTCACAGTTCACAGTTCTCAGTTCACAGTTCACAGTTCACAGATCACAGTTCACAGTCTTCATTTCACACTTCAGTCTTCACAGGGCACAGTTCACAGTTCACAGTCTTCATTTCACAATTCACAGTTCGCAGTTCACAGTTCACAGATCACACTACACAGTTCACAGATCACACTTCACAGTTCACAGATCACAGTTCACATACTTTATTTCACAATTCAGTTTTCACAGTTCCCCGTTCACAGTACTCATTTCACACTTCACAGTTCGCAGTTCACAGTTGACAGTTCACAGTCCACAGTTCACTATTCACAGTTCACAGTTCACAGTCCACAGATCACAGTTCACAGTCTTCATTTCACACTTCACAGTTCGCAGTTCACAGTTCACAGTTCACAGGTCACAGTTCACAGTTCACAGTCCACATTTCACTGTTCACAATTCACAGTTCACAGTTCACAGTTCACAGTTCACTGTTCACAGATCACAGTTCACAGTTCACAGTCTTCATTTCACGCTTCACAGTTCGCAGTTCACAGTTCACAGATCACAGTTCACAGTTCACAGTTCACAGTTTACAGTTCACAGTTCACAGTTCACTGTTCACAGTTTACAGTTCTCAGTTTACAGTTCTCAGTTCACAGTTGACAGTTCACTGTTCACAGTTCACACTTCACAGTTCACAGTTCACAGTCGACAGTTCACTGTTCACAGATCATAGTTCACAGTCTACAGTTCAGAGTTCACAGTTCACAGTTCACAGTCTTCATTTCACAATTCACAGTTCGCAGTTCACAGTTCACAGATTACCGTTCACAGATCACAGTTCACTGTTCACAGTTCACAGTTCACAGTTCACAGTTCACAGTTCACAGTCTTCATTTCACAATTCACAGTTCGCAGTTCACAGTTCACAGGTCACAGTTCACAGTTCACAGTCCACAGTTCACTGATCACACATCACAGTTCACAGTTCACAGTTCACAGTTCACAGTCCACAGATCACAGTTCACAGTCTTCATTTCACACTTCACAGTTCGCAGTTCACAGTTCACAGATCACAGTTCACAGTCTTCATTTCACAATTCACAGTTCGCAGTTCACAGTTCACAGGTCACAGTTCACAGTTCACAGTCCACAGTTCACTGATCACACATCACAGTTCACAGTTCACAGTTCACAGTTCACAGTCCACAGATCACAGTTCACAGTTTTCATTTCACACTTCACAGTTCGCAGTTCACAGTTCACAGATCACAGTTCACAGTTCACAGTTTACAGTTCACATGTCACAGTTCACAGTTCACATGTCACAGTTCACAGTTCACAGGTCACAGGTCACAGTTCACAGTTCACAGTTCACAGTTCACATGTCACAGTTCACAGTTCACAGGTCACAGGTCACAGTTCACAGTTCCCCGTTCACAGTATTCATTTCACACTTCACAGTTCGCAGTTCACAGTTGACAGTTCACAGTCCACAGTTCACTATTCACAGTTCACAGTTCACAGTTCACAGTCCACAGATCACAGTTCACAGTCTTCATTTCACACTTCACAGTTCGCAGTTCACAGTTCACAGTTCACAGATCACAGTTCACAGTTCACAGTCCACATTTCACTGTTCACAATTCACAGTTCACAGTTCACAGTTCACAGTTCACAGTTCACTGTTCACAGATCACAGTTCACAGTTCACAGTCTTCATTTCACGCTTCACAGTTCGCAGTTCACAGTTCACAGATCACAGTTCACAGTTCACAGTTCACAGTTTACAGTTCACAGTTCACAGTTCCCCGTTCACAGTATTCATTTCACACTTCACAGTTCGCAGTTCACAGTTGACAGTTCACAGTCCACAGTTCACTATTCACAGTTCACAGTTCACAGTCCACAGATCACAGTTCACAGTCTTCATTTCACACTTCACAGTTCGCAGTTCACAGTTCACAGTTCACAGATCACAGTTCACAGTTCACAGTCCACATTTCACTGTTCACAATTCACAGTCCACAGTTCACAGTCCACAGTTCACAGTTCACAGTTCTCAGTTCACAGATCACAGTTCACAGTCTTCATTTCACAGTTCACAGTTCACAGTTTACAGTTCTCAGTTCACAGTTCACAGTTCACAGTTCACAGTTCACAGTTCACAGTTCACAGTCCACAGTTCACAGTTCACAGTTCTCAGTTCACAGATCACAGTTCACAGTCTTCATTTCACATTTCACAGTCTTCATTTCACAGTTCACAGTTCACAGTTCACAGTTCCCCGTTCACAGTATTCATTTCACATTTCACAGTTCGCAGTTCACAGTTGACAGTTCACAGATCACAGTTCACAGATTACAGTTCACAGTTGACAGTTGACAGTTCACAGTACACACTTCACAGTTCACAGTCCACAGTTCACTGTTCACAAATCACAGTTCACAGTTCACAGTCCACAGTTCACTATTCACAGCTCACAGTTCTCAGTTCACAGATCACAGTTCACAGTCTTCATTTCACACTTCACAGTTAGCAGTTCACAGTTCACAGATCACAGTTCACAGTTCACAGTTCACAGATCACAGTTCACAGTTCACAGTCCACAGTTCACTGTTCACAGATCATAGTTCACAGTTCACAGTTCACAGTTCACAGTTCACAGTCTTCATTTCACACTTCACAGTTCGCAGTTCACAGTTCACAGTTCACAGTTCACAGATCACACTTCACAGATCACACTTCACACTTCACAGTTCACAGATCACTGTTCACAGTTCACAGTCCACAGTTCACTATTCACAGCTCACAGTTCTCAGTTCACAGATCACAGTTCACAGTCTTCATTTCACACTTCACAGTTAGCAGTTCACAGTTCACAGTTCACAGTCCACAGATCACAGTTCACAGTCTTCATTTCACTCTTCACAGTTCGCAGTTCACAGTTCACAGATCACAGTTCACAGTTCACAGTCCACAGTTCACTATTCACAGCTCACAGTTCTCAGTTCACAGATCACAGTTCACAGTCTTCATTTCACACTTCACAGTTAGCAGTTCACAGTTCACAGATCACAGTTCACAGTTCACAGTTCACAGATCACAGTTCACAGTTCACAGTCCACAGTTCACTGTTCACAGATCATAGTTCACAGTTCACAGTTCACAGTTCACAGTTCACAGTCTTCATTTCACACTTCACAGTTCGCAGTTCACAGTTCACAGTTCACAGTTCACAGATCACACTTCACAGATCACACTTCACACTTCACAGTTCACAGATCACTGTTCACAGTTCACAGTCCACAGTTCACTATTCACAGCTCACAGTTCTCAGTTCACAGATCACAGTTCACAGTCTTCATTTCACACTTCACAGTTAGCAGTTCACAGTTCACAGTTCACAGTCCACAGATCACAGTTCACAGTCTTCATTTCACTCTTCACAGTTCGCAGTTCACAGTTCACAGATCACAGTTCACAGTTCACAGTTCACAGTTCACTGTTCACAGTTTACAGTTCTCAGTTTACAGTTCTCAGTTTACAGTTCTCAGTCTACAGTTCTCAGTTCACAGTTCTCAGTTCACAGTTGACAGTTCACAGTTCACAGTTCACACTTCACAGTTCACAGTTCACAGTTCACAGTTCACTGTTCACAGTTTACAGTTCTCAGTTTACAGTTCTCAGTTCACAGTGACAGTTCACAGTTGACAGTTCACACTTCACAGTTCACAGTTCACAGTTCACAGTTCACAGTTCACAGTCTTCATTTCACACTTCACAGTTCGCAGTTCACAGTTCACAGTTCACAGTTCACAGATCACACTTCACAGATCACACTTCACAGATCACACTTCACACTTCACAGTTCACAAATCACTGTTCACAGACTTTATTTCACAATTCAGTTTTCACAGTTCACAGTTCACAGTTCACAGTCCGCAGTTCACTGTTCACTGATCATAGTTCACAGTTCACAGTTCACAGTTCACAGTTCACAGTTCACAGTTCACAGTTCACAGTTCACACTTCACAGTTCACACTTCACAGTTCACACTTCACAGTTCACAGATCACAGTTCACAGTTCACAGTTCACTGTTCACAGTTTACAGTTCTCAGTTTACAGTTCTCAGTTCACAGTGACAGTTCACAGTTGACAGTTCACACTTCACAGTTCACAGTTCACAGTTCACAGTCCACAGTTCACTGTTCACAATTCACAGTTCACAGTTCACAGTTCACAGTTCACAGATCACAGTTCACAGTTCACTGTTCACTGTTCACTGTCTTCATTTCATACTTCACAGTTCGCAGTTCACAGTTCGCAGGTCACAGTTCACAGCCCACTGTTCACAGTTCACAGTTCTCAGTTCACAGATCACAGTTCACAGTTCACAGACTTTATTTCACAATTCAGTTTTCACATTTCACAGTTCACAGTTCACAGTTCTCAGTTCACAGTTCACAGTTCACAGATCACAGTTCACAGTCTTCATTTCACACATCAGTCTTCACAGGGCACAGTTCACAGTTCACAGTCTTCATTTCACAATTCACAGTTCCCAGTTCACAGTTCACAGATCACACTTCACAGTTCACAGATCACACTTCACAGTTCACAGTTCACAGATCACAGTTCACATACTTTATTTCACAATTCAGTTTTCACAGTTCCCCGTTCACAGTATTCATTTCACACTTCACAGTTCGCAGTTCACAGTTGACAGTTCACAGTCCACAGTTCACTATTCACAGTTCACAGTTCACAGTCCACAGATCACAGTTCACAGTCTTCATTTCACACTTCACAGTTCGCAGTTCACAGTTCACAGTTCACAGATCACAGTTCACAGTTCACAGTCCACATTTCACTGTTCACAATTCACAGTTCACAGTTCACAGTTCACAGTTCACTGTTCACAGATCACAGTTCACAGTTCACAGTCTTCATTTCACGCTTCACAGTTCGCAGTTCACAGTTCACAGATCACAGTTCACAGTTCACAGTTCACAGTTTACAGTTCACAGTTCACAGTTCACTGTTCACAGTTTACAGTTCTCAGTTTACAGTTCTCAGTTCACAGTTGACAGTTCACTGTTCACAGTTCACACTTCACAGTTCACAGTTCACAGTCGACAGTTCACTGTTCACAGATCATAGTTCACAGTCTACAGTTCAGAGTTCACAGTTCACAGTTCACAGTCTTCATTTCACAATTCACAGTTCGCAGTTCACAGTTCACAGATCACCGTTCACAGATCACAGTTCACTGTTCACAGTTCACAGTTCACAGTTCACAGTCTTCATTTCACAATTCACAGTTCTCAGTTCACAGTTCACAGGTCACAGTTCACAGTCCACAGTTCACTGATCACACATCACAGTTCACAGTTCACAGTTCACAGTTCACAGTCCACAGATCACAGTTCACAGTCTTCATTTCACACTTCACAGTTTGCAGTTCACAGTTCACAGATCACAGTTCACAGTCTTCATTTCACAATTCACAGTTCGCAGTTCACAGTTCACAGGTCACAGTTCACAGTTCACAGTCCACAGTTCACTGATCACACATCACAGTTCACAGTTCACAGTTCACAGTTCACAGTCCACAGATCACAGTTCACAGTCTTCATTTCACACTTCACAGTTCGCAGTTCACAGTTCACAGATCACAGTTCACAGTTCACAGTTTACAGTTCGCAGTTCACAGTTCACAGTTCACAGTTCACAGATCACACTTCACAGATCACACTTCACACTTCACAGTTCACAGATCACTGTTCACAGTTCACAGTCCACAGTTCACTATTCACAGCTCACAGTTCTCAGTTCACAGATCACAGTTCACAGTCTTCATTTCACACTTCACAGTTAGCAGTTCACAGTTCACAGTTCACAGTCCACAGATCACAGTTCACAGTCTTCATTTCACTCTTCACAGTTCACAGTCCGCAGTTCACTGTTCACTGATCATAGTTCACAGTTCACAGTTCACAGTTGACAGTTCACAGTTCACAGTTCACAGTTCACAGTTCACAGTTCACACTTCACAGTTCACACTTCACAGTTCACACTTCACAGTTCACAGATCACAGTTCACAGTTCACAGTTCACTGTTCACAGTTTACAGTTCTCAGTTTACAGTTCTCAGTTCACAGTGACAGTTCACAGTTGACAGTTCACAATTCACAGTTCCCAGTTCACAGTTCACAGATCACACTTCACAGTTCACAGATCACACTTCACAGTTCACAGTTCACAGATCACAGTTCACATACTTTATTTCACAATTCAGTTTTCACAGTTCCCCGTTCACAGTATTCATTTCACACTTCACAGTTCGCAGTTCACAGTTGACAGTTCACAGTCCACAGTTCACTATTCACAGTTCACAGTTCACAGTCCACAGATCACAGTTCACAGTCTTCATTTCACACTTCACAGTTCGCAGTTCACAGTTCACAGTTCACAGATCACAGTTCACAGTTCACAGTCCACATTTCACTGTTCACAATTCACAGTTCACAGTTCACAGTTCACAGTTCACTGTTCACAGATCACAGTTCACAGTTCACAGTCTTCATTTCACGCTTCACAGTTCGCAGTTCACAGTTCACAGATCACAGTTCACAGTTCACAGTTCACAGTTTACAGTTCACAGTTCACAGTTCACTGTTCACAGTTTACAGTTCTCAGTTTACAGTTCTCAGTTCACAGTTGACAGTTCACTGTTCACAGTTCACACTTCACAGTTCACAGTTCACAGTCGACAGTTCACTGTTCACAGATCATAGTTCACAGTCTACAGTTCAGAGTTCACAGTTCACAGTTCACAGTCTTCATTTCACAATTCACAGTTCGCAGTTCACAGTTCACAGATCACCGTTCACAGATCACAGTTCACTGTTCACAGTTCACAGTTCACAGTTCACAGTCTTCATTTCACAATTCACAGTTCTCAGTTCACAGTTCACAGGTCACAGTTCACAGTCCACAGTTCACTGATCACACATCACAGTTCACAGTTCACAGTTCACAGTTCACAGTCCACACATCACAGTTCACAGTCTTCATTTCACACTTCACAGTTTGCAGTTCACAGTTCACAGATCACAGTTCACAGTCTTCATTTCACAATTCACAGTTCGCAGTTCACAGTTCACAGGTCACAGTTCACAGTTCACAGTCCACAGTTCACTGATCACACATCACAGTTCACAGTTCACAGTTCACAGTTCACAGTCCACAGATCACAGTTCACAGTCTTCATTTCACACTTCACAGTTCGCAGTTCACAGTTCACAGATCACAGTTCACAGTTCACAGTTTACAGTTCGCAGTTCACAGTTCACAGTTCACAGTTCACAGATCACACTTCACAGATCACACTTCACACTTCACAGTTCACAGATCACTGTTCACAGTTCACAGTCCACAGTTCACTATTCACAGCTCACAGTTCTCAGTTCACAGATCACAGTTCACAGTCTTCATTTCACACTTCACAGTTAGCAGTTCACAGTTCACAGTTCACAGTCCACAGATCACAGTTCACAGTTCACAGTCTTCATTTCACTCTTCACAGTTCGCAGTTCACAGTTCACAGATCACAGTTCACAGTTCACAGTTCACAGTTCACTGTTCACAGTTTACAGTTCTCAGTTTACAGTTCTCAGTTTACAGTTCTCAGTTTACAGTTCTCAGTTCACAGTTGACAGTTCACAGTTCACAGTTCACAGTTCACACTTCACAGTTCACAGTTCACAGTTCACAGTTCACTGTTCACAGTTTACAGTTCTCAGTTTACAGTTCTCAGTTCACAGTGACAGTTCACAGTTGACAGTTCACACTTCACAGTTCACAGTTCACAGTTCACAGTCTTCATTTCACACTTCACAGTTCGCAGTTCACAGTTCACAGTTCACAGTTCACAGATCACACTTCACAGATCACACTTCACACTTCACAGTTCACAAATCACTGTTCAAAGACTTTATTTCACAATTCAGTTTTCACAGTTCACAGTTCACAGTTCACAGTCCGCAGTTCACTGTTCACTGATCATAGTTCACAGTTCACAGTTCACAGTTGACAGTTCA
The DNA here is from genome assembly GCA_963971365.1 of Lasioglossum villosulum. Taxonomy (NCBI): domain Eukaryota; kingdom Metazoa; phylum Arthropoda; class Insecta; order Hymenoptera; family Halictidae; genus Lasioglossum; species Lasioglossum villosulum. The sequence continues at coordinate 1,009,462 of CAXARU010000031.1, read as the reverse complement.
CAGTTCACAGTTGACAGTTCACAGTTCACAGTTCACAGTTCACAGTTCACAGTTCACAGTTCACAGTTCACACTTCACAGTTCACACTTCACAGTTCACACTTCACAGTTCACAGATCACAGTTCACAGTTCACAGTTCACTGTTCACAGTTTACAGTTCTTAGTTTACAGTTCTCAGTTCACAGTGACAGTTCACAGTTGACAGTTCACACTTCACAGTTCACAGTTCACAGTTCACAGTCCACAGTTCACTGTTCACAATTCACAGTTCACAGTTCACAGTTCACAGATCACAGTTCACAGTTCACTGTTCACTGTTCACTGTCTTCATTTCATACTTCACAGTTCGCAGTTCACAGTTCACAGGTCACAGTTCACAGCCCACTGTTCACAGTTCACAGTTCTCAGTTCACAGATCACAGTTCACAGTTCACAGACTTTATTTCACAATTCAGTTTTCACATTTCACAGTTCACAGTTCACAGTTCTCAGTTCACAGTTCACAGTTCACAGATCACAGTTCACAGTCTTCATTTCACACTTCAGTCTTCACAGGGCACAGTTCACAGTTCACAGTCTTCATTTCACAATTCACAGTTCGCAGTTCACAGTTCACAGATCACACTACACAGTTCACAGATCACACTTCACAGTTCACAGATCACAGTTCACATACTTTATTTCACAATTCAGTTTTCACAGTTCCCCGTTCACAGTATTCATTTCACACTTCACAGTTCGCAGTTCACAGTTCACAGTTCACAGGTCACAGTTCACAGTTCACAGTAGACATTTCACTGTTCACAATTCACAGTTCACAGTTCACAGTTCACAGTTCACTGTTCACAGATCACAGTTCACAGTTCACAGTCTTCATTTCACGCTTCACAGTTCGCAGTTCACAGTTCACAGATCACAGTTCACAGTTCACAGTTCACAGTTTACAGTTCACAGTTCACAGTTCACTGTTCACAGTTTACAGTTCTCAGTTTACAGTTCTCAGTTCACAGTTGACAGTTCACTGTTCACAGTTCACACTTCACAGTTCACAGTTCACAGTCGACAGTTCACTGTTCACAGATCATAGTTCACAGTCTACAGTTCAGAGTTCACAGTTCACAGTTCACAGTCTTCATTTCACAATTCACAGTTCGCAGTTCACAGTTCACAGATCACCGTTCACAGATCACAGTTCACTGTTCACAGTTCACAGTTCACAGTTCACAGTTCACAGTTCACAGTCTTCATTTCACAATTCACAGTTCGCAGTTCACAGTTCACAGGTCACAGTTCACAGTTCACAGTCCACAGTTCACTGATCACACATCACAGTTCACAGTTCACAGTTCACAGTTCACAGTCCACAGATCACAGTTCACAGTCTTCATTTCACACTTCACAGTTCGCAGTTCACAGTTCACAGATCACAGTTCACAGTCTTCATTTCACAATTCACAGTTCGCAGTTCACAGTTCACAGGTCACAGTTCACAGTTCACAGTCCACAGTTCACTGATCACACATCACAGTTCACAGTTCACAGTTCACAGTTCACAGTCCACAGATCACAGTTCACAGTCTTCATTTCACACTTCACAGTTCGCAGTTCACAGTTCACAGATCACAGTTCACAGTTCACAGTTTACAGTTCACACGTCACAGTTCACAGTTCACATGTCACAGTTCACAGTTCACAGGTCACAGGTCACAGTTCACAGTTCACAGTTCACAGTTCACATGTCACAGTTCACAGTTCACAGGTCACAGGTCACAGTTCACAGTTCCCCGTTCACAGTATTCATTTCACACTTCACAGTTCGCAGTTCACAGTTGACAGTTCACAGTCCACAGTTCACTATTCACAGTTCACAGTTCACAGTTCACAGTCCACAGACCACAGTTCACAGTCTTCATTTCACACTTCACAGTTCGCAGTTCACAGTTCACAGTTCACAGATCACAGTTCACAGTTCACAGTCCACATTTCACTGTTCACAATTCACAGTTCACAGTTCACAGTTCACAGTTCACAGTTCACTGTTCACAGATCACAGTTCACAGTTCACAGTCTTCATTTCACGCTTCACAGTTCGCAGTTCACAGTTCACAGATCACAGTTCACAGTTCACAGTTCACAGTTTACAGTTCACAGTTCACAGTTCACTGTTCACAGTTTACAGTTCTCAGTTTACAGTTCTCAGTTCACAGTTGACAGTTCACAGATCACAGTTCACTGTTCACAGTTCACAGTTCACAGTCCACAGTTCACAGTCCACAGTTCACAGTCCACAGTTCACAGTTCACAGTTCTCAGTTCACAGATCACAGTTCACAGTCTTCATTTCACAGTTCACAGTTCACAGTTTACAGTTCTCAGTTCACAGTTCACAGTTCACAGTTCACAGTTCACAGTTCACAGTCCACAGTTCACAGTTCACAGTTCTCAGTTCACAGATCACAGTTCACAGTCTTCATTTCACATTTCACAGTCTTCATTTCACAGTTCACAGTTCACAGTTCACAGTTCCCCGTTCACAGTATTCATTTCACATTTCACAGTTCGCAGTTCACAGTTGACAGTTCACAGATCACAGTTCACAGATTACAGTTCACAGTTGACAGTTGACAGTTCACAGTACACACTTCACAGTTCACAGTCCACAGTTCACTGTTCACAGTCTTCATTTCACACTTCACAGTTAGCAGTTCACAGTTCACAGATCACAGTTCACAGTTCACAGTTCACAGATCACAGTTCACAGTTCACAGTCCACAGTTCACTGTTCACAGATCATAGTTCACAGTTCACAGTTCACAGTTCACAGTTCACAGTTCACAGTCTTCATTTCACACTTCACAGTTCGCAGTTCACAGTTCACAGTTCACAGTTCACAGATCACACTTCACAGATCACACTTCACACTTCACACTTCACAGTTCACAGATCACTGTTCACAGTTCACAGTCCACAGTTCACTATTCACAGCTCACAGTTCTCAGTTCACAGATCACAGTTCACAGTCTTCATTTCACACTTCACAGTTAGCAGTTCACAGTTCACAGTTCACAGTCCACAGATCACAGTTCACAGTCTTCATTTCACTCTTCACAGTTCGCAGTTCACAGTTCACAGATCACAGTTCACAGTTCACAGTTCACAGTTCACTGTTCACAGTTTACAGTTCTCAGTTTACAGTTCTCAGTTTACAGTTCTCAGTTTACAGTTCTCAGTTTACAGTTCTCAGTTTACAGTTCTCAGTTCACAGTTGACAGTTCACAGTTCACAGTTCACACTTCACAGTTCACAGTTCACAGTTCACAGTTCACAGTTCACTGTTCACAGTTTACAGTTCTCAGTTTACAGTTCTCAGTTCACAGTGACAGTTCACAGTTGACAGTTCACACTTCACAGTTCACAGTTCACAGTTCACAGTCTTCATTTCACACTTCACAGTTCGCAGTTCACAGTTCACAGTTCACAGTTCACAGATCACACTTCACAGATCACACTTCACACTTCACAGTTCACAAATCACTGTTCACAGACTTTATTTCACAATTCAGTTTTCACAGTTCACAGTTCACAGTTCACAGTTCACAGTCCGCAGTTCACTGTTCACTGATCATAGTTCACAGTTCACAGTTCACAGTTCACAGTTCACAGTTCACAGTTCACAGTTCACAGTTCACAGTTCACAGTTCACAGTTCACAGTTCACACTTCACAGTTCACAGTTCACACTTCACAGTTCACACTTCACAGTTCACAGATCACAGTTCACAGTTCACAGTTCACTGTTCACAGTTTACAGTTCTCAGTTTACAGTTCTCAGTTCACAGTGACAGTTCACAGTTGACAGTTCACACTTCACAGTTCACAGTTCACAGTTCACAGTCCACAGTTCACTGTTCACAATTCACAGTTCACAGTTCACAGTTCACAGTTCACAGTTCACAGATCACAGTTCACAGTTCACTGTTCACTGTTCACTGTCTTCATTTCATACTTCACAGTTCGCATTTCACAGTTCACAGGTCACAGTTCACAGCCCACTGTTCACAGTTCACAGTTCTCAGTTCACAGATCACAGTTCACAGTTCACAGACTTTATTTCACAATTCAGTTTTCACATTTCACAGTTCACAGTTCTCAGTTCACAGTTCACAGTTCACAGATCACAGTTCACAGTCTTCATTTCACACTTCAGTCTTCACAGGGCACAGTTCACAGTTCACAGTCTTCATTTCACAATTCACAGTTCGCAGTTCACAGTTCACAGATCACACTTCACAGTTCACAGATCACACTTCACAGTTCACAGTTCACAGATCACAGTTCACATACTTTATTTCACAATTCAGTTTTCACAGTCCCCCGTTCACAGTATTCATTTCACACTTCACAGTTCGCAGTTCACAGTTGACAGTTCACAGTCCACAGTTCACTATTCACAGTTCACAGTTCACAGTCCACAGATCACAGTTCACAGTCTTCATTTCACACTTCACAGTTCGCAGTTCACAGTTCACAGTTCACAGATCACAGTTCACAGTTCACAGTCCACATTTCACTGTTCACAATTCACAGTTCACAGTTCACAGTTCACAGTTCACTGTTCACAGATCACAGTTCACAGTTCACAGTCTTCATTTCACGCTTCACAGTTCGCAGTTCACAGTTCACAGATCACAGTTCACAGTTCACAGTTCACAGTTTACAGTTCACAGTTCACAGTTCACTGTTCACAGTTTACAGTTCTCAGTTTACAGTTCTCAGTTCACAGTTGACAGTTCACTGTTCACAGTTCACACTTCACAGTTCACAGTTCACAGTCGACAGTTCACTGTTCACAGATCATAGTTCACAGTCTACAGTTCAGAGTTCACAGTTCACAGTCTTCATTTCACAATTCACAGTTCGCAGTTCACAGTTCACAGATCACCGTTCACAGATCACAGTTCACTGTTCACAGTTCACAGTTCACAGTCCACAGTTCACAGTCCACAGTTCACAGTTCACAGTTCTCAGTTCACAGATCACAGTTCACAGTCTTCATTTCACAGTTCACAGTTCACAGTTTACAGTTCTCAGTTCACAGTTCACAGTTCACAGTTCACAGTTCACAGTTCACAGTCCACAGTTCACAGTTCACAGTTCTCAGTTCACAGATCACAGTTCACAGTCTTCATTTCACATTTCACAGTCTTCATTTCACAGTTCACAGTTCACAGTTCACAGTTCACAGTTCCCCGTTCACAGTATTCATTTCACATTTCACAGTTCGCAGTTCACAGTTGACAGTTCACAGATCACAGTTCACAGATTACAGTTCACAGTTGACAGTTGACAGTTCACAGTACACACTTCACAGTTCACAGTCCACAGTTCACTGTTCACAAATCACAGTTCACAGTTCACAGTCCACAGTTCACTATTCACAGCTCACAGTTCTCAGTTCACAGATCACAGTTCACAGTCTTCATTTCACACTTCACAGTTAGCAGTTCACAGTTCACAGATCACAGTTCACAGTTCACAGTTCACAGATCACAGTTAACAGTTCACAGTCCACAGTTCACTGTTCACAGATCATAGTTCACAGTTCACAGTTCACAGTTCACAGTTCACAGTTCACAGTTCACAGTTCACAGTCTTCATTTCACACTTCACAGTTCGCAGTTCACAGTTCACAGTTCACAGTTCACAGATCACACTTCACAGATCACACTTCACACTTCACAGTTCACAGATCACTGTTCACAGTTCACAGTCCACAGTTCACTATTCACAGCTCACAGTTCTCAGTTCACAGATCACAGTTCACAGTCTTCATTTCACACTTCACAGTTAGCAGTTCACAGTTCACAGTTCACAGTCCACAGATCACAGTTCACAGTCTTCATTTCACTCTTCACAGTTCGCAGTTCACAGTTCACAGATCACAGTTCACAGTTCACAGTTCACTGTTCACAGTTTACAGTTCTCAGTTTACAGTTCTCAGTTTACAGTTCTCAGTTTACAGTTCTCAGTTCACAGTTGACAGTTCACAGTTCACAGTTCACAGTTCACACTTCACAGTTCACAGTTCACAGTTCACAGTTCACTGTTCACAGTTTACAGTTCTCAGTTTACAGTTCTCAGTTCACAGTTGACAGTTCACACTTCACAGTTCACAGTTCACAGTTCACAGTCTTCATTTCACACTTCACAGTTCGCAGTTCACAGTTCACAGTTCACAGTTCACAGATCACACTTCACAGATCACACTTCACACTTCACAGTTCACAAATCACTGTTCACAGACTTTATTTCACAATTCAGTTTTCACAGTTCACAGTTCACAGTTCACAGTTCACAGTCCGCAGTTCACTGTTCACTGATCATAGTTCACAGTTCACAGTTCACAGTTCACAGTTCACAGTTCACAGTTCACAGTTCACAGTTCACAGTTCACACTTCACAGTTCACAGTTCACAGTTCACACTTCACAGTTCACACTTCACAGTTCACAGATCACAGTTCACAGTTCACAGTTCACAGTTCACTGTTCACAGTTTACAGTTCTCAGTTTACAGTTCTCAGTTCACAGTGACAGTTCACAGTTGACAGTTCACACTTCACAGTTCACAGTTCACAGTTCACAGTCCACAGTTCACTGTTCACAATTCACAGTTCACAGTTCACAGTTCACAGTTCACAGTTCACAGATCACAGTTCACAGTTCACTGTTCACTGTTCACTGTCTTCATTTCATACTTCACAGTTCGCATTTCACAGTTCACAGGTCACAGTTCACAGCCCACTGTTCACAGTTCACAGTTCTCAGTTCACAGATCACAGTTCACAGTTCACAGACTTTATTTCACAATTCAGTTTTCACATTTCACAGTTCACAGTTCTCAGTTCACAGTTCACAGTTCACAGATCACAGTTCACAGTCTTCATTTCACACTTCAGTCTTCACAGGGCACAGTTCACAGTTCACAGTCTTCATTTCACAATTCACAGTTCGCAGTTCACAGTTCACAGATCACACTTCACAGTTCACAGATCACACTTCACAGTTCACAGTTCACAGATCACAGTTCACATACTTTATTTCACAATTCAGTTTTCACAGTTCCCCGTTCACAGTATTCATTTCACACTTCACAGTTCGCAGTTCACAGTTGACAGTTCACAGTCCACAGTTCACTATTCACAGTTCACAGTTCACAGTCCACAGATCACAGTTCACAGTCTTCATTTCACACTTCACAGTTCGCAGTTCACAGTTCACAGTTCACAGATCACAGTTCACAGTTCACAGTCCACATTTCACTGTTCACAATTCACAGTTCACAGTTCACAGTTCACAGTTCACAGTTCACTGTTCACAGATCACAGTTCACAGTTCACAGTCTTCATTTCACGCTTCACAGTTCGCAGTTCACAGTTCACAGATCACAGTTCACAGTTCACAGTTCACAGTTTACAGTTCACAGTTCACAGTTCACTGTTCACAGTTTACAGTTCTCAGTTTACAGTTCTCAGTTCACAGTTGACAGTTCACTGTTCACAGTTCACACTTCACAGTTCACAGTTCACAGTCGACAGTTCACTGTTCACAGATCATAGTTCACAGTCTACAGTTCAGAGTTCACAGTTCACAGTCTTCATTTCACAATTCACAGTTCGCAGTTCACAGTTCACAGATCACCGTTCACAGATCACAGTTCACTGTTCACAGTTCACAGTTCACAGTCCACAGTTCACAGTCCACAGTTCACAGTTCACAGTTCTCAGTTCACAGATCACAGTTCACAGTCTTCATTTCACAGTTCACAGTTCACAGTTTACAGTTCTCAGTTCACAGTTCACAGTTCACAGTTCACAGTTCACAGTCCACAGTTCACAGTTCACAGTTCTCAGTTCACAGATCACAGTTCACAGTCTTCATTTCACATTTCACAGTCTTCATTTCACAGTTCACAGTTCACAGTTCACAGTTCCCCGTTCACAGTATTCATTTCACATTTCACAGTTCGCAGTTCACAGTTGACAGTTCACAGATCACAGTTCACAGATTACAGTTCACAGTTGACAGTTGACAGTTCACAGTACACACTTCACAGTTCACAGTCCACAGTTCACTGTTCACAAATCACAGTTCACAGTTCACAGTCCACAGTTCACTATTCACAGCTCACAGTTCTCAGTTCACAGATCACAGTTCACAGTCTTCATTTCACACTTCACAGTTAGCAGTTCACAGTTCACAGATCACAGTTCACAGATCACAGTTCACAGTTCACAGTTCACAGATCACAGTTAACAGTTCACAGTCCACAGTTCACTGTTCACAGATCATAGTTCACAGTTCACAGTTCACAGTTCACAGTTCACAGTTCACAGTTCACAGTTCACAGTTCACAGTCTTCATTTCACACTTCACAGTTCGCAGTTCACAGTTCACAGTTCACAGTTCACAGATCACACTTCACAGATCACACTTCACACTTCACAGTTCACAGATCACTGTTCACAGTTCACAGTCCACAGTTCACTATTCACAGCTCACAGTTCTCAGTTCACAGATCACAGTTCACAGTCTTCATTTCACACTTCACAGTTAGCAGTTCACAGTTCACAGTTCACAGTCCACAGATCACAGTTCACAGTCTTCATTTCACTCTTCACAGTTCGCAGTTCACAGTTCACAGATCACAGTTCACAGTTCACAGTTCACTGTTCACAGTTTACAGTTCTCAGTTTACAGTTCTCAGTTTACAGTTCTCAGTTCACAGTTGACAGTTCACAGTTCACAGTTCACAGTTCACACTTCACAGTTCACAGTTCACAGTTCACAGTTCACTGTTCACAGTTTACAGTTCTCAGTTTACAGTTCTCAGTTCACAGTGACAGTTCACAGTTGACAGTTCACACTTCACAGTTCACAGTTCACAGTTCACAGTCTTCATTTCACACTTCACAGTTCGCAGTTCACAGTTCACAGTTCACAGTTCACAGATCACACTTCACAGATCACACTTCACACTTCACAGTTCACAAATCACTGTTCAAAGACTTTATTTCACAATTCAGTTTTCACAGTTCACAGTTCACAGTTCACAGTCCGCAGTTCACTGTTCACTGATCATAGTTCACAGTTCACAGTTCACAGTTGACAGTTCACTGTTCACAGTTTACAGTTCTCAGTTTACACTTCACAGTTCACAGTGACAGTTCACAGTTGACAGTTCACACTTCACAGTTCACAGTTCACAGTTCACAGTCCACAGTTCACTGTTCACAATTCACAGTTCACAGTTCACAGTTCACAGATCACAGTTCACAGTTCACTGTTCACTGTTCACTGTCTTCATTTCATACTTCACAGTTCGCAGTTCACAGTTCACAGTTCACAGATCACAGTTCACAGTTCACTGTTCACTGTTCACTGTCTTCATTTCATACTTCACAGTTCGCAGTTCACAGTTCACAGGTCACAGTTCACAGCCCACTGTACACAGTTCACAGTTCTCAGTTCACAGATCACAGTTCACAGTTCACAGACTTTATTTCACAATTCAGTTTTCACATTTCACAGTTCACAGTTCACAGTTCTCAGTTCACAGTTCACAGTTCACAGATCACAGTTCACAGTCTTCATTTCACACTTCAGTCTTCACAGGGCACAGTTCACAGTTCACAGTCTTCATTTCACAATTCACAGTTCGCAGTTCACAGTTCACAGATCACACTTCACAGTTCACAGATCACACTTCACAGTTCACAGATCACACTTCACAGTTCACAGTTCACATACTTTATTTCACAATTCAGTTTTCACAGTTCCCCGTTCACAGTATTCATTTCACACTTCACAGTTCGCAGTTCACAGTTGACAGTTCACAGTCCACAGTTCACTATTCACAGTTCACAGTTCACAGTCCACAGATCACAGTTCACAGTCTTCATTTCACACTTCACAGTTCGCAGTTCACAGTTCACAGTTCACAGGTCACAGTTCACAGTTCACAGTCCACATTTCACTGTTCACAATTCACAGTTCACAGTTCACAGTTCACAGTTCACTGTTCACAGATCACAGTTCACAGTTCACAGTCTTCATTTCACGCTTCACAGTTCGCAGTTCACAGTTCACAGATCACAGTTCACAGTTCACAGTTCACAGTTTACAGTTCACAGTTCACAGTTCACTGTTCACAGTTTACAGTTCTCAGTTTACAGTTCTCAGTTCACAGTTGACAGTTCACTGTTCACAGTTCACACTTCACAGTTCACAGTTCACAGTTCACAGTCGACAGTTCACAGTTCACAGATCATAGTTCACAGTCTACAGTTCAGAGTTCACAGTTCACAGTTCACAGTCTTCATTTCACAATTCACAGTTCGCAGTTCACAGTTCACAGATCACCGTTCACAGATCACAGTTCACTGTTCACAGTTCACAGTTCACAGTTCACAGTTCACAGTTCACAGTCTTCATTTCACAATTCACAGTTCGCAGTTCACAGTTCACAGGTCACAGTTCACAGTTCACAGTCCACAGTTCACTGATCACACATCACAGTTCACAGTTCACAGTTCACAGTTCACAGTCCACAGATCACAGTTCACAGTCTTCATTTCACACTTCACAGTTCGCAGTTCACAGTTCACAGATCACAGTTCACAGTCTTCATTTCACAATTCACAGTTCGCAGTTCACAGTTCACAGGTCACAGTTCACAGTTCACAGTCCACAGTTCACTGATCACACATCACAGTTCACAGTTCACAGTTCACAGTTCACAGTCCACAGATCACAGTTCACAGTCTTCATTTCACACTTCACAGTTCGCAGTTCACAGTTCACAGATCACAGTTCACAGTTCACAGTTTACAGTTCACATGTCACAGTTCACAGTTCACAGGTCACAGGTCACAGGTCACAGTTCACAGTTCACAGTTCACAGTTCCCAGTTCGCAGGTCACAGTTCACATTTCACAGTTCACTGTCCTCATTTCATACTTCACAGTTCACTGTCTTCATTTCATACTTCACAGTTCGCAGTTCACAGTTCACAGTTCACAGTTCACAGTTCACAGTTCACATGTCACAGTTCACAGTTCACAGGTCACAGGTCACAGTTCACAGTTCACAGATCACAGTTCACAGTTCACAGTTCACAGTTCACAGTTCACAGTTCACAGTTCACAGTTCACAGTTCACAGTTCACAGTTCACAGTTCACAGTTTACAGTTCTCAGTTCACAGTGACAGTTCACAGTTGACAGTTCACACTTCACAGTTCACAGTTCACAGTTCACAGTCTTCATTTCACACTTCACAGTTCGCAGTTGACAGTTCACTGTTCACAGTTCACACTTCACAGTTCACAGTTCACAGTCGACAGTTCACTGTTCACAGATCATAGTTCACAGTCTACAGTTCAGAGTTCACAGTTCACAGTTCACATGTCACAGTTCACAGTTCACAGGTCACAGGTCACAGTTCACAGTTCACAGATCACAGTTCACAGTTCACAGTTCACAGTTCACAGTTCACAGTTCACAGTTCACAGTTCACAGTTCACAGTTCACAGTTCACAGTTCACAGTTCACAGTTTACAGTTCTCAGTTCACAGTGACAGTTCACAGTTGACAGTTCACACTTCACAGTTCACAGTTCACAGTTCACAGTTCACAGTCCACAGTTCACAGTTCACAGTTCTCAGTTCACAGATCACAGTTCACAGTCTTCATTTCACATTTCACAGTCTTCATTTCACAGTTCACAGTTCACAGTTCACAGTTCCCCGTTCACAGTATTCATTTCACATTTCACAGTTCGCAGTTCACAGTTGACAGTTCACAGATCACAGTTCACAGATTACAGTTCACAGTTGACAGTTGACAGTTCACAGTACACACTTCACAGTTCACAGTCCACAGTTCACTGTTCACAATTCACAGTTCACAGTTCACAGTTCACAGATCACAGTTCACAGTTCACTGTTCACTGTTCACTGTCTTCATTTCATACTTCACAGTTCGCAGTTCACAGTTCACAGGTCACAGTTCACAGCCCACTGTACACAGTTCACAGTTCTCAGTTCACAGATCACAGTTCACAGTTCACAGACTTTATTTCACAATTCAGTTTTCACATTTCACAGTTCACAGTTCACAGTTCTCAGTTCACAGTTCACAGTTCACAGATCACAGTTCACAGTCTTCATTTCACACTTCAGTCTTCACAGGGCACAGTTCACAGTTCACAGTCTTCATTTCACAATTCACAGTTCGCAGTTCACAGTTCACAGATCACACTTCACAGTTCACAGATCACACTTCACAGTTCACAGATCACACTTCACAGTTCACAGTTCACATACTTTATTTCACAATTCAGTTTTCACAGTTCCCCGTTCACAGTATTCATTTCACACTTCACAGTTCGCAGTTCACAGTTGACAGTTCACAGTCCACAGTTCACTATTCACAGTTCACAGTTCACAGTCCACAGATCACAGTTCACAGTCTTCATTTCACACTTCACAGTTCGCAGTTCACAGTTCACAGTTCACAGGTCACAGTTCACAGTTCACAGTCCACATTTCACTGTTCACAATTCACAGTTCACAGTTCACAGTTCACAGTTCACTGTTCACAGATCACAGTTCACAGTTCACAGTCTTCATTTCACGCTTCACAGTTCGCAGTTCACAGTTCACAGATCACAGTTCACAGTTCACAGTTCACAGTTTACAGTTCACAGTTCACAGTTCACTGTTCACAGTTTACAGTTCTCAGTTTACAGTTCTCAGTTCACAGTTGACAGTTCACTGTTCACAGTTCACACTTCACAGTTCACAGTTCACAGTCGACAGTTCACAGTTCACAGATCATAGTTCACAGTCTACAGTTCAGAGTTCACAGTTCACAGTTCACAGTCTTCATTTTACAATTCACAGTTCGCAGTTCACAGTTCACAGATCACCGTTCACAGATCACAGTTCACTGTTCACAGTTCACAGTTCACAGTTCACAGTTCACAGTTCACAGTCTTCATTTCACAATTCACAGTTCGCAGTTCACAGTTCACAGGTCACAGTTCACAGTTCACAGTCCACAGTTCACTGATCACACATCACAGTTCACAGTTCACAGTTCACAGTTCACAGTCCACAGATCACAGTTCACAGTCTTCATTTCACACTTCACAGTTCGCAGTTCACAGTTCACAGATCACAGTTCACAGTCTTCATTTCACAATTCACAGTTCGCAGTTCACAGTTCACAGGTCACAGTTCACAGTTCACAGTCTTCATTTCACAATTCACAGTTCGCAGTTCACAGTTCACAGGTCACAGTTCACAGTTCACAGTCCACAGTTCACTGATCACACATCACAGTTCACAGTTCACAGTTCACAGTTCACAGTCCACAGATCACAGTTCACAGTCTTCATTTCACACTTCACAGTTCGCAGTTCACAGTTCACAGATCACAGTTCACAGTTCACAGTTTACAGTTCACATGTCACAGTTCACAGTTCACAGGTCACAGGTCACAGGTCACAGTTCACAGTTCACAGTTCACAGTTCCCAGTTCGCAGGTCACAGTTCACATTTCACAGTTCACTGTCCTCATTTCATACTTCACAGTTCACTGTCTTCATTTCATACTTCACAGTTCGCAGTTCACAGTTCACAGTTCACAGTTCACAGTTCACAGTTCACATGTCACAGTTCACAGTTCACAGGTCACAGGTCACAGTTCACAGTTCACAGATCACAGTTCACAGTTCACAGTTCACAGTTCACAGTTCACAGTTCACAGTTCACAGTTCACAGTTCACAGTTCACAGTTCACAGTTCACAGTTCACAGTTTACAGTTCTCAGTTCACAGTGACAGTTCACAGTTGACAGTTCACACTTCACAGTTCACAGTTCACAGTTCACAGTCTTCATTTCACACTTCACAGTTCGCAGTTGACAGTTCACTGTTCACAGTTCACACTTCACAGTTCACAGTTCACAGTCGACAGTTCACTGTTCACAGATCATAGTTCACAGTCTACAGTTCAGAGTTCACAGTTCACAGTCTTCATTTCACAATTCACAGTTCGCAGTTCACAGTTCACAGATCACCGTTCACAGATCACAGTTCACTGTTCACAGTTCACAGTTCACAGTCCACAGTTCACAGTCCACAGTTCACAGTTCACAGTTCTCAGTTCACAGATCACAGTTCACAGTCTTCATTTCACAGTTCACAGTTCACAGTTTACAGTTCTCAGTTCACAGTTCACAGTTCACAGTTCACAGTTCACAGTTCACAGTCCACAGTTCACAGTTCACAGTTCTCAGTTCACAGATCACAGTTCACAGTCTTCATTTCACATTTCACAGTCTTCATTTCACAGTTCACAGTTCACAGTTCACAGTTCCCCGTTCACAGTATTCATTTCACATTTCACAGTTCGCAGTTCACAGTTGACAGTTCACAGATCACAGTTCACAGATTACAGTTCACAGTTGACAGTTGACAGTTCACAGTACACACTTCACAGTTCACAGTCCACAGTTCACTGTTCACAATTCACAGTTCACAGTTCACAGTTCACAGATCACAGTTCACAGTTCACTGTTCACTGTTCACTGTCTTCATTTCATACTTCACAGTTCGCAGTTCACAGTTCACAGGTCACAGTTCACAGCCCACTGTACACAGTTCACAGTTCTCAGTTCACAGATCACAGTTCACAGTTCACAGACTTTATTTCACAATTCAGTTTTCACATTTCACAGTTCACAGTTCACAGTTCTCAGTTCACAGTTCACAGTTCACAGATCACAGTTCACAGTCTTCATTTCACACTTCAGTCTTCACAGGGCACAGTTCACAGTTCACAGTCTTCATTTCACAATTCACAGTTCGCAGTTCACAGTTCACAGATCACACTTCACAGTTCACAGATCACACTTCACAGTTCACAGATCACACTTCACAGTTCACAGTTCACATACTTTATTTCACAATTCAGTTTTCACAGTTCCCCGTTCACAGTATTCATTTCACACTTCACAGTTCGCAGTTCACAGTTGACAGTTCACAGTCCACAGTTCACTATTCACAGTTCACAGTTCACAGTCCACAGATCACAGTTCACAGTCTTCATTTCACACTTCACAGTTCGCAGTTCACAGTTCACAGTTCACAGGTCACAGTTCACAGTTCACAGTCCACATTTCACTGTTCACAATTCACAGTTCACAGTTCACAGTTCACAGTTCACTGTTCACAGATCACAGTTCACAGTTCACAGTCTTCATTTCACGCTTCACAGTTCGCAGTTCACAGTTCACAGATCACAGTTCACAGTTCACAGTTCACAGTTTACAGTTCACAGTTCACAGTTCACTGTTCACAGTTTACAGTTCTCAGTTTACAGTTCTCAGTTCACAGTTGACAGTTCACTGTTCACAGTTCACACTTCACAGTTCACAGTTCACAGTCGACAGTTCACAGTTCACAGATCATAGTTCACAGTCTACAGTTCAGAGTTCACAGTTCACAGTTCACAGTCTTCATTTCACAATTCACAGTTCGCAGTTCACAGTTCACAGATCACCGTTCACAGATCACAGTTCACTGTTCACAGTTCACAGTTCACAGTTCACAGTTCACAGTTCACAGTCTTCATTTCACAATTCACAGTTCGCAGTTCACAGTTCACAGGTCACAGTTCACAGTTCACAGTCCACAGTTCACTGATCACACATCACAGTTCACAGTTCACAGTTCACAGTTCACAGTCCACAGATCACAGTTCACAGTCTTCATTTCACACTTCACAGTTCGCAGTTCACAGTTCACAGATCACAGTTCACAGTCTTCATTTCACAATTCACAGTTCGCAGTTCACAGTTCACAGGTCACAGTTCACAGTTCACAGTCCACAGTTCACTGATCACACATCACAGTTCACAGTTCACAGTTCACAGTTCACAGTCCACAGATCACAGTTCACAGTCCACAGATCACAGTTCACAGTCTTCATTTCACACTTCACAGTTCGCAGTTCACAGTTCACAGATCACAGTTCACAGTTCACAGTTTACAGTTCACATGTCACAGTTCACAGTTCACAGGTCACAGGTCACAGGTCACAGTTCACAGTTCACAGTTCACAGTTCACAGTTCACAGTTCGCAGGTCACAGTTCACATTTCACAGTTCACTGTCCTCATTTCATACTTCACAGTTCACTGTCTTCATTTCATACTTCACAGTTCGCAGTTCACAGTTCACAGTTCACAGTTCACAGTTCACAGTTCACATGTCACAGTTCACAGTTCACAGGTCACAGGTCACAGTTCACAGTTCACAGATCACAGTTCACAGTTCACAGTTCACAGTTCACAGTTCACAGTTCACAGTTCACAGTTCACAGTTCACAGTTCACAGTTCACAGTTCACAGTTCACAGTTCACAGTTCACAGTTCACAGTTCACAGATCACAGTTCACAGTTCACAGTTCACAGGTCACAGTTCACAGTTCCCCGTTCACAGTATTCATTTCACACTTCACAGTTCGCAGTTCACAGTTGACAGTTCACAGTCCACAGTTCACTATTCACAGTTCACAGTTCACAGTCCACAGATCACAGTTCGCAGTCTTCATTTCACACTTCACAGTTCGCAGTTCACAGTTCACAGTTCACAGATCACAGTTCACAGTTCACAGTCCACATTTCACTGTTCACAATTCACAGTTCACAGTTCACAGTTCACAGTTCACTGTTCACAGATCACAGTTCACAGTTCACAGTCCTCATTTCACGCTTCACTGTTCGCAGTTCACAGTTCACAGATCACAGTTCACAGTTCACAGTTCACAGTTTACAGTTCACAGTTCACAGTTCACTGTTCACAGTTGACAGTTCTCAGTTTACAGTTCTCAGTTCACAGTTAACAGTTCACTGTTCACAGTTCACACTTCACAGTTCACAGTTCACAGTCGACATTTCACTGTTCACAGATCATAGTTCACAGTCTACAGTTCAGAGTTCACAGTTCACAGTTCACAGTCTTCATTTCACAATTCACAGTTCGCAGTTCACAGTTCACAGTTCACAGTTCACAGTTCACAGTTCACAGTTCACAGTCCACAGTTCACAGTTCACAGTTCTCAGTTCACAGATCACAGTTCACAGTTCACAGTTCACAGGTCACAGTTCACAGTTCCCCGTTCACAGTATTCATTTCACACTTCACAGTTCGCAGTTCACAGTTGACAGTTCACAGTCCACAGTTCACTATTCACAGTTCACAGTTCACAGTCCACAGATCACAGTTCACAGTCTTCATTTCACACTTCACAGTTCGCAGTTCACAGTTCACAGTTCACAGATCACAGTTCACAGTTCACAGTCCACATTTCACTGTTCACAATTCACAGTTCACAGTTCACAGTTCACAGTTCACTGTTCACAGATCACAGTTCACAGTTCACAGTCTTCATTTCACGCTTCACAGTTCGCAGTTCACAGTTCACAGATCACAGTTCACAGTTCACAGTTCACAGTTTACAGTTCACAGTTCACAGTTCACTGTTCACAGTTTACAGTTCTCAGTTTACAGTTCTCAGTTCACAGTTGACAGTTCACAGATCACAGTTCACTGTTCACAGTTCACAGTTCACAGTCCACAGTTCACAGTCCACAGTTCACAGTTCACAGTTCTCAGTTCACAGATCACAGTTCACAGTCTTCATTTCACAGTTCACAGTTCACAGTTTACAGTTCTTAGTTCACAGTTCACAGTTCACAGTTCACAGTTCACAGTTCACAGTCCACAGTTCACAGTTCACAGTTCTCAGTTCACAGATCACAGTTCACAGTCTTCATTTCACAGTTCACAGTTCACAGTTCACAGTTCCCCGTTCACAGTATTCATTTCACATTTCACAGTTCGCAGTTCACAGTTGACAGTTCACAGATCACAGTTCACAGATTACAGTTCACAGTTGACAGTTGACAGTTCACAGTACACACTTCACAGTTCACAGTCCACAGTTCACTGTTCACAAATCACAGTTCACAGTTCACAGTCCACAGTTCACAGTTCACAGTTCACAGATCACACTTCACAGATCACACTTCACACTTCACAGTTCACAGATCACTGTTCACAGTTCACAGTCCACAGTTCACTATTCACAGCTCACAGTTCTCAGTTCACAGATCACAGTTCACAGTCTTCATTTCACACTTCACAGTTAGCAGTTCACAGTTCACAGTTCACAGTTCACAGTTCACAGATCACAGTTCACAGTTCACAGTTCACAGGTCACAGTTCACAGTTCCCCGTTCACAGTATTCATTTCACACTTCACAGTTCGCAGTTCACAGTTGACAGTTCACAGTCCACAGTTCACTATTCACAGTTCACAGTTCACAGTCCACAGATCACAGTTCACAGTCTTCATTTCACACTTCACAGTTCGCAGTTCACAGTTCACAGTTCACAGATCACAGTTCACAGTTCACAGTCCACATTTCACTGTTCACAATTCACAGTTCACAGTTCACAGTTCACAGTTCACTGTTCACAGATCACAGTTCACAGTTCACAGTCCTCATTTCACGCTTCACAGTTCGCAGTTCACAGTTCACAGATCACAGTTCACAGTTCACAGTTCACAGTTCACAGTTTACAGTTCACAGTTCACAGTTCACTGTTCACAGTTGACAGTTCTCAGTTTACAGTTCTCAGTTCACAGTTAACAGTTCACTGTTCACAGTTCACACTTCACAGTTCACAGTTCACAGTCGACATTTCACTGTTCACAGATCATAGTTCACACTCTACAGTTCAGAGTTCACAGTTCACAGTTCACAGTCTTCATTTCACAATTCACAGTTCGCAGTTCACAGTTCACAGTTCACAGTTCACAGTTCACAGTTCACAGTTCACAGTCCACAGTTCACAGTTCACAGTTCTCAGTTCTCAGTTCACAGATCACAGTTCACAGTTCACAGTTCACAGGTCACAGTTCACAGTTCCCCGTTCACAGTATTCATTTCACACTTCACAGTTCGCAGTTCACAGTTGACAGTTCACAGTCCACAGTTCACTATTCACAGTTCACAGTTCACAGTCCACAGATCACAGTTCACAGTTCACAGTTCACAGTTCACTGTTCACAGATCACAGTTCACAGTTCACAGTCTTCATTTCACGCTTCACAGTTCGCAGTTCACAGTTCACAGATCACAGTTCACAGTTCACAGTTCACAGTTTACAGTTCACAGTTCACAGTTCACTGTTCACAGTTTACAGTTCTCAGTTTACAGTTCTCAGTTCACAGTTGACAGTTCACAGATCACAGTTCACTGTTCACAGTTCACAGTTCACAGTTCACAGTCCACAGTTCACAGTCCACAGTTCACAGTTCACAGTTCTCAGTTCACAGATCACAGTTCACAGTCTTCATTTCACAGTTCACAGTTCACAGTTTACAGTTCTTAGTTCACAGTTCACAGTTCACAGTTCACAGTTCACAGTTCACAGTTCACAGTCCACAGTTCACAGTTCACAGTTCTCAGTTCACAGATCACAGTTCACAGTCTTCATTTCACATTTCACAGTCTTCATTTCACAGTTCACAGTTCACAGTTCACAGTTCCCCGTTCACAGTATTCATTTCACATTTCACAGTTCGCAGTTCACAGTTGACAGTTCACAGATCACAGTTCACAGATTACAGTTCACAGTTGACAGTTGACAGTTCACAGTACACACTTCACAGTTCACAGTCCACAGTTCACTGTTCACAAATCACAGTTCACAGTTCACAGTCCACAGTTCACTATTCACAGCTCACAGTTCTCAGTTCACAGATCACAGTTCACAGTCTTCATTTCACACTTCACAGTTAGCAGTTCACAGTTCACAGATCACAGTTCACAGTTCACAGTTCACAGATCACAGTTCACAGTTCACAGTCCACAGTTCACTGTTCACAGATCATAGTTCACAGTTCACAGTTCACAGTTCACAGTTCACAGTTCACAGTCTTCATTTCACACTTCACAGTTCGCAGTTCACAGTTCACAGTTCACAGTTCACAGTTCACAGATCACACTTCACAGATCACACTTCACACTTCACAGTTCACAGATCACTGTTCACAGTTCACAGTCCACAGTTCACTATTCACAGCTCACAGTTCTCAGTTCACAGATCACAGTTCACAGTCTTCATTTCACACTTCACAGTTAGCAGTTCACAGTTCACAGTTCACAGTCCACAGATCACAGTTCACAGTCTTCATTTCACTCTTCACAGTTCGCAGTTCACAGTTCACAGATCACAGTTCACAGTTCACAGTTCACAGTTCACTGTTCACAGTTTACAGTTCTCAGTTTACAGTTCTCAGTTTACAGTTCTCAGTTCACAGTTGCAAGTTCACAGTTCACAGTTCACAGTTCACACTTCACAGTTCACAGTTCACAGTCTTCATTTCACACTTCACAGTTCGCAGTTCACAGTTCACAGTTCACAGTTCACAGATCACACTTCACAGATCACACTTCACACTTCACAGTTCACAAATCACTGTTCACAGACTTTATTTCACAATTCAGTTTTCACAGTTCACAGTTCACAGTTCACAGTCCGCAGTTCACTGTTCACTGATCATAGTTCACAGTTCACAGTTCACAGTTCACAGTTCACAGTTCACAGTTCACAGTTCACAGTTCACAGTTCACAGTTCACAGTTCACAGTTCACAGTTCACACTTCACAGTTCACACTTCACAGTTCATACTTCACAGTTCACACTTCACAGTTCACAGATCACAGTTCACAGTTCACAGTTCACTGTTCACAGTTTACAGTTCTCAGTTTACAGTTCTCAGTTCACAGTGACAGTTCACAGTTGACAGTTCACACTTCACAGTTCACTGTTCACAGTTCACAGTTCACACTTCACAGTTCACAGTTCACAGTCGACAGTTCACTGTTCACAGATCATAGTTCACAGTCTACAGTTCAGAGTTCACAGTTCACAGTTCACAGTCTTCATTTCACAATTCACAGTTCGCAGTTCACAGTTCACAGATCACCGTTCACAGATCACAGTTCACTGTTCACAGTTCACAGTTCACAGTTCACAGTTCACAGTCTTCATTTCACAATTCACAGTTCGCAGTTCACAGTTCACAGGTCACAGTTCACAGTTCACAGTTCACAGTCCACAGTTCACTGATCACACATCACAGTTCACAGTTCACAGTTCACAGTTCACAGTCCACAGATCACAGTTCACAGTCTTCATTTCACACTTCACAGTTCGCAGTTCACAGTTCACAGATCACAGTTCACAGTCTTCATTTCACAATTCACAGTTCGCAGTTCACAGTTCACAGGTCACAGTTCACAGTTCACAGTCCACAGTTCACTGATCACACATCACAGTTCACAGTTCACAGTTCACAGTTCACAGTCCACAGATCACAGTTCACAGTCTTCATTTCACACTTCACAGTTCGCAGTTCACAGTTCACAGATCACAGTTCACAGTTCACAGTTTACAGTTCACATGTCACAGTTCACAGTTCACATGTCACAGTTCACAGTTCACAGGTCACAGGTCACAGTTCACAGTTCACAGTTCACAGTTCACATGTCACAGTTCACAGTTCACAGGTCACAGGTCACAGTTCACAGTTCCCCGTTCACAGTATTCATTTCACACTTCACAGTTCGCAGTTCACAGTTGACAGTTCACAGTCCACAGTTCACTATTCACAGTTCACAGTTCACAGTTCACAGTCCACAGATCACAGTTCACAGTCTTCATTTCACACTTCACAGTTCGCAGTTCACAGTTCACAGTTCACAGATCACAGTTCACAGTTCACAGTCCACATTTCACTGTTCACAATTCACAGTTCACAGTTCACAGTTCACAGTTCACTGTTCACAGATCACAGTTCACAGTTCACAGTCCTCATTTCACGCTTCACAGTTCGCAGTTCACAGTTCACAGATCACAGTTCACAGTTCACAGTTCACAGTTTACAGTTCACAGTTCACAGTTCACTGTTCACAGTTTACAGTTCTCAGTTTACAGTTCTCAGTTCACAGTTGACAGTTCACAGATCACAGTTCACTGTTCACAGTTCACAGTTCACAGTCCACAGTTCACAGTCCACAGTTCACAGTTCACAGTTCTCAGTTCACAGATCACAGTTCACAGTCTTCATTTCACAGTTCACAGTTCACAGTTTACAGTTCTCAGTTCACAGTTCACAGTTCACAGTTCACAGTTCACAGTTCACAGTCCACAGTTCACAGTTCACAGTTCTCAGTTCACAGATCACAGTTCACAGTCTTCATTTCACATTTCACAGTCTTCATTTCACAGTTCACAGTTCACAGTTCACAGTTCCCCGTTCACAGTATTCATTTCACATTTCACAGTTCGCAGTTCACAGTTGACAGTTCACAGATCACAGTTCACAGATTACAGTTCACAGTTGACAGTTGACAGTTCACAGTACACACTTCACACTTCACACTTCACACTTCACAGATCACTGTTCACAGTTCACAGTCCACAGTTCACTATTCACAGCTCACAGTTCTCAGTTCACAGATCACAGTTCACAGTCTTCATTTCACACTTCACAGTTAGCAGTTCACAGTTCACAGTTCACAGTCCACAGATCACAGTTCACAGTCTTCATTTCACTCTTCACAGTTCGCAGTTCACAGTTCACAGATCACAGTTCACAGTTCACAGTTCACAGTTCACTGTTCACAGTTTACAGTTCTCAGTTTACAGTTCTCAGTTTACAGTTCTCAGTTTACAGTTCTCAGTTTACAGTTCTCAGTTTACAGTTCTCAGTTTACAGTTCTCAGTTCACAGTTGACAGTTCACAGTTCACAGTTCACACTTCACAGTTCACAGTTCACAGTTCACAGTTCACAGTTCACTGTTCACAGTTCACAGTCTTCATTTCACACTTCACAGTTCGCAGTTCACAGTTCACAGTTCACAGTTCACAGATCACACTTCACAGATCACACTTCACACTTCACAGTTCACAAATCACTGTTCACAGACTTTATTTCACAATTCAGTTTTCACAGTTCACAGTTCACAGTTCACAGTCCGCAGTTCACTGTTCACTGATCATAGTTCACAGTTCACAGTTCACAGTTCACAGTTCACAGTTCACAGTTCACAGTTCACAGTTCACAGTTCACAGTTCACACTTCACAGTTCACACTTCACAGTTCACACTTCACAGTTCACACTTCACAGTTCACACTTCACAGTTCACAGATCACAGTTCACAGTTCACAGTTCACTGTTCACAGTTTACAGTTCTCAGTTTACAGTTCTCAGTTCACAGTGACAGTTCACAGTTGACAGTTCACACTTCACAGTTCACAGTTCACAGTTCACAGTCCACAGTTCACAGTTCACAGTCTTCATTTCACACTTCACAGTTCGCAGTTCACAGTTCACAGTTCACAGTTCACAGTTCACAGTTCACAGATCACACTTCACAGATCACACTTCACACTTCACAGTTCACAGATCACTGTTCACAGTTCACAGTCCACAGTTCACTATTCACAGCTCACAGTTCTCAGTTCACAGATCACAGTTCACAGTCTTCATTTCACACTTCACAGTTAGCAGTTCACAGTTCACAGTTCACAGTCCACAGATCACAGTTCACAGTCTTCATTTCACTCTTCACAGTTCGCAGTTCACAGTTCACAGATCACAGTTCACAGTTCACAGTTCACAGTTCACTGTTCACAGTTTACAGTTCTCAGTTTACAGTTCTCAGTTTACAGTTCTCAGTTCACAGTTGCAAGTTCACAGTTGCAAGTTCACAGTTCACAGTTCACAGTTCACACTTCACAGTTCACAGTTCACAGTTCACAGTTCACTGTTCACAGTTTACAGTTCTCAGTTTACAGTTCTCAGTTCACAGTGACAGTTCACAGTTGACAGTTCACACTTCACAGTTCACAGTTCACAGTTCACAGTCTTCATTTCACACTTCACAGTTCGCAGTTCACAGTTCACAGTTCACAGTTCACAGATCACACTTCACAGATCACACTTCACACTTCACAGTTCACAAATCACTGTTCACAGACTTTATTTCACAATTCAGTTTTCACAGTTCACAGTTCACAGTTCACAGTCCGCAGTTCACTGTTCACTGATCATAGTTCACAGTTCACAGTTCACAGTTCACAGTTCACAGTTCACAGTTCACAGTTCACAGTTCACAGTTCACAGTTCACAGTTCACAGTTCACACTTCACAGTTCACACTTCACAGTTCATACTTCACAGTTCACACTTCACAGTTCACAGATCACAGTTCACAGTTCACAGTTCACTGTTCACAGTTTACAGTTCTCAGTTTACAGTTCTCAGTTCACAGTGACAGTTCACAGTTGACAGTTCACACTTCACAGTTCACTGTTCACAGTTCACAGTTCACACTTCACAGTTCACAGTTCACAGTCGACAGTTCACTGTTCACAGATCATAGTTCACAGTCTACAGTTCAGAGTTCACAGTTCACAGTTCACAGTCTTCATTTCACAATTCACAGTTCGCAGTTCACAGTTCACAGATCACCGTTCACAGATCACAGTTCACTGTTCACAGTTCACAGTTCACAGTTCACAGTTCACAGTTCACAGTTCACAGTCTTCATTTCACAATTCACAGTTCGCAGTTCACAGTTCACAGGTCACAGTTCACAGTTCACAGTTCACAGTCCACAGTTCACTGATCACACATCACAGTTCACAGTTCACAGTTCACAGTTCACAGTCCACAGATCACAGTTCACAGTCTTCATTTCACACTTCACAGTTCGCAGTTCACAGTTCACAGATCACAGTTCACAGTCTTCATTTCACAATTCACAGTTCGCAGTTCACAGTTCACAGGTCACAGTTCACAGTTCACAGTCCACAGTTCACTGATCACACATCACAGTTCACAGTTCACAGTTCACAGTTCACAGTCCACAGATCACAGTTCACAGTCTTCATTTCACACTTCACAGTTCGCAGTTCACAGTTCACAGATCACAGTTCACAGTTCACAGTTTACAGTTCACATGTCACAGTTCACAGTTCACATGTCACAGTTCACAGTTCACAGGTCACAGGTCACAGTTCACAGTTCACAGTTCACAGTTCACATGTCACAGTTCACAGTTCACAGGTCACAGGTCACAGTTCACAGTTCCCCGTTCACAGTATTCATTTCACACTTCACAGTTCGCAGTTCACAGTTGACAGTTCACAGTCCACAGTTCACTATTCACAGTTCACAGTTCACAGTTCACAGTCCACAGATCACAGTTCACAGTCTTCATTTCACACTTCACAGTTCGCAGTTCACAGTTCACAGTTCACAGATCACAGTTCACAGTTCACAGTCCACATTTCACTGTTCACAATTCACAGTTCACAGTTCACAGTTCACAGTTCACTGTTCACAGATCACAGTTCACAGTTCACAGTCCTCATTTCACGCGTCACAGTTCGCAGTTCACAGTTCACAGATCACAGTTCACAGTTCACAGTTCACAGTTTACAGTTCACAGTTCACAGTTCACTGTTCACAGTTTACAGTTCTCAGTTTACAGTTCTCAGTTCACAGTTGACAGTTCACAGATCACAGTTCACTGTTCACAGTTCACAGTTCACAGTCCACAGTTCACAGTCCACAGTTCACAGTTCACAGTTCTCAGTTCACAGATCACAGTTCACAGTCTTCATTTCACAGTTCACAGTTCACAGTTTACAGTTCTCAGTTCACAGTTCACAGTTCACAGTTCACAGTTCACAGTTCACAGTCCACAGTTCACAGTTCACAGTTCTCAGTTCACAGATCACAGTTCACAGTCTTCATTTCACATTTCACAGTCTTCATTTCACAGTTCACAGTTCACAGTTCACAGTTCCCCGTTCACAGTATTCATTTCACATTTCACAGTTCGCAGTTCACAGTTGACAGTTCACAGATCACAGTTCACAGATTACAGTTCACAGTTGACAGTTGACAGTTCACAGTACACACTTCACACTTCACACTTCACACTTCACACTTCACAGATCACTGTTCACAGTTCACAGTCCACAGTTCACTATTCACAGCTCACAGTTCTCAGTTCACAGATCACAGTTCACAGTCTTCATTTCACACTTCACAGTTAGCAGTTCACAGTTCACAGTTCACAGTCCACAGATCACAGTTCACAGTCTTCATTTCACTCTTCACAGTTCGCAGTTCACAGTTCACAGATCACAGTTCACAGTTCACAGTTCACAGTTCACTGTTCACAGTTTACAGTTCTCAGTTTACAGTTCTCAGTTTACAGTTCTCAGTTTACAGTTCTCAGTTTACAGTTCTCAGTTTACAGTTCTCAGTTCACAGTTGACAGTTCACAGTTCACAGTTCACACTTCACAGTTCACAGTTCACAGTTCACAGTTCACAGTTCACTGTTCACAGTTCACAGTCTTCATTTCACACTTCACAGTTCGCAGTTCACAGTTCACAGTTCACAGTTCACAGATCACACTTCACAGATCACACTTCACACTTCACAGTTCACAAATCACTGTTCACAGACTTTATTTCACAATTCAGTTTTCACAGTTCACAGTTCACAGTTCACAGTCCGCAGTTCACTGTTCACTGATCATAGTTCACAGTTCACAGTTCACAGTTCACAGTTCACAGTTCACAGTTCACAGTTCACAGTTCACAGTTCACACTTCACAGTTCACACTTCACAGTTCACACTTCACAGTTCACACTTCACAGTTCACACTTCACAGTTCACACTTCACAGTTCACAGATCACAGTTCACAGTTCACAGTTCACTGTTCACAGTTTACAGTTCTCAGTTTACAGTTCTCAGTTCACAGTGACAGTTCACAGTTGACAGTTCACACTTCACAGTTCACAGTTCACAGTTCACAGTCCACAGTTCACTGTTCACAATTCACAGTTCACAGTTCACAGTTCACAGTTCACAGTTCACAGATCACAGTTCACAGTTCACTGTTCACTGTTCACTGTCTTCATTTCATACTTCACAGTTCGCATTTCACAGTTCACAGGTCACAGTTCACAGCCCACTGTTCACAGTTCACAGTTCACAGTTCACATATCACAGTTCACAGTCTTCATTTCACACTTCAGTCTTCACAGGGCACAGTTCACAGTTCACAGTCTTCATTTCACAATTCACAGTTCGCAGTTCACAGTTCACAGATCACACTTCACAGTTCACAGATCACACTTCACAGTTCACAGTTCACAGATCACAGTTCACATACTTTATTTCACAATTCAGTTTTCACAGTTCCCCGTTCACAGTATTCATTTCACACTTCACAGTTCGCAGTTCACAGTTGACAGTTCACAGTCCACAGTTCACTATTCACAGTTCACAGTTCACAGTCCACAGATCACAGTTCACAGTCTTCATTTCACACTTCACAGTTCGCAGTTCACAGTTCACAGTTCACAGATCACAGTTCACAGTTCACAGTCCACATTTCACTGTTCACAATTCACAGTTCACAGTTCACAGTTCACAGTTCACAGTTCACTGTTCACAGATCACAGTTCACAGTTCACAGTCTTCATTTCACGCTTCACAGTTCGCAGTTCACAGTTCACAGATCACAGTTCACAGTTCACAGTTCACAGTTTACAGTTCACAGTTCACAGTTCACTGTTCACAGTTTACAGTTCTCAGTTTACAGTTCTCAGTTCACAGTTGACAGTTCACTGTTCACAGTTCACACTTCACAGTTCACAGTTCACAGTCGACAGTTCACTGTTCACAGATCATAGTTCACAGTCTACAGTTCAGAGTTCACAGTTCACAGTTCACAGTCTTCATTTCACAATTCACAGTTCGCAGTTCACAGTTCACAGATCACCGTTCACAGATCACAGTTCACTGTTCACAGTTCACAGTTCACAGTCCACAGTTCACAGTCCACAGTTCACAGTTCACAGTTCTCAGTTCACAGATCACAGTTCACAGTCTTCATTTCACAGTTCACAGTTCACAGTTTACAGTTCTCAGTTCACAGTTCACAGTTCACAGTTCACAGTTCACAGTTCACAGTCCACAGTTCACAGTTCACAGTTCTCAGTTCACAGATCACAGTTCACAGTCTTCATTTCACATTTCACAGTCTTCATTTCACAGTTCACAGTTCACAGTTCACAGTTCCCCGTTCACAGTATTCATTTCACATTTCACAGTTCGCAGTTCACAGTTGACAGTTCACAGATCACAGTTCACAGATTACAGTTCACAGTTGACAGTTGACAGTTCACAGTACACACTTCACAGTTCACAGTCCACAGTTCACTGTTCACAAATCACAGTTCACAGTTCACAGTCCACAGTTCACTATTCACAGCTCACAGTTCTCAGTTCACAGATCACAGTTCACAGTCTTCATTTCACACTTCACAGTTAGCAGTTCACAGTTCACAGATCACAGTTAACAGTTCACAGTCCACAGTTCACTGTTCACAGATCATAGTTCACAGTTCACAGTTCACAGTTCACAGTTCACAGTTCACAGTCTTCATTTCACACTTCACAGTTCGCAGTTCACAGTTCACAGGTCACAGTTCACAGTTCACAGTCCACAGTTCACTGATCACACATCACAGTTCACAGTTCACAGTTCACAGTTCACAGTCCACAGATCACAGTTCACAGTCTTCATTTCACACTTCACAGTTCGCAGTTCACAGTTCACAGATCACAGTTCACAGTTCACAGTTTACAGTTCACATGTCACAGTTCACAGTTCACAGGTCACAGGTCACAGGTCACAGTTCACAGTTCACAGTTCACAGTTCACAGTTCCCAGTTCGCAGGTCACAGTTCACATTTCACAGTTCACTGTCCTCATTTCATACTTCACAGTTCACTGTCTTCATTTCATACTTCACAGTTCGCAGTTCACAGTTCACAGTTCACAGTTCACAGTTCACATGTCACAGTTCACAGTTCACAGGTCACAGGTCACAGTTCACAGTTCACAGATCACAGTTCACAGTTCACAGTTCACAGTTCACAGTTCACAGTTCACAGTTCACAGTTCACAGTTCACAGTTCACAGTTCACAGTTCACAGTTCACAGTTCACAGTTCACAGTTCACAGATCACAGTTCACAGTTCACAGTTCACAGGTCACAGTTCACCGTTCCCCGTTCACAGTATTCATTTCACACTTCACAGTTCGCAGTTCACAGTTGACAGTTCACAGTCCACAGTTCACTATTCACAGTTCACAGTTCACAGTCCACAGATCACAGTTCGCAGTCTTCATTTCACACTTCACAGTTCGCAGTTCACAGTTCACAGTTCACAGATCACAGTTCACAGTTCACAGTCCACATTTCACTGTTCACAATTCACAGTTCACAGTTCACAGTTCACAGTTCACTGTTCACAGATCACAGTTCACAGTTCACAGTCCTCATTTCACGCTTCACTGTTCGCAGTTCACAGTTCACAGATCACAGTTCACAGTTCACAGTTCACAGTTTACAGTTCACAGTTCACAGTTCACTGTTCACAGTTGACAGTTCTCAGTTTACAGTTCTCAGTTCACAGTTAACAGTTCACTGTTCACAGTTCACACTTCACAGTTCACAGTTCACAGTCGACATTTCACTGTTCACAGATCATAGTTCACAGTCTACAGTTCAGAGTTCACAGTTCACAGTTCACAGTCTTCATTTCACAATTCACAGTTCGCAGTTCACAGTTCACAGTTCACAGTTCACAGTTCACAGTTCACAGTTCACAGTCCACAGTTCACAGTTCACAGTTCTCAGTTCACAGATCACAGTTCACAGTTCACAGTTCACAGGTCACAGTTCACAGTTCCCCGTTCACAGTATTCATTTCACACTTCACAGTTCGCAGTTCACAGTTGACAGTTCACAGTCCACAGTTCACTATTCACAGTTCACAGTTCACAGTCCACAGATCACAGTTCACAGTCTTCATTTCACACTTCACAGTTCGCAGTTCACAGTTCACAGTTCACAGATCACAGTTCACAGTTCACAGTCCACATTTCACTGTTCACAATTCACAGTTCACAGTTCACAGTTCACAGTTCACAGTTCACTGTTCACAGATCACAGTTCACAGTTCACAGTCTTCATTTCACGCTTCACAGTTCGCAGTTCACAGTTCACAGATCACAGTTCACAGTTCACAGTTCACAGTTTACAGTTCACAGTTCACAGTTCACTGTTCACAGTTTACAGTTCTCAGTTTACAGTTCTCAGTTCACAGTTGACAGTTCACAGATCACAGTTCACTGTTCACAGTTCACAGTTCACAGTCCACAGTTCACAGTCCACAGTTCACAGTTCACAGTTCTCAGTTCACAGATCACAGTTCACAGTCTTCATTTCACAGTTCACAGTTCACAGTTTACAGTTCTTAGTTCACAGTTCACAGTTCACAGTTCACAGTTCACAGTTCACAGTTCACAGTCCACAGTTCACAGTTCACAGTTCTCAGTTCACAGATCACAGTTCACAGTCTTCATTTCACATTTCACAGTCTTCATTTCACAGTTCACAGTTCACAGTTCACAGTTCCCCGTTCACAGTATTCATTTCACATTTCACAGTTCGCAGTTCACAGTTGACAGTTCACAGATCACAGTTCACAGATTACAGTTCACAGTTGACAGTTGACAGTTCACAGTACACACTTCACAGTTCACAGTCCACAGTTCACTGTTCACAAATCACAGTTCACAGTTCACAGTCCACAGTTCACAGTTCACAGTTCACAGATCACACTTCACAGATCACACTTCACACTTCACAGTTCACAGATCACTGTTCACAGTTCACAGTCCACAGTTCACTATTCACAGCTCACAGTTCTCAGTTCACAGATCACAGTTCACAGTCTTCATTTCATACTTCACAGTTAGCAGTTCACAGTTCACAGTTCACAGTTCACAGATCACAGTTCACAGTTCACAGTTCACAGGTCACAGTTCACAGTTCCCCGTTCACAGTATTCATTTCACACTTCACAGTTCGCAGTTCACAGTTGACAGTTCACAGTCCACAGTTCACTATTCACAGTTCACAGTTCACAGTCCACAGATCACAGTTCACAGTCTTCATTTCACACTTCACAGTTCGCAGTTCACAGTTCACAGTTCACAGATCACAGATCACAGTTCACAGTTCACAGTCCACATTTCACTGTTCACAATTCACAGTTCACAGTTCACAGTTCACAGTTCACTGTTCACAGATCACAGTTCACAGTTCACAGTCCTCATTTCACGCTTCACAGTTCGCAGTTCACAGTTCACAGATCACAGTTCACAGTTCACAGTTCACAGTTCACAGTTTACAGTTCACAGTTCACAGTTCACTGTTCACAGTTGACAGTTCTCAGTTTACAGTTCTCAGTTCACAGTTAACAGTTCACTGTTCACAGTTCACACTTCACAGTTCACAGTTCACAGTCGACATTTCACTGTTCACAGATCATAGTTCACAGTCTACAGTTCAGAGTTCACAGTTCACAGTTCACAGTCTTCATTTCACAATTCACAGTTCGCAGTTCGCAGTTCACAGTTCACAGTTCACAGTTCACAGTTCACAGTTCACAGTCCACAGTTCACAGTTCACAGTTCTCAGTTCACAGATCACAGTTCACAGTTCACAGTTCACAGGTCACAGTTCACAGTTCCCCGTTCACAGTATTCATTTCACACTTCACAGTTCGCAGTTCACAGTTGACAGTTCACAGTCCACAGTTCACTATTCACAGTTCACAGTTCACAGTCCACAGATCACAGTTCACAGTCTTCATTTCACACTTCACAGTTCGCAGTTCACAGTTCACAGTTCACAGATCACAGTTCACAGTTCACAGTCCACATTTCACTGTTCACAATTCACAGTTCACAGTTCACAGTTCACAGTTCACTGTTCACAGATCACAGTTCACAGTTCACAGTCTTCATTTCACGCTTCACAGTTCGCAGTTCACAGTTCACAGATCACAGTTCACAGTTCACAGTTCACAGTTTACAGTTCACAGTTCACAGTTCACTGTTCACAGTTTACAGTTCTCAGTTTACAGTTCTCAGTTCACAGTTGACAGTTCACAGATCACAGTTCACTGTTCACAGTTCACAGTTCACAGTCCACAGTTCACAGTCCACAGTTCACAGTTCACAGTTCTCAGTTCACAGATCACAGTTCACAGTCTTCATTTCACAGTTCACAGTTCACAGTTTACAGTTCTTAGTTCACAGTTCACAGTTCACAGTTCACAGTTCACAGTTCACAGTTCACAGTCCATAGTTCACAGTTCACAGTTCTCAGTTCACAGATCACAGTTCACAGTCTTCATTTCACATTCCACAGTCTTCATTTCACAGTTCACAGTTCACAGTTCACAGTTCCCCATTCACAGTATTCATTTCACATTTCACAGTTCGCAGTTCACAGTTGACAGTTCACAGATCACAGTTCACAGATTACAGTTCACAGTTGACAGTTGACAGTTCACAGTACACACTTCACAGTTCACAGTCCACAGTTCACTGTTCACAAATCACAGTTCACAGTTCACAGTCCACAGTTCACTATTCACAGCTCACAGTTCTCAGTTCACAGATCACAGTTCACAGTCTTCATTTCACACTTCACAGTTAGCAGTTCACAGTTCACAGATCACAGTTCACAGTTCACAGTTCACAGATCACAGTTCACAGTTCACAGTCCACAGTTCACTGTTCACAGATCATAGTTCACAGTTCACAGTTCACAGTTCACAGTTCACAGTTCACAGTTCACAGTCTTCATTTCACACTTCACAGTTCGCAGTTCACAGTTCACAGTTCACAGTTCACAGTTCACAGTTCACAGATCACACTTCACAGATCACACTTCACACTTCACAGTTCACAGATCACTGTTCACAGTTCACAGTCCACAGTTCACTATTCACAGCTCACAGTTCTCAGTTCACAGATCACAGTTCACAGTCTTCATTTCACACTTCACAGTTAGCAGTTCACAGTTCACAGTTCACAGTCCACAGATCACAGTTCACAGTCTTCATTTCACTCTTCACAGTTCGCAGTTCACAGTTCACAGATCACAGTTCACAGTTCACAGTTCACAGTTCACTGTTCACAGTTTACAGTTCTCAGTTTACAGTTCTCAGTTTACAGTTCTCAGTTTACAGTTCTCAGTTCACAGTTGCAAGTTCACAGTTCACAGTTCACAGTTCACACTTCACAGTTCACAGTTCACAGTTCACAGTTCACTGTTCACAGTTTACAGTTCTCAGTTCACAGTGACAGTTCACAGTTGACAGTTCACACTTCACAGTTCACAGTTCACAGTTCACAGTCTTCATTTCACACTTCACAGTTCGCAGTTCACAGTTCACAGTTCACAGTTCACAGATCACACTTCACAGATCACACTTCACACTTCACAGTTCACAAATCACTGTTCACAGACTTTATTTCACAATTCAGTTTTCACAGTTCACAGTTCACAGTTCACAGTCCGCAGTGCACTGTTCACTGATCATAGTTCACAGTTCACAGTTCACAGTTCACAGTTCACAGTTCACAGTTCACAGTTCACAGTTCACACTTCACAGTTCACACTTCACAGTTCATACTTCACAGTTCACACTTCACAGTTCACAGATCACAGTTCACAGTTCACAGTTCACTGTTCACAGTTTACAGTTCTCAGTTTACAGTTCTCAGTTCACAGTGACAGTTCACAGTTGACAGTTCACACTTCACAGTTCACAGTTCACAGTTCACAGTCCACAGTTCACTGTTCACAATTCACAGTTCACAGTTCACAGTTCACAGTCCACAGTTCACAGTTCACAGTTCTCAGTTCACAGACCACAGTTCACAGTTCACAGTTCACAGGTCACAGTTCACAGTTCCCCGTTCACAGTATTCATTTCACACTTCACAGTTCGCAGTTCACAGTTGACAGTTCACAGTCCACAGTTCACTATTCACAGTTCACAGTTCACAGTCCACAGATCACAGTTCACAGTCTTCATTTCACACTTCACAGTTCGCAGTTCACAGTTCACAGTTCACAGATCACAGTTCACAGTTCACAGTCCACATTTCACTGTTCACAATTCACAGTTCACAGTTCACAGTTCACAGTTCACAGTTCACTGTTCACAGATCACAGTTCACAGTTCACAGTCTTCATTTCACGCTTCACAGTTCGCAGTTCACAGTTCACAGATCACAGTTCACAGTTCACAGTTCACAGTTTACAGTTCACAGTTCACAGTTCACTGTTCACAGTTTACAGTTCTCAGTTTACAGTTCTCAGTTCACAGTTGACAGTTCACAGATCACAGTTCACTGTTCACAGTTCACAGTTCACAGTCCACAGTTCACAGTCCACAGTTCACAGTTCACAGTTCTCAGTTCACAGATCACAGTTCACAGTCTTCATTTCACAGTTCACAGTTCACAGTTTACAGTTCTTAGTTCACAGTTCACAGTTCACAGTTCACAGTTCACAGTTCACAGTTCACAGTCCACAGTTCACAGTTCACAGTTCTCAGTTCACAGATCACAGTTCACAGTCTTCATTTCACATTCCACAGTCTTCATTTCACAGTTCACAGTTCACAGTTCACAGTTCCCCATTCACAGTATTCATTTCACATTTCACAGTTCGCAGTTCACAGTTGACAGTTCACAGATCACAGTTCACAGATTACAGTTCACAGTTGACAGTTGACAGTTCACAGTACACACTTCACAGTTCACAGTCCACAGTTCACTGTTCACAAATCACAGTTCACAGTTCACAGTCCACAGTTCACTATTCACAGCTCACAGTTCTCAGTTCACAGATCACAGTTCACAGTCTTCATTTCACACTTCACAGTTAGCAGTTCACAGTTCACAGATCACAGTTCACAGTTCACAGTTCACAGATCACAGTTCACAGTTCACAGTCCACAGTTCACTGTTCACAGATCATAGTTCACAGTTCACAGTTCACAGTTCACAGTTCACAGTTCACAGTCTTCATTTCACACTTCACAGTTCGCAGTTCACAGTTCACAGTTCACAGTTCACAGTTCACAGTTCACAGATCACACTTCACAGATCACACTTCACACTTCACAGTTCACAGATCACTGTTCACAGTTCACAGTCCACAGTTCACTATTCACAGCTCACAGTTCTCAGTTCACAGATCACAGTTCACAGTCTTCATTTCACACTTCACAGTTAGCAGTTCACAGTTCACAGTTCACAGTCCACAGATCACAGTTCACAGTCTTCATTTCACTCTTCACAGTTCGCAGTTCACAGTTCACAGATCACAGTTCACAGTTCACAGTTCACAGTTCACTGTTCACAGTTTACAGTTCTCAGTTTACAGTTCTCAGTTTACAGTTCTCAGTTTACAGTTCTCTGTTTACAGTTCTCAGTTCACAGTTGCAAGTTCACAGTTCACAGTTCACAGTTCACACTTCACAGTTCACAGTTCACAGTTCACAGTTCACTGTTCACAGTTTACAGTTCTCAGTTCACAGTGACAGTTCACAGTTGACAGTTCACACTTCACAGTTCACAGTTCACAGTTCACAGTCTTCATTTCACACTTCACAGTTCGCAGTTCACAGTTCACAGTTCACAGTTCACAGATCACACTTCACAGATCACACTTCACACTTCACAGTTCACAAATCACTGTTCACAGACTTTATTTCACAATTCAGTTTTCACAGTTCACAGTTCACAGTTCACAGTCCGCAGTGCACTGTTCACTGATCATAGTTCACAGTTCACAGTTCACAGTTCACAGTTCACAGTTCACAGTTCACAGTTCACAGTTCACAGTTCACAGTTCACACTTCACAGTTCACAGTTCACAGTTCATACTTCACAGTTCACACTTCACAGTTCACAGATCACAGTTCACAGTTCACAGTTCACTGTTCACAGTTTACAGTTCTCAGTTTACAGTTCTCAGTTCACAGTGACAGTTCACAGTTGACAGTTCACACTTCACAGTTCACAGTTCACAGTTCACAGTCCACAGTTCACTGTTCACAATTCACAGTTCACAGTTCACAGTTCACAGTCCACAGTTCACAGTTCACAGTTCTCAGTTCACAGACCACAGTTCACAGTTCACAGTTCACAGGTCACAGTTCACAGTTCCCCGTTCACAGTATTCATTTCACACTTCACAGTTCGCAGTTCACAGTTGACAGTTCACAGTCCACAGTTCACTATTCACAGTTCACAGTTCACAGTCCACAGATCACAGTTCACAGTCTTCATTTCACACTTCACAGTTCGCAGTTCACAGTTCACAGTTCACAGATCACAGTTCACAGTTCACAGTCCACATTTCACTGTTCACAATTCACAGTTCACAGTTCACAGTTCACAGTTCACAGTTCACTGTTCACAGATCACAGTTCACAGTTCACAGTCTTCATTTCACGCTTCACAGTTCGCAGTTCACAGTTCACAGATCACAGTTCACAGTTCACAGTTCACAGTTTACAGTTCACAGTTCACAGTTCACTGTTCACAGTTTACAGTTCTCAGTTTACAGTTCTCAGTTCACAGTTGACAGTTCACAGATCACAGTTCACTGTTCACAGTTCACAGTTCACAGTCCACAGTTCACAGTCCACAGTTCACAGTTCACAGTTCTCAGTTCACAGATCACAGTTCACAGTCTTCATTTCACAGTTCACAGTTCACAGTTTACAGTTCTTAGTTCACAGTTCACAGTTCACAGTTCACAGTTCACAGTTCACAGTTCACAGTCCACAGTTCACAGTTCACAGTTCTCAGTTCACAGATCACAGTTCACAGTCTTCATTTCACATTTCACAGTCTTCATTTCACAGTTCACAGTTCACAGTTCACAGTTCCCCGTTCACAGTATTCATTTCACATTTCACAGTTCGCAGTTCACAGTTGACAGTTCACAGATCACAGTTCACAGATTACAGTTCACAGTTGACAGTTGACAGTTCACAGTACACACTTCACAGTTCACAGTCCACAGTTCACTGTTCACAAATCACAGTTCACAGTTCACAGTCCACAGTTCACTATTCACAGCTCACAGTTCTCAGTTCACAGATCACAGTTCACAGTCTTCATTTCACACTTCACAGTTAGCAGTTCACAGTTCACAGATCACAGTTCACAGTTCACAGTTCACAGATCACAGTTCACAGTTCACAGTCCACAGTTCACTGTTCGCAGATCATAGTTCACAGTTCACAGTTCACAGTTCACAGTTCACAGTCTTCATTTCACACTTCACAGTTCGCAGTTCACAGTTCACAGTTCACAGTTCACAGTTCACAGATCACACTTCACAGATCACACTTCACACTTCACAGTTCACAGATCACTGTTCACAGTTCACAGTCCACAGATCACTATTCACAGCTCACAGTTCTCAGTTCACAGATCACAGTTCACAGTCTTCATTTCACACTTCACAGTTAGCAGTTCACAGTTCACAGTTCACAGTCCACAGATCACAGTTCACAGTCTTCATTTCACTCTTCACAGTTCGCAGTTCACAGTTCACAGATCACAGTTCACAGTTCACAGTTCACAGTTCACTGTTCACAGTTTACAGTTCTCAGTTTACAGTTCTCAGTTTACAGTTCTCAGTTTACAGTTCTCAGTTCACAGTTGCAAGTTCACAGTTCACAGTTCACAGTTCACACTTCACAGTTCACAGTTCACAGTTCACAGTTCACTGTTCACAGTTTACAGTTCTCAGTTTACAGTTCTCAGTTCACAGTGACAGTTCACAGTTGACAGTTCACACTTCACAGTTCACAGTTCACAGTTCACAGTCTTCATTTCACACTTCACAGTTCGCAGTTCACAGTTCACAGTTCACAGTTCACAGATCACACTTCACAGATCACACTTCACACTTCACAGTTCACAAATCACTGTTCACAGACTTTATTTCACAATTCAGTTTTCACAGTTCACAGTTCACAGTCCGCAGTTCACTGTTCACTGATCATAGTTCACAGTTCACAGTTCACAGTTCACAGTTCACAGTTCACAGTTCACAGTTCACAGTTCACAGTTCACACTTCACAGTTCACACTTCACAGTTCATACTTCACAGTTCACACTTCACAGTTCACAGATCACAGTTCACAGTTCACAGTTCACTGTTCACAGTTTACAGTTCTCAGTTTACAGTTCTCAGTTCACAGTGACAGTTCACAGTTGACAGTTCACACTTCACAGTTCACAGTTCACAGTTCACAGTCCACAGTTCACTGTTCACAATTCACAGTTCACAGTTCACAGTTCACAGTTCACAGATCACAGTTCACAGTTCAATGTTCACTGTTCACTGTCTTCATTTCATACTTCACAGTTCGCAGTTCACAGTTCACAGTTCACAGTTCACAGATCACACTTCACAGATCACACTTCACACTTCACAGTTCACAAATCACTGTTCACAGACTTTATTTCACAATTCAGTTTTCACAGTTCACAGTTCACAGTTCACAGTCCGCAGTTCACTGTTCACTGATCATAGTTCACAGTTCACAGTTCACAGTTCACAGTTCACAGTTCACAGTTCACAGTTCACAGTTCACAGTTCACAGTTCACACTTCACAGTTCATACTTCACAGTTCACACTTCACAGTTCACAGATCACAGTTCACAGTTCACAGTTCACTGTTCACAGTTTACAGTTCTCAGTTTACAGTTCTCAGTTCACAGTGACAGTTCACAGTTGACAGTTCACACTTCACAGTTCACAGTTCACAGTTCACAGTCCACAGTTCACTGTTCACAATTCACAGTTCACAGTTCACAGTTCACAGTCCACAGTTCACAGTTCACAGTTCTCAGTTCACAGATCACAGTTCACAGTTCACAGTTCACAGGTCACAGTTCACAGTTCCCCGTTCACAGTATTCATTTCACACTTCACAGTTCGCAGTTCACAGTTGACAGTTCACAGTCCACAGTTCACTATTCACAGTTCACAGTTCACAGTCCACAGATCACAGTTCACAGTCTTCATTTCACACTTCACAGTTCGCAGTTCACAGTTCACAGTTCACAGATCACAGTTCACAGTTCACAGTCCACATTTCACTGTTCACAATTCACAGTTCACAGTTCACAGTTCACAGTTCACTGTTCACAGATCACAGTTCACAGTTCACAGTCTTCATTTCACGCTTCACAGTTCGCAGTTCACAGTTCACAGATCACAGTTCACAGTTCACAGTTTACAGTTCACAGTTCACAGTTCACTGTTCACAGTTTACAGTTCTCAGTTTACAGTTCTCAGTTCACAGTTGACAGTTCACAGATCACAGTTCACTGTTCACAGTTCACAGTTCACAGTCCACAGTTCACAGTCCACAGTTCACAGTTCACAGTTCTCAGTTCACAGATCACAGTTCACAGTCTTCATTTCACAGTTCACAGTTCACAGTTTACAGTTCTTAGTTCACAGTTCACAGTTCACAGTTCACAGTTCACAGTTCACAGTTCACAGTTCACAGTCCACAGTTCACAGTTCACAGTTCTCAGTTCTCAGTTCACAGATCACAGTTCACAGTCTTCATTTCACATTTCACAGTCTTCATTTCACAGTTCACAGTTCACAGTTCACAGTTCCCCGTTCACAGTATTCATTTCACATTTCACAGTTCGCAGTTCACAGTTGACAGTTCACAGATCACAGTTCACAGATTACAGTTCACAGTTGACAGTTGACAGTTCACAGTACACACTTCACAGTTCACAGTCCACAGTTCACTGTTCACAAATCACAGTTCACAGTTCACAGTCCACAGTTCACTATTCACAGCTCACAGTTCTCAGTTCACAGGTCACAGTTCACAGTCTTCATTTCACACTTCACAGTTAGCAGTTCACAGTTCACAGATCACAGTTCACAGTTCACAGTTCACAGTTCACAGTTCACAGTCTTCATTTCACACTTCACAGTTCGCAGTTCACAGTTCACAGTTCACAGTTCACAGTTCACAGATCACACTTCACAGATCACACTTCACACTTCACAGTTCACAGATCACTGTTCACAGTTCACAGTCCACAGTTCACTATTCACAGCTCACAGTTCTCAGTTCACAGATCACAGTTCACAGTCTTCATTTCACACTTCACAGTTAGCAGTTCACAGTTCACAGTTCACAGTTCACAGTCCACAGATCACAGTTCACAGTCTTCATTTCACTCTTCACAGTTCGCAGTTCACAGTTCACAGATCACAGTTCACAGTTCACAGTTCACAGTTCACTGTTCACAGTTTACAGTTCTCAGTTTACAGTTCTCAGTTTACAGTTCTCAGTTTACAGTTCTCAGTTTACAGTTCTCAGTTTACAGTTCTCAGTTCACAGTTCACAGTTCACAGTTCACACTTCACAGTTCACAGTTCACAGTTCACAGTTCACTGTTCACAGTTTACAGTTCTCAGTTTACAGTTCTCAGTTCACAGTGACAGTTCACAGTTGACAGTTCACACTTCACAGTTCACAGTTCACAGTTCACAGTCTTCATTTCACACTTCACAGTTCGCAGTTCACAGTTCACAGTTCACAGTTCACAGATCACACTTCACAGATCACACTTCACACTTCACAGTTCACAAATCACTGTTCACAGACTTTATTTCACAATTCAGTTTTCACAGTTCACAGTTCACAGTCCGCAGTTCACTGTTCACTGATCATAGTTCACAGTTCACAGTTCACAGTTCACAGTTCACAGTTCACAGTTCACAGTTCACAGTTCACAGTTCACAGTTCACACTTCACAGTTCACACTTCACAGTTCATACTTCACAGTTCACACTTCACAGTTCACAGATCACAGTTCACAGTTCACAGTTCACTGTTCACAGTTTACAGTTCTCAGTTTACAGTTCTCAGTTCACAGTGACAGTTCACAGTTGACAGTTCACACTTCACAGTTCACAGTTCACAGTTCACAGTCCACAGTTCACTGTTCACAATTCACAGTTCACAGTTCGCAGTTCACAGTTCACAGATCACAGTTCACAGTTCAATGTTCACTGTTCACTGTCTTCATTTCATACTTCACAGTTCGCAGTTCACAGTTCACAGGTCACAGTTCACAGCCCACTGTACACAGTTCACAGTTCTCAGTTCACAGATCACAGTTCACAGTTCACAGACTTTATTTCACAATTCAGTTTTCACATTTCACAGTTCACAGTTCACAGTTCTCAGTTCACAGTTCACAGTTCACAGATCACAGTTCACAGTCTTCATTTCACACTTCAGTCTTCACAGGGCACAGTTCACAGTTCACAGTCTTCATTTCACAATTCACAGTTCGCAGTTCACAGTTCACAGATCACACTTCACAGTTCACAGATCACACTTCACAGTTCACAGTTCACAGATCACAGTTCACATACTTTATTTCACAATTCAGTTTTCACAGTTCCCCGTTCACAGTATTCATTTCACACTTCACAGTTCGCAGTTCACAGTTGACAGTTCACAGTCCACAGTTCACTATTCACAGTTCACAGTTCACAGTCCACAGATCATAGTTCACAGTCTTCATTTCACACTTCACAGTTCGCAGTTCACAGTTCACAGTTCACAGGTCACAGTTCACAGTTCACAGTCCACATTTCACTGTACACAATTCACAGTTCACAGTTCACAGTTCACAGTTCACAGGTCACAGTTCACAGTTCACAGTCCACATTTCACTGTACACACTTCACAGTTCGCAGTTCACAGTTCACAGATCACAGTTCACAGTTCACAGTTTACAGTTCACATGTCACAGTTCACAGTTCACAGGTCACAGGTCACAGTTCACAGTTCACAGTTCACAGTTCCCAGTTCGCAGGTCACAGTTCACATTTCACAGTTCACTGTCCTCATTTCATACTTCACAGTTCACTGTCTTCATTTCATACTTCACAGTTCGCAGTTCACAGTTCACAGTTCACAGTTCACAGTTCACAGTTCACATGTCACAGTTCACAGTTCACAGGTCACAGGTCACAGTTCACAGTTCACAGATATCAGTTCACAGTTCACAGTTCACAGTTCACAGTTCACAGTTCACAGTTCACAGTTCACAGTTCACAGTTCACAGTTCACAGTTCACAGTTCACAGTTCACAGATCACAGTTCACAGTTCACAGTTCACAGTTCACAGGTCACAGTTCACAGTTCCCCGTTCACAGTATTCATTTCACACTTCACAGTTCGCAGTTCACAGTTGACAGTTCACAGTCCACAGTTCACTATTCACAGTTCACAGTTCACAGTCCACAGATCACAGTTCACAGTCTTCATTTCACACTTCACAGTTCGCAGTTCACAGTTCACAGTTCACAGATCACAGTTCACAGTTCACAGTCCACATTTCACTGTTCACAATTCACAGTTCACAGTTCACAGTTCACAGTTCACTGTTCACAGATCACAGTTCACAGTTCACAGTCCTCATTTCACGCTTCACAGTTCGCAGTTCACAGTTCACAGTTCACAGTTCACAGTTTACAGTTCACAGTTCACAGTTCACTGTTCACAGTTGACAGTTCTCAGTTTACAGTTCTCAGTTCACAGTTAACAGTTCACTGTTCACAGTTCACACTTCACAGTTCACAGTTCACAGTCGACATTTCACTGTTCACAGATCATAGTTCACAGTCTACAGTTCAGAGTTCACAGTTCACAGTTCACAGTCTTCATTTCACAATTCACAGTTCGCAGTTCACAGTTCACAGTTCACAGTTCACAGTTCACAGTTCACAGTTCACAGTCCACAGTTCACAGTTCACAGTTCTCAGTTCACAGATCACAGTTCACAGTTCACAGTTCACAGGTCACAGTTCACAGTTCCCCGTTCACAGTATTCATTTCACACTTCACAGTTCGCAGTTCACAGTTGACAGTTCACAGTCCACAGTTCACTATTCACAGTTGACAGTTCACAGTCCACAGTTCACTATTCACAGTTCACAGTTCACAGTCCACAGATCACAGTTCACAGTCTTCATTTCACACTTCACAGTTCGCAGTTCACAGTTCACAGTTCACAGATCACAGTTCACAGTTCACAGTTCACAGTCCACATTTCACTGTTCACAATTCACAGTTCACAGTTCACAGTTCACAGTTCACTGTTCACAGATCACAGTTCACAGTTCACAGTCT
Organism: Lasioglossum villosulum; assembly: GCA_963971365.1. Lineage (NCBI taxonomy): Eukaryota > Metazoa > Arthropoda > Insecta > Hymenoptera > Halictidae > Lasioglossum > Lasioglossum villosulum. Next base: position 966,072 of record CAXARU010000031.1, on the reverse strand, counting down.
TCATTTCACGCTTCACAGTTCGCAGTTCACAGTTCACAGATCACAGTTCACAGTTCACAGTTCACAGTTCACAGTTTACAGTTCACAGTTCACAGTTCACTGTTCACAGTTTACAGTTCTCAGTTTACAGTTCACAGTTGACAGTTCACAGATCACAGTTCACTGTTCACAGTTCACAGTTCACAGTCCACAGTTCACAGTCCACAGTTCACAGTTCACAGTTCTCAGTTCACAGATCACAGTTCACAGTCTTCATTTCACAGTTCACAGTTCACAGTTCACAGTTCCCCGTTCACAGTATTCATTTCACATTTCACAGTTCGCAGTTCACAGTTGACAGTTCACAGATCACAGTTCACAGATTACAGTTCACAGTTGACAGTTGACAGTTCACAGTACACACTTCACAGTTCACAGTCCACAGTTCACTGTTCACAAATCACAGTTCACAGTTCACAGTCCACAGTTCACTATTCACAGCTCACAGTTCTCAGTTCACAGATCACAGTTCACAGTCTTCATTTCACACTTCACAGTTAGCAGTTCACAGTTCACAGATCACAGTTCACAGTTCACAGTTCACAGATCACAGTTCACAGTTCACAGTCCACAGATCACTGTTCACAGATCATAGTTCACAGTTCACAGTTCACAGTTCACAGTCTTCATTTCACACTTCACAGTTCGCAGTTCACAGTTCAACAGTTCACAGTTCACAGTTCACAGATCACACTTCACAGATCACACTTCACACTTCACAGTTCACAGATCACTGTTCACAGTTCACAGTCCACAGTTCACTATTCACAGCTCACAGTTCTCAGTTCACAGATCACAGTTCACAGTCTTCATTTCACACTTCACAGTTAGCAGTTCACAGTTCACAGTTCACAGATCACAGTTCACAGTTCACAGTTCACAGGTCACAGTTCACAGTTCCCCGTTCACAGTCTTCATTTCACACTTCAGTCTTCACAGGGCACAGTTCACAGTTCACAGTCTTCATTTCACAATTCACAGTTCGCAGTTCACAGTTCACAGATCACACTTCACAGTTCACAGATCACACTTCACAGTTCACAGTTCACAGATCACAGTTCACATACTTTATTTCACAATTCAGTTTTCACAGTTCCCCGTTCACAGTATTCATTTCACACTTCACAGTTCGCAGTTCACAGTTGACAGTTCACAGTCCACAGTTCACTATTCACAGTTCACAGTTCACAGTCCACAGATCACAGTTCACAGTCTTCATTTCACACTTCACAGTTCGCAGTTCACAGTTCACAGTTCACAGGTCACAGTTCACAGTTCACAGTCCACATTTCACTGTTCACAATTCACAGTTCACAGTTCACAGTTCACAGTTCACTGTTCACAGATCACAGTTCACAGTTCACAGTCTTCATTTCACGCTTCACAGTTCGCAGTTCACAGTTCACAGATCACAGTTCACAGTTCACAGTTCACAGTTTACAGTTCACAGTTCACAGTTCACTGTTCACAGTTTACAGTTCTCAGTTTACAGTTCTCAGTTCACTGTCTTCATTTCACACTTCACAGTTCGCAGTTCACAGTTCACAGATCACAGTTCACAGTCTTCATTTCACAATTCACAGTTCGCAGTTCACAGTTCACAGGTCACAGTTCACAGTTCACAGTCCACAGTTCACTGATCACACATCACAGTTCACAGTTCACAGTTCACAGTTCACAGTCCACAGATCACAGTTCACAGTCTTCATTTCACACTTCACAGTTCGCAGTTCACAGTTCACAGATCACAGTTCACAGTTCACAGTTTACAGTTCACATGTCACAGTTCACAGTTCACAGGTCACAGGTCACAGTTCACAGTTCACAGTTCACAGTTCCCAGTTCGCAGGTCGCAGTTCACATTTCACAGTTCACTGTCCTCATTTCATACTTCACAGTTCACTGTCTTCATTTCATACTTCACAGTTCGCAGTTCACAGTTCACAGTTCACAGTTCACAGTTCACAGTTCACATGTCACAGTTCACAGTTCACAGGTCACAGGTCACAGTTCACAGTTCACAGATCACAGTTCACAGTTCACAGTTCACAGTTCACAGTTCACAGTTCACAGTTCACAGATCACAGTTCACAGTTCACAGTTCACAGGTCACAGTTCACAGTTCCCCGTTCACAGTATTCATTTCACACTTCACAGTTCGCAGTTCACAGTTGACAGTTCACAGTCCACAGTTCACTATTCACAGTTCACAGTTCACAGTCCACAGATCACAGTTCACAGTCTTCATTTCACACTTCACAGTTAACAGTTCACTGTTCACAGTTCACACTTCACAGTTCACAGTTCACAGTCGACATTTCACTGTTCACAGATCATAGTTCACAGTCTACAGTTCAGAGTTCACAGTTCACAGTTCACAGTCTTCATTTCACAATTCACAGTTCGCAGTTCACAGTTCACAGTTCACAGTTCACAGTTCACAGTTCACAGTTCACAGTCCACAGTCCACAGTTCACAGTTCACAGTTCTCAGTTCACAGATCACAGTTCACAGTTCACAGTTCACAGGTCACAGTTCACAGTTCCCCGTTCACAGTATTCATTTCACACTTCACAGTTCGCAGTTCACAGTTGACAGTTCACAGTCCACAGTTCACTATTCACAGTTCACAGTTCACAGTCCACAGATCACAGTTCACAGTCTTCATTTCACACTTCACAGTTCGCAGTTCACAGTTCACAGTTCACAGATCACAGTTCACAGTTCACAGTTCACAGTCCACATTTCACTGTTCACAATTCACAGTTCACAGTTCACAGTTCACAGTTCACTGTTCACAGATCACAGTTCACAGTTCACAGTCTTCATTTCACGCTTCACAGTTCGCAGTTCACAGTTCACAGATCACAGTTCACAGTTCACAGTTCACAGTTCACAGTTTACAGTTCACAGTTCACAGTTCACTGTTCACAGTTTACAGTTCTCAGTTTACAGTTCTCAGTTCACAGTTGACAGTTCACAGATCACAGTTCACTGTTCACAGTTCACAGTTCACAGTCCACAGTTCACAGTCCACAGTTCACAGTTCACAGTTCTCAGTTCACAGATCACAGTTCACAGTCTTCATTTCACAGTTCACAGTTCACAGTTTACAGTTCTTAGTTCACAGTTCACAGTTCACAGTTCACAGTTCACAGTTCACAGACCACAGTTCACAGTTCACAGTTCTCAGTTCACAGATCACAGTTCACAGTCTTCATTTCACATTTCACAGTCTTCATTTCACAGTTCACAGTTCACAGTTCACAGTTCCCCGTTCACAGTATTCATTTCACATTTCACAGTTCGCAGTTCACAGTTGACAGTTCACAGATCACAGTTCACAGATTACAGTTCACAGTTGACAGTTGACAGTTCACAGTACACACTTCACAGTTCACAGTCCACAGTTCACTGTTCACAAATCACAGTTCACAGTTCACAGTCCACAGTTCACTATTCACAGCTCACAGTTCTCAGTTCACAGATCACAGTTCACAGTCTTCATTTCACACTTCACAGTTAGCAGTTCACAGTTCACAGATCACAGTTCACAGTTCACAGTTCACAGATCACAGTTCACAGTTCACAGTCCACAGTTCACTGTTCACAGATCATAGTTCACAGTTCACAGTTCACAGTTCACAGTTCACAGTTCACAGTCTTCATTTCACACTTCACAGTTCGCAGTTCACAGTTCACAGTTCACAGTTCACAGTTCACAGATCACACTGCACAGATCACACTTCACACTTCACAGTTCACAGATCACTGTTCACAGTTCACAGTCCACAGTTCACTATTCACAGCTCACAGTTCTCAGTTCACAGATCACAGTTCACAGTCTTCATTTCACACTTCACAGTTAGCAGTTCACAGTTCACAGTTCACAGTTCACAGTCTTCATTTCACTCTTCACAGTTCGCAGTTCACAGTTCACAGATCACAGTTCACAGTTCACAGTTCACAGTTCACAGTTCACTGTTCACAGTTTACAGTTCTCAGTTTACAGTTCTCAGTTTACAGTTCTCAGTTCACAGTTGCAAGTTCACAGTTCACAGTTCACAGTTCACACTTCACAGTTCACACTTCACAGTTCACAGTTCACAGTTCACAGTTCACTGTTCACAGTTTACAGTTCTCAGTTTACAGTTCTCAGTTCACAGTGACAGTTCACAGTTGACAGTTCACACTTCACAGTTCACAGTTCACAGTTCACAGTTCACAGATCACACTTCACAGATCACACTTCACACTTCACAGTTCACAAATCACTGTTCACAGACTTTATTTCACAATTCAGTTTTCACAGTTCACAGTTCACAGTTCACAGTCCGCAGTTCACTGTTCACTGATCATAGTTCACAGTTCACAGTTCACAGTTCACAGTTCACAGTTCACAGTTCACAGTTCACAGTTCACAGTTCACAGTTCACAGTTCACACTTCACAGTTCACACTTCACAGTTCACACTTCACAGTTCACACTTCACAGTTCACACTTCACAGTTCACAGATCACAGTTCACAGTTCACAGTTCACTGTTCACAGTTTACAGTTCTCAGTTTACAGTTCTCAGTTCACAGTGACAGTTCACAGTTGACAGTTCACACTTCACAGTTCACAGTTCACAGTTCACAGTTCACAGTCCACAGTTCACTGTTCACAATTCACAGTTCACAGTTCACAGTTCACAGTTCACAGATCACAGTTCACAGTTCACTGTTCACTGTTCACTGTCTTCATTTCATACTTCACAGTTCGCAGTTCACAGTTCACAGGTCACAGTTCACAGCCCACTGTTCACAGTTCACAGTTCTCAGTTCACAGATCACAGTTCACAGTTCACAGACTTTATTTCACAATTCAGTTTTCACATTTCACAGTTCACAGTTCTCAGTTCACAGTTCACAGTTCACAGATCACAGTTCACAGTCTTCATTTCACACTTCAGTCTTCACAGGGCACAGTTCACAGTTCACAGTCTTCATTTCACAATTCACAGTTCGCAGTTCACAGTTCACAGATCACACTTCACAGTTCACAGATCACACTTCACAGTTCACAGTTCACAGATCACAGTTCACATACTTTATTTCACAATTCAGTTTTCACAGTTCCCCGTTCACAGTATTCATTTCACACTTCACAGTTCGCAGTTCACAGTTCACAGTTCACAGTCCACAGTTCACTATTCACAGTTCACAGTTCACAGTCCACAGATCACAGTTCACAGTCTTCATTTCACACTTCACAGTTCGCAGTTCACAGTTCACAGTTCACAGATCACAGTTCACAGTTCACAGTCCACATTTCACTGTTCACAATTCACAGTTCACAGTTCACAGTTCACAGTTCACTGTTCACAGATCACAGTTCACAGTTCACAGTCTTCATTTCACGCTTCACAGTTCGCAGTTCACAGTTCACAGATCACAGTTCACAGTTCACAGTTCACAGTTTACAGTTCACAGTTCACAGTTCACTGTTCACAGTTTACAGTTCTCAGTTTACAGTTCTCAGTTCACAGTTGACAGTTCACTGTTCACAGTTCACACTTCACAGTTCACAGTTCACAGTCGACAGTTCACTGTTCACAGATCATAGTTCACAGTCTACAGTTCAGAGGTCACAGTTCACAGTTCACAGTCTTCATTTCACAATTCACAGTTCGCAGTTCACAGTTCACAGATCACCGTTCACAGATCACAGTTCACTGTTCACAGTTCACAGTTCACAGTCCACAGTTCACAGTCCACAGTTCACAGTTCACAGTTCTCAGTTCACAGATCACAGTTCACAGTCTTCATTTCACAGTTCACAGTTCACAGTTTACAGTTCTCAGTTCACAGTTCACAGTTCACAGTTCACAGTTCACAGTTCACAGTTCACAGTCCACAGTTCACAGTTCACAGTTCTCAGTTCACAGATCACAGTTCACAGTCTTCATTTCACATTTCACAGTCTTCATTTCACAGTTCACAGTTCACAGTTCACAGTTCCCCGTTCACAGTATTCATTTCACATTTCACAGTTCGCAGTTCACAGTTGACAGTTCACAGATCACAGTTCACAGATTACAGTTCACAGTTGACAGTTGACAGTTCACAGTACACACTTCACAGTTCACAGTCCACAGTTCACTGTTCACAAATCACAGTTCACAGTTCACAGTCCGCAGTTCACTATTCACAGCTCACAGTTCTCAGTTCACAGATCACAGTTCACAGTTCACAGTCCACAGTTCACTGTTCACAGATCATAGTTCACAGTTCACAGTTCACAGTTCACAGTTCACAGTTCACAGTTCACAGTTCACAGTTCACAGTCTTCATTTCACACTTCACAGTTAGCAGTTCACAGTTCACAGATCACAGTTCACAGTTCACAGTTCACAGATCACAGTTCACAGTTCACAGTCCACAGTTCACTGTTCACAGATCATAGTTCACAGTTCACAGTTCACAGTTCACAGTTCACAGTTCACAGTTCACAGTTCACAGGCTTCATTTCACACTTCACAGTTCGCAGTTCACAGTTCACAGTTCACAGTTCACAGATCACACTTCACAGATCACAGATCACACTTCACACTTCACAGTTCACAGATCACTGTTCACAGTTCACAGTCCACAGTTCACTATTCACAGCTCACAGTTCTCAGTTCACAGATCACAGTTCACAGTCTTCATTTCACACTTCACAGTTAGCAGTTCACAGTTCACAGTTCACAGTCCACAGATCACAGTTCACAGTCTTCATTTCACTCTTCACAGTTCGCAGTTCACAGTTCACAGATCACAGTTCACAGTTCACAGTTCACAGATCACAGTTCACAGTTCACAGTCCACAGTTCACTGTTCACAGTTCACAGTTCACAGTCCACAGTTCACTGTCCACAGATCATATTTCACAGTTCACAGTTCACAGTTCACAGTTCACAGTTCACAGTTCACAGTCTTCATTTCACACTTCACAGTTCGCAGTTCACAGTTCACAGTTCACAGTTCACAGATCACACTTCACAGATCACACTTCACACTTCACAGTTCACAAATCACTGTTCACAGACTTTATTTCACAATTCAGTTTTCACAGTTCACAATTCAGTTTTCACAGTTCACAGTTCACAGTTCACACTTCACAGTTCACACTTCACAGTTCACACTTCACAGTTCACACTTCACAGTTCACAGATCACAGTTCACAGTTCACAGTTCACTGTTCACAGTTTACAGTTCTCAGTTTACAGTTCTCAGTTCACAGTGACAGTTCACAGTTCACTGTTCACTGTTCACTGTCTTCATTTCATACTTCACAGTTCGCAGTTCACAGTTCACAGGTCACAGTTCACAGCCCACTGTTCACAGTTCACAGTTCTCAGTTCACAGATCACAGTTCACAGTTCACAGACTTTATTTCACAATTCAGTTTTCACATTTCACAGTTCACAGTTCTCAGTTCACAGTTCACAGTTCACAGATCACAGTTCACAGTCTTCATTTCACACTTCAGTCTTCACAGGGCACAGTTCACAGTTCACAGTCTTCATTTTACAATTCACAGTTCGCAGTTCACAGTTCACAGATCACACTTCACAGTTCACAGATCACACTTCACAGTTCACAGTTCACAGATCACAGTTCACATACTTTATTTCACAATTCAGTTTTCACAGTTCCCCGTTCACAGTATTCATTTCACACTTCACAGTTCGCAGTTCACAGTTGACAGTTCACAGTCCACCCAGATAGCACGTACGTCCTTTGTACGTCCGTTTTTTGTCCAATTTACGTCCATACGTCCGAGGTCCGCTGCGGACGTACCTAGGATGTCCGATGGACTTAAATTTCGGTTGTCCCAGGGACGTACATTTTTTTTGTCCAAGGGACATCCATGGGACCTAAATTTCGGTTGTCCCAGAGACGTACATTTTTTTTGTCCAAGGGACATCCATGGGACCTAAATTTCGGTTGTCCCAGGGACGTACATTTTTTTTGTCCAAGGGACATCCATGGGACCTAAATTTCGGTTGTCCCAGGGACGTACATTTTTTTGGTCCAAGGGACGACGTTGGGATCTGAATTTCGGGCGTCCAACGTACGTTTATTTTTTAAGTCTTATACATAGCCAAGTTCGACATTCATACGTACTAGGATGTTCACTCCTCATGCATATGTGTATAAAACATATTTACATATAACAATATATATATATATATGTATATATATATATTTATTTATTTATATAAATATCGGGGACCGATATGCAAACTAAAAATTTTATATAAGCGAATATAAGCGATTATCGGTGAGAAAAGCGACGGTTTATAAAACAAGTGATGATCGGTAAAACAAGCGACGATCGAATGTGGAAGAAGAACGCGCCGTTGCTGCGTGACAAAACAGTCTTGTACGAGAGCTTCAGCAGACAACGTGCTAAGTGCTTCAGAAATCTATCGTTACCAGATACCATCGTTACATATATTCACTTCCTATTTATACAAGTAAGTATTTTCATTGTTATTATTTATTACCGTTAGTGTTTCTGCTTACGCCCTTTCGTTATATTATTGTATACATATAGTTACGCACATAATTGATCACACACACTTTAAATTAGAATAACTTTTATATGAATGGATCAAACGGACCAAACGGAAATTGGATAATTGGAAAATTATGAAAAATTGCAGTTTTTACCACTTTTGATCGATTATTATTCGTGAACCAATTAACTAATTTCAATGAAATTTTCAGAATTTATATCATTTATACGAATTTACAAAACACATCTTCTAAATTTTCGTTATTGGCCCAGCTGAAAAAGTTGTAAAATTCAATTTTTACTATGGTTTGTCACAATTCCGATCCAAATGCATTTTTCCAACTTATTTATTACACGTCATTTACTAAACTAATTTTAGCCTTACAGAGAAATTGAAGTCGTTTAGTCCATTCACAAAAAAGTTATTCTGATTTAAAGTGTGTGTGATGAATCCCGCGGCATATCATGATGAACGAAGACCCTGCGGCATACACTGTAAAAATATTTCTTGTATATTAATTAAGTATAAATTTTGCAGAACCTGGGACGAACATGAATGCATGGACTGTTGTGGAGTTTCTGCAGGACGGCACGGTAGAGGCAGTGCCCTCTTCATGGATATTTGGCGATTACTGCCATTGGCCCTCCTTACCACAGGGCCGATTAATGAAGGCCATGCAGACGTGCGAAAAAATAAATGAATGTTGGCCAAAATACCCGGTCAAACATTTTAAAAATGCCACTTACGGTGAGTTAAAGATTTTATGACGTGATGAAACTAAAATAAAAACATTATTTAAAAATGCTTTCAGATGATTATGCGCAGGCAAGGGCCAAGGCAAAAGTGGCCGAGGAGACGTCCGACCTGCAATCGGAACCTGATCTCGGCCAACTAAGGAGGAGAATTACAGTTGTGAGTGACAAGGACGAGACGGGGTCGGATCCTCTACTATTGCCTATGCCTCCGCGCTTGCCTACGCCTACGCCTCCGCGCTTGCCTACGCCTACGCCTCCGCCGATCACACAACGCTACGAGCTAGGTACGTACATTTTATACTATTATATTATATACTATTTTATGCTAATTGCTTAATTTCTTTCCATAAATAATTATTATATCGGTATATGATAGTGTATTATGGTTTTCAGATACATGCAGCAGGGAAGCAGGAGATGCAACAGAATCCAGTCAGTTAATAAAGTTAATAGATACTACATATAGTGACTTGTATTAATATTCGAACGCTTTACAAAGAGACGATAACTTTTCTAATATTGTACCATACAATTTGAACTTTTTTGGGAAGCTAGAAAAATTAGTTTACTGCAGGATGTGAAAAAATGTTTTCAAAAATTGCAATTGATCGAAATTGTAGAAAAAATACTAAAAGTTGCATTTTACAGCTTTTTTGCATGGGTCTACATTGACAATTTAGAAAATACGTTTTGTAGATCTGTGTCAATTAAATATATTCTGAATATTTCGTAAAAATCGGTCGACGTTACAATGAGCTACAAAGTTTAAAGATGCTAAAATTTGCATATTTTCGGCCCCTCTTAAGGATTCTTAAATCTTTCAAGTCTGTCGTTTATTCCCGCATCAACCGATTTCGATGAAACTTTGACACAGATCTACAAAACATATTTTTTAAATTTTCAATATAGGCCCATATAAAAATGTTGTAAAATACAACTTATTTGTATTTTTTCTACAATTCCGATTAATTGCAATTTTTGAAAACATTTCTTTTCACATCCTATAGTATACTAATTGATCTAGCTTCCCAAAAAAGTTCAAATCTTATAATACGATATTAAAAAAGTTATCGTCTTCTTTAGAGCGTCCGAATATTAATTCGTTTTACTATATATAAACGAATTTAAATATGGAAATACGTATTAGCGTAAACACGTACCTAAAAATCTAAATTTTCAGGAGACGGACAAATACGAAATGGGAGTAAAACGGATGAACTCCTAAAATCCATTCTGCAACAGCTGCATCTGCTGCGGTGTCTCCTGACGGACGTTTCTTCCCGTGTGGAAAAAATTGAGCGCAGCACCACTGAGGGAAACCCAGCCCCAATTGTTGAGGACACGGGAAGAACGTCCATTTTCAATCAAAATTTGTGTCCTGCAGACAATATGGAGGATTTCGAGAAATTGGACGATTTTTTACGAATAGGAGATAATTCAAAACATGTGGTAATTAAATAATATATATAATACAAGTTTTAATTAAGTTATATAAAATAAGTTTTCATTGTAAATAAATGATTAATTTGCAGGCCTGCGAATTATCTAGCATTGGCGGAACAAATTGTGCCAATTTTGTGAAGAGAGTGCTAAGTGCCATTATCACCGACACTTTGGCCAAACAATTCAGCTGGCTTGGCAAAAAGGGAAAGAGGAGATTTCAGGCTACACAGTTAGCCACAGTAATAGTTGGTAATTATTCACGTGCACTTTGATTTTTTTTATATTCAGTGATATACAGTTGAATATATTATTGAATTGAAATTCTAATTTTTAGATGCAGCAACAAAAGCAAAAGTTTCTGCATCCCAAAGCGAAACGGAGGTAATGATACAAAAGTATCTTCGAAGGGCACCAGAACGTACCAAACACGTGGAAAAAGATTTTTAATTTAAATTTTGTATTTTTTGTTCTATTTTTTGGATTTTTTTTTATTTTGTGTTCTATTTTTTGTATTTTTTAAATTTATATTATTATATTGTAATAAATGCATATTTTAACCGTATTCAAATATCGTTGTTTCCTAGTTTTAATATACATAAACCATATCCTATGAAGGTCCTATAAATGTCGAGTAAACGTCCCGCAATGGAAGTCCAAATAACGTCCTTATGTCTCAGATTGGTCCCAAGTACGCACCGGGAACGTCCAAATAATGATCTTATGTCCCAGATTGGTCCCAAGTACGTACCAGAAACGTTCAAATAACGTCCTTACGTCCCAGATTCCTCCCAAGTACGTACCGAGAACGTTCAAATAACGTCCTTACGTCCCAGATTGGTACCAGGTACGTACCAGGAGTGTCCAAATAACGTCCGTATGTCCCCAGATACGTCCCAGATAGGTCCGCACGGCACGTCCTATGTACGTTACACTTTGTAACACGTACCTCATTCGGACATTTCTGGGACCAATCTCGGGCATATTTCGGACTTATCTCGGACATACGGACATGATTCGGACGTCCCTGGGACATAAGAAGGTCCGATACTGACGTACTTTGGACGTCCATCGCATATCCGAGTGCTATCTGGGCACAGTTCACTATTCACAGTTCACAGTTCACAGTCCACAGATCACAGTTCACAGTCTTCATTTCACACTTCACAGTTCGCAGTTCACAGTTCACAGTTCACAGATCACAGTTCACAGTTCACAGTCCACATTTCACTGTTCACAATTCACAGTTCACAGTTCACAGTTCACAGTTCACAGTTCACTGTTCACAGATCACAGTTCACAGTTCACAGTCTTCATTTCACGCTTCACAGTTCGCAGTTCACAGTTCACAGTTCACAGTTCACAGTTTACAGTTCTCAGTTCACAGTTCACAGTTCACAGTTCACAGTTCACAGTTCACAGTCCACAGTTCACAGTTCACAGTTCTCAGTTCACAGATCACAGTTCACAGTCTTCATTTCACATTTCACAGTCTTCATTTCACAGTTCACAGTTCACAGTTCACAGTTCCCCGTTCACAGTATTCATTTCACATTTCACAGTTCGCAGTTCACAGTTGACAGTTCACAGATCACAGTTCACAGATTACAGTTCACAGTTGACAGTTGACAGTTCACAGTACACACTTCACAGTTCACAGTCCACAGTTCACTGTTCACAAATCACAGTTCACAGTTCACAGTCCGCAGTTCACTATTCACAGCTCACAGTTCTCAGTTCACAGATCACAGTTCACAGTCTTCATTTCACACTTCACAGTTAGCAGTTCACAGTTCACAGATCACAGTTCACAGTTCACAGTTCACAGATCACAGTTCACAGTTCACAGTCCACAGTTCACTGTTCACAGATCATAGTTCACAGTTCACAGTTCACAGTTCACAGTTCACAGTTCACAGTTCACAGTCTTCATTTCACACTTCACAGTTCGCAGTTCACAGTTCACAGTTCACAGTTCACAGATCACACTTCACAGATCACACTTCACACTTCACAGTTCACAGATCACTGTTCACAGTTCACAGTCCACAGTTCACTATTCACAGCTCACAGTTCTCAGTTCACAGATCACAGTTCACAGTCTTCATTTCACACTTCACAGTTAGCAGTTCACAGTTCACAGTTCACAGTCCACAGATCACAGTTCACAGTCTTCATTTCACTCTTCACAGTTCGCAGTTCACAGTTCACAGATCACAGTTCACAGTTCACAGTTCACAGTTCACAGTTCACAGTTCACAGTCCACAGTTCACTGTTCACAGTTCACAGTTCACAGTCCACAGTTCACTGTCCACAGATCATATTTCACAGTTCACAGTTCACAGTTCACAGTTCACAGTTCACAGTCCACAGTTCACTGTTCACAATTCACAGTTCACAGTTCACAGTTCACAGTTCACAGTTCACTGTTCACTGTTCACTGTCTTCATTTCATACTTCACAGTTCGCAGTTCACAGTTCACAGGTCACAGTTCACAGCCCACTGTTCACAGTTCACAGTTCTCAGTTCACAGATCACAGTTCACAGTTCACAGACTTTATTTCACAATTCAGTTTTCACATTTCACAGTTCACAGTTCTCAGTTCACAGTTCACAGTTCACAGATCACAGTTCACAGTCTTCATTTCACACTTCAGTCTTCACAGGGCACAGTTCACAGTTCACAGTCTTCATTTCACAATTCACAGTTCGCAGTTCACAGTTCACAGATCACACTTCACAGTTCACAGATCACACTTCACAGTTCACAGTTCACAGATCACAGTTCACATACTTTATTTCACAATTTAGTTTTCACAGTTCACAGTTCACAGTTCACAGTCCGCAGTTCACTGTTCACAGATCATAGTTCACAGTTCACAGTTCACAGTTCACAGTTCACAGTTCACAGTTCACAGTTCACAGTTCACAGTTCACAGTTCACAGTCTTCATTTCACAATTCACAGTTCGCAGTTCACAGTTCACAGGTCACAGTTCACAGTTCACAGGTCACAGGTCACAGTTCAAAGTTCACAGTCCACAGTTCACTGTTCACAGATCACAGTTCACAGTCTTCATTTCACACTTCACACTTCACAGTGCACAGTTCACAGTCCACAGTTCACAGTCCACAGTTCACTGTTCACAAATCACAGTTCACAGTTCACAGTTCACAGTCCACAGATCACAGTTCACAGTCTTCATTTCACACTTCACAGTTCGCATTTCCCAGATCACACTTCACACTTCACAGTTCACAGATCACTGTTCACAGACTTTATTTCACAATTCAGTTTTCACAGTTCACAGTTCACAGTTCACAGTCCGCAGTTTACTGTTCACTGATCATAGTTCACAGTTCACAGTTCACAGTTCACAGTTCACAGTTCACAGTTCACAGTTCACACTTCACAGTTCACACTTCACAGTTCACACTTCACAGTTCACAGATCACAGTTCACAGTTCACAGTTCACTGTTCACAGTTTACAGTTCTCAGTTTACAGTTCTCAGTTCACAGTGACAGTTCACAGTTGACAGTTCACACTTCACAGTTCACAGTTCACAGTCCACAGTTCACTGTTCACAATTCACAGTTCACAGTTCACAGTTCACAGTTCACTGTTCACTGTTCACTGTCTTCATTTCATACTTCACAGTTCACAGTTCACAGGTCACAGTTCACAGCCCACTGTTCACAGTTCACAGTTCTCAGTTCACAGTTCACAGTTCACAGTTCACAGTCCGCAGTTCACTGTTCACAGATCATAGTTCACAGTTCACAGTTCACAGTTCACAGTTCACAGTTCACAGTTCCAGTTCACAGTTCACAGTTCACAGTTCACACTTCACTGTTCACAGATCACAGTTCACAGTTCACAGTTCACAGTTCACAGTTCCCAGTTCGCAGGTCACAGTTCACATTTCACAGTTCACTGTCTTCATTTCATACTTCACAGTTCACTGTCTTCATTTCATACTTCCCAGTTCGCAGTTCACAGTTCACAGTTCACAGTCTTCATTTCACAATTCACAGTTCGCAGTTCACAGTTCACAGGTCACAGTTCACAGTTCACAGGTCACAGTTCACAGTCCACAGTTCACTGTTCACAGATCACAGTTCACAGTCTTCATTTCACACTTCACACTTCACAGTGCATAGTTCACAGTCCACAGTTCACAGTCCACAGTTCACTGTTCACAAATCACAGTTCACAGTTCACAGTTCACAGTCCACAGATCACAGTTCACAGTCTTCATTTCACACTTCACAGTTCGCAGTTCACAGATCACACTTCACACTTCACAGTTCACAGATCACTGTTCACAGTTCACAGTCCACAGTTCACTATTCACAGCTCACAGTTCTCAGTTCACAGATCACAGTTCACAGTCTTCATTTCACACTTCACAGTTAGCAGTTCACAGTTCACAGTTCACAGTCCACAGATCACAGTTCACAGTCTTCATTTCACTCTTCACAGTTCGCAGTTCACAGTTCACAGATCACAGTTCACAGTTCACAGTTCACAGTTCACAGTTCACAGTTCACAGTCCACAGTTCACTGTTCACAATTCACAGTTCACAGTTCACAGTTCACAGTTCACTGTTCACTGTTCACTGTCTTCATTTCATACTTCACAGTTCGCAGTTCACAGTTCACAGGTCACAGTTCACAGCCCACTGTTCACAGACTTTATTTCACAATTCAGTTTTCACATTTCACAGTTCACAGTTCTCAGTTCACAGTTCACAGTTCACAGATCAAAGTTCACAGTCTTCATTTCACACTTCAGTCTTCACAGGGCACAGTTCACAGTTCACAGTCTTCATTTCACAATTCACAGTTCGCAGTTCACAGTTCACAGATCAAACTTCACAGTTCACAGATCACACTTCACAGTTCACAGTTCACAGATCACAGTTCACATACTTTATTTCACAATTCAGTTTTCACAGTTCACAGTTCACAGTTCACAGTCCGCAGTTCACTGTTCACAGATCATAGTTCACAGTTCACAGTTCACAGTTCACAGTTCACAGTTCACAGTTCACAGTTCCAGTTCACAGTTCACAGTTCACAGTTCACAGTTCACAGTTCACAGTTCACACTTCACTGTTCACAGATCACAGTTCACAGTTCACAGTTCACAGTTCCCAGTTCGCAGGTCACAGTTCACATTTCACAGTTCACTGTCTTCATTTCATACTTCACAGTTCACTGTCTTCATTTCATACTTCACAGTTCGCAGTTCACAGTTCACAGTTCACAGTTCACAGTTCACAGGTCACAGTTCACAGTTCACAGGTCACAGTTCACAGTTCACAGTCCACAGTTCACTGTTCACAGATCACAGTTCACAGATCACAGTCTTCATTTCACACTTCACAATTCACAGTGCACAGTTCACAGTCCACAGTTCACTGTTCACAAATCACAGTTCACACTTCACAGTTCACAGTTCACAGTCCACAGATCACAGTTCACAGACTTTATTTCACACTTCACAGTTGGCAGTTCACAGTTCACAGTTCACAGTTCACAGTTCACAGTTCACAGTTCACAGTTCACAGTTCACAGTTCACAGTTCACTGTTCACAGTTTACAGTTCTCAGTTTACAGTTCTCAGTTCACAGTTGACAGTTCACAGTTGACAGTTCACACTTCACAGTTCACAGTTCACAGTTCACAGTCCACAGTTCACTGTTCACAATTCACAGTTCACAGTTCACAGTTCACAGTTCACAGTTCACAGTCCACAGTTCACTGTTCACAATTCACAGTTCACAGTTCACAGTTCACAGTTCACAGTTCACAGTTCACTGTTCACTGTTCACAGTTCACAGTTCACAGTTCACAGTTCACAGTCTTCATTTCACAATTCACAGTTCGCAGTTCACAGTTCACAGGTCACAGTTCACAGTTCACAGGTCACAGTTCACAGTTCACAGTCCACAGTTCACTGTTCACAAATCACAGTTCACAGTTCACAGTTCACAGTCCACAGATCACAGTTCACAGTCTTCATTTCACACTTCACAGTTCGCATTTCCCAGATCACACTTCACACTTCACAGTTCACAGATCACTGTTCACAGACTTTATTTCACAATTCAGTTTTCACAGTTCACAGTTCACAGTTCACAGTCCGCAGTTTACTGTTCACTGATCATAGTTCACAGTTCACAGTTCACAGTTCACAGTTCACAGTTCACAGTTCACAGTTCACACTTCACAGTTCACACTTCACAGTTCACACTTCACAGTTCACAGATCACAGTTCACAGTTCACAGTTCACTGTTCACAGTTTACAGTTCTCAGTTTACAGTTCTCAGTTCACAGTGACAGTTCACAGTTGACAGTTCACACTTCACAGTTCACAGTTCACAGTTCACAGTCCACAGTTCACTGTTCACAATTCACAGTTCACAGTTCACAGTTCACAGTTCACTGTTCACTGTTCACTGTCTTCATTTCATACTTCACAGTTCACAGTTCACAGTTCACAGTTCACAGCCCACTGTTCACAGTTCACAGTTCTCAGTTCACAGTTCACAGTTCACAGTTCACAGTCCGCAGTTCACTGTTCACAGATCATAGTTCACAGATCACAGTTCACAGTTCACAGTTCACAGTTCACAGTTCCAGTTCACAGTTCACAGTTCACAGTTCACACTTCACTGTTCACAGATCACAGTTCACAGTTCACAGTTCACAGTTCACAGTTCCCAGTTCGCAGGTCACAGTTCACATTTCACAGTTCACTGTCTTCATTTCATACTTCACAGTTCACTGTCTTCATTTCATACTTCCCAGTTCGCAGTTCACAGTTCACAGTTCACAGTCTTCATTTCACAATTCACAGTTCGCAGTTCACAGTTCACAGGTCACAGTTCACAGTTCACAGGTCACAGTTCACAGTCCACAGTTCACTGTTCACAGATCACAGTTCACAGTCTTCATTTCACACTTCACACTTCACAGTGCATAGTTCACAGTCCACAGTTCACAGTCCACAGTTCACTGTTCACAAATCACAGTTCACAGTTCACAGTTCACAGTCCACAGATCACAGTTCACAGTCTTCATTTCACACTTCACAGTTCGCAGTTCACAGATCACACTTCACACTTCACAGTTCACAGATCACTGTTCACAGTTCACAGTCCACAGTTCACTATTCACAGCTCACAGTTCTCAGTTCACAGATCACAGTTCACAGTCTTCATTTCACACTTCACAGTTAGCAGTTCACAGTTCACAGTTCACAGTCCACAGATCACAGTTCACAGTCTTCATTTCACTCTTCACAGTTCGCAGTTCACAGTTCACAGATCACAGTTCACAGTTCACAGTTCACAGTTCACAGTTCACAGTCCACAGTTCACTGTTCACAATTCACAGTTCACAGTTCACAGTTCACAGTTCACTGTTCACTGTTCACTGTCTTCATTTCATACTTCACAGTTCGCAGTTCACAGTTCACAGGTCACAGTTCACAGCCCACTGTTCACAGACTTTATTTCACAATTCAGTTTTCACATTTCACAGTTCACAGTTCTCAGTTCACAGTTCACAGTTCACAGATCAAAGTTCACAGTCTTCATTTCACACTTCAGTCTTCACAGGGCACAGTTCACAGTTCACAGTCTTCATTTCACAATTCACAGTTCGCAGTTCACAGTTCACAGATCAAACTTCACAGTTCACAGATCACACTTCACAGTTCACAGTTCACAGATCACAGTTCACATACTTTATTTCACAATTCAGTTTTCACAGTTCAGAGTTCACAGTTCACAGTCCGCAGTTCACTGTTCACAGATCATAGTTCACAGTTCACAGTTCACAGTTCACAGTTCACAGTTCACAGTTCACAGTTCCAGTTCACAGTTCACAGTTCACAGTTCACAGTTCACAGTTCACAGTTCACAGTTCACACTTCACTGTTCACAGATCACAGTTCACAGTTCACAGTTCACAGTTCCCAGTTCGCAGGTCACAGTTCACATTTCACAGTTCACTGTCTTCATTTCATACTTCACAGTTCACTGTCTTCATTTCATACTTCACAGTTCGCAGTTCACAGTTCACAGTTCACAGTTCACAGTTCACAGGTCACAGTTCACAGTTCACAGGTCACAGTTCACAGTTCACAGTCCACAGTTCACTGTTCACAGATCACAGTTCACAGATCACAGTCTTCATTTCACACTTCACAATTCACAGTGCACAGTTCACAGTCCACAGTTCACTGTTCACAAATCACAGTTCACACTTCACAGTTCACAGTTCACAGTCCACAGATCACAGTTCACAGACTTTATTTCACACTTCACAGTTGGCAGTTCACAGTTCACAGTTCACAGTTCACAGTTCACAGTTCACAGTTCACAGTTCACAGTTCACAGTTCACAGTTCACAGTTCACTGTTCACAGTTTACAGTTCTCAGTTTACAGTTCTCAGTTCACAGTTGACAGTTCACAGTTGACAGTTCACACTTCACAGTTCACAGTTCACAGTTCACAGTCCACAGTTCACTGTTCACAATTCACAGTTCACAGTTCACAGTTCACAGTTCACAGTTCACAGTTCACAGTCCACAGTTCACTGTTCACAATTCACAGTTCACAGTTCACAGTTCACAGTTCACAGTTCACAGTTCACTGTTCACTGTTCACAGTTCACAGTTCACAGTTCACAGTCTTCATTTCACAATTCACAGTTCGCAGTTCACAGTTCACAGGTCACAGTTCACAGTTCACAGGTCACAGTTCACAGTTCACAGTCCACAGTTCACTGTTCACAGATCACAGTTCACAGTTCACAGTCTTCATTTCACACTTCACACTTCACAGTGCACAGTTCACAGTCCACTGTTCACAGTCCACAGTTCACTGTTCACAAATCACAGTTCACAGTTCACAGTTCACAGTCCACAGATCACAGTTCACAGTCTTCATTTCACACTTCACAGTTCGCAGTTCACAGTTCACAGATCACAGTTCACAGTTCACAGTTCACAGTTCACAGTTCACAGTTCAAAGTTCACAGTTCACAGTTCACAGATCACACTTCACAGTTCACAGTTCACAGATCATAGTTCACAGATCACAGTTCACAGTTCACAGTTCACAGTTCACAGTTCACAGTCTTCATTTCACAATTCACAGTTCGCAGTTCACAGTTCACAGATCACAGTTCACAGATCACAGTTCACAGTTCACAGTTCACAGATCACACTTCACAGTTCACAGTTCACAGATCATAGTTCACAGATCACAGTTCACAGACTTTATTTCACAATTCAGTTTTCACAGTTCACAGTTCACAGTTCACAGTCCGCAGTTCACTGTTCACAGATCATAGTTCACAGTTCACAGTTCACACATCACAGTTCACAGTTCACAGTTCACAGTCCACAGATCACAGTTCACAGTCTTCATTTCACACTTCACAGTTCGCAGTTCACAGTTCACAGATCACAGTTCACAGTTCACAGTTTACAGTTCACATGTCACAGTTCACAGTTCACAGGTCACAGGTCACAGTTCACAGTTCACAGTTCACAGTTCCCAGTTCGCAGGTCACAGTTCACATTTCACAGTTCACTGTCTTCATTTCATACTTCACAGTTCACTGTCTTCATTTCATACTTCACAGTTCGCAGTTCACAGTTCACAGTTCACAGTTCACAGTTCACATGTCACAGTTCACAGTTCACAGGTCACAGGTCACAGTTCACAGTTCACAGTTCACAGTTCACAGTTCACAGTTCACAGTTCCCAGTTCGCAGGTCACAGTTCACATTTCACAGTTCACTGTCCTCATTTCATACTTCACAGTTCACTGTCTTCATTTCATACTTCACAGTTCGCAGTTCACAGTTCACAGTTCACAGTTCACAGTTCACATGTCACAGTTCACAGTTCACAGGTCACAGGTCACAGGTCACAGTTCACTGTTCACAGATCACAGTTCACAGTTCACAGTTCACAGTTCACAGTTCACAGTTCACAGTTCACAGTTCACAGTTCACAGTTCACAGTTCACAGTTCACAGTTCACAGATCACAGTTCACAGTTCACAGTTCACAGTTCACAGGTCACAGTTCACAGTTCCCCGTTCACAGTATTCATTTCACACTTCACAGTTCGCAGTTCACAGTTGACAGTTCACAGTCCACAGTTCACTATTCACAGTTCACAGTTCACAGTCCACAGATCACAGTTCACAGTCTTCATTTCACACTTCACAGTTCGCAGTTCACAGTTCACAGATCACAGGTGACAGTTCACAGTCCACATTTCACTGTTCACAATTCACAGTTCACAGTTCACAGTCTTCATTTCACGCTTCACAGTTCGCAGTTCACAGTTCACAGATCACAGTTCACAGTTCACAGTTCACAGTTTACAGTTCACAGTTCACTGTTCACAGTTTACAGTTCACAGGTCACAGTTCACAGCCCACTGTTCACAGTTCACAGTTCTCAGTTCACAGTTCACAGTTCACAGTTCACAGTCCGCAGTTCACTGTTCACAGATCATAGTTCACAGTTCACAGTTCACAGTTCACAGTTCACAGTTCACAGTTCCAGTTCACAGTTCACAGTTCACAGTTCACACTTCACTGTTCACAGATCACAGTTCACAGTTCACAGTTCCCAGTTCGCAGGTCACAGTTCACATTTCACAGTTCACTGTCTTCATTTCATACTTCACAGTTCACTGTCTTCATTTCATACTTCCCAGTTCGCAGTTCACAGTTCACAGTTCACAGTCTTCATTTCACAATTCACAGTTCGCAGTTCACAGTTCACAGGTCACAGTTCACAGTTCACAGGTCACAGTTCACAGTCCACAGTTCACTGTTCACAGATCACAGTTCACAGTCTTCATTTCACACTTCACACTTCACAGTGCATAGTTCACAGTCCACAGTTCACAGTCCACAGTTCACTGTTCACAAATCACAGTTCACAGTTCACAGTTCACAGTCCACAGATCACAGTTCACAGTCTTCATTTCACACTTCACAGTTCGCAGTTCACAGATCACACTTCACACTTCACAGTTCACAGATCACTGTTCACAGTTCACAGTCCACAGTTCACTATTCACAGCTCACAGTTCTCAGTTCACAGATCACAGTTCACAGTCTTCATTTCACACTTCACAGTTAGCAGTTCACAGTTCACAGTTCACAGTCCACAGATCACAGTTCACAGTCTTCATTTCACTCTTCACAGTTCGCAGTTCACAGTTCACAGATCACAGTTCACAGTTCACAGTTCACAGTTCACAGTTCACAGTTCACAGTCCACAGTTCACTGTTCACAATTCACAGTTCACAGTTCACAGTTCACAGTTCACAGTTCACTGTTCACTGTTCACTGTCTTCATTTCATACTTCACAGTTCGCAGTTCACAGTTCACAGGTCACAGTTCACAGCCCACTGTTCACAGACTTTATTTCACAATTCAGTTTTCACATTTCACAGTTCACAGTTCTCAGTTCACAGTTCACAGTTCACAGATCAAAGTTCACAGTCTTCATTTCACACTTCAGTCTTCACAGGGCACAGTTCACAGTTCACAGTCTTCATTTCACAATTCACAGTTCGCAGTTCACAGTTCACAGATCAAACTTCACAGTTCACAGATCACACTTCACAGTTCACAGTTCACAGATCACAGTTCACATACTTTATTTCACAATTCAGTTTTCACAGTTCACAGTTCACAGTTCACAGTCCGCAGTTCACTGTTCACAGATCATAGTTCACAGTTCACAGTTCACAGTTCACAGTTCACAGTTCACAGTTCACAGTTCCAGTTCACAGTTCACAGTTCACAGTTCACAGTTCACAGTTCACAGTTCACACTTCACTGTTCACAGATCACAGTTCACAGTTCACAGTTCACAGTTCCCAGTTCGCAGGTCACAGTTCACATTTCACAGTTCACTGTCTTCATTTCATACTTCACAGTTCACTGTCTTCATTTCATACTTCACAGTTCGCAGTTCACAGTTCACAGTTCACAGTTCACAGTTCACAGGTCACAGTTCACAGTTCACAGGTCACAGTTCACAGTTCACAGTCCACAGTTCACTGTTCACAGATCACAGTTCACAGATCACAGTCTTCATTTCACACTTCACAATTCACAGTGCACAGTTCACAGTCCACAGTTCACTGTTCACAAATCACAGTTCACACTTCACAGTTCACAGTTCACAGTCCACAGATCACAGTTCACAGACTTTATTTCACACTTCACAGTTGGCAGTTCACAGTTCACAGTTCACAGTTCACAGTTCACAGTTCACAGTTCACAGTTCACAGTTCACAGTTCACAGTTCACTGTTCACAGTTTACAGTTCTCAGTTTACAGTTCTCAGTTCACAGTTGACAGTTCACAGTTGACAGTTCACACTTCACAGTTCACAGTTCACAGTTCACAGTCCACAGTTCACTGTTCACAATTCACAGTTCACAGTTCACAGTTCACAGTTCACAGTCCACAGTTCACTGTTCACAATTCACAGTTCACAGTTCACAGTTCACAGTTCACAGTTCACAGTTCACTGTTCACTGTTCACAGTTCACAGTTCACAGTTCACAGTCTTCATTTCACAATTCACAGTTCGCAGTTCACAGTTCACAGGTCACAGTTCACAGTTCACAGGTCACAGTTCACAGTTCACAGTCCACAGTTCACTGTTCACAAATCACAGTTCACAGTTCACAGTTCACAGTCCACAGATCACAGTTCACAGTCTTCATTTCACACTTCACAGTTCGCATTTCCCAGATCACACTTCACACTTCACAGTTCACAGATCACTGTTCACAGACTTTATTTCACAATTCAGTTTTCACAGTTCACAGTTCACAGTTCACAGTCCGCAGTTTACTGTTCACTGATCATAGTTCACAGTTCACAGTTCACAGTTCACAGTTCACAGTTCACAGTTCACAGTTCACACTTCACAGTTCACACTTCACAGTTCACACTTCACAGTTCACAGATCACAGTTCACAGTTCACAGTTCACTGTTCACAGTTTACAGTTCTCAGTTTACAGTTCTCAGTTCACAGTGACAGTTCACAGTTGACAGTTCACACTTCACAGTTCACAGTTCACAGTTCACAGTCCACAGTTCACTGTTCACAATTCACAGTTCACAGTTCACAGTTCACAGTTCACTGTTCACTGTTCACTGTCTTCATTTCATACTTCACAGTTCACAGTTCACAGTTCACAGTTCACAGCCCACTGTTCACAGTTCACAGTTCTCAGTTCACAGTTCACAGTTCACAGTTCACAGTCCGCAGTTCACTGTTCACAGATCATAGTTCACAGATCACAGTTCACAGTTCACAGTTCACAGTTCACAGTTCACAGTTCCAGTTCACAGTTCACAGTTCACAGTTCACACTTCACTGTTCACAGATCACAGTTCACAGTTCACAGTTCACAGTTCACAGTTCCCAGTTCGCAGGTCACAGTTCACATTTCACAGTTCACTGTCTTCATTTCATACTTCACAGTTCACTGTCTTCATTTCATACTTCCCAGTTCGCAGTTCACAGTTCACAGTTCACAGTCTTCATTTCACAATTCACAGTTCGCAGTTCACAGTTCACAGGTCACAGTTCACAGTTCACAGGTCACAGTTCACAGTCCACAGTTCACTGTTCACAGATCACAGTTCACAGTCTTCATTTCACACTTCACACTTCACAGTGCATAGTTCACAGTCCACAGTTCACAGTCCACAGTTCACTGTTCACAAATCACAGTTCACAGTTCACAGTTCACAGTCCACAGATCACAGTTCACAGTCTTCATTTCACACTTCACAGTTCGCAGTTCACAGATCACACTTCACACTTCACAGTTCACAGATCACTGTTCACAGTTCACAGTCCACAGTTCACTATTCACAGCTCACAGTTCTCAGTTCACAGATCACAGTTCACAGTCTTCATTTCACACTTCACAGTTAGCAGTTCACAGTTCACAGTTCACAGTCCACAGATCACAGTTCACAGTCTTCATTTCACTCTTCACAGTTCGCAGTTCACAGTTCACAGATCACAGTTCACAGTTCACAGTTCACAGTTCACAGTTCACAGTCCACAGTTCACTGTTCACAATTCACAGTTCACAGTTCACAGTTCACAGTTCACTGTTCACTGTTCACTGTCTTCATTTCATACTTCACAGTTCGCAGTTCACAGTTCACAGGTCACAGTTCACAGCCCACTGTTCACAGACTTTATTTCACAATTCAGTTTTCACATTTCACAGTTCACAGTTCTCAGTTCACAGTTCACAGTTCACAGATCAAAGTTCACAGTCTTCATTTCACACTTCAGTCTTCACAGGGCACAGTTCACAGTTCACAGTCTTCATTTCACAATTCACAGTTCGCAGTTCACAGTTCACAGATCAAACTTCACAGTTCACAGATCACACTTCACAGTTCACAGTTCACAGATCACAGTTCACATACTTTATTTCACAATTCAGTTTTCACAGTTCAGAGTTCACAGTTCACAGTCCGCAGTTCACTGTTCACAGATCATAGTTCACAGTTCACAGTTCACAGTTCACAGTTCACAGTTCACAGTTCACAGTTCCAGTTCACAGTTCACAGTTCACAGTTCACAGTTCACAGTTCACAGTTCACACTTCACTGTTCACAGATCACAGTTCACAGTTCACAGTTCACAGTTCCCAGTTCGCAGGTCACAGTTCACATTTCACAGTTCACTGTCTTCATTTCATACTTCACAGTTCACTGTCTTCATTTCATACTTCACAGTTCGCAGTTCACAGTTCACAGTTCACAGTTCACAGTTCACAGGTCACAGTTCACAGTTCACAGGTCACAGTTCACAGTTCACAGTCCACAGTTCACTGTTCACAGATCACAGTTCACAGATCACAGTCTTCATTTCACACTTCACAATTCACAGTGCACAGTTCACAGTCCACAGTTCACTGTTCACAAATCACAGTTCACACTTCACAGTTCACAGTTCACAGTCCACAGATCACAGTTCACAGACTTTATTTCACACTTCACAGTTGGCAGTTCACAGTTCACAGTTCACAGTTCACAGTTCACAGTTCACAGTTCACAGTTCACAGTTCACAGTTCACAGTTCACAGTTCACAGTTCACTGTTCACAGTTTACAGTTCTCAGTTTACAGTTCTCAGTTCACAGTTGACAGTTCACAGTTGACAGTTCACACTTCACAGTTCACAGTTCACAGTTCACAGTCCACAGTTCACTGTTCACAATTCACAGTTCACAGTTCACAGTTCACAGTTCACAGTTCACAGTTCACAGTCCACAGTTCACTGTTCACAATTCACAGTTCACAGTTCACAGTTCACAGTTCACAGTTCACAGTTCACTGTTCACTGTTCACAGTTCACAGTTCACAGTTCACAGTCTTCATTTCACAATTCACAGTTCGCAGTTCACAGTTCACAGGTCACAGTTCACAGTTCACAGGTCACAGTTCACAGTTCACAGTCCACAGTTCACTGTTCACAGATCACAGTTCACAGTTCACAGTCTTCATTTCACACTTCACACTTCACAGTGCACAGTTCACAGTCCACTGTTCACAGTCCACAGTTCACTGTTCACAAATCACAGTTCACAGTTCACAGTTCACAGTCCACAGATCACAGTTCACAGTCTTCATTTCACACTTCACAGTTCGCAGTTCACAGTTCACAGATCACAGTTCACAGTTCACAGTTCACAGTTCACAGTTCACAGTTCAAAGTTCACAGTTCACAGTTCACAGATCACACTTCACAGTTCACAGTTCACAGATCATAGTTCACAGATCACAGTTCACAGTTCACAGTTCACAGTTCACAGTTCACAGTCTTCATTTCACAATTCACAGTTCGCAGTTCACAGTTCACAGATCACAGTTCACAGATCACAGTTCACAGTTCACAGTTCACAGATCACACTTCACAGTTCACAGTTCACAGATCATAGTTCACAGATCACAGTTCACAGACTTTATTTCACAATTCAGTTTTCACAGTTCACAGTTCACAGTTCACAGTCCGCAGTTCACTGTTCACAGATCATAGTTCACAGTTCACAGTTCACAGTTCACAGTTCACAGTTCACAGTTCCAGTTCACAGTTCACAGTTCACAGTTCACAGTTCACAGTTCACAGTTCACAGTTCACTGTTCACAGATCACAGTTCACAGTTCACAGTTCACAGTTCACAGTTCACAGTTCACAGTTCACATGTACAAGTCACAGTTCACAGGTCACAGATCACAGTTCACAGTTCACAGTTCACAGTTCACAGTTCACTGTTCACTGTTCACAGTTCACAGTTCACAGTTCACAGTCTTCATTTCACAATTCACAGTTCGCAGTTCACAGTTCACAGGTCACAGTTCACAGTTCACAGTCCACAGTTCACTGATCACACATCACAGTTCACAGTTCACAGTTCACAGTCCACAGATCACAGTTCACAGTCTTCATTTCACACTTCACAGTTCGCAGTTCACAGTTCACAGATCACAGTTCACAGTTCACAGTTTACAGTTCACATGTCACAGTTCACAGTTCACAGGTCACAGGTCACAGTTCACAGTTCACAGTTCACAGTTCCCAGTTCGCAGGTCACAGTTCACATTTCACAGTTCACTGTCTTCATTTCATACTTCACAGTTCACTGTCTTCATTTCATACTTCACAGTTCGCAGTTCACAGTTCACAGTTCACAGTTCACAGTTCACATGTCACAGTTCACAGTTCACAGGTCACAGGTCACAGTTGACAGTTCACAGTTCACAGTTCACAGTTCACAGTTCACAGTTCCCAGTTCGCAGGTCACAGTTCACATTTCACAGTTCACTGTCCTCATTTCATACTTCACAGTTCACTGTCTTCATTTCATACTTCACAGTTCGCAGTTCACAGTTCACAGTTCACAGTTCACAGTTCACATGTCACAGTTCACAGTTCACAGGTCACAGGTCACAGGTCACAGTTCACTGTTCACAGATCACAGTTCACAGTTCACAGTTCACAGTTCACAGTTCACAGTTCACAGTTCACAGTTCACAGTTCACAGTTCACAGTTCACAGTTCACAGTTCACAGATCACAGTTCACAGTTCACAGTTCACAGTTCACAGGTCACAGTTCACAGTTCCCCGTTCACAGTATTCATTTCACACTTCACAGTTCGCAGTTCACAGTTGACAGTTCACAGTCCACAGTTCACTATTCACAGTTCACAGTTCACAGTCCACAGATCACAGTTCACAGTCTTCATTTCACACTTCACAGTTCGCAGTTCACAGTTCACAGATCACAGGTGACAGTTCACAGTCCACATTTCACTGTTCACAATTCACAGTTCACAGTTCACAGTCTTCATTTCACGCTTCACAGTTCGCAGTTCACAGTTCACAGATCACAGTTCACAGTTCACAGTTCACAGTTTACAGTTCACAGTTCACTGTTCACAGTTTACAGTTTTCAGTTTACAGTTCTCAGTTCACAGTTGACAGTTCACAGTTCACACTTCACACTTCACAGTTCACAGTTCACAGTCGACAGTTCACTGTTCACAGATCATAGTTCACAGTCTACAGTTCAGAGTTCACAGTTCACAGTTCACAGTCTTCATTTCACAATTCACAGTTCGCAGTTCACAGTTCACAGATCACCGTTCACAGATCACAGTTCACTGTTCACAGTTCACAGTTCACAGTTCTCAGTTCACAGATCACAGTTCACAGTCTTCATTTCACAGTTCACAGTTCACAGTTTACAGTTCTCAGTTCACAGTTCACAGTTCACAGTTCACAGTTCACAGTTCACAGTTCACAGTTTACAGTTCTCAGTTCACAGTTCACAGTTCACAGTTCACAGTTCACAGTTCACAGTTCACAGTTCACAGTCCACAGTTCACAGTTCACAGTTCTCAGTTCACAGATCACAGTTCACAGTCTTCATTTCACAGTTCACAGTTCACAGTTCACAGTTCCCCGTTCACAGTATTCATTTCACATTTCACAGTTCGCAGTTCACAGTTGACAGTTCACAGATCACAGTTCACAGATTACAGTTGACAGTTGACAGTTGACAGTTCACAGTACACACTTCACAGTTCACAGTCCACAGTTCACTGTTCACAAATCACAGTTCACAGTTCAGAGTCCACAGTTCACTATTCACAGCTCACAGTTCTCAGTTCACAGATCACAGTTCACAGTCTTCATTTCACACTTCACAGTTAGCAGTTCACAGTTCACAGATCACACATCACAGTTCACAGTTCACAGTTCACAGATCACAGTTCACAGTTCACAGTTCACAGTTCACAGTTCACAGTTCTCAGTTCACAGATCACAGTTCACAGTCTTCATTTCACACTTCAGTCTTCACAGGGCACAGTTCACAGTTCACAGTCTTCATTTCACAATTCACAGTTCGCAGTTCACAGTTCACAGATCACACTTCACAGTTCACAGTTCACAGATCACTGTTCACAGACTTTATTTCACAATTCAGTTCTCACAGTTCACAGTTCACAGTCCACAGTTCACAGTTCACAGTTCACAGTCCACAGTTCACAGTTCTCAGTTCACAGATCACAGTTCACATTCTTCATTTCACAGTTCACAGTTCACAGTTCACAGTTCCCCGTTCACAGTATTCATTTCACATTTCACAGTTCGCAGTTCACAGTTGACAGATCACAGATCACTGTCTTCATTTCATACTTCACAGTTCACTGTCTTCATTTCATACTTCTCAGTTCGCAGTTCACAGTTCACAGTTCACAGTTCACAGGTCACAGTTCACAGTTCACAGGTCACAGTTCACAGTTCACAGTCCACAGTTCACTGTTCACAGATCACAGTTCACAGATCACAGTCTTCATTTCACACTTCACACTTCACAGTGCACAGTTCACAGTCCACAGTTCACTGTTCACAAATCACAGTTCACACTTCACAGTTCACAGTTCACAGTCCACAGATCACAGTTCACAGACTTTATTTCACACTTCACAGTTGGCAGTTCACAGTTCACAGTTCACAGTTCACAGTTCACTGTTCACAGTCACAGTTCACTGTTCACAGTTTACAGTTCTCAGTTTACAGTTCTCAGTTTACAGTTCTCAGTTCACAGTTGACAGTTCACAGTTCACAGTTCACAAATCACAGTTCACAGTTCACAGTTCACAGTCCACAGATCACAGTTCACAGTCTTCATTTCACACTTCACAGTTCGCAGTTCACAGTTCACAGATCACAGTTCACAGTTCACAGTTCACAGTTCACAGTACACAGTTCACAGATCACACTTCACAGTTCACAGATCATAGTTCACAGATCACAGTTCACAGTTCACAGTTCACAGTTCACAGTTCACAGTCTTCATTTCACAATTCACAGTTCGCAGTTCACAGTTCACAGATCACAGTTCACAGATCACAGTTCACAGTTCACAGTTCACAGTTCACAGATCACACTTCACAGTTCACAGTTCACAGATCATAGTTCACAGATCACAGTTCACAGACTTTATTTCACAATTCAGTTTTCACAGTTCACAGTTCACAGTTCACAGTCCGCAGTTCACTGTTCACAGATCATAGTTCACAGTTCACAGTTCACAGTTCACAGTTCACAGTTCACAGTTCCACTTCACAGTTCACAGTTCACAGTTCACAGTTCACAGTTCACAGTTCACAGTTCACAGTTGACACTTCACTGTTCACAGATCACAGTTCACAGTTCACAGTTCACAGTTCACAGTTCACAGTTCACAGTTCACAGTTCACAGTTCACAGTTCACAGTTCACAGTTCACAGTTCACAGTTCACATGTCACAGTTCACAGTTCACAGTTCACAGTTCACAGTTCACAGTTCACAGGTCACAGATCACAGTTCACAGTTCACAGTTCACAGTTCACTGTTCACTGTTCACAGTTCACAGTTCACAGTTCACAGTTCACAGTCTTCATTTCACAATTCACAGTTCGCAGTTCACAGTTCACAGTTCACAGGTCACAGTTCACAGTTCACAGTCCACAGTTCACTGATCACACATCACAGTTCACAGTTCACAGTTCACAGTCCACAGATCACAGTTCACAGTCTTCATTTCACACTTCACAGTTCGCAGTTCACAGTTCACAGATCACAGTTCACAGTTCACAGTTTACAGTTCACATGTCACAGTTCACAGTTCACAGGACACAGGTCACAGTTCACAGTTCACAGTTCCCAGTTCGCAGGTCGCAGGTCACAGTTCACATTTCACAGTTCACTGTCTTCATTTCATACTTCACAGTTCACTGTCTTCATTTCATACTTCACAGTTCGCAGTTCACAGTTCACAGTTCACAGTTCACAGTTCACAGTTCACATGTCACAGTTCACAGTTCAAAGGTCACAGGTCACAGTTCACAGTTCACAGTTCACAGTTCACAGTTCACAGTTCCCAGTTCGCAGGTCACAGTTCACATTTCACAGTTCACTGTCCTCATTTCATACTTCACAGTTCACTGTCTTCATTTCATACTTCACAGTTCGCAGTTCACAGTTCACAGTTCACAGTTCACAGTTCACAGTTCACATGTCACAGTTCACAGTTCACAGGTCACAGGTCACAGTTCACAGTTCACAGATCACAGTTCACAGTTCACAGTTCACAGTTCACAGTTCACAGTTCACAGTTCACAGTTCACAGTTCACAGTTCACAGATTACAGTTGACAGTTGACAGTTGACAGTTGACAGTTGACAGTTGACAGTTGACAGTTGACAGTTGACAGTTGACAGTTGACAGTTGACAGTTGACAGTTGACAGTTGACAGTTGACAGTTGACAGTTGACAGTTGACAGTTGACAGTTGACAGTTGACAGTTGACAGTTGACAGTTGACAGTTGACAGTTGACAGTTGACAGTTCACAGTTCACAGTTCACAGGTCACAGTTCACAGTTCACAGTCCACAGTTCACTGTTCACAGATCACAGTTCACAGATCACAGTCTTCATTTCACACTTCACACTTCACAGTGCACAGTTCACAGTCCACAGTTCACTGTTCACAAATCACAGTTCACACTTCACAGTTCACAGTTCACAGTCCACAGATCACAGTTCACAGACTTTATTTCACACTTCACAGTTGGCAGTTCACAGTTCACAGTTCACAGTTCACAGTTCACAGTTCACAGTTCACTGTTCACAGTTTACAGTTCTCAGTTTACAGTTCTCAGTTCACAGTTGACAGTTCACAGTTGACAGTTCACACTTCACAGTTCACAGTTCACAGTCCACAGTTCACTGTTCACAATTCACAGTTCACAGTTCACAGTTCACAGTTCACAGTTCACAGTTCACAGTTCACAGTTCACAGTCCACAGTTCACTGTTCACAATTCACAGTTCACAGTTCACAGTTCACAGTTCACTGTTCACTGTTCACAGTTCACAGTTCACAGTTCACAGTTCACAGTTCACAGTCCACAGTTCACTGTTCACAGATCACAGTTCACAGATCACAGTCTTCATTTCACACTTCACACTTCACAGTGCACAGTTCACAGTCCACAGTTCACTGTTCACAAATCACAGTTCACACTTCACAGTTCACAGTTCACAGTCCACAGATCACAGTTCACAGACTTTATTTCACACTTCACAGTTGGCAGTTCACAGTTCACAGTTCACAGTTCACAGTTCACAGTTCACAGTTCACAGTTCACTGTTCACAGTTTACAGTTCTCAGTTTACAGTTCTCAGTTCACAGTTGACAGTTCACAGTTGACAGTTCACACTTCACAGTTCACAGTTCACAGTTCACAGTCCACAGTTCACTGTTCACAATTCACAGTTCACAGTTCACAGTTCACAGTTCACAGTTCACAGTTCACAGTCCACAGTTCACTGTTCACAATTCACAGTTCACAGTTCACAGTTCACAGTTCACTGTTCACTGTTCACAGTTCACAGTTCACAGTTCACAGTCTTCATTTCACAATTCACAGTTCGCAGTTCACAGTTCACAGGTCACAGTTCACAGTTCACAGGTCACAGTTCACAGTTCACAGTCCACAGTTCACTGTTCACAGTCCACAGATCACAGTTCGCAGTCTTCATTTCACACTTCACAGTTCGCAGTTCACAGTTCACAGATCACAGTTCACAGTTCACAGTTCACAGTTCACAGTTCACAGTTCACAGTTCGCAGTTCACAGTTGACAGTTCACAGATCACAGTTCACAGATTACAGTTGACAGTTGACAGTTGACAGTTCACAGTACACACTTCACAGTTCACAGTCCACAGTTCACTGTTCACAAATCACAGTTCACAGTTCACAGTCCACAGTTCACTATTCACAGCTCACAGTTCTCAGTTCACAGATCACAGTTCACAGTCTTCATTTCACACTTCACAGTTAGCAGTTCACAGTTCACAGATCACAGTTCACAGTACACAGTTCACAGATCACACTTCACAGTTCACAGATCATAGTTCACAGATCACAGTTCACAGTTCACAGTTCACAGTTCACAGTTCACAGTCTTCATTTCACAATTCACAGTTCGCAGTTCACAGTTCACAGATCACAGTTCACAGATCACAGTTCACAGTTCACAGTTCACAGTTCACAGATCACACTTCACAGTTCACAGTTCACAGATCATAGATCACAGATCACAGTTCACAGACTTTATTTCACAATTCAGTTTTCACATTTCACATTTCACAGTTCACAGTCCGCAGTTCACTGTTCACAGATCATAGTTCACAGTTCACAGTTCACAGTTCACAGTTCACAGTTCACAGTTCCACTTCACAGTTCACAGTTCACAGTTCACAGTTCACAGTTGACACTTCACTGTTCACAGATCACAGTTCACAGTTCACAGTTCACAGTTCACAGTTCACAGTTCACAGTTCACAGTTCACAGTTCAATGTTCACAGTTCACAGTTCACATGTCACAGTTCACAGTTCACAGTTCACAGTTCACAGTTCACAGTTCACAGTTCACAGGTCACAGATCACAGTTCACAGTTCACAGTTCACAGTTCACTGTTCACTGTTCACAGTTCACAGTTCACAGTTCACAGTCTTCATTTCACAATTCACAGTTCGCAGTTCACAGTTCACAGTTCACAGGTCACAGTTCACAGTTCACAGTCCACAGTTCACTGATCACACATCACAGTTCACAGTTCACAGTTCACAGTCCACAGATCACAGTTCACAGTCTTCATTTCACACTTCACAGTTCGCAGTTCACAGTTCACAGATCACAGTTCACAGTTCACAGTTTACAGTTCACATGTCACAGTTCACAGTTCACAGTTCACAGTTCACAGTTCACAGTTCACAGTTCACAGTTCACAGATTACAGTTGACAGTTGACAGTTGACAGTTGACAGTTGACAGTTGACAGTTGACAGTTGACAGTTGACAGTTGACAGTTGACAGTTGACAGTTGACAGTTGACAGTTGACAGTTGACAGTTGACAGTTGACAGTTGACAGTTGACAGTTGACAGTTGACAGTTGACAGTTGACAGTTGACAGTTGACAGTTCACAGGTCACAGTTCACAGTTCACAGGTCACAGTTCACAGTTCACAGTCCACAGTTCACTGTTCACAGATCACAGTTCACAGATCACAGTCTTCATTTCACACTTCACACTTCACAGTGCACAGTTCACAGTCCACAGTTCACTGTTCACAAATCACAGTTCACACTTCACAGTTCACAGTTCACAGTCCACAGATCACAGTTCACAGACTTTATTTCACACTTCACAGTTGGCAGTTCACAGTTCACAGTTCACAGTTCACAGTTCACAGTTCACAGTTCACTGTTCACAGTTTACAGTTCTCAGTTTACAGTTCTCAGTTGACAGTTCACAGTTGACAGTTCACACTTCACAGTTCACAGTTCACAGTTCACAGTCCACAGTTCACTGTTCACAATTCACAGTTCACAGTTCACAGTTCACAGTTCACAGTTCACAGTTCACAGTTCACAGTTCACAGTCCACAGTTCACTGTTCACAATTCACAGTTCACAGTTCACAGTTCACAGTTCACTGTTCACTGTTCACAGTTCACAGTTCACAGTTCACAGTTCACAGTCTTCATTTCACAATTCACAGTTCGCAGTTCACAGTTCACAGGTCACAGTTCACAGTTCACAGGTCACAGTTCACAGTTCACAGTCCACAGTTCACTGTTCACAGTCCACAGATCACAGTTCACAGTCTTCATTTCACACTTCACAGTTCGCAGTTCACAGTTCACAGATCACAGTTCACAGTTCACAGTTCACAGTTCACAGTTCACAGTTCACAGTTCGCAGTTCACAGTTGACAGTTCACAGATCACAGTTCACAGATTACAGTTGACAGTTGACAGTTGACAGTTCACAGTACACACTTCACAGTTCACAGTCCACAGTTCACTGTTCACAAATCACAGTTCACAGTTCACAGTCCACAGTTCACTATTCACAGCTCACAGTTCTCAGTTCACAGATCACAGTTCACAGTCTTCATTTCACACTTCACAGTTCGCAGTTCACAGTTCACAGTTCACAGTTCACAGTTCACAGAACACAGTTCACTGTTCACAATTCACAGTTCACAGTTCACAGTTCACAGTTCACAGTTCACAGTTCACAGTTCACAGTTCACAGTCCACAGTTCACTGTTCACAATTCACAGTTCACAGTTCACAGTTCACAGTTCACTGTTCACTGTTCACAGTTCACAGTTCACAGTTCACAGTTCACAGTCCACAGTTCACTGTTCACAGATCACAGTTCACAGATCACAGTCTTCATTTCACACTTCACACTTCACAGTGCACAGTTCACAGTCCACAGTTCACTGTTCACAAATCACAGTTCACACTTCACAGTTCACAGTTCACAGTCCACAGATCACAGTTCACAGACTTTATTTCACACTTCACAGTTGGCAGTTCACAGTTCACAGTTCACAGTTCACAGTTCACAGTTCACAGTTCACAGTTCACTGTTCACAGTTTACAGTTCTCAGTTTACAGTTCTCAGTTCACAGTTGACAGTTCACAGTTGACAGTTCACACTTCACAGTTCACAGTTCACAGTCCACAGTTCACTGTTCACAATTCACAGTTCACAGTTCACAGTTCACAGTTCACAGTTCACAGTTCACAGTCCACAGTTCACTGTTCACAATTCACAGTTCACAGTTCACAGTTCACAGTTCACTGTTCACTGTTCACAGTTCACAGTTCACAGTTCACAGTCTTCATTTCACAATTCACAGTTCGCAGTTCACAGTTCACAGGTCACAGTTCACAGTTCACAGGTCACAGTTCACAGTTCACAGTCCACAGTTCACTGTTCACAGTCCACAGATCACAGTTCACAGTCTTCATTTCACACTTCACAGTTCGCAGTTCACAGTTCACAGATCACAGTTCACAGTTCACAGTTCACAGTTCACAGTTCACAGTTCACAGTTCGCAGTTCACAGTTGACAGTTCACAGATCACAGTTCACAGATTACAGTTGACAGTTGACAGTTGACAGTTCACAGTACACACTTCACAGTTCACAGTCCACAGTTCACTGTTCACAAATCACAGTTCACAGTTCACAGTCCACAGTTCACTATTCACAGCTCACAGTTCTCAGTTCACAGATCACAGTTCACAGTCTTCATTTCACACTTCACAGTTAGCAGTTCACAGTTCACAGATCACAGTTCACAGTACACAGTTCACAGATCACACTTCACAGTTCACAGATCATAGTTCACAGATCACAGTTCACAGTTCACAGTTCACAGTTCACAGTTCACAGTCTTCATTTCACAATTCACAGTTCGCAGTTCACAGTTCACAGATCACAGTTCACAGATCACAGTTCACAGTTCACAGTTCACAGTTCACAGATCACACTTCACAGTTCACAGTTCACAGATCATAGATCACAGATCACAGTTCACAGACTTTATTTCACAATTCAGTTTTCACATTTCACATTTCACAGTTCACAGTCCGCAGTTCACTGTTCACAGATCATAGTTCACAGTTCACAGTTCACAGTTCACAGTTCACAGTTCACAGTTCCACTTCACAGTTCACAGTTCACAGTTCACAGTTCACAGTTGACACTTCACTGTTCACAGATCACAGTTCACAGTTCACAGTTCACAGTTCACAGTTCACAGTTCACAGTTCACAGTTCACAGTTCACAGTTCACAGTTCACA
Source organism: Lasioglossum villosulum (assembly GCA_963971365.1). NCBI lineage: Eukaryota > Metazoa > Arthropoda > Insecta > Hymenoptera > Halictidae > Lasioglossum > Lasioglossum villosulum. The sequence goes on along the minus strand of CAXARU010000031.1, from coordinate 928,953 downwards.
GTTCACAGTTCACAGTTCACAGTTCACAGTTCACAGTTCACAGTTCACAGAACACAGTTCACTGTTCACAATTCACAGTTCACAGTTCACAGTTCACAGTTCACAGTTCACAGTTCACAGTTCACAGTTCACAGTTCACAGTCCACAGTTCACTGTTCACAATTCACAGTTCACAGTTCACAGTTCACAGTTCACTGTTCACTGTTCACAGTTCACAGTTCACAGTTCACAGTTCACAGTCCACAGTTCACTGTTCACAGATCACAGTTCACAGATCACAGTCTTCATTTCACACTTCACACTTCACAGTGCACAGTTCACAGTCCACAGTTCACTGTTCACAAATCACAGTTCACACTTCACAGTTCACAGTTCACAGTCCACAGATCACAGTTCACAGACTTTATTTCACACTTCACAGTTGGCAGTTCACAGTTCACAGTTCACAGTTCACAGTTCACAGTTCACAGTTCACAGTTCACTGTTCACAGTTTACAGTTCTCAGTTTACAGTTCTCAGTTCACAGTTGACAGTTCACAGTTGACAGTTCACACTTCACAGTTCACAGTTCACAGTTCACAGTCCACAGTTCACTGTTCACAATTCACAGTTCACAGTTCACAGTTCACAGTTCACAGTCCACAGTTCACTGTTCACAATTCACAGTTCACAGTTCACAGTTCACAGTTCACTGTTCACTGTTCACAGTTCACAGTTCACAGTTCACAGTCTTCATTTCACAATTCACAGTTCGCAGTTCACAGTTCACAGGTCACAGTTCACAGTTCACAGGTCACAGTTCACAGTTCACAGTCCACAGTTCACTGTTCACAGTCCACAGATCACAGTTCACAGTCTTCATTTCACACTTCACAGTTCGCAGTTCACAGTTCACAGATCACAGTTCACAGTTCACAGTTCACAGTTCACAGTTCACAGTTCACAGTTCGCAGTTCACAGTTGACAGTTCACAGATCACAGTTCACAGATTACAGTTGACAGTTGACAGTTGACAGTTCACAGTACACACTTCACAGTTCACAGTCCACAGTTCACTGTTCACAAATCACAGTTCACAGTTCACAGTCCACAGTTCACTATTCACAGCTCACAGTTCTCAGTTCACAGATCACAGTTCACAGTCTTCATTTCACACTTCACAGTTAGCAGTTCACAGTTCACAGATCACAATTCACAGTACACAGTTCACAGATCACACTTCACAGTTCACAGATCATAGTTCACAGATCACAGTTCACAGTTCACAGTTCACAGTTCACAGTTCACAGTCTTCATTTCACAATTCACAGTTCGCAGTTCACAGTTCACAGATCACAGTTCACAGATCACAGTTCACAGTTCACAGTTCACAGTTCACAGATCACACTTCACAGTTCACAGTTCACAGATCATAGATCACAGATCACAGTTCACAGACTTTATTTCACAATTCAGTTTTCACATTTCACATTTCACAGTTCACAGTCCGCAGTTCACTGTTCACAGATCATAGTTCACAGTTCACAGTTCACAGTTCACAGTTCACAGTTCCACTTCACAGTTCACAGTTCACAGTTCACAGTTCACAGTTGACACTTCACTGTTCACAGATCACAGTTCACAGTTCACAGTTCACAGTTCACAGTTCACAGTTCACAGTTCACAGTTCACAGTTCACAGTTCACAGTTCACAGTTCACAGTTCACAGTTCACAGTTCACATGTCACAGTTCACAGTTCACAGTTCACAGTTCACAGTTCACAGTTCACAGGTCACAGATCACAGTTCATAGTTCACAGTTCACAGTTCACTGTTCACTGTTCACAGTTCACAGTTCACAGTTCACAGTTCACAGTCTTCATTTCACAATTCACAGTTCGCAGTTCACAGTTCACAGTTCACAGGTCACAGTTCACAGTTCACAGTCCACAGTTCACTGATCACACATCACAGTTCACAGTTCACAGTTCACAGTCCACAGATCACAGTTCACAGTCTTCATTTCACACTTCACAGTTCGCAGTTCACAGTTCACAGATCACAGTTCACAGTTCACAGTTTACAGTTCACATGTCACAGTTCACAGTTCACAGGACACAGGTCACAGTTCACAGTTCACAGTTCCCAGTTCGCAGGTCGCAGGTCACAGTTCACATTTCACAGTTCACTGTCTTCATTTCATACTTCACAGTTCACTGTCTTCATTTCATACTTCACAGTTCGCAGTTCACAGTTCACAGTTCACTGATCACACATCACAGTTCACAGTTCACAGTTCACAGTCCACAGATCACAGTTCACAGTCTTCATTTCACACTTCACAGTTCGCAGTTCACAGTTCACAGATCACAGTTCACAGTTCACAGTTTACAGTTCACATGTCACAGTTCACAGTTCACAGGACACAGGTCACAGTTCACAGTTCACAGTTCCCAGTTCGCAGGTCGCAGGTCACAGTTCACATTTCACAGTTCACTGTCTTCATTTCATACTTCACAGTTCACTGTCTTCATTTCATACTTCACAGTTCGCAGTTCACAGTTCACAGTTCACAGTTCACAGTTCACAGTTCACATGTCACAGTTCACAGTTCAAAGGTCACAGGTCACAGTTCACAGTTCACAGTTCACAGTTCACAGTTCACAGTTCACAGTTCCCAGTTCGCAGGTCACAGTTCACATTTCACAGTTCACTGTCCTCATTTCATACTTCACAGTTCACTGTCTTCATTTCATACTTCACAGTTCGCAGTTCACAGTTCACAGTTCACAGTTCACAGTTCACAGTTCACATGTCACAGTTCACAGTTCACAGGTCACAGGTCACAGTTCACAGATCACAGTTCACAGTTCACAGTTCACAGTTCACAGTTCACAGTTCACAGTTCACAGTTCACAGTTCACAGTTCACAGTTCACAGTTCACAGATTACAGTTGACAGTTGACAGTTGACAGTTGACAGTTGACAGTTGACAGTTGACAGTTGACAGTTGACAGTTGACAGTTGACAGTTGACAGTTGACAGTTGACAGTTGACAGTTGACAGTTGACAGTTGACAGTTGACAGTTGACAGTTGACAGTTGACAGTTGACAGTTGACAGTTGACAGTTGACAGTTGACAGTTGACAGTTGACAGTTGACAGTTGACAGTTGACAGTTGACAGTTGACAGTTGACAGTTGACAGTTGACAGTTGACAGTTGACAGTTGACAGTTGACAGTTGACAGTTGACAGTTGACAGTTGACAGTTGACAGTTGACAGTTCACAGGTCACAGTTCACAGTTCACAGGTCACAGTTCACAGTCCACAGTTCACTGTTCACAGATCACAGTTCACAGATCACAGTCTTCATTTCACACTTCACACTTCACAGTGCACAGTTCACAGTCCACAGTTCACTGTTCACAAATCACAGTTCACACTTCACAGTTCACAGTTCACAGTCCACAGATCACAGTTCACAGACTTTATTTCACACTTCACAGTTGGCAGTTCACAGTTCACAGTTCACAGTTCACAGTTCACAGTTCACAGTTCACTGTTCACAGGTTACAGTTCTCAGTTTACAGTTCTCAGTTCACAGTTGACAGTTCACAGTTGACAGTTCACACTTCACAGTTCACAGTTCACAGTTCACAGTCCACAGTTCACTGTTCACAATTCACAGTTCACAGTTCACAGTTCACAGTTCACAGTTCACAGTTCACAGTCCACAGTTCACTGTTCACAATTCACAGTTCACAGTTCACAGTTCACAGTTCACTGTTCACTGTTCACAGTTCACAGTTCACAGTTCACAGTCTTCATTTCACAATTCACAGTTCGCAGTTCACAGTTCACAGGTCACAGTTCACAGTTCACAGGTCACAGTTCACAGTTCACAGTCCACAGTTCACTGTTCACAGTCCACAGATCACAGTTCACAGTCTTCATTTCACACTTCACAGTTCGCAGTTGACAGTTCACAGATCACAGTTCACAGTTCACAGTTCACAGTTCACAGTTCACAGTTCACAGTTCACAGTTCGCAGTTCACAGTTGACAGTTCACAGATCACAGTTCACAGATTACAGTTGACAGTTGACAGTTGACAGTTCACAGTACACACTTCACAGTTCACAGTCCACAGTTCACTGTTCACAAATCACAGTTCACAGTTCACAGTTCACAGTCCACAGTTCACTATTCACAGATCACAGTTCTCAGTTCACAGATCACAGTTCACAGTCTTCATTTCACACTTCACAGTTAGCAGTTCACAGTTCACAGATCACAGTTCACAGTTCACAGTTCACAGATCACAGTTCACAGTTCACAGTTCACAGTTCTCAGTTCACAGATCACTGTTCACAGACTTTATTTCACAATTCAGTTTTCACAGTTCACAGTTCACAGTCCACAGTTCACAGTTCACAGTTCACAGTCCACAGTTCACAGTTCTCAGTTCACAGATCACAGTTCACATTCTTCATTTCACAGTTCACAGTTCACAGTTCACAGTTCCCCGTTCACAGTATTCATTTCACATTTCACAGTTCGCAGTTCACAGTTGACAGATCACAGATCACTGTCTTCATTTCATACTTCACAGTTCACTGTCTTCATTTCATACTTCTCAGTTCGCAGTTCACAGTTCACAGTTCACAGTTCACAGTTCACAGGTCACAGTTCACAGTTCACAGGTCACAGTTCACAGTTCACAGTCCACAGTTCACTGTTCACAGATCACAGTTCACACTTCACAGTTCACAGTTCACAGTTCACAGTCCACAGATCACAGTTCACAGACTTTATTTCACACTTCACAGTTGGCAGTTCACAGTTCACAGTTCACTGTTCACAGTTCACAGTTCACTGTTCACAGTTTACAGTTCTCAGTTTACAGTTCTCAGTTCACAGTTGACAGTTCACAGTTCACAGTTCACACTTCACAGTTCACAGTTCACAGTTCACAGTCCACAGTTCACTGTTCACAATTCACAGTTCACAGTTCACAGTTCACAGTTCACAGTTCACAGTTCACAGTCCACAGTTCACTGTTCACAATTCACAGATCACAGTTCACAGTTCACAGTTCACAGTTCACTGTTCACTGTTCACAGTTCACAGTTCACAGTTCACAGTTCACAGTCTTCATTTCACAATTCACAGTTCGCAGTTCACAGTTCACAGGTCACAGTTCACAGTTCACAGGTCACAGTTCACAGTTCACAGTCCACAGTTCACTGTTCACAGATCACAGTTCACAGTTCACAGTCTTCATTTCACACTTCACACTTCACAGTGCACAGTTCACAGTCCACAGTTCACAGTCCACAGTTCACTGTTCACAAATCACAGTTCACAGTTCACAGTTCACAGTCCACAGATCACAGTTCACAGTCTTCATTTCACACTTCACAGTTCGCAGTTCACAGTTCACAGATCACAGTTCACAGTTCACAGTTCACAGTTCACAGTTCACAGTTCACAGTTCACAGTTCACAGTTCACAGATCACACTTCACAGTTCACAGATCATAGTTCACAGATCACAGTTCACAGTTCACAGTTCACAGTTCACAGTTCACAGTTCACAGTCTTCATTTCACAATTCACAGTTCGCAGTTCACAGTTCACAGATCACCGTTCACAGATCACAGTTCACTGTTCACAGTTCACAGTTCACAGTCCACAGTTCACAGTCCACAGTTCACAGTTCACAGTTCTCAGTTCACAGATCACAGTTCACAGTCTTCATTTCACAGTTCACAGTTCACAGTTTACAGTTCTCAGTTCACAGTTCACAGTTCACAGTTCACAGTTCACAGTTCACAGTTCACAGTCCACAGTTCACAGTTCACAGTTCTCAGTTCACAGATCACAGTTCACAGTCTTCATTTCACATTTCACAGTCTTCATTTCACAGTTCACAGTTCACAGTTCACAGTTCCCCGTTCACAGTATTCATTTCACATTTCACAGTTCGCAGTTCACAGTTGACAGTTCACAGATCACAGTTCACAGATTACAGTTCACAGTTGACAGTTGACAGTTCACAGTACACACTTCACAGTTCACAGTCCACAGTTCACTGTTCACAAATCACAGTTCACAGTTCACAGTCCGCAGTTCACTATTCACAGCTCACAGTTCTCAGTTCACAGATCACAGTTCACAGTCTTCATTTCACACTTCACAGTTAGCAGTTCACAGTTCACAGATCACAGTTCACAGTTCACAGTTCACAGATCACAGTTCACAGTTCACAGTCCACAGTTCACTGTTCACAGATCATAGTTCACAGTTCACAGTTCACAGTTCACAGTTCACAGTCTTCATTTCACACTTCACAGTTCGCAGTTCACAGTTCACAGTTCACAGTTCACAGATCACACTTCACAGATCACACTTCACACTTCACAGTTCACAGATCACTGTTCACAGTTCACAGTCCACAGTTCACTATTCACAGCTCACAGTTCTCAGTTCACAGATCACAGTTCACAGTCTTCATTTCACACTTCACAGTTAGCAGTTCACAGTTCACAGTTCACAGTCCACAGATCACAGTTCACAGTCTTCATTTCACTCTTCACAGTTCGCAGTTCACAGTTCACAGATCACAGTTCACAGTTCACAGTTCACAGATCACAGTTCACAGTTCACAGTCCACAGTTCACTGTTCACAGTTCACAGTTCACAGTCCACAGTTCACTGTCCACAGATCATATTTCACAGTTCACAGTTCACAGTTCACAGTTCACAGTTCACAGTTCACAGTTCACAGTTCACAGTTCACACTTCACAGTTCGCAGTTCACAGTTCACAGTTCACAGTTCACAGATCACACTTCACAGATCACACTTCACACTTCACAGTTCACAAATCACTGTTCACAGACTTTATTTCACAATTCAGTTTTCACAGTTCACAATTCAGTTTTCACAGTTCACAGTTCACAGTTCACACTTCACAGTTCACACTTCACAGTTCACACTTCACAGTTCACACTTCACAGTTCACAGATCACAGTTCACAGTTCACAGTTCACTGTTCACAGTTTACAGTTCTCAGTTTACAGTTCTCAGTTCACAGTGACAGTTCACAGTTCACTGTTCACTGTTCACTGTCTTCATTTCATACTTCACAGTTCGCAGTTCACAGTTCACAGGTCACAGTTCACAGCCCACTGTTCACAGTTCACAGTTCTCAGTTCACAGATCACAGTTCACAGTTCACAGACTTTATTTCACAATTCAGTTTTCACATTTCACAGTTCACAGTTCTCAGTTCACAGTTCACAGTTCACAGATCACAGTTCACAGTCTTCATTTCACACTTCAGTCTTCACAGGGCACAGTTCACAGTTCACAGTCTTCATTTTACAATTCACAGTTCGCAGTTCACAGTTCACAGATCACACTTCACAGTTCACAGATCACACTTCACAGTTCACAGTTCACAGATCACAGTTCACATACTTTATTTCACAATTCAGTTTTCACAGTTCCCCGTTCACAGTATTCATTTCACACTTCACAGTTCGCAGTTCACAGTTGACAGTTCACAGTCCACAGTTCACTATTCACAGTTCACAGTTCACAGTCCACAGATCACAGTTCACAGTCTTCATTTCACACTTCACAGTTCGCAGTTCACAGTTCACAGTTCACAGATCACAGTTCACAGTTCACAGTCCACATTTCACTGTTCACAATTCACAGTTCACAGTTCACAGTTCACAGTTCACAGTTCACTGTTCACAGATCACAGTTCACAGTTCACAGTCTTCATTTCACGCTTCACAGTTCGCAGATCACAGTTCACAGTTCACAGTTCACAGTTTACAGTTCTCAGTTCACAGTTCACAGTTCACAGTTCACAGTTCACAGTTCACAGTCCACAGTTCACAGTTCACAGTTCTCAGTTCACAGATCACAGTTCACAGTCTTCATTTCACATTTCACAGTCTTCATTTCACAGTTCACAGTTCACAGTTCACAGTTCCCCGTTCACAGTATTCATTTCACATTTCACAGTTCGCAGTTCACAGTTGACAGTTCACAGATCACAGTTCACAGATTACAGTTCACAGTTGACAGTTGACAGTTCACAGTACACACTTCACAGTTCACAGTCCACAGTTCACTGTTCACAAATCACAGTTCACAGTTCACAGTCCGCAGTTCACTATTCACAGCTCACAGTTCTCAGTTCACAGATCACAGTTCACAGTCTTCATTTCACACTTCACAGTTAGCAGTTCACAGTTCACAGATCACAGTTCACAGTTCACAGTTCACAGATCACAGTTCACAGTTCACAGTCCACAGTTCACTGTTCACAGATCATAGTTCACAGTTCACAGTTCACAGTTCACAGTTCACAGTTCACAGTTCACAGTTCACAGTTCACAGTCTTCATTTCACACTTCACAGTTCGCAGTTCACAGTTCACAGTTCACAGTTCACAGATCACACTTCACAGATCACACTTCACACTTCACAGTTCACAGATCACTGTTCACAGTTCACAGTCCACAGTTCACTATTCACAGCTCACAGTCCTCAGTTCACAGATCACAGTTCACAGTCTTCATTTCACACTTCACAGTTAGCAGTTCACAGTTCACAGTTCACAGTTCACAGTCCACAGATCACAGTTCACAGTCTTCATTTCACTCTTCACAGTTCGCAGTTCACAGTTCACAGATCACAGTTCACAGTTCACAGTTCACAGTTCACAGTTCACAGTTCACAGTTCACAGTCCACAGTTCACTGTTCACAGTTCACAGTTCACAGTCCACAGTTCACTGTCCACAGATCATATTTCACAGTTCACAGTTCACAGTTCACAGTTCACAGTTCACAGTTCACAGTCTTCATTTCACACTTCACAGTTCGCAGTTCACAGTTCACAGTTCACAGTTCACAGATCACACTTCACAGATCACACTTCACACTTCACAGTTCACAAATCACTGTTCACAGACTTTATTTCACAATTCAGTTTTCACAGTTCACAATTCAGTTTTCACAGTTCACAGTTCACAGTTCACACTTCACAGTTCACACTTCACAGTTCACACTTCACAGTTCACACTTCACAGTTCACAGATCACAGTTCACAGTTCACAGTTCACTGTTCACAGTTTACAGTTCTCAGTTTACAGTTCTCAGTTCACAGTGACAGTTCACACTTGACAGTTCACACTTCACAGTTCACAGTTCACAGTTCACAGTCCACAGTTCACTGTTCACAATTCACAGTTCACAGTTCACAGTTCACAGTTCACAGTTCACTGTTCACTGTTCACTGTCTTCATTTCATACTTCACAGTTCGCAGTTCACAGTTCACAGGTCACAGTTCACAGCCCACTGTTCACAGTTCACAGTTCTCAGTTCACAGATCACAGTTCACAGTTCACAGACTTTATTTCACAATTCAGTTTTCACATTTCACAGTTCACAGTTCTCAGTTCACAGTTCACAGTTCACAGATCACAGTTCACAGTCTTCATTTCACACTTCAGTCTTCACAGGGCACAGTTCACAGTTCACAGTCTTCATTTCACAATTCACAGTTCGCAGTTCACAGTTCACAGATCACACTTCACAGTTCACAGATCACACTTCACAGTTCACAGTTCACAGATCACAGTTCACATACTTTATTTCACAATTTAGTTTTCACAGTTCACAGTTCACAGTTCACAGTCCGCAGTTCACTGTTCACAGATCATAGTTCACAGTTCACAGTTCACAGTTCACAGTTCACAGTTCACAGTTCACAGTTCACAGTTCACAGTTCACAGTCTTCATTTCACAATTCACAGTTCGCAGTTCACAGTTCACAGGTCACAGTTCACAGTTCACAGGTCACAGGTCACAGTTCACAGTTCACAGTCCACAGTTCACTGTTCACAGATCACAGTTCACAGTCTTCATTTCACACTTCACACTTCACAGTGCACAGTTCACAGTCCACAGTTCACAGTCCACAGTTCACTGTTCACAAATCACAGTTCACAGTTCACAGTTCACAGTCCACAGATCACAGTTCACAGTCTTCATTTCACACTTCACAGTTCGCATTTCCCAGATCACACTTCACACTTCACAGTTCACAGATCACTGTTCACAGACTTTATTTCACAATTCAGTTTTCACAGTTCACAGTTCACAGTTCACAGTCCGCAGTTTACTGTTCACTGATCATAGTTCACAGTTCACAGTTCACAGTTCACAGTTCACAGTTCACAGTTCACACTTCACAGTTCACACTTCACAGTTCACACTTCACAGTTCACAGATCACAGTTCACAGTTCACAGTTCACTGTTCACAGTTTACAGTTCTCAGTTTACAGTTCTCAGTTCACAGTGACAGTTCACAGTTGACAGTTCACACTTCACAGTTCACAGTTCACAGTCCACAGTTCACTGTTCACAATTCACAGTTCACAGTTCACAGTTCACAGTTCACTGTTCACTGTTCACTGTCTTCATTTCATACTTCACAGTTCACAGTTCACAGGTCACAGTTCACAGCCCACTGTTCACAGTTCACAGTTCTCAGTTCACAGTTCACAGTTCACAGTTCACAGTCCGCAGTTCACTGTTCACAGATCATAGTTCACAGTTCACAGTTCACAGTTCACAGTTCACAGTTCACAGTTCCAGTTCACAGTTCACAGTTCACAGTTCACACTTCACTGTTCACAGATCACAGTTCACAGTTCACAGTTCACAGTTCCCAGTTCGCAGGTCACAGTTCACATTTCACAGTTCACTGTCTTCATTTCATACTTCACAGTTCACTGTCTTCATTTCATACTTCCCAGTTCGCAGTTCACAGTTCACAGTTCACAGTCTTCATTTCACAATTCACAGTTCGCAGTTCACAGTTCACAGGTCACAGTTCACAGTTCACAGGTCACAGTTCACAGTCCACAGTTCACTGTTCACAGATCACAGTTCACAGTCTTCATTTCACACTTCACACTTCACAGTGCATAGTTCACAGTCCACAGTTCACAGTCCACAGTTCACTGTTCACAAATCACAGTTCACAGTTCACAGTTCACAGTCCACAGATCACAGTTCACAGTCTTCATTTCACACTTCACAGTTCGCAGTTCACAGATCACACTTCACACTTCACAGTTCACAGATCACTGTTCACAGACTTTATTTCACAATTCAGTTTTCACAGTTCACAGTTCACAGTTCACAGTCCGCAGTTCACTGTTCACTGATCATAGTTCACAGTTCACAGTTCACAGTTCACACTTCACAGTTCACACTTCACAGTTCACACTTCACAGTTCACACTTCACAGTTCACAGATCACAGTTCACAGTTCACAGTTCACTGTTCACAGTTTACAGTTCTCAGTTTACAGTTCTCAGTTCACAGTGACAGTTCACAGTTGACAGTTCACACTTCACAGTTCACAGTTCACAGTCCACAGTTCACTGTTCACAATTCACAGTTCACAGTTCACAGTTCACAGTTCACTGTTCACTGTTCACTGTCTTCATTTCATACTTCACAGTTCGCAGTTCACAGTTCACAGGTCACAGTTCACAGCCCACTGTTCACAGTCTTTATTTCACAATTCAGTTTTCACATTTCACAGTTCACAGTTCTCAGTTCACAGTTCACAGTTCACAGATCACAGTTCACAGTCTTCATTTCACACTTCAGTCTTCACAGGGCACAGTTCACAGTTCACAGTCTTCATTTCACAATTCACAGTTCGCAGTTCACAGTTCACAGATCAAACTTCACAGTTCACAGATCACACTTCACAGTTCACAGTTCACAGATCACAGTTCACATACTTTATTTCACAATTCAGTTTTCACAGTTCACAGTTCACAGTTCACAGTCCGCAGTTCACTGTTCACAGATCATAGTTCACAGTTCACAGTTCACAGTTCACAGTTCACAGTTCACAGTTCACAGTTCCAGTTCACAGTTCACAGTTCACAGTTCACAGTTCACAGTTCACAGTTCACACTTCACTGTTCACAGATCACAGTTCACAGTTCACAGTTCACAGTTCCCAGTTCGCAGGTCACAGTTCACATTTCACAGTTCACTGTCTTCATTTCATACTTCACAGTTCACTGTCTTCATTTCATACTTCACAGTTCGCAGTTCACAGTTCACAGTTCACAGTTCACAGTTCACAGTTCACAGTTCACAGGTCACAGTTCACAGTTCACAGGTCACAGTTCACAGTTCACAGTCCACAGTTCACTGTTCACAGATCACAGTTCACAGATCACAGTCTTCATTTCACACTTCACAATTCACAGTGCACAGTTCACAGTCCACAGTTCACTGTTCACAAATCACAGTTCACACTTCACAGTTCACAGTTCACAGTCCACAGATCACAGTTCACAGACTTTATTTCACACTTCACAGTTGGCAGTTCACAGTTCACAGTTCACAGTTCACAGTTCACAGTTCACAGTTCACAGTTCACAGTTCACAGTTCACAGTTCACTGTTCACAGTTTACAGTTCTCAGTTTACAGTTCTCAGTTCACAGTTGACAGTTCACAGTTGACAGTTCACACTTCACAGTTCACAGTTCACAGTTCACAGTCCACAGTTCACTGTTCACAATTCACAGTTCACAGTTCACAGTTCACAGTTCACAGTTCACAGTTCACAGTCCACAGTTCACTGTTCACAATTCACAGTTCACAGTTCACAGTTCACAGTTCACAGTTCACAGTTCACTGTTCACTGTTCACAGTTCACAGTTCACAGTTCACAGTCTTCATTTCACAATTCACAGTTCGCAGTTCACAGTTCACAGGTCACAGTTCACAGTTCACAGGTCACAGTTCACAGTTCACAGTCCACAGTTCACTGTTCACAGATCACAGTTCACAGTTCACAGTCTTCATTTCACACTTCACACTTCACAGTTCACAGGTCACAGGTCACAGTTCACAGTTCACAGTTCACAGTTCACAGTTCACAGTTCACAGTTCACAGTTCCCAGTTCGCAGGTCACAGTTCACATTTCACAGTTCACTGTCCTCATTTCATACTTCACAGTTCACTGTCTTCATTTCATACTTCACAGTTCGCAGTTCACAGTTCACAGTTCACAGTTCACAGTTCACATGTCACAGTTCACAGTTCACAGGTCACAGGTCACAGTTCACTGTTCACAGATCACAGTTCACAGTTCACAGTTCACAGTTCACAGTTCACAGTTCACAGTTCACAGTTCACAGTTCACAGTTCACAGTTCACAGTTCACAGTTCACAGATCACAGTTCACAGTTCACAGTTCACAGTTCACAGGTCACAGTTCACAGTTCCCCGTTCACAGTATTCATTTCACACTTCACAGTTCGCAGTTCACAGTTGACAGTTCACAGTCCACAGTTCACTATTCACAGTTCACAGTTCACAGTCCACAGATCACAGTTCACAGTCTTCATTTCACACTTCACAGTTCGCAGTTCACAGTTCACAGATCACAGGTGACAGTTCACAGTCCACATTTCACTGTTCACAATTCACAGTTCACAGTTCACAGTCTTCATTTCACGCTTCACAGTTCGCAGTTCACAGTTCACAGATCACAGTTCACAGTTCACAGTTCACAGTTTACAGTTCACAGTTCACAGTTCACAGTTCACTGTTCACAGTTTACAGTTTTCAGTTTACAGTTCTCAGTTCACAGTTGACAGTTCACAGTTCACACTTCACACTTCACAGTTCACAGTTCACAGTCGACAGTTCACTGTTCCCAGATCATAGTTCACAGTCTACAGTTCAGAGTTCACAGTTCACAGTTCACAGTCTTCATTTCACAATTCACAGTTCGCAGTTCACAGTTCACAGATCACCGTTCACAGATCACAGTTCACTGTTCACAGTTCACAGTTCACAGTTCTCAGTTCACAGATCACAGTTCACAGTCTTCATTTCACAGTTCACAGTTCACAGTTTACAGTTCTCAGTTCACAGTTCACAGTTCACAGTTCACAGTTCACAGTTCACAGTTCATAGTTTACAGTTCTCAGTTCACAGTTCACAGTTCACAGTTCACAGTTCACAGTTCACAGTTCACAGTTCACAGTCCACAGTTCACAGTTCACAGTTCTCAGTTCACAGATCACAGTTCACAGTCTTCATTTCACAGTTCACAGTTCACAGTTCACAGTTCCCCGTTCACAGTATTCATTTCACATTTCACAGTTCGCAGTTCACAGTTGACAGTTCACAGATCACAGTTCACAGATTACAGTTGACAGTTGACAGTTGACAGTTCACAGTACACACTTCACAGTTCACAGTCCACAGTTCACTGTTCACAAATCACAGTTCACAGTTCACAGTCCACAGTTCACTATTCACAGCTCACAGTTCTCAGTTCACAGATCACAGTTCACAGTCTTCATTTCACACTTCACAGTTAGCAGTTCACAGTTCACAGATCACAGTTCACAGTTCACAGTTCACAGATCACAGTTCACAGTTCACAGTTCACAGTCTTCATTTCACAATTCACAGTTCGCAGTTCACAGTTCACAGATCACAGTTCACAGATCACAGTTCACAGTTCACAGTTCACAGATCACACTTCACAGTTCACAGTTCACAGATCGTAGTTCACAGATCACAGTCACAGACTTTATTTCACAATTCAGTTTTCACAGTTCACAGTTCACAGTTCACAGTCCGCAGTTCACTGTTCACAGATCATAGTTCACAGTTCACAGTTCACAGTTCACAGTTCACAGTTCACAGTTCCAGTTCACAGTTCACAGTACACAGTTCACAGTTCACAGTTCACAGTTCACAGTTCACTGTTCACAGATCACAGTTCACAGTTCACAGTTCACAGTTCACAGTTCACAGTTCACAGTTCACATGTACAAGTCACAGTTCACAGGTCACAGATCACAGTTCACAGTTCACAGTTCACAGTTCACAGTTCACTGTTCACTGTCTTCATTTCATACTTCACAGTTCACTGTCTTCATTTCATACTTCACAGTTCGCAGTTCACAGTTCACAGTTCACAGTTCACAGTTCACAGTTCACATGTCACAGTTCACAGTTCACAGGTCACAGGTCACAGTTCACTGTTCACAGATCACAGTTCACAGTTCACAGTTCACAGTTCACAGTTCACAGTTCACAGTTCACAGTTCACAGTTCACAGTTCACAGTTCACAGTTCACAGTTCACAGTTCACAGATCACAGTTCACAGTTCACAGTTCACAGTTCACAGGTCACAGTTCACAGTTCCCCGTTCACAGTATTCATTTCACACTTCACAGTTCGCAGTTCACAGTTGACAGTTCACAGTCCACAGTTCACTATTCACAGTTCACAGTTCACAGTCCACAGATCACAGTTCACAGTCTTCATTTCACACTTCACAGTTCGCAGTTCACAGTTCACAGATCACAGGTGACAGTTCACAGTCCACATTTCACTGTTCACAATTCACAGTTCACAGTTCACAGTCTTCATTTCACGCTTCACAGTTCGCAGTTCACAGTTCACAGATCACAGTTCACAGTTCACAGTTCACAGTTTACAGTTCACAGTTCACAGTTCACAGTTCACTGTTCACAGTTTACAGTTTTCAGTTTACAGTTCTCAGTTCACAGTTGACAGTTCACAGTTCACACTTCACACTTCACAGTTCACAGTTCACAGTCGACAGTTCACTGTTCACAGATCATAGTTCACAGTCTACAGTTCAGAGTTCACAGTTCACAGTTCACAGTCTTCATTTCACAATTCACAGTTCGCAGTTCACAGTTCACAGATCACCGTTCACAGATCACAGTTCACAGTCTTCATTTCACAGTTCACAGTTCACACTTCACAGTTCACAGTCCACAGTTCACTGTTCACAAATCACAGTTCACAGTTCACAGTCCACAGTTCACTATTCACAGCTCACAGTTCTCAGTTCACAGATCACAGTTCACAGTCTTCATTTCACACTTCACAGTTAGCAGTTCACAGTTCACAGATCACAGTTCACAGTTCACAGTTCACAGATCACAGTTCACAGTTCACAGTTCACAGTTCACAGTTCACAGTTCTCAGTTCACAGATCACAGTTCACAGTCTTCATTTCACACTTCAGTCTTCACAGGGCACAGTTCACAGTTCACAGTCTTCATTTCACAATTCACAGTTCGCAGTTCACAGTTCACAGATCACACTTCACAGTTCACAGTTCACAGATCACTGTTCACAGACTTTATTTCACAATTCAGTTCTCACAGTTCACAGTTCACAGTCCACAGTTCACAGTTCACAGGTCACAGATCACAGTCTTCATTTCACACTTCACACTTCACAGTGCACAGTTCACAGTGCACAGTTCACTGTTCACAAATCACAGTTCACACTTCACAGTTCACAGTTCACAGTCCACAGATCACAGTTCACAGACTTTATTTCACACTTCACAGTTGGCAGTTCACAGTTCACAGTTCACAGTTCACAGTTCACTGTTCACAGTCACAGTTCACTGTTCACAGTTTACAGTTCTCAGTTTACAGTTCTCAGTTTACAGTTCTCAGTTCACAGTTGACAGTTCACAGTTCACAGTTCACACTTCACAGTTCACAGTTCACAGTTCACAGTCCACAGTTCACTGTTCACAATTCTCAGTTCACAGTTGACAGTTCACAGTTCACAGTTCACACTTCACAGTTCACAGTTCACAGTTCACAGTCCACAGTTCACTGTTCACAAATCACAGTTCACAGTTCACAGTTCACAGTCCACAGATCACAGTTCACAGTCTTCATTTCACACTTCACAGTTCGCAGTTCACAGTTCACAGATCACAGTTCACAGTTCACAGTTCACAGTTCACAGTTCACAGTTCACAGTACACAGTTCACAGATCACACTTCACAGTTCACAGATCATAGTTCACAGATCACAGTTCACAGTTCACAGTTCACAGTTCACAGTTCACAGTCTTCATTTCACAATTCACAGTTCGCAGTTCACAGGTCACAGATCACAGTTCACAGATCACAGTTCACAGTTCACAGTTCACAGTTCACAGTTCACAGATCACACTTCACAGTTCACAGTTCACAGATCATAGTTCACAGATCACAGTTCACAGACTTTATTTCACAATTCAGTTTTCACAGTTCACAGTTCACAGTTCACAGTCCGCAGTTCACTGTTCACAGATCATAGTTCACAGTTCACAGTTCACAGTTCACAGTTCACAGTTCACAGTTCCACTTCACAGTTCACAGTTCACAGTTCACAGTTCACAGTTCACAGTTCACAGTTGACACTTCACTGTTCACAGATCACAGTTCACAGTTCACAGTTCACAGTTCACAGTTCACAGTTCACAGTTCACAGTTCACAGTTCACAGTTCACATGTCACAGTTCACAGTTCACAGTTCACAGTTCACAGTTCACAGTTCACAGGTCACAGATCACAGTTCACAGTTCACAGTTCACAGTTCACTGTTCACTGTTCACAGTTCACAGTTCACAGTTCACAGTTCACAGTCTTCATTTCACAATTCACAGTTCGCAGTTCACAGTTCACAGTTCACAGGTCACAGTTCACAGTTCACAGTCCACAGTTCACTGATCACACATCACAGTTCACAGTTCACAGTTCACAGTCCACAGATCACAGTTCACAGTCTTCATTTCACACTTCACAGTTCGCAGTTCACAGTTCACAGATCACAGTTCACAGTTCACAGTTTACAGTTCACATGTCACAGTTCACAGTTCACAGGACACAGGTCACAGTTCACAGTTCACAGTTCCCAGTTCGCAGGTCGCAGGTCACAGTTCACATTTCACAGTTCACTGTCTTCATTTCATACTTCACAGTTCACTGTCTTCATTTCATACTTCACAGTTCGCAGTTCACAGTTCACAGTTCACAGTTCACAGTTCACAGTTCACATGTCACAGTTCACAGTTCAAAGGTCACAGGTCACAGTTCACAGTTCACAGTTCACAGTTCACAGTTCACAGTTCCCAGTTCGCAGGTCACAGTTCACATTTCACAGTTCACTGTCCTCATTTCATACTTCACAGTTCACTGTCTTCATTTCATACTTCACAGTTCGCAGTTCACAGTTCACAGTTCACAGTTCACAGTTCACAGTTCACATGTCACAGTTCACAGTTCACAGTTCACAGTTCACAGTTCACAGATCACAGTTCACAGTTCACAGTTCACAGTTCACAGGTCACAGTTCACAGTTCCCCGTTCACAGTATTCATTTCACACTTCACAGTTCGCAGTTCACAGTTGACAGTTCACAGTCCACAGTTCACTATTCACAGTTCACAGTTCACAGTCCACAGATCACAGTTCACAGTCTTCATTTCACACTTCACAGTTCGCAGTTCACAGTTCACAGATCACAGGTGACAGTTCACAGTCCACATTTCACTGTTCACAATTCACAGTTCACAGTTCACAGTCTTCATTTCACGCTTCACAGTTCGCAGTTCACAGTTCACAGATCACAGTTCACAGTTCACAGTTCACAGTTTACAGTTCACAGTTGACAGTTCACTGTTCACAGTTTACAGTTTTCAGTTTACAGTTCTCAGTTCACAGTTGACAGTTCACAGTTCACACTTCACACTTCACAGTTCACAGTTCACAGTCGACAGTTCACTGTTCACAGATCATAGTTCACAGTCTACAGTTCAGAGTTCACAGTTCACAGTTCACAGTCTTCATTTCACAATTCACAGTTCGCAGTTCACAGTTCACAGATCACCGTTCACAGATCACAGTTCACTGTTCACAGTTCACAGTTCACAGTTCTCAGTTCACAGATCACAGTTCACAGTCTTCATTTCACAGTTCACAGTTCACAGTTTACAGTTCTCAGTTCACAGTTCACAGTTCACAGTTCACAGTTCACAGTTCACAGTTCACATGTCACAGTTCACAGTTCACAGTTCACAGTTCACAGTTCACAGTTCACAGGTCACAGATCACAGTTCACAGTTCACAGTTCACAGTTCACTGTTCACTGTTCACAGTTCACAGTTCACAGTTCACAGTTCACAGTCTTCATTTCACAATTCACAGTTCGCAGTTCACAGTTCACAGTTCACAGGTCACAGTTCACAGTTCACAGTCCACAGTTCACTGATCACACATCACAGTTCACAGTTCACAGTTCACAGTCCACAGATCACAGTTCACAGTCTTCATTTCACACTTCACAGTTCGCAGTTCACAGTTCACAGATCACAGTTCACAGTTCACAGTTTACAGTTCACATGTCACAGTTCACAGTTCACAGGACACAGGTCACAGTTCACAGTTCACAGTTCCCAGTTCGCAGGTCGCAGGTCACAGTTCACATTTCACAGTTCACTGTCTTCATTTCATACTTCACAGTTCACTGTCTTCATTTCATACTTCACAGTTCGCAGTTCACAGTTCACAGTTCACAGTTCACAGTTCACATGTCACAGTTCACAGTTCAAAGGTCACAGGTCACAGTTCACAGTTCACAGTTCACAGTTCACAGTTCACAGTTCCCAGTTCGCAGGTCACAGTTCACATTTCACAGTTCACTGTCCTCATTTCATACTTCACAGTTCACTGTCTTCATTTCATACTTCACAGTTCGCAGTTCACAGTTCACAGTTCACAGTTCACAGTTCACAGTTCACATGTCACAGTTCACAGTTCACAGTTCACAGTTCACAGTTCACAGATCACAGTTCACAGTTCACAGTTCACAGTTCACAGGTCACAGTTCACAGTTCCCCGTTCACAGTATTCATTTCACACTTCACAGTTCGCAGTTCACAGTTGACAGTTCACAGTCCACAGTTCACTATTCACAGTTCACAGTTCACAGTCCACAGATCACAGTTCACAGTCTTCATTTCACACTTCACAGTTCGCAGTTCACAGTTCACAGATCACAGGTGACAGTTCACAGTCCACATTTCACTGTTCACAATTCACAGTTCACAGTTCACAGTCTTCATTTCACGCTTCACAGTTCGCAGTTCACAGTTCACAGATCACAGTTCACAGTTCACAGTTCACAGTTCACAGTTTACAGTTCACAGTTCACAGTTCACTGTTCACAGTTTACAGTTTTCAGTTTACAGTTCTCAGTTCACAGTTGACAGTTCACAGTTCACACTTCACACTTCACAGTTCACAGTTCACAGTCGACAGTTCACTGTTCACAGATCATAGTTCACAGTCTACAGTTCAGAGTTCACAGTTCACAGTTCACAGTCTTCATTTCACAATTCACAGTTCGCAGTTCACAGTTCACAGATCACCGTTCACAGATCACAGTTCACTGTTCACAGTTCACAGTTCACAGTTCTCAGTTCACAGATCACAGTTCACAGTCTTCATTTCACAGTTCACAGTTCACAGTTTACAGTTCTCAGTTCACAGTTCACAGTTCACAGTTCACAGTTCACAGTTCACAGTTCACAGTTCACAGTTTACAGTTCTCAGTTCACAGTTCACAGTTCACAGTTCACAGTTCACAGTTCACAGTTCACAGTTCACAGTCCACAGTTCACAGTTCACAGTTCTCAGTTCACAGATCACAGTTCACAGTCTTCATTTCACAGTTCACAGTTCACAGTTCACAGTTCCCCGTTCACAGTATTCATTTCACATTTCACAGTTCGCAGTTCACAGTTGACAGTTCACAGATCACAGTTCACAGATTACAGTTGACAGTTGACAGTTGACAGTTCACAGTACACACTTCACAGTTCACAGTCCACAGTTCACTGTTCACAAATCACAGTTCACAGTTCACAGTCCACAGTTCACTATTCACAGCTCACAGTTCTCAGTTCACAGATCACAGTTCACAGTCTTCATTTCACACTTCACAGTTAGCAGTTCACAGTTCACAGATCACAGTTCACAGTTCACAGTTCACAGATCACAGTTCACAGTTCACAGTTCACAGTTCACAGTTCACAGTTCTCAGTTCACAGATCACAGTTCACAGTCTTCATTTCACACTTCAGTCTTCACAGGGCACAGTTCACAGTTCACAGTCTTCATTTCACAATTCACAGTTCGCAGTTCACAGTTCACAGATCACACTTCACAGTTCACAGTTCACAGATCACTGTTCACAGACTTTATTTCACAATTCAGTTCTCACAGTTCACAGTTCACAGTCCACAGTTCACAGTTCACAGTTCACAGTCCACAGTTCACAGTTCTCAGTTCACAGATCACAGTTCACATTCTTCATTTCACAGTTCACAGTTCACAGTTCACAGTTCCCCGTTCACAGTATTCATTTCACATTTCACAGTTCGCAGTTCACAGTTGACAGATCACAGATCACTGTCTTCATTTCATACTTCACAGTTCACTGTCTTCATTTCATACTTCACAGTTCACTGTCTTCATTTCATACTTCACAGTTCACTGTCTTCATTTCATACTTCACAGTTCGCAGTTCACAGTTCACAGTTCACAGTTCACAGTTCACAGTTCACATGTCACAGTTCACAGTTCAAAGGTCACAGGTCACAGTTCACAGTTCACAGTTCACAGTTCACAGTTCACAGTTCCCAGTTCGCAGGTCACAGTTCACATTTCACAGTTCACTGTCCTCATTTCATACTTCACAGTTCACTGTCTTCATTTCATACTTCACAGTTCGCAGTTCACAGTTCACAGTTCACAAATCACAGTTCACAGTTCACAGTTCACAGTCCACAGATCACAGTTCACAGTCTTCATTTCACACTTCACAGTTCGCAGTTCACAGTTCACAGATCACAGTTCACAGTTCACAGTTCACAGTTCACAGTTCACAGTTCACAGTACACAGTTCACAGATCACACTTCACAGTTCACAGATCATAGTTCACAGATCACAGTTCACAGTTCACAGTTCACAGTTCACAGTTCACAGTCTTCATTTCACAATTCACAGTTCGCAGTTCACAGTTCACAGATCACAGTTCACAGATCACAGTTCACAGTTCACAGTTCACAGTTCACAGTTCACAGATCACACTTCACAGTTCACAGTTCACAGATCATAGTTCACAGATCACAGTTCACAGACTTTATTTCACAATTCAGTTTTCACAGTTCACAGTTCACAGTTCACAGTCCGCAGTTCACTGTTCACAGATCATAGTTCACAGTTCACAGTTCACAGTTCACAGTTCACAGTTCACAGTTCCACTTCACAGTTCACAGTTCACAGTTCACAGTTCACAGTTCACAGTTCACAGTTCACAGTTCACAGTTGACACTTCACTGTTCACAGATCACAGTTCACAGTTCACAGTTCACAGTTCACAGTTCACAGTTCACAGTTCACAGTTCACAGTTCACAGTTCACATGTCACAGTTCACAGTTCACAGTTCACAGTTCACAGTTCACAGTTCACAGGTCACAGATCACAGTTCACAGTTCACAGTTCACAGTTCACTGTTCACTGTTCACAGTTCACAGTTCACAGTTCACAGTTCACAGTCTTCATTTCACAATTCACAGTTCGCAGTTCACAGTTCACAGTTCACAGTTCACAGGTCACAGTTCACAGTTCACAGTCCACAGTTCACTGATCACACATCACAGTTCACAGTTCACAGTTCACAGTCCACAGATCACAGTTCACAGTCTTCATTTCACACTTCACAGTTCGCAGTTCACAGTTCACAGATCACAGTTCACAGTTCACAGTTTACAGTTCACATGTCACAGTTCACAGTTCACAGGACACAGGTCACAGTTCACAGTTCACAGTTCCCAGTTCGCAGGTCGCAGGTCACAGTTCACATTTCACAGTTCACTGTCTTCATTTCATACTTCACAGTTCACTGTCTTCATTTCATACTTCACAGTTCGCAGTTCACAGTTCACAGTTCACAGTTCACAGTTCACAGTTCACATGTCACAGTTCACAGTTCAAAGGTCACAGGTCACAGTTCACAGTTCACAGTTCACAGTTCACAGTTCACAGTTCCCAGTTCGCAGGTCACAGTTCACATTTCAAAGTTCACTGTCCTCATTTCATACTTCACAGTTCACTGTCTTCATTTCATACTTCACAGTTCGCAGTTCACAGTTCACAGTTCACAGTTCACAGTTCACAGTTCACATGTCACAGTTCACAGTTCACAGGTCACAGGTCACAGTTCACAGTTCACAGATCACAGTTCACAGTTCACAGTTCACAGTTCACAGTTCACAGTTCACAGTTCACAGTTCACAGTTCACAGTTCACAGTTCACAGTTCACAGTTCACAGATTACAGTTGACAGTTGACAGTTGACAGTTGACAGTTGACAGTTGACAGTTGACAGTTGACAGTTGACAGTTGACAGTTGACAGTTGACAGTTGACAGTTGACAGTTGACAGTTGACAGTTGACAGTTGACAGTTGACAGTTGACAGTTGACAGTTGACAGTTGACAGTTGACAGTTGACAGTTCACAGTTCACAGGTCACAGTTCACAGTTCACAGGTCACAGTTCACAGTTCACAGTCCACAGTTCACTGTTCACAGATCACAGTTCACAGATCACAGTCTTCATTTCACACTTCACACTTCACAGTGCACAGTTCACAGTCCACAGTTCACTGTTCACAAATCACAGTTCACACTTCACAGTTCACAGTTCACAGTCCACAGATCACAGTTCACAGACTTTATTTCACACTTCACAGTTGGCAGTTCACAGTTCACAGTTCACAGTTCACAGTTCACAGTTCACAGTTCACAGTTCACTGTTCACAGTTTACAGTTCTCAGTTTACAGTTCTCAGTTCACAGTTGACAGTTCACAGTTGACAGTTCACACTTCACAGTTCACAGTTCACAGTTCACAGTCCACAGTTCACTGTTCACAATTCACAGTTCACAGTTCACAGTTCACAGTTCACAGTTCACAGTTCACAGTCCACAGTTCACTGTTCACAATTCACAGTTCACAGTTCACAGTTCACAGTTCACTGTTCACTGTTCACAGTTCACAGTTCACAGTTCACAGTTCACAGTCCACAGTTCACAGTTCACAGATCACAGTTCACAGATCACAGTTCACAGATCACAGTCTTCATTTCACACTTCACACTTCACAGTGCACAGTTCACAGTCCACAGTTCACTGTTCACAAATCACAGTTCACACTTCACAGTTCACAGTTCACAGTCCACAGATCACAGTTCACAGACTTTATTTCACACTTCACAGTTGGCAGTTCACAGTTCACAGTTCACAGTTCACAGTTCACAGTTCACAGTTCACTGTTCACAGTTTACAGTTCTCAGTTTACAGTTCTCAGTTCACAGTTGACAGTTCACAGTTTACAGTTCTCAGTTTACAGTTCTCAGTTCACAGTTGACAGTTCACAGTTGACAGTTCACACTTCACAGTTCACAGTTCACAGTTCACAGTCCACAGTTCACTGTTCACAATTCACAGTTCACAGTTCACAGTTCACAGTTCACAGTTCACAGTTCACAGTCCACAGTTCACTGTTCACAATTCACAGTTCACAGTTCACAGTTCACAGTTCACTGTTCACTGTTCACAGTTCACAGTTCACAGTTCACAGTCTTCATTTCACAATTCACAGTTCGCAGTTCACAGTTCACAGGTCACAGTTCACAGTTCACAGGTCACAGTTCACAGTTCACAGTCCACAGTTCACTGTTCACAGTCCACAGATCACAGTTCACAGTCTTCATTTCACACTTCACAGTTCGCAGTTCACAGTTCACAGATCACAGTTCACAGTTCACAGTTCACAGTTCACAGTTCACAGTTCACAGTTCGCAGTTCACAGTTGACAGTTCACAGATCACAGTTCACAGATTACAGTTGACAGTTGACAGTTGACAGTTCACAGTACACACTTCACAGTTCACAGTCCACAGTTCACTGTTCACAAATCACAGTTCACAGTTCACAGTCCACAGTTCACTATTCACAGCTCACAGTTCTCAGTTCACAGATCACAGTTCACAGTCTTCATTTCACACTTCACAGTTAGCAGTTCACAGTTCACAGATCACAGTTCACAGTACACAGTTCACAGATCACACTTCACAGTTCACAGATCATAGTTCACAGATCACAGTTCACAGTTCACAGTTCACAGTTCACAGTTCACAGTCTTCATTTCACAATTCACAGTTCGCAGTTCACAGTTCACAGATCACAGTTCACAGATCACAGTTCACAGTTCACAGTTCACAGTTCACAGATCACACTTCACAGTTCACAGTTCACAGATCATAGATCACAGATCACAGTTCACAGACTTTATTTCACAATTCAGTTTTCACATTTCACATTTCACAGTTCACAGTCCGCAGTTCACTGTTCACAGATCATAGTTCACAGTTCACAGTTCACAGTTCACAGTTCACAGTTCACAGTTCCACTTCACAGTTCACAGTTCACAGTTCACAGTTCACAGTTCACAGTTCACAGTTGACACTTCACTGTTCACAGATCACAGTTCACAGTTCACAGTTCACAGTTCACAGTTCACAGTTCACAGTTCACAGTTCACAGTTCACAGTTCACATGTCACAGTTCACAGTTCACAGTTCACAGTTCACAGTTCACAGTTCACAGGTCACAGATCACAGTTCACAGTTCACAGTTCACAGTTCACTGTTCACTGTTCACAGTTCACAGTTCACAGTTCACAGTTCACAGTCTTCATTTCACAATTCACAGTTCGCAGTTCACAGTTCACAGTTCACAGGTCACAGTTCACAGTTCACAGTCCACAGTTCACTGATCACACATCACAGTTCACAGTTCACAGTTCACAGTCCACAGATCACAGTTCACAGTCTTCATTTCACACTTCACAGTTCGCAGTTCACAGTTCACAGATCACAGTTCACAGTTCACAGTTTACAGTTCACATGTCACAGTTCACAGTTCACAGGACACAGGTCACAGTTCACAGTTCACAGTTCCCAGTTCGCAGGTCGCAGGTCACAGTTCACATTTCACAGTTCACTGTCTTCATTTCATACTTCACAGTTCACTGTCTTCATTTCATACTTCACAGTTCGCAGTTCACAGTTCACAGTTCACAGTTCACAGTTCACAGTTCACATGTCACAGTTCACAGTTCAAAGGTCACAGGTCACAGTTCACAGTTCACAGTTCACAGTTCACAGTTCACAGTTCCCAGTTCGCAGGTCACAGTTCACATTTCACAGTTCACTGTCCTCATTTCATACTTCACAGTTCACTGTCTTCATTTCATACTTCACAGTTCGCAGTTCACAGTTCACAGTTCACAGTTCACAGTTCACAGTTCACATGTCACAGTTCACAGTTCACAGTTCACAGTTCACTGTTCACTGTTCACAGTTCACAGTTCACAGTTCACAGTCTTCATTTCACAATTCACAGTTCGCAGTTCACAGTTCACAGGTCACAGTTCACAGTTCACAGGTCACAGTTCACAGTTCACAGTCCACAGTTCACTGTTCACAGTCCACAGATCACAGTTCACAGTCTTCATTTCACACTTCACAGTTCGCAGTTCACAGTTCACAGATCACAGTTCACAGTTCACAGTTCACAGTTCACAGTTCACAGTTCACAGTTCGCAGTTCACAGTTGACAGTTCACAGATCACAGTTCACAGATTACAGTTGACAGTTGACAGTTGACAGTTCACAGTACACACTTCACAGTTCACAGTCCACAGTTCACTGTTCACAAATCACAGTTCACAGTTCACAGTCCACAGTTCACTATTCACAGCTCACAGTTCTCAGTTCACAGATCACAGTTCACAGTCTTCATTTCACACTTCACAGTTAGCAGTTCACAGTTCACAGATCACAGTTCACAGTACACAGTTCACAGATCACACTTCACAGTTCACAGATCATAGTTCACAGATCACAGTTCACAGTTCACAGTTCACAGTTCACAGTTCACAGTCTTCATTTCACAATTCACAGTTCGCAGTTCACAGTTCACAGATCACAGTTCACAGATCACAGTTCACAGTTCACAGTTCACAGTTCACAGATCACACTTCACAGTTCACAGTTCACAGATCATAGATCACAGATCACAGTTCACAGACTTTATTTCACAATTCAGTTTTCACATTTCACATTTCACAGTTCACAGTCCGCAGTTCACTGTTCACAGATCATAGTTCACAGTTCACAGTTCACAGTTCACAGTTCACAGTTCACAGTTCCACTTCACAGTTCACAGTTCACAGTTCACAGTTCACAGTTCACAGTTCACAGTTGACACTTCACTGTTCACAGATCACAGTTCACAGTTCACAGTTCACAGTTCACAGTTCACAGTTCACAGTTCACAGTTCACAGTTCACAGTTCACATGTCACAGTTCACAGTTCACAGTTCACAGTTCACAGTTCACAGTTCACAGGTCACAGATCACAGTTCACAGTTCACAGTTCACAGTTCACTGTTCACTGTTCACAGTTCACAGTTCACAGTTCACAGTTCACAGTCTTCATTTCACAATTCACAGTTCGCAGTTCACAGTTCACAGTTCACAGGTCACAGTTCACAGTTCACAGTCCACAGTTCACTGATCACACATCACAGTTCACAGTTCACAGTTCACAGTCCACAGATCACAGTTCACAGTCTTCATTTCACACTTCACAGTTCGCAGTTCACAGTTCACAGATCACAGTTCACAGTTCACAGTTTACAGTTCACATGTCACAGTTCACAGTTCACAGGACACAGGTCACAGTTCACAGTTCACAGTTCCCAGTTCGCAGGTCGCAGGTCACAGTTCACATTTCACAGTTCACTGTCTTCATTTCATACTTCACAGTTCACTGTCTTCATTTCATACTTCACAGTTCGCAGTTCACAGTTCACAGTTCACAGTTCACAGTTCACAGTTCACATGTCACAGTTCACAGTTCAAAGGTCACAGGTCACAGTTCACAGTTCACAGTTCACAGTTCACAGTTCACAGTTCCCAGTTCGCAGGTCACAGTTCACATTTCACAGTTCACTGTCCTCATTTCATACTTCACAGTTCACTGTCTTCATTTCATACTTCACAGTTCGCAGTTCACAGTTCACAGTTCACAGTTCACAGTTCACAGTTCACATGTCACAGTTCACAGTTCACAGGTCACAGGTCACAGTTCACAGTTCACAGATCACAGTTCACAGTTCACAGTTCACAGTTCACAGTTCACAGTTCACAGTTCACAGTTCACAGTTCACAGTTCACAGTTCACAGTTCACAGTTCACAGTTCACAGATTACAGTTGACAGTTGACAGTTGACAGTTGACAGTTGACAGTTGACAGTTGACAGTTGACAGTTGACAGTTGACAGTTGACAGTTGACAGTTGACAGTTGACAGTTGACAGTTGACAGTTGACAGTTGACAGTTGACAGTTGACAGTTGACAGTTGACAGTTGACAGTTGACAGTTGACAGTTCACAGGTCACAGTTCACAGTTCACAGGTCACAGTTCACAGTTCACAGTCCACAGTTCACTGTTCACAGATCACAGTTCACAGATCACAGTCTTCATTTCACACTTCACACTTCACAGTGCACAGTTCACAGTCCACAGTTCACTGTTCACAAATCACAGTTCACACTTCACAGTTCACAGTTCACAGTCCACAGATCACAGTTCACAGACTTTATTTCACACTTCACAGTTGGCAGTTCACAGTTCACAGTTCACAGTTCACAGTTCACAGTTCACAGTTCACTGTTCACAGTTTACAGTTCTCAGTTTACAGTTCTCAGTTCACAGTTGACAGTTCACAGTTGACAGTTCACACTTCACAGTTCACAGTTCACAGTTCACAGTTCACAGTCCACAGTTCACTGTTCACAATTCACAGTTCACAGTTCACAGTTCACAGTTCACAGTTCACAGTTCACAGTCCACAGTTCACTGTTCACAATTCACAGTTCACAGTTCACAGTTCACAGTTCACTGTTCACTGTTCACAGTTCACAGTTCACAGTTCACAGTCTTCATTTCACAATTCACAGTTCGCAGTTCACAGTTCACAGGTCACAGTTCACAGTTCACAGGTCACAGTTCACAGTTCACAGTCCACAGTTCACTGTTCACAGTCCACAGATCACAGTTCACAGTCTTCATTTCACACTTCACAGTTCGCAGTTCACAGTTCACAGATCACAGTTCACAGTTCACAGTTCACAGTTCACAGTTCACAGTTCACAGTTCACAGTTCACAGTTCGCAGTTCACAGTTGACAGTTCACAGATCACAGTTCACAGATTACAGTTGACAGTTGACAGTTGACAGTTCACAGTACACACTTCACAGTTCACAGTCCACAGTTCACTGTTCACAAATCACAGTTCACAGTTCACAGTCCACAGTTCACTATTCACAGCTCACAGTTCTCAGTTCACAGATCACAGTTCACAGTCTTCATTTCACACTTCACAGTTAGCAGTTCACAGTTCACAGATCACAGTTCACAGTTCACAGTTCACAGATCACAGTTCACAGTTCACAGTTCACAGTTCTCAGTTCACAGATCACTGTTCACAGACTTTATTTCACAATTCAGTTTTCACAGTTCACAGTTCACAGCCCACAGTTCACAGTTCACAGTTCACAGTCCACAGTTCACAGTTCTCAGTTCACAGATCACAGTTCACATTCTTCATTTCACAGTTCACAGTTCACAGTTCACAGTTCCCCGTTCACAGTATTCATTTCACATTTCACAGTTCGCAGTTCACAGTTGACAGATCACAGATCACTGTCTTCATTTCATACTTCACAGTTCACTGTCTTCATTTCATACTTCTCAGTTCGCAGTTCACAGTTCACAGTTCACAGTTCACAGTTCACAGGTCACAGTTCACAGTTCACAGGTCACAGTTCACAGTTCACAGTCCACAGTTCACTGTTCACAGATCACAGTTCACACTTCACAGTTCACAGTTCACAGTCCACAGATCACAGTTCACAGACTTTATTTCACACTTCACAGTTGGCAGTTCACAGTTCACAGTTCACTGTTCACAGTTCACAGTTCACTGTTCACAGTTTACAGTTCTCAGTTTACAGTTCTCAGTTCACAGTTGACAGTTCACAGTTCACAGTTCACACTTCACAGTTCGCAGTTCACAGTTCACAGATCACAGTTCACAGTTCACAGTTCACAGTTCACAGTTCACAGTTCACAGTTCACAGTTCACAGTTCGCAGTTCACAGTTGACAGTTCACAGATCACAGTTCACAGATTACAGTTGACAGTTGACAGTTGACAGTTCACAGTACACACTTCACAGTTCACAGTCCACAGTTCACTGTTCACAAATCACAGTTCACAGTTCACAGTCCACAGTTCACTATTCACAGCTCACAGTTCTCAGTTCACAGATCACAGTTCACAGTCTTCATTTCACACTTCACAGTTAGCAGTTCACAGTTCACAGATCACAGTTCACAGTTCACAGTTCACAGATCACAGTTCACAGTTCACAGTTCACAGTTCTCAGTTCACAGATCACTGTTCACAGACTTTATTTCACAATTCAGTTTTCACAGTTCACAGTTCACAGTCCACAGTTCACAGTTCACAGTTCACAGTCCACAGTTCACAGTTCTCAGTTCACAGATCACAGTTCACATTCTTCATTTCACAGTTCACAGTTCACAGTTCACAGTTCCCCGTTCACAGTATTCATTTCACATTTCACAGTTCGCAGTTCACAGTTGACAGATCACAGATCACTGTCTTCATTTCATACTTCACAGTTCACTGTCTTCATTTCATACTTCTCAGTTCGCAGTTCACAGTTCACAGTTCACAGTTCACAGTTCACAGTTCACAGTTCACAGGTCACAGTTCACAGTTCACAGTCCACAGTTCACTGTTCACAGATCACAGTTCACACTTCACAGTTCACAGTTCACAGTCCACAGATCACAGTTCACAGACTTTATTTCACACTTCACAGTTGGCAGTTCACAGTTCACAGTTCACTGTTCACAGTTCACAGCTCACTGTTCACAGTTTACAGTTCTCAGTTTACAGTTCTCAGTTCACAGTTGACAGTTCACAGTTCACAGTTCACACTTCACAGTTCACAGTTCACAGTTCACAGTCCACAGTTCACTGTTCACAATTCACAGTTCACAGTTCACAGTTCACAGTTCACAGTTCACAGTTCACAGTCCACAGTTCACTGTTCACAATTCACAGATCACAGTTCACAGTTCACAGTTCACAGTTCACAGTTCACTGTTCACTGTTCACAGTTCACAGTTCACAGTTCACAGTTCACAGTCTTCATTTCACAATTCACAGTTCGCAGTTCACAGTTCACAGGTCACAGTTCACAGTTCACAGGTCACAGTTCACAGTTCACAGTCCACAGTTCACAGTTCACAGTTCACATGTCACAGTTCACAGTTCACAGGTCACAGGTCACAGTTCACAGTTCACAGATCACAGTTCACAGTTCACAGTTCACAGTTCACAGTTCACAGTTCACAGTTCACAGTTCACAGTTCACAGTTCACAGTTCACAGTTCACAGTTCACAGATTACAGTTGACAGTTGACAGTTGACAGTTGACAGTTGACAGTTGACAGTTGACAGTTGACAGTTGACAGTTGACAGTTGACAGTTGACAGTTGACAGTTGACAGTTGACAGTTGACAGTTGACAGTTGACAGTTGACAGTTGACAGTTGACAGTTGACAGTTGACAGTTGACAGTTGACAGTTGACAGTTGACAGTTGACAGTTCACAGGTCACAGTTCACAGTTCACAGGTCACAGTTCACAGTTCACAGTCCACAGTTCACTGTTCACAGATCACAGTTCACAGATCACAGTCTTCATTTCACACTTCACACTTCACAGTGCACAGTTCACAGTCCACAGTTCACTGTTCACAAATCACAGTTCACAGTTCACAGTTCACAGTTCACAGTCCACAGATCACAGTTCACAGACTTTATTTCACACTTCACAGTTGGCAGTTCACAGTTCACAGTTCACAGTTCACAGTTCACAGTTCACAGTTCACTGTTCACAGTTTACAGTTCTCAGTTTACAGTTCTCAGTTCACAGTTGACAGTTCACAGTTGACAGTTCACACTTCACAGTTCACAGTTCACAGTTCACAGTTCACAGTCCACAGTTCACTGTTCACAATTCACAGTTCACAGTTCACAGTTCACAGTTCACAGTTCACAGTTCACAGTCCACAGTTCACTGTTCACAATTCACAGTTCACAGTTCACAGTTCACAGTTCACTGTTCACTGTTCACAGTTCACAGTTCACAGTTCACAGTCTTCATTTCACAATTCACAGTTCGCAGTTCACAGTTCACAGGTCACAGTTCACAGTTCACAGGTCACAGTTCACAGTTCACAGTCCACAGTTCACTGTTCACAGTCCACAGATCACAGTTCACAGTCTTCATTTCACACTTCACAGTTCGCAGTTCACAGTTCACAGATCACAGTTCACAGTTCACAGTTCACAGTTCACAGTTCACAGTTCACAGTTCACAGTTCGCAGTTCACAGTTGACAGTTCACAGATCACAGTTCACAGATTACAGTTGACAGTTGACAGTTGACAGTTCACAGTACACACTTCACAGTTCACAGTCCACAGTTCACTGTTCACAAATCACAGTTCACAGTTCACAGTCCACAGTTCACTATTCACAGCTCACAGTTCTCAGTTCACAGATCACAGTTCACAGTCTTCATTTCACACTTCACAGTTAGCAGTTCACAGTTCACAGATCACAGTTCACAGTTCACAGTTCACAGATCACAGTTCACAGTTCACAGTTCACAGTTCACAGTTCTCAGTTCACAGATCACTGTTCACAGACTTTATTTCACAATTCAGTTTTCACAGTTCACAGTTCACAGTCCACAGTTCACAGTTCACAGTTCACAGTCCACAGTTCACAGTTCTCAGTTCACAGATCACAGTTCACATTCTTCATTTCACAGTTCACAGTTCACAGTTCACAGTTCCCCGTTCACAGTATTCATTTCACATTTCACAGTTCGCAGTTCACAGTTGACAGATCACAGATCACTGTCTTCATTTCATACTTCACAGTTCACTGTCTTCATTTCATACTTCTCAGTTCGCAGTTCACAGTTCACAGTTCACAGTTCACAGTTCACAGGTCACAGTTCACAGTTCACAGGTCACAGTTCACAGTTCACAGTCCACAGTTCACTGTTCACAGATCACAGTTCACACTTCACAGTTCACAGTTCACAGTCCACAGATCACAGTTCACAGACTTTATTTCACACTTCACAGTTGGCAGTTCACAGTTCACAGTTCACTGTTCACAGTTCACAGTTCACTGTTCACAGTTTACAGTTCTCAGTTTACAGTTCTCAGTTCACAGTTGACAGTTCACAGTTCACAGTTCACACTTCACAGTTCACAGTTCACAGTTCACAGTCCACAGTTCACTGTTCACAATTCACAGTTCACAGTTCACAGTTCACAGTTCACAGTTCACAGTTCACAGTTCACAGTCCACAGTTCACTGTTCACAATTCACAGATCACAGTTCACAGTTCACAGTTCACAGTTCACAGTTCACTGTTCACAGTTCACAGTTCACAGTTCACAGTTCACAGTCTTCATTTCACAATTCACAGTTCGCAGTTCACAGTTCACAGGTCACAGTTCACAGTTCACAGGTCACAGTTCACAGTTCACAGTCCACAGTTCACTGTTCACAGATCACAGTTCACAGTTCACAGTCTTCATTTCACACTTCACACTTCACAGTGCACAGTTCACAGTCCACAGTTCACAGTCCACAGTTCACTGTTCACAAATCACAGTTCACAGTTCACAGTTCACAGTCCACAGATCACAGTTCACAGTCTTCATTTCACACTTCACAGTTCGCAGTTCACAGTTCACAGATCACAGTTCACAGTTCACAGTTCACAGTTCACAGTTCACAGTTCACAGTTCACAGTTCACAGTTCACAGATCACACTTCACAGTTCACAGATCATAGTTCACAGATCACAGTTCACAGTTCACAGTTCACAGTTCACAGTTCACAGTTCACAGTTCACAGTTCACAGTCTTCATTTCACAATTCACAGTTCGCAGTTCACAGTTCACAGATCACAGTTCACAGATCACAGTTCACAGTTCACAGTTCACAGTTCACAGATCACACTTCGCAGTTCACAGTTCACAGATCATAGTTCACAGATCACAGTTCACAGACTTTATTTCACAATTCAGTTTTCACAGTTCACAGTTTACAGTTCACAGTCCGCAGTTCACTGTTCACAGATCATAGTTCACAGTTCACAGTTCACAGTTCACAGTTCACAGTTCACAGTTCCAGTTCACAGTTCACAGTTCACAGTTCACAGTTCACAGTTCACAGTTCACAGTTTACACTTCACTGTTCACAGATCACAGTTCACAGTTCACAGTTCACAGTTCACAGTTCACAGTTCACAGTTCACAGTTCACAGTTCACATGTCACAGTTCACAGTTCACAGTTCACAGGTCACAGATCACAGTTCACAGATCACAGTTCACAGTTCACAGTTCACAGTTCTAGTTCACAGTTCACAGTTCACAGTTCACAGTTCACAGTTCACAGTTCACAGTTCACAGTTCACAGTTTACACTTCACTGTTCACAGATCACAGTTCACAGTTCACAGTTCACAGTTCACAGTTCACAGTTCACATGTCACAGTTCACAGTTCACAGTTCACAGGTCACAGATCACAGTTCACAGTTCACAGTTCACAGTTCACTGTTCACTGTTCACAGTTCACAGTTCACAGTTCACAGTTCACAGTCTTCATTTCACAATTCACAGTTCGCAGTTCACAGTTCACAGGTCACAGTTCACAGTTCACAGTCCACAGTTCACTGATCACACATCACAGTTCACAGTTCACAGTTCACAGTCTTCATTTCACACTTCACAGTTCGCAGTTCACAGTTCACAGATCACAGTTCACAGTTCACAGTTTACAGTTCACATGTCACAGTTCACAGTTCACAGTTCACAGGTCACAGGTCACAGTTCACAGTTCACAGTTCGCAGTTCACAGTTCACATGTCACAGTTCACAGTTCACAGTTCACAGTTCACATGTCACAGTTCACAGTTCACAGGTCACAGGTCACAGTTCACAGTTCACAGTTCACAGTTCACAGTTCACAGTTCACAGTTCACAGTTCCCAGTTCGCAGGTCACAGTTCACATTTCACAGTTCACTGTCCTCATTTCATACTTCACAGTTCACTGTCTTCATTTCATACTTCACAGTTCACAGTTCACAGTTCACAGTTCACAGTTCACAGTTCACAGTTCACAGTTCACAGTTCACAGTTCACAGTTCACAGTTCACAGTTCACAGTTCACAGTTCACAGTTCACAGTTCACAGATTACAGTTGACAGTTGACAGTTGACAGTTCACAGTTCACAGTTCACAGTTCACAGGTCACAGTTCACAGTTCACAGGTCACAGGTCACAGTTCACAGTTCACAGTCCACAGTTCACTGTTCACAGATCACAGTTCACAGATCACAGTCTTCATTTCACACTTCACACTTCACAGTGCACAGTTCACAGTCCACAGTTCACTGTTCACAAATCACAGTTCACACTTCACAGTTCACAGTTCACAGTCCACAGATCACAGTTCACAGACTTTATTTCACACTTCACAGTTGGCAGTTCACAGTTCACAGTTCACAGTTCACAGTTCACAGTTCACAGTTCACTGTTCACAGTTTACAGTTCTCAGTTTACAGTTCTCAGTTCACAGTTGACAGTTCACAGTTGACAGTTCACAGTTCACAGTTCACAGTTCACAGTTCACAGTTCACAGTCCACAGTTCACTGTTCACAATTCACAGTTCACAGTTCACAGTTCACAGTTCACAGTTCACAGTCCACAGTTCACTGTTCACAATTCACAGATCACAGATCACACTTCACAGTTCACAGATCATAGTTCACAGATCACAGTTCACAGTTCACAGTTCACAGTTCACAGTCTTCATTTCACAATTCACAGTTCGCAGTTCACAGTTCACAGATCACAGTTCACAGATCACAGTTCACAGTTCACAGTTCACAGTTCACAGTTCACAGATCACACTTCACAGTTCACAGTTCACAGTTCACAGTTCACAGATCACACTTCACAGTTCACAGATCATAGTTCACAGATCACAGTTCACAGTTCACAGTTCACAGTTCACAGTTCACAGTTCACAGTTCACAGTTCACAGTTCACAGTTCACAGTCTTCATTTCACAATTCACAGTTCGCAGTTCACAGTTCACAGATCACAGTTCACAGATCACAGTTCACAGTTCACAGTTCACAGTTCACAGATCACACTTCGCAGTTCACAGTTCACAGATCATAGTTCACAGATCACAGTTCACAGACTTTATTTCACAATTCAGTTTTCACAGTTCACAGTTTACAGTTCACAGTCCGCAGTTCACTGTTCACAGATCATAGTTCACAGTTCACAGTTCACAGTTCACAGTTCACAGTTCACAGTTCCAGTTCACAGTTCACAGTTCACAGTTCACAGTTCACAGTTCACAGTTCACAGTTCACAGTTTACACTTCACTGTTCACAGATCACAGTTCACAGTTCACAGTTCACAGTTCACAGTTCACAGTTCACAGTTCACAGTTCACATGTCACAGTTCACAGTTCACAGTTCACAGGTCACAGATCACAGTTCACAGATCACAGTTCACAGTTCACAGTTCACAGTTCTAGTTCACAGTTCACAGTTCACAGTTCACAGTTCACAGTTCACAGTTCACAGTTCACAGTTTACACTTCACTGTTCACAGATCACAGTTCACAGTTCACAGTTCACAGTTCACAGTTCACAGTTCACATGTCACAGTTCACAGTTCACAGTTCACAGGTCACAGATCACAGTTCACAGTTCACAGTTCACAGTTCACTGTTCACTGTTCACAGTTCACAGTTCACAGTTCACAGTTCACAGTCTTCATTTCACAATTCACAGTTCGCAGTTCACAGTTCACAGGTCACAGTTCACAGTTCACAGTCCACAGTTCACTGATCACACATCACAGTTCACAGTTCACAGTTCACAGTCTTCATTTCACACTTCACAGTTCGCAGTTCACAGTTCACAGATCACAGTTCACAGTTCACAGTTTACAGTTCACATGTCACAGTTCACAGTTCACAGTTCACAGGTCACAGGTCACAGTTCACAGTTCACAGTTCGCAGTTCACAGTTCACATGTCACAGTTCACAGTTCACAGTTCACAGTTCACATGTCACAGTTCACAGTTCACAGGTCACAGGTCACAGTTCACAGTTCACAGTTCACAGTTCACAGTTCACAGTTCCCAGTTCGCAGGTCACAGTTCACATTTCACAGTTCACTGTCCTCATTTCATACTTCACAGTTCACTGTCTTCATTTCATACTTCACAGTTCACAGTTCACAGTTCACAGTTCACAGTTCACAGTTCACAGTTCACAGTTCACAGTTCACAGTTCACAGTTCACAGTTCACAGTTCACAGTTCACAGTTCACAGATTACAGTTGACAGTTGACAGTTGACAGTTCACAGTTCACAGTTCACAGTTCACAGGTCACAGTTCACAGTTCACAGGTCACAGGTCACAGTTCACAGTTCACAGTCCACAGTTCACTGTTCACAGATCACAGTTCACAGATCACAGTCTTCATTTCACACTTCACACTTCACAGTGCACAGTTCACAGTCCACAGTTCACTGTTCACAAATCACAGTTCACACTTCACAGTTCACAGTTCACAGTCCACAGATCACAGTTCACAGACTTTATTTCACACTTCACAGTTGGCAGTTCACAGTTCACAGTTCACAGTTCACAGTTCACAGTTCACAGTTCACTGTTCACAGTTTACAGTTCTCAGTTTACAGTTCTCAGTTCACAGTTGACAGTTCACAGTTGACAGTTCACAGTTCACAGTTCACAGTTCACAGTTCACAGTTCACAGTCCACAGTTCACTGTTCACAATTCACAGTTCACAGTTCACAGTTCACAGTTCACAGTTCACAGTCCACAGTTCACTGTTCACAATTCACAGATCACAGATCACACTTCACAGTTCACAGATCATAGTTCACAGATCACAGTTCACAGTTCACAGTTCACAGTTCACAGTCTTCATTTCACAATTCACAGTTCGCAGTTCACAGTTCACAGATCACAGTTCACAGATCACAGTTCACAGTTCACAGTTCACAGTTCACAGTTCACAGATCACACTTCACAGTTCACAGTTCACAGATCATAGTTCACAGATCACAGTTCACAGACTTTATTTCACAATTCAGTTTTCACAGTTCACAGTTCACAGTTCACAGTCCGCAGTTCACTGTTCACAGATCATATTTCACAGTTCACAGTTCACAGTTCACAGTTCACAGTTCACAGTTCCAGTTCACAGTTCACAGTTCACAGTTCACAGTTCACAGTTCACAGTTCACAGTTCACACTTCACTGTTCACAGATCACAGTTCACAGTTCACAGTTCACAGTTCACAGTTCACAGTTGACAGTTCACATGTCACAGTTCACAGTTCACAGTTCACAGGTCACAGATCACAGTTCACAGTTCACAGTTCACAGTTCACAGTTCACTGTTCACTGTTCACAGTTCACAGTTCACAGTTCACAGTTCACAGTCTTCATTTCACAATTCACAGTTCGCAGTTCACAGTTCACAGGTCACAGTTCACAGTTCACAGTCCACAGTTCACTGATCACACATCACAGTTCACAGTTCACAGTTCACAGTCCACAGATCACAGTTCACAGTCTTCATTTCACACTTCACAGTTCGCAGTTCACAGTTCACAGATCACAGTTCACAGTTCACAGTTTACAGTTCACATGTCACAGTTCACAGTTCACAGGTCACAGGTCACAGTTCACAGTTCACAGTTCACAGTTCCCAGTTCGCAGGTCACAGTTCACATTTCACAGTTCACTGTCTTCATTTCATACTTCACAGTTCACTGTCTTCATTTCATACTTCACAGTTCGCAGTTCACAGTTCACAGTTCACAGTTCACAGTTCACAGTTTACAGTTCACGTGTCACAGTTCACAGTTCACAGGTCACAGGTCACAGTTCACAGTTCACAGTTCACAGTTCACAGTTCCCAGTTCGCAGGTCACAGTTCACATTTCACAGTTCACTGTCCTCATTTCATACTTCACAGTTCACTGTCTTCATTTCATACTTCACAGTTCGCAGTTCACAGTTCACAGTTCACAGTTCACAGTTCACAGTTCACATGTCACAGTTCACAGTTCACAGGTCACAGGTCACAGTTCACAGTTCACAGATCACAGTTCACAGTTCACAGTTCACAGTTCACAGTTCACAGTTCACAGTTCACAGTTCACAGTTCACAGTTCACAGTTCACAGTTCACAGTTCACAGTTCACAGTTCACAGTTCACAGTTCACAGTTCACAGTTCACAGTTCACAGATCACAGTTCACAGTTCACAGTTCACAGGCCACAGTTCACAGTTCCCCGTTCACAGTATTCATTTCACACTTCACAGTTCGCAGTTCACAGTTGACAGTTCACAGTCCACAGTTTACTATTCACAGTTCACAGTTCACAGTCCACAGATCACAGTTCACAGTCTTCATTTCACACTTCACAGTTCGCAGTTCACAGTTCACAGATCACAGTTCACAGTTCACAGTCCACATTTCACTGTTCACAATTCACAGTTCACAGTTCACAGTTCACTGTTCACAGATCACAGTTCACAGTTCACAGTCTTCATTTCACGCTTCACAGTTCGCAGTTCACAGTTCACAGATCACAGTTCACAGTTCACAGTTCACAGTTCACAGTTTACAGTTCACAGTTCACAGTTCACTGTTCACAGTTTACAGTTCTCAGTTTACAGTTCTCAGTTCACAGTTGACAGTTCACTGTTCACAGTTCACACTTCACAGTTCACAGTTCACAGTCGACAGTTCACTGTTCACAGATCATAGTTCACAGTCTACAGTTCAGAGTTCACAGTTCACAGTTCACAGTCTTCATTTCACAATTCACAGTTCGCAGTTCACAGTTCACAGTTCACAGATCACCGTTCACAGATCACAGTTCACTGTTCACAGTTCACAGTTCACAGTCCACAGTTCACAGTCCACAGTTCACAGTTCACAGTTCTCAGTTCACAGATCACAGTTCACAGTTCACAGTTTACAGTTCTCAGGTCACAGTTCACAGTTCACAGTTCACAGTTCACAGTTCACAGTTCACAGTTCACAGTCCACAGTTCACAGTTCTCAGTTCACAGATCACAGTTCACAGTCTTCATTTCACAGTTCACAGTCTTCATTTCACAGTTCACAGTTCCCCGTTCACAGTATTCATTTCACATTTCACAGTTCGCAGTTCACAGTTGACAGTTCACAGATCACAGTTCACAGATTACAGTTCACAGTTGACAGTTGACAGTTCACAGTACACACTTCACAGTTCACAGTCCACAGTTCACTGTTCACAAATCACAGTTCACAGTTCACAGTCCACAGTTCACAGTTCACAGTCTTCATTTCACAATTCACAGTTCGCAGTTCACAGTTCACAGATCACACTTCACAGTTCACAGTTCACAGATCACTGTTCACAGACTTTATTTCACAATTCAGTTTTCACAGTTCACAGTTCACAGTCCACAGTTCACAGTTCACAGTTCACAGTCCACAGTTCACAGTTCTCAGTTCACAGATCACAGTTCACAGTCTTCATTTCACAGTTCACAGTCTTCATTTCACAGTTCACAGTTCACAGTTCACAGTTCCCCGTTCACAGTATTCATTTCACATTTCACAGTTCGCAGTTCACAGTTGACAGTTCACAGATCACAGTTCACAGATTACAGTTCACAGTTGACAGTTGACAGTTCACAGTACACACTTCACAGTTCACAGTCCACAGTTCACTGTTCACAAACCACAGTTCACAGTCCACAGTTCACAGTTCACAGTTCTCAGTTCACAGATCACAGTTCACAGTCTTCATTTCACAGTTCACAGTTCACAGTTCCCCGTTCACAGTATTCATTTCACATTTCACAGTTCGCAGTTCACAGTTGACAGTTCACAGATCACAGTTCACAGATTACAGTTCACAGTTGACAGTTGACAGTTCACAGTACACACTTCACAGTTCACAGTCCACAGTTCACTGTTCACAAATCACAGTTCACAGTTCACAGTCCACAGTTCACTATTCACAGCTCACAGTTCTCAGTTCACAGATCACAGTTCACAGTCTTCATTTCACACTTCACAGTTAGCAGTTCACAGTTCACAGTTCACAGATCACAGTTCACAGTTCACAGTTCACAGATCACAGTTCACAGTTCACAGTTCAAAGTTCACAGTTCTCAGTTCACAGATCACAGTTCACAGTCTTCATTTCACACTTCATTCTTCACAGGGCACAGTTCACAGTTCACAGTCTTCATTTCACAATTCACAGTTCGCAGTTCACAGTTCACAGATCACACTTCACAGTTCACAGTTCACAGTTCACAGTTCACAGTTCACAGTTCACAGTTCACAGTTCACAGTTCACAGTTCACAGTTCACAGTTCACAGTTCACAGTTCACAGTTCACAGTTCACAGTTCACAGTTCACAGTTCACAGTTCACAGTTCACAGTTCACAGTTCACAGTTCACAGTTCACAGTTCACAGTTCACAGTTCACAGTTCACAGTTCACAGTTCACAGTTCACAGTTCACAGTTCACAGTTCACAGTTCACAGTTCACAGTTCACAGTTCACAGTTCACAGTTCACAGTTCACAGTTCACAGTTCACAGTTCACAGTTCACAGTTCACAGTTCACAGTTCACAGTTCACAGTTCACAGTTCACAGTTCACAGTACACAGTTCACAGTTCACAGTTCACAGTTCACAGTTCACAGTTCACAGTTCACAGTTCACAGTTCCCAGTTCGCAGGTCACAGTTCACATTGCACAGTTCACTGTCTTCATTTCATACTTCACAGTTCGCAGTTCAGAGTTCACAGTTCACAGATCACTGTTCACAGTTTACAGTTCTCAGTTTACAGTTCTCAGTTCACAGTTGACAGTTGACAGTTCACAGTTGACAGTTCACAGTTGACAGTTCACAGTTGACAGTTCACACTTCACAGTTCACAGTTCACAGTTCACAGTCCACAGTTCACTGTTCACAATTCACAGTTCACAGTTCACAGTTCACAGTTCACAGTTCACTGTTCACTGTTCACAGTTCACAGTTCACAGATCACAGTTCACAGTCTTCATTTCACAATTCATAGTTCGCAGTTCACAGTTCACAGGTCACAGTTCACAGTTCACAGGTCACAGTTCACTGTTCACAGATCACAGTTCACAGTTCACAGTCTTCATTTCACACTTCACACTTCACAGTGCACAGTTCGCAGTCCACAGTTCACAGTCCACAGTTCACTGATCACACATCACAGTTCACAGTTCACAGTTCACAGTCCACAGATCACAGTTCACAGTCTTCATTTCACAGTTCGCAGTTCACAGTTCACAGATCACAGTTCACAGTTCACAGTCTTCATTTCACACTTCACACTTCACAGTGCACAGTTCACAGTCCACAGTTCACAGTCCACAGTTCACTGATCACACATCACAGTTCACAGTTCACAGTTCACAGTCCACAGATCACAGTTCACAGTCTTCATTTCACAGTTCGCAGTTCTCAGTTCACAGTTCACAGTTCACAGATCACAGTTCACAGTCTTCATTTCACACTTCAGTCTTCACAGGGCACAGTTCACAGTTCACAGTCTTCATTTCACAATTCACAGTTCGCAGTTCACAGTTCACAGGTCACAGTTCACAGCCCACTGTTCACAGTTCACAGTTTTCAGTTCACAGATCACAGTTCACAGTTCACAGACTTTATTTCACAATTCAGTTTTCACAGTTCACAGTTCACAATTCTCAGTTCACAGTTCACAGTTCACAGATCACAGTTCACAGTCTTCATTTCACACTTCAGTCTTCACAGGGCACAGTTCACAGTTCACAGACTTCATTTCACAATTCACAGTTCGCAGTTCACAGTTCACAGATCACACTTCACAGTTCACAGTTCACAGATCACTGTTCACAGACTTTATTTCACAATTCAGTTTTCACAGTTCACAGTTCACAGTTCACAGTTCACAGTTCACAGTTCACAGTTCACAGTTCACAGTTCACAGTTCACAGTTCACAGTTCACAGTTCACAGTTCACAGTTCACAGTTCACAGTTCACAGTTCACAGTTCACAGTTCACAGTTCACAGTTCACAGTTCACAGTTCACAGTTCACAGTTCAAAGTTCACAGTTCTCAGTTCACAGATCACAGTTCACAGTCTTCATTTCACACTTCATTCTTCACAGGGCACAGTTCACAGTTCACAGTCTTCATTTCACAATTCACAGTTCGCAGTTCACAGTTCACAGATCACACTTCACAGTTCACAGTTCACAGTTCACAGTTCACAGTTCACAGTTCACAGTTCACAGTTCACAGTTCACAGTTCACAGTTCACAGTTCACAGTTCACAGTTCACAGTTCACAGTTCACAGTTCACAGTTCACAGTTCACAGTTCACAGTTCACAGTTCACAGTTCACAGTTCACAGTTCACAGTTCACAGTTCACAGTTCACAGTTCACAGTTCACAGTTCACAGTTCACAGTTCACAGTTCACAGTTCACAGTTCACAGTTCACAGTTCACAGTTCACAGTTCACAGTTCACAGTTCACAGTTCACAGTTCACAGTTCACAGTTCACAGTTCACAGTTCACAGTTCACAGTTCACAGTTCACAGTTCACAGTTCACAGTTCACAGTTCACAGTTCACAGTTCACAGTTCACAGTTCACAGTTCACAGTACACAGTTCACAGTTCACAGTTCACAGTTCACAGTTCACAGTTCACAGTTCACAGTTCACAGTTCCCAGTTCGCAGGTCACAGTTCACATTGCACAGTTCACTGTCTTCATTTCATACTTCACAGTTCGCAGTTCAGAGTTCACAGTTCACAGATCACTGTTCACAGTTTACAGTTCTCAGTTTACAGTTCTCAGTTCACAGTTGACAGTTGACAGTTCAC
The DNA here is from genome assembly GCA_963971365.1 of Lasioglossum villosulum. NCBI lineage: Eukaryota > Metazoa > Arthropoda > Insecta > Hymenoptera > Halictidae > Lasioglossum > Lasioglossum villosulum. Next base: position 884,685 of record CAXARU010000031.1, on the reverse strand, counting down.
AGTTGACAGTTCACAGTTGACAGTTCACAGTTGACAGTTCACACTTCACAGTTCACAGTTCACAGTTCACAGTCCACAGTTCACTGTTCACAATTCACAGTTCACAGTTCACAGTTCACAGTTCACAGTTCACTGTTCACTGTTCACAGTTCACAGTTCACAGTTCACAGTTCACAGTTCACAGTTCACAGTCTTCATTTCACAATTCATAGTTCGCAGTTCACAGTTCACAGGTCACAGTTCACAGTTCACAGGTCACAGTTCACTGTTCACAGATCACAGTTCACAGTTCACAGTCTTCATTTCACACTTCACACTTCACAGTGCACAGTTCGCAGTCCACAGTTCACAGTCCACAGTTCACTGATCACACATCACAGTTCACAGTTCACAGTTCACAGTCCACAGATCACAGTTCACAGTCTTCATTTCACAGTTCGCAGTTCACAGTTCACAGATCACAGTTCACAGTTCACAGTCTTCATTTCACACTTCACACTTCACAGTGCACAGTTCACAGTCCACAGTTCACAGTCCACAGTTCACTGATCACACATCACAGTTCACAGTTCACAGTTCACAGTCCACAGATCACAGTTCACAGTCTTCATTTCACAGTTCGCAGTTCTCAGTTCACAGTTCACAGTTCACAGATCACAGTTCACAGTCTTCATTTCACACTTCAGTCTTCACAGGGCACAGTTCACAGTTCACAGTCTTCATTTCACAATTCACAGTTCGCAGTTCACAGTTCACAGGTCACAGTTCACAGCCCACTGTTCACAGTTCACAGTTTTCAGTTCACAGATCACAGTTCACAGTTCACAGACTTTATTTCACAATTCAGTTTTCACAGTTCACAGTTCACAATTCTTAGTTCACAGTTCACAGTTCACAGATCACAGTTCACAGTCTTCATTTCACACTTCAGTCTTCACAGGGCACAGTTCACAGTTCACAGACTTCATTTCACAATTCACAGTTCGCAGTTCACAGTTCACAGATCACACTTCACAGTTCACAGTTCACAGATCACTGTTCACAGACTTTATTTCACAATTCAGTTTTCACAGTTCACAGTTCACAGTTCACAGTTCACAGTTCACAGTTCACAGTTCACAGTTCACAGTTCACAGTTCACAGTTCACAGTTCACAGTTCACAGTTCACAGTTCACAGTTCACAGTTCACAGTTCACAGTTCACAGTTCACAGTTCACAGTTCACAGTTCACAGTTCACAGTTCACAGTTCACAGTTCACAGTACACAGTTCACAGTTCACAGTTCACAGTTCACAGTTCACAGTTCACAGTTCACAGTTCACAGTTCCCAGTTCGCAGGTCACAGTTCACATTGCACAGTTCACTGTCTTCATTTCATACTTCACAGTTCGCAGTTCAGAGTTCACAGTTCACAGATCACTGTTCACAGTTTACAGTTCTCAGTTTACAGTTCTCAGTTCACAGTTGACAGTTGACAGTTCACAGTTGACAGTTCACAGTTGACAGTTCACAGTTGACAGTTCACACTTCACAGTTCACAGTTCACAGTTCACAGTCCACAGTTCACAGTTCACAGTTCACAGTTCACAGTTCACAGTTCACAGTTCACAGTTCAAAGTTCACAGTTCTCAGTTCACAGATCACAGTTCACAGTCTTCATTTCACACTTCATTCTTCACAGGGCACAGTTCACAGTTCACAGTCTTCATTTCACAATTCACAGTTCGCAGTTCACAGTTCACAGATCACACTTCACAGTTCACAGTTCACAGTTCACAGTTCACAGTTCACAGTTCACAGTTCACAGTTCACAGTTCACAGTTCACAGTTCACAGTTCACAGTTCACAGTTCACAGTTCACAGTTCACAGTTCACAGTTCACAGTTCACAGTTCACAGTTCACAGTTCACAGTTCACAGTTCACAGTTCACAGTTCACAGTTCACAGTTCACAGTTCACAGTTCACAGTTCACAGTTCACAGTTCACAGTTCACAGTTCACAGTTCACAGTTCAAAGTTCACAGTTCTCAGTTCACAGATCACAGTTCACAGTCTTCATTTCACACTTCATTCTTCACAGGGCACAGTTCACAGTTCACAGTCTTCATTTCACAATTCACAGTTCGCAGTTCACAGTTCACAGATCACACTTCACAGTTCACAGTTCACAGTTCACAGTTCACAGTTCACAGTTCACAGTTCACAGTTCACAGTTCACAGTTCACAGTTCACAGTTCACAGTTCACAGTTCACAGTTCACAGTTCACAGTTCACAGTTCACAGTTCACAGTTCACAGTTCACAGTTCACAGTTCACAGTTCACAGTTCACAGTTCACAGTTCACAGTTCACAGTTCACAGTTCACAGTTCACAGTTCACAGTTCACAGTTCACAGTTCACAGTTCACAGTTCACAGTTCACAGTTCACAGTTCACAGTTCACAGTTCACAGTTCACAGTTCACAGTTCACAGTTCACAGTTCACAGTTCACAGTTCACAGTTCACAGTTCACAGTTCACAGTTCACAGTTCACAGTTCACAGTTCACAGTTCACAGTTCACAGTTCACAGTTCACAGTTCACAGTTCACAGTTCACAGTTCACAGTACACAGTTCACAGTTCACAGTTCACAGTTCACAGTTCACAGTTCACAGTTCACAGTTCACAGTTCCCAGTTCGCAGGTCACAGTTCACATTGCACAGTTCACTGTCTTCATTTCATACTTCACAGTTCGCAGTTCAGAGTTCACAGTTCACAGATCACTGTTCACAGTTTACAGTTCTCAGTTTACAGTTCTCAGTTCACAGTTGACAGTTGACAGTTCACAGTTGACAGTTCACAGTTGACAGTTCACAGTTGACAGTTCACACTTCACAGTTCACAGTTCACAGTTCACAGTCCACAGTTCACTGTTCACAATTCACAGTTCACAGTTCACAGTTCACAGTTCACAGTTCACTGTTCACTGTTCACAGTTCACAGTTCACAGTTCACAGTTCACAGTTCACAGTTCACAGTCTTCATTTCACAATTCATAGTTCGCAGTTCACAGTTCACAGGTCACAGTTCACAGTTCACAGGTCACAGTTCACTGTTCACAGATCACAGTTCACAGTTCACAGTCTTCATTTCACACTTCACACTTCACAGTGCACAGTTCGCAGTCCACAGTTCACAGTCCACAGTTCACTGATCACACATCACAGTTCACAGTTCACAGTTCACAGTCCACAGATCACAGTTCACAGTCTTCATTTCACAGTTCGCAGTTCACAGTTCACAGATCACAGTTCACAGTTCACAGTCTTCATTTCACACTTCACACTTCACAGTGCACAGTTCACAGTCCACAGTTCACAGTCCACAGTTCACTGATCACACATCACAGTTCACAGTTCACAGTTCACAGTCCACAGATCACAGTTCACAGTCTTCATTTCACAGTTCGCAGTTCTCAGTTCACAGTTCACAGTTCACAGATCACAGTTCACAGTCTTCATTTCACACTTCAGTCTTCACAGGGCACAGTTCACAGTTCACAGTCTTCATTTCACAATTCACAGTTCGCAGTTCACAGTTCACAGGTCACAGTTCACAGCCCACTGTTCACAGTTCACAGTTTTCAGTTCACAGATCACAGTTCACAGTTCACAGACTTTATTTCACAATTCAGTTTTCACAGTTCACAGTTCACAATTCTTAGTTCACAGTTCACAGTTCACAGATCACAGTTCACAGTCTTCATTTCACACTTCAGTCTTCACAGGGCACAGTTCACAGTTCACAGACTTCATTTCACAATTCACAGTTCGCAGTTCACAGTTCACAGATCACACTTCACAGTTCACAGTTCACAGATCACTGTTCACAGACTTTATTTCACAATTCAGTTTTCACAGTTCACAGTTCACAGTTCACAGTTCACAGTTCACAGTTCACAGTTCACAGTTCACAGTTCACAGTTCACAGTTCACAGTTCACAGTTCACAGTTCACAGTTCACAGTTCACAGTTCACAGTTCACAGTTCACAGTTCACAGTTCACAGTTCACAGTTCACAGTTCACAGTTCACAGTTCACAGTTCACAGTTCACAGTACACAGTTCACAGTTCACAGTTCACAGTTCACAGTTCACAGTTCACAGTTCACAGTTCACAGTTCCCAGTTCGCAGGTCACAGTTCACATTGCACAGTTCACTGTCTTCATTTCATACTTCACAGTTCGCAGTTCAGAGTTCACAGTTCACAGATCACTGTTCACAGTTTACAGTTCTCAGTTTACAGTTCTCAGTTCACAGTTGACAGTTGACAGTTCACAGTTGACAGTTCACAGTTGACAGTTCACAGTTGACAGTTCACACTTCACAGTTCACAGTTCACAGTTCACAGTCCACAGTTCACTGTTCACAATTCACAGTTCACAGTTCACAGTTCACAGTTCACAGTTCACTGTTCACTGTTCACAGTTCACAGTTCACAGTTCACAGTTCACAGTCTTCATTTCACAATTCATAGTTCGCAGTTCACAGTTCACAGGTCACAGTTCACAGTTCACAGGTCACAGTTCACTGTTCACAGATCACAGTTCACAGTTCACAGTCTTCATTTCACACTTCACACTTCACAGTGCACAGTTCGCAGTCCACAGTTCACAGTCCACAGTTCACTGATCACACATCACAGTTCACAGTTCACAGTTCACAGTCCACAGATCACAGTTCACAGTCTTCATTTCACAGTTCGCAGTTCACAGTTCACAGATCACAGTTCACAGTTCACAGTCTTCATTTCACACTTCACACTTCACAGTGCACAGTTCACAGTCCACAGTTCACAGTCCACAGTTCACTGATCACACATCACAGTTCACAGTTCACAGTTCACAGTCCACAGATCACAGTTCACAGTCTTCATTTCACAGTTCGCAGTTCTCAGTTCACAGTTCACAGTTCACAGATCACAGTTCACAGTCTTCATTTCACACTTCAGTCTTCACAGGGCACAGTTCACAGTTCACAGTCTTCATTTCACAATTCACAGTTCGCAGTTCACAGTTCACAGGTCACAGTTCACAGCCCACTGTTCACAGTTCACAGTTTTCAGTTCACAGATCACAGTTCACAGTTCACAGACTTTATTTCACAATTCAGTTTTCACAGTTCACAGTTCACAATTCTCAGTTCACAGTTCACAGTTCACAGATCACAGTTCACAGTCTTCATTTCACACTTCAGTCTTCACAGGGCACAGTTCACAGTTCACAGACTTCATTTCACAATTCACAGTTCGCAGTTCACAGTTCACAGATCACACTTCACAGTTCACAGTTCACAGATCACTGTTCACAGACTTTATTTCACAATTCAGTTTTCACAGTTCACAGTTCACAGTTCACAGTTCACAGTTCACAGGCCGCAGTTCACTGTTCACTGATCATAGTTCACAGTTCACGGTTCACAGTTCACAGTTCACAGTTCACAGTTCACAGTTCACAGTTCACAGTTCACAGTTCACAGTTCACACTTCACACTTCACACTTCACACTTCACACTTCACACTTCACACTTCACAGTTCACAGTTCACAGTTCACAGTTCACAGTTCACAGATCTCAGTTCACAGTTCACAGTTCACAGTTCACAGTTCACAGTTCACAGTTCACAGTTCACAGTTCACAGTTCACAGTTCACAGTTCACAGTTCACAGTTCACAGTTCACAGTTCACAGTTCACAGTTCACAGTTCACAGTTCACAGTTCACAGTTCACAGTTCACAGTTCACAGTTCACAGTTCACAGTTCACAGTTCACAGTTCACAGTTCACAGTTCACAGTTCACAGTTCACAGTTCACAGTTCACAGTTCACAGTTCACAGTTCACAGTTCACAGTTCACAGTTCACAGTTCACAGTTCACAGTTCACAGTTCACAGTTCACAGTTCACAGTTCACAGTTCACAGTTCACAGTTCACAGTTCACAGTTCACAGTTCACAGTTCACAGTTCACAGTTCACAGTTCACAGTTCACAGTTCACAGTTCACAGTTCACAGTTCACAGTTCACAGTTCACAGTTCACAGTTCACAGTTCACAGTTCACAGTTCACAGTTCACAGTTCACAGTTCACAGTTCACAGTTCACAGTTCACAGTTCACAGTTCACAGTTCCCAGTTCGCAGGTCACAGTTCACATTGCACAGTTCACTGTCTTCATTTCATACTTCACAGTTCGCAGTTCAGAGTTCACAGTTCACAGATCACTGTTCACAGTTTACAGTTCTCAGTTTACAGTTCTCAGTTCACAGTTGACAGTTGACAGTTCACAGTTGACAGTTCACAGTTGACAGTTCACAGTTGACAGTTCACACTTCACAGTTCACAGTTCACAGTTCACAGTCCACAGTTCACTGTTCACAATTCACAGTTCACAGTTCACAGTTCACAGTTCACAGTTCACTGTTCACTGTTCACAGTTCACAGTTCACAGTTCACAGTTCACAGTCTTCATTTCACAATTCATAGTTCGCAGTTCACAGTTCACAGGTCACAGTTCACAGTTCACAGGTCACAGTTCACTGTTCACAGATCACAGTTCACAGTTCACAGTCTTCATTTCACACTTCACACTTCACAGTGCACAGTTCGCAGTCCACAGTTCACAGTCCACAGTTCACTGATCACACATCACAGTTCACAGTTCACAGTTCACAGTCCACAGATCACAGTTCACAGTCTTCATTTCACAGTTCGCAGTTCACAGTTCACAGATCACAGTTCACAGTTCACAGTCTTCATTTCACACTTCACACTTCACAGTGCACAGTTCACAGTCCACAGTTCACAGTCCACAGTTCACTGATCACACATCACAGTTCACAGTTCACAGTTCACAGTCCACAGATCACAGTTCACAGTCTTCATTTCACAGTTCGCAGTTCTCAGTTCACAGTTCACAGTTCACAGATCACAGTTCACAGTCTTCATTTCACACTTCAGTCTTCACAGGGCACAGTTCACAGTTCACAGTCTTCATTTCACAATTCACAGTTCGCAGTTCACAGTTCACAGGTCACAGTTCACAGCCCACTGTTCACAGTTCACAGTTTTCAGTTCACAGATCACAGTTCACAGTTCACAGACTTTATTTCACAATTCAGTTTTCACAGTTCACAGTTCACAATTCTCAGTTCACAGTTCACAGTTCACAGATCACAGTTCACAGTCTTCATTTCACACTTCAGTCTTCACAGGGCACAGTTCACAGTTCACAGACTTCATTTCACAATTCACAGTTCGCAGTTCACAGTTCACAGATCACACTTCACAGTTCACAGTTCACAGATCACTGTTCACAGACTTTATTTCACAATTCAGTTTTCACAGTTCACAGTTCACAGTTCACAGTTCACAGTTCACAGTCCGCAGTTCACTGTTCACTGATCATAGTTCACAGTTCACAGTTCACAGTTCACAGTTCACAGTTCACAGTTCACAGTTCACAGTTCACAGTTCACAGTTCACAGTTCACAGTTCACAGTTCACAGTTCACAGTTCACAGTTCACAGTTCACAGTTCACAGTTCACAGTTCACAGTTCACAGTTCACTGTCTTCATTTCATACTTCACAGTTCACTGTCTTCATTTCATACTTCACAGTTCGCAGTTCACAGTTCACAGTTCACAGTTCACAGTTCACATGTCACAGTTCACAGTTCACAGTTCACAGTTCACAGTTCACAGGTCACAGGTCACAGTTCACAGTTCACAGATCACAGTTCACAGTTCACAGTTCACAGTCCACATTTCACTGTTCACAATTCACAGTTCACAGTTCACAGTTCACTGTTCACAGATCACAGTTCACAGTTCACAGTCTTCATTTCACGCTTCACAGTTCGCAGTTCACAGTTCACAGATCACAGTTCACAGTCTTCATTTCACACTTCAGTCTTCACAGGGCATAGTTCACAGTTCACAGACTTCATTTCACAATTCACAGTTCGCAGTTCACAGTTCACAGATCACACTTCACAGTTCACAGTTCACAGATCACTGTTCACAGACTTTATTTCACAATTCAGTTTTCACAGTTCACAGTTCATAGTTCACAGTTCACAGTTCACAGTCCGCAGTTCACTGTTCACTGATCATAGTTCACAGTTCACAGTTCACAGTTCACAGTTCACAGTTCACAGTTCACAGTTCACAGTTCACAGTTCACAGTTCACAGTTCACAGTTCACAGTTCACAGTTCACAGTTCACAGTTCACAGTTCACAGTTCACAGTTCACAGTTCACAGTTCACAGTTCACAGTTCACAGTTCACAGTTCACAGTTCACAGTTCACAGTTCACAGTTCACAGTTCACAGTTCACAGTTCACAGTTCACAGTTCACAGTTCACAGTTCACAGTTCACAGTTCACAGTTCACAGTTCACAGTTCACAGTTCACTGTCTTCATTTCATTCTTCACAGTTCACTGTCTTCATTTCATACTTCACAGTTCGCAGTTCACAGTTCACAGTTCACAGTTCACAGTTCACAGTTCACATGTCACAGTTCACAGTTCACAGTTCACAGTTCACAGTTCACAGTCCACAGTTCACAGTTCACAGTTCACAGTTCCCAGATCGCAGGTCACAGTTTACATTTCACAGTTCACTGTCTTCATTTCATACTTCACAGTTCGCAGTTCACAGTTCACAGGTCACAGTTCACAGCCCACTGTTCACAGTTCACAGTTCTCAGTTCACAGATCACAGTTCACAGTTCACAGACTTTATTTCACAATTCAGTTTTCACAGTTCACAGTTCACAGGGCACAGGGCACAGTTCACAGTTCACAGTCTTCATTTCACAATTCACAGTTCGCAGTTCACAGTTCACAGATCACACTTCACAGTTCACAGTTCACAGATCACAGTTCACATACTTTATTTCACAATTCAGTTTTCACAGTTCACAGTTCACAGTTCACAGTTCACAGTCCGCAGTTCACTGTTCACAGATCATAGTTCACAGTTCACAGTTCACAGTTCACAGTTCACAGTTCACAGTTCACAGTTCACAGTTCACAGTTCACAGTTCACAGTTCACAGTTCACAGTTCACAGTTCACAGTTCACAGTTCACTGTCTTCATTTCATACTTCACAGTTCACTGTCTTCATTTCATACTTCACAGTTCGCAGTTCACAGTTCACAGTTCACAGTCTTCATTTCACACTTCACACTTCACAGTGCACAGTTCGCAGTCCACAGTTCACAGTCCACAGTTCACTGATCACACATCACAGTTCACAGTTCACAGTTCACAGTCCACAGATCACAGTTCACAGTCTTCATTTCACAGTTCGCAGTTCACAGTTCACAGATCACAGTTCACAGTTCACAGTCTTCATTTCACACTTCACACTTCACAGTGCACAGTTCACAGTCCACAGTTCACAGTCCACAGTTCACTGATCACACATCACAATTCACAGTTCACAGTTCACAGTTCACAGTTCACAGTTCACAGTTCACAGTTCACAGTTCACAGTTCACAGTTCACAGTTCACAGTTCACAGTTCACAGTTCACAGTTCCCAGTTCACAGTTCCCAGTTCGCAGGTCACAGTTCACATTTCACAGTTCACTGTCTTCATTTCATACTTCACAGTTCGCAGTTCACAGTTCACAGTTCACAGATCACTGTTCACAGTTTACAGTTCTCAGTTTACAGTTCTCAGTTCACAGTTGACAGTTGACAGTTCACAGTTGACAGTTCACAGTTGACAGTTCACAGTTGACAGTTCACACTTCACAGTTCACAGTTCACAGTTCACAGTTCACAGTTCACAGTTCACTGTTCACTGTTCACAGTTCACAGTTCACAGTTCACAGTTCACAGACTTCATTTCACAATTCATAGTTCGCAGTTCACAGTTCACAGGTCACAGTTCACAGTTCACAGGTCACAGTTCACTGTTCACAGATCACAGTTCACAGTTCACAGTCTTCATTTCACACTTCACACTTCACAGTGCACAGTTCGCAGTCCACAGTTCACAGTCCACAGTTCACTGATCACACATCACAGTTCAGAGTTCACAGTTCACAGTCCACAGATCACAGTTCACAGTCTTCATTTCACAGTTCGCAGTTCACAGTTCACAGATCACAGTTCACAGTTCACAGTCTTCATTTCACACTTCACACTTCACAGTTCACAGTTCACAGTTCACAGTTCACAGTTCACACTTCACACTTCACACTTCACACTTCACAGTTCACAGTTCACAGTTCACAGTTCACAGATCTCAGTTCACAGTTCACAGTTCACAGTTCACAGTTCACAGTTCACAGTTCACAGTTCACAGTTCACAGTTCACAGTTCACAGTTCACAGTTCACAGTTCACAGTTAACAGTTCACAGACTTCATTTCACAATTCATAGTTCGCAGTTCACAGTTCACAGGTCACAGTTCACAGTTCACAGGTCACAGTTCACTGTTCACAGATCACAGTTCACAGTTCACAGTCTTCATTTCACACTTCACACTTCACAGTGCACAGTTCGCAGTCCACAGTTCACAGTCCACAGTTCACTGATCACACATCACAGTTCACAGTTCACAGTTCACAGTCCACAGATCACAGTTCACAGTCTTCATTTCACAGTTCGCAGTTCACAGTTCACAGATCACAGTTCACAGTTCACAGTCTTCATTTCACACTTCACACTTCACAGTTCACAGTTCACAGTTCACAGTTCACAGTTCACAGTTCACACTTCACACTTCACACTTCACAGTTCACAGTTCACAGTTCACAGTTCACAGATCTCAGTTCACAGTTCACAGTTCACAGTTCACAGTTCACAGTTCACAGTTCACAGTTCACAGTTCACAGTTCACAGTTCACAGTTCACAGTTCACAGTTCACAGTTCACTGTCTTCATTTCATACTTCACAGTTCACTGTCTTCATTTCATACTTCACAGTTCGCAGCTCACAGTTCACATTTCACAGTTCACAGTTCACATGTCACAGTTCGCAGTTCACAGTTCACAGGTCACAGGTCACAGTTCACAGATCACAGTTCACAGTTCACAGTTCACAGTCCACATTTCACTGTTCACAATTCACAGTTCACAGTTCACAGTTCACTGTTCACAGATCACAGTTCACAGTTCACAGTCTTCATTTCACGCTTCACAGTTCGCAGTTCACAGTTCACAGATCACAGTTCACAGTCTTCATTTCACACTTCAGTCTTCACAGGGCACAGTTCACAGTTCACAGTCTTCATTTCACAATTCACAGTTCGCAGTTCACAGTTCACAGGTCACAGTTCACAGCCCACTGTTCACAGTTCACAGTTTTCAGTTCACAGATCACAGTTCACAGTTCACAGACTTTATTTCACAATTCAGTTTTCACAGTTCACAGTTCACAGTTCACAGTTCACAGTTCACAGTTCACAGTTCACAGTCCGCAGTTCACTGTTCACTGATCATAGTTCACAGTTCACAGTTCACAGTTCACAGTTCACAGTTCACAGTTCACAGTTCACACTTCACAGTTCACAGTTCACAGTTCACACTTCACAGTTCACAGTTCACAGTTCACAGTTCACAGATCACAGTCTTCATTTCACACTTCACAGTTCGCAGTTCACAGTTCACAGATCACAGTTCACAGTTCACAGTCCACATTTCACTGTTCACAATTCACAGTTCACAGTTCACAGTCTTCATTTCACAATTCACAGTTCGCAGTTCACAGTTCACAGGTCACAGTTCACAGCCCACTGTTCACAGTTCACAGTTTTCAGTTCACAGATCACAGTTCACAGTTCACAGACTTTATTTCACAATTCAGTTTTCACAGTTCACAGTTCACAGTTCACAGTTCACAGTTCACAGTTCACAGTTCACAGTTCACAGTTCACAGTCCGCAGTTCACTGTTCACTGATCATAGTTCACAGTTCACAGTTCACAGTTCACAGTTCACAGTTCACAGTTCACAGTTCACAGTTCACACTTCACAGTTCACAGTTCACAGTTCACACTTCACAGTTCACAGTTCACAGTTCACAGTTCACAGTTCACAGATCACAGTCTTCATTTCACACTTCACAGTTCGCAGTTCACAGTTCACAGATCACAGTTCACAGTTCACAGTCCACATTTCACTGTTCACAATTCACAGTTCACAGTTCACAGTTCACTGTTCACAGATCACAGTTCACAGTTCACAGTCTTCATTTCACGCTTCACAGTTCGCAGTTCACAGTTCACAGATCACAGTTCACAGTTCACAGTTCACAGTTCACAGTTCACAGTTCACAGTTCACTGTTCACAGTTTACAGTTCTCAGTTTACAGTTCTCAGTTCACAGTTGACAGTTCACTGTTCACAGTTCACACTTCACAGTTCACAGTTCACAGTCGACAGTTCACTGTTCACAGATCATAGTTCACAGTCTACAGTTCAGAGTTCACAGTTCACAGTTCACAGTCTTCATTTCACAATTCACAGTTCGCAGTTCACAGTTCACAGATCACCGTACACAGATCACAGTTCACTGTTCACAGTTCACAGTTCACAGTCCACAGTTCACAGTTCACAGTTCTCAGTTCACAGATCACAGTTCACAGTCTTCATTTCACAGTTCACAGTTCACAGTTCACATTTTACAGTTCTCAGTTCACAGTTCACAGTTCACAGTTCACAGTTCACAGTTCACAGTTCACAGTTCACAGTCTACAGTTCAGAGTTCACAGTTCACAGTTCACAGTCTTCATTTCACAATTCACAGTTCGCAGTTCACAGTTCACAGATCACCGTACACAGATCACAGTTCACTGTTCACAGTTCACAGTTCACAGTCCACAGTTCACAGTTCACAGTTGACAGTTCACAGATCACAGTTCACAGTCCACAGTTCACTGTTCACAAATCACAGTTCACAGTTCACAGTTCACAGTCCACAGTTCACTATTCACAGTTCACTGTTCACAAATCACAGTTCACAGTCCACAGTTCACTATTCACAGCTCACAGTTCTCAGTTCACAGATCACAGTTCACAGTCTTCATTTCACACTTCACAGTTAGCAGTTCACAGTTCACAGATCACAGTTCACAGTTCACAGTTCACAGATCACAGTTCACAGTTCACAGTTCACAGTTCTCAGTTCACAGATCACAGTTCACAGTTCACAGTTCTCAGTTCACAGATCACAGGGCACAGTTCACTGTTCACAGTCTTCATTTCACAATTCACAGTTCGCAGTTCACAGTTCACAGATCACACTTCACAGTTCACAGTTCACAGATCACTGTTCACAGACTTTATTTCACAATTCAGTTTTCACAGTTCACAGTTCACAGATCACAGTCCGCAGTTCACTGTTCACTGATCATAGTTCACAGTTCACAGTTCACAGTTCACAGTTCACAGTTCACAGTTCACAGTTCACAGTTCACAGTTCACAGTTCACAGTTCACAGTTCACAGTTCACAGTTCACACTTCACAGTTCACACTTCACAGTTCACACTTCACACTTCACAGTTCACACTTCACAGTTCACACTTCACAGTTCACAGATCACAGTTCACAGATCACAGTTCACAGTTCACAGTTCACAGTTCACAGTTCACAGTTCACAGTTCACAGTTCACAGTTCACAGTTCACAGTTCACAGTTCACAGTTCACAGTTCACAGTTCACAGTTCACAGTTCACAGTTCACAGTTCACAGTTCACAGTTCACAGTTCACAGTTCACAGTTCACAGTTCACAGTTCACAGTTCACAGTTCCCAGTTCGCAGGTCACAGTTCACATTTCACAGTTCACTGTCTTCATTTCATACTTCAAAGTTCGCAGTTCACAGTTCACAGTTCACAGATCACTGTTCACAGTTTACAGTTCTCAGTTTACAGTTCTCAGTTCACAGTTGACAGTTCACAGATCACAGTTCACAGTCTTCATTTCACACTTCAGTCTTCACAGGGCACAGTTCACAGTTCACAGTCTTCATTTCACAATTCACAGTTCGCAGTTCACAGTTCACAGGTCACAGTTCACAGCCCACTGTTCACAGTTCACAGTTTTCAGTTCACAGATCACAGTTCACAGTTCACAGACTTTATTTCACAATTCAGTTTTCACAGTTCACAGTTCACAATTCTCAGTTCACAGTTCACAGTTCACAGATCACAGTTCACAGTCTTCATTTCACACTTCAGTCTTCACAGGGCACAGTTCACAGTTCACAGACTTCATTTCACAATTCACAGTTCGCAGTTCACAGTTCACAGATCACACTTCACAGTTCACAGTTCACAGATCACTGTTCACAGATCATAGTTCACAGTCTACAGTTCAGAGTTCACAGTTCACAGTTCACAGTCTTCATTTCACAATTCACAGTTCGCAGTTCACAGTTTACAGATCACCGTACACAGATCACAGTTCACTGTTCACAGTTCACAGTTCACAGTCCACAGTTCACAGTTCACAGTTCTCAGTTCACAGATCACAGTTCACAGTCTTCATTTCACAGTTCACATTTTACAGTTCTCAGTTCACAGTTCACAGTTCACAGTTCACAGTTCACAGTTCACAGTTCACAGTCCACAGTTCACAGTTCACAGTTCTCAGTTCACAGATCACAGTTCGCAGTCTTCATTTCACAGTTCACAGTCTTCATTTCACAGTTCACAGTTCACAGTTCACAGTTCCCCGTTCACAGTATTCATTTCACATTTCACAGTTCGCAGTTCACAGTTGACAGTTCACAGATCACAGTTCACAGTCCACAGTTCACTGTTCACAAATCACAGTTCACAGTTCACAGTCCACAGTTCACTATTCACAGTTCACTGTTCACAGTTCACAGTTCACAGTTCACAGTTCACAGTTCACAGTTCACAGTTCACTGTCTTCATTTCATACTTCACAGTTCACTGTCTTCATTTCATACTTCACAGTTCGCAGTTCACAGTTCACAGTTCACAGTTCACAGTTCACATGTCACAGTTCACAGTTCACAGTTCACAGTTCACAGTTCACAGTTCACAGTCCACAGTTCACAGTTCACAGTTCACAGTTCACAGTTCCCAGATCGCAGGTCACAGTTCACATTTCACAGTTCACTGTCTTCATTTCATACTTCACAGTTCGCAGTTCACAGTTCACAGGTCACAGTTCACAGCCCACTGTTCACAGTTCACAGTTCTCAGTTCACAGATCACAGTTCACAGTTCACAGACTTTATTTCACAATTCAGTTTTCACAGTTCACAATTCACAGGGCACAGGGCACAGTTCACAGTTCACAGTCTTCATTTCACAATTCACAGTTCGCAGTTCACAGTTGACAGATCACACTTCACAGTTCACAGTTCACAGATCACAGTTCACATACTTTATTTCACAATTCAGTTTTCACAGTTCACAGTTCACAGTTCACAGTCCGCAGTTCACTGTTCACAGATCATAGTTCACAGTTCACAGTTCACAGTTCACAGTTCCAGTTCACAGTTCACAGTTCACAGTTCACAGTTCACACTTCACTGTTCACAGATCACAGTTCACAGTTCACAGTTCACAGTTCACAGTTCCCAGTTCGCAGGTCACAGTTCACATTTCACAGTTCACTGTCTTCATTTCATACTTTACAGTTCACTGTCTTCATTTCATACTTCACAGTTCGCAGTTCACAGTTCACAGTTCACAGTTCACAGTTCACAGTTCACAGTTCACATGTCACAGTTCACAGTTCACAGGTCACAGGTCACAGTTCACAGTTCACAGTTCACAGTTCCCAGTTCGCAGGTCACAGTTCACATTTCACAGTTCACTGTCTTCATTTCATACTTCACAGTTCAGTGTCTTCATTTCATACTTCACAGTTCGCAGTTCACAGTTCACAGTTCACATGTCACAGTTCACAGGTCACAGTTCACAGTTCCCCGTTCACAGTATTCATTTCACAGTTCACAGTTCACAGTTCACAGTTCACAGTTCACAGTTCACAGTTCACAGTTCACAGTTCACAGTTCACAGTCCACAGTTCACAGTTCACAGTTCTCAGTTCACAGATCACAGTTCGCAGTCTTCATTTCACAGTTCACAGTCTTCATTTCACAGTTCACAGTTCACAGTTCACAGTTCCCCGTTCACAGTATTCATTTCACATTTCACAGTTCGCAGTTCACAGTTGACAGTTCACAGATCACAGTTCACAGTCCACAGTTCACTGTTCACAAATCACAGTTCACAGTTCACAGTCCACAGTTCACTATTCACAGTTCACTGTTCACAGTTCACAGTTCACAGTTCACAGTTCACAGTTCACAGTTCACAGTTCACTGTCTTCATTTCATACTTCACAGTTCACTGTCTTCATTTCATACTTCACAGTTCGCAGTTCACAGTTCACAGTTCACAGTTCACAGTTCACATGTCACAGTTCACAGTTCACAGTTCACAGTTCACAGTTCACAGTTCACAGTCCACAGTTCACAGTTCACAGTTCACAGTTCACAGTTCCCAGATCGCAGGTCACAGTTCACATTTCACAGTTCACTGTCTTCATTTCATACTTCACAGTTCGCAGTTCACAGTTCACAGGTCACAGTTCACAGCCCACTGTTCACAGTTCACAGTTCTCAGTTCACAGATCACAGTTCACAGTTCACAGACTTTATTTCACAATTCAGTTTTCACAGTTCACAATTCACAGGGCACAGGGCACAGTTCACAGTTCACAGTCTTCATTTCACAATTCACAGTTCGCAGTTCACAGTTGACAGATCACACTTCACAGTTCACAGTTCACAGATCACAGTTCACATACTTTATTTCACAATTCAGTTTTCACAGTTCACAGTTCACAGTTCACAGTCCGCAGTTCACTGTTCACAGATCATAGTTCACAGTTCACAGTTCACAGTTCACAGTTCCAGTTCACAGTTCACAGTTCACAGTTCACAGTTCACACTTCACTGTTCACAGATCACAGTTCACAGTTCACAGTTCACAGTTCACAGTTCCCAGTTCGCAGGTCACAGTTCACATTTCACAGTTCACTGTCTTCATTTCATACTTTACAGTTCACTGTCTTCATTTCATACTTCACAGTTCGCAGTTCACAGTTCACAGTTCACAGTTCACAGTTCACAGTTCACAGTTCACAGTTCACAGTTCACATGTCACAGTTCACAGTTCACAGGTCACAGGTCACAGTTCACAGTTCACAGTTCACAGTTCCCAGTTCGCAGGTCACAGTTCACATTTCACAGTTCACTGTCTTCATTTCATACTTCACAGTTCAGTGTCTTCATTTCATACTTCACAGTTCGCAGTTCACAGTTCACAGTTCACATGTCACAGTTCACAGGTCACAGTTCACAGTTCCCCGTTCACAGTATTCATTTCACAGTTCACAGTTCACAGTTCACAGTTCACAGTTCACAGTTCACAGTTCACAGTTCACAGTTCACAGTTCACAGTTCACAGATCACAGTCTTCATTTCACACTTCACAGTTCGCAGTTCACAGTTCACAGATCACAGTTCACAGTTCACAGTCCACATTTCACTGTTCACAATTCACAGTTCACAGTTCACAGTTCACTGTTCACAGATCACAGTTCACAGTTCACAGTCTTCATTTCACGCTTCACAGTTCGCAGTTCACAGTTCACAGATCACAGTTCACAGTTCACAGTTCACAGTTCACAGTTCACAGTTCACAGTTCACAGTTCACAGTTCACAGTTCACAGTTCACTGTTCACAGTTTACAGTTCTCAGTTTACAGTTCTCAGTTCACAGTTGACAGTTCACTGTTCACAGTTCACACTTCACAGTTCACAGTTCACAGTCGACAGTTCACTGTTCACAGATCATAGTTCACAGTCTACAGTTCAGAGTTCACAGTTCACAGTTCACAGTCTTCATTTCACAATTCACAGTTCGCAGTTCACAGTTCACAGATCACCGTACACAGATCACAGTTCACTGTTCACAGTTCACAGTTCACAGTCCACAGTTCACAGTTCACAGTTCTCAGTTCACAGATCACAGTTCACAGTCTTCATTTCACAGTTCACAGTTCACAGTTCACATTTTACAGTTCTCAGTTCACAGTTCACAGTTCACAGTTCACAGTTCACAGTTCACAGTTCACAGTTCACAGTCCACAGTTCACAGTTCACAGTTCTCAGTTCACAGATCACAGTTCACAGTCTTCATTTCACAGTTCACAGTCTTCATTTCACAGTTCACAGTTCACAGTTCACAGTTCCCCGTTCACAGTATTCATTTCACATTTCACAGTTCGCAGTTCACAGTTGACAGTTCACAGATCACAGTTCACAGTCCACAGTTCACTGTTCACAAATCACAGTTCACAGTTCACAGTCCACAGTTCACTATTCACAGTTCACTGTTCACAAATCACAGTTCACAGTCCACAGTTCACTATTCACAGCTCACAGTTCTCAGTTCACAGATCACAGTTCACAGTCTTCATTTCACACTTCACAGTTAGCAGTTCACAGTTCACAGATCACAGTTCACAGTTCACAGTTCACAGATCACAGTTCACAGTTCACACTTCAGTCTTCACAGGGCACAGTTCACAGTTCACAGTCTTCATTTCACAATTCACAGTTCGCAGTTCACAGTTCACAGATCACACTTCACAGTTCACAGTTCACAGATCACTGTTCACAGACTTTATTTCACAATTCAGTTTTCACAGTTCACAGTTCACAGTTCACAGTCCACAGTTCACTGTTCACTGATCATAGTTCACAGTTCACAGTTCACAGTTCACAGTTCACAGTTCACAGTTCACAGTTCACACTTCACAGTTCACACTTCACAGTTCACACTTCACAGTTCACAGATCACAGTTCACAGTTCACAGTTCACAGATCACAGTTCACAGTTCACAGTTCACAGTTCACAGTTCACAGTTCACAGTTCACAGTTCACAGTTCACAGTTCACAGTTCACAGTTCACAGTTCACAGTTCACAGTTCACAGTTCACAGTTCACAGTTCACAGTTCACGGTTCACAGTTCACAGTTCCCAGTTCGCAGGTCACAGTTCACATTTCACAGTTCACTGTCTTCATTTCATACTTCACAGTTCGCAGTTCACAGTTCACAGTTCACAGATCAATGTTCACAGTTTACAGTTCTCAGATTACAGTTCTCAGTTCACAGTTGACAGTTCACAGATCACAGTTCACAGTCTTCATTTCACACTTCAGTCTTCACAGGGCACAGTTCACAGTTCACAGTCTTCATTTCACAATTCACAGTTCGCAGTTCACAGTTCACAGGTCACAGTTCACAGCCCACTGTTCACAGTTCACAGTTTTCAGTTCACAGATCACAGTTCACAGTTCACAGACTTTATTTCACAATTCAGTTTTCACAGTTCACAGTTCACAATTCTCAGTTCACAGTTCACAGTTCACAGATCACAGTTCACAGTCTTCATTTCACACTTCAGTCTTCACAGGGCACAGTTCACAGTTCACAGACTTCATTTCACAATTCACAGTTCGCAGTTCACAGTTCACAGATCACACTTCACAGTTCACAGTTCACAGATCACTGTTCACAGATCATAGTTCACAGTCTACAGTTCAGAGTTCACAGTTCACAGTTCACAGTCTTCATTTCACAATTCACAGTTCGCAGTTCACAGTTTACAGATCACCGTACACAGATCACAGTTCACTGTTCACAGTTCACAGTTCACAGTCCACAGTTCACAGTTCACAGTTCTCAGTTCACAGATCACAGTTCACAGTCTTCATTTCACAGTTCACAGTTCACATTTTACAGTTCTCAGTTCACAGTTCACAGTTCACAGTTCACAGTTCACAGTTCACAGTTCACAGTTCACAGTCCACAGTTCACAGTTCACAGTTCTCAGTTCACAGATCACAGTTCGCAGTCTTCATTTCACAGTTCACAGTCTTCATTTCACAGTTCACAGTTCACAGTTCACAGTTCCCCGTTCACAGTATTCATTTCACATTTCACAGTTCGCAGTTCACAGTTGACAGTTCACAGATCACAGTTCACAGTCCACAGTTCACTGTTCACAAATCACAGTTCACAGTTCACAGTCCACAGTTCACTATTCACAGTTCACTGTTCACAAATCACAGTTCACAGATCACAGTTCACAGATCACAGTTCACAGTTCACAGTTCACAGTTCACAGTTCACAGTTCACAGTTCACAGTTCACAGTTCACAGTTCACAGTTCACAGTTCACAGTTCACAGTTCACAGTTCACAGTTCACAGTTCACAGTTCACAGTTCACAGTTCACAGTTCACAGTTCACAGTTCACAGTTCACAGTTCACAGTTCACAGTTCACAGTTCACAGTTCCCAGTTCGCAGGTCACAGTTCACATTTCACAGTTCACTGTCTTCATTTCATACTTCAAAGTTCGCCGTTCACAGTTCACAGTTCACAGATCACTGTTCACAGTTTACAGTTCTCAGTTTACAGTTCTCAGTTCACAGTTGACAGTTCACAGATCACAGTTCACAGTCTTCATTTCACACTTCAGTCTTCACAGGGCACAGTTCACAGTTCACAGTCTTCATTTCACAATTCACAGTTCGCAGTTCACAGTTCACAGGTCACAGTTCACAGCCCACTGTTCACAGTTCACAGTTTTCAGTTCACAGATCACAGTTCACAGTTCACAGACTTTATTTCACAATTCAGTTTTCACAGTTCACAGTTCACAATTCTCAGTTCACAGTTCACAGTTCACAGATCACAGTTCACAGTCTTCATTTCACACTTCAGTCTTCACAGGGCACAGTTCACAGTTCACAGACTTCATTTCACAATTCACAGTTCGCAGTTCACAGTTCACAGATCACACTTCACAGTTCACAGTTCACAGATCACTGTTCACAGATCATAGTTCACAGTCTACAGTTCAGAGTTCACAGTTCACAGTTCACAGTCTTCATTTCACAATTCACAGTTCGCAGTTCACAGTTTACAGATCACCGTACACAGATCACAGTTCACTGTTCACAGTTCACAGTTCACAGTCCACAGTTCACAGTTCACAGTTCTCAGTTCACAGATCACAGTTCACAGTCTTCATTTCACAGTTCACATTTTACAGTTCTCAGTTCACAGTTCACAGTTCACAGTTCACAGTTCACAGTTCACAGTTCACAGTCCACAGTTCACAGTTCACAGTTCTCAGTTCACAGATCACAGTTCGCAGTCTTCATTTCACAGTTCACAGTCTTCATTTCACAGTTCACAGTTCACAGTTCACAGTTCCCCGTTCACAGTATTCATTTCACATTTCACAGTTCGCAGTTCACAGTTGACAGTTCACAGATCACAGTTCACAGTCCACAGTTCACTGTTCACAAATCACAGTTCACAGTTCACAGTCCACAGTTCACTATTCACAGTTCACTGTTCACAGTTCACAGTTCACAGTTCACAGTTCACAGTTCACAGTTCACAGTTCACTGTCTTCATTTCATACTTCACAGTTCACTGTCTTCATTTCATACTTCACAGTTCGCAGTTCACAGTTCACAGTTCACAGTTCACAGTTCACATGTCACAGTTCACAGTTCACAGTTCACAGTTCACAGTTCACAGTTCACAGTCCACAGTTCACAGTTCACAGTTCACAGTTCACAGTTCCCAGATCGCAGGTCACAGTTCACATTTCACAGTTCACTGTCTTCATTTCATACTTCACAGTTCGCAGTTCACAGTTCACAGGTCACAGTTCACAGCCCACTGTTCACAGTTCACAGTTCTCAGTTCACAGATCACAGTTCACAGTTCACAGACTTTATTTCACAATTCAGTTTTCACAGTTCACAATTCACAGGGCACAGGGCACAGTTCACAGTTCACAGTCTTCATTTCACAATTCACAGTTCGCAGTTCACAGTTGACAGATCACACTTCACAGTTCACAGTTCACAGATCACAGTTCACATACTTTATTTCACAATTCAGTTTTCACAGTTCACAGTTCACAGTTCACAGTCCGCAGTTCACTGTTCACAGATCATAGTTCACAGTTCACAGTTCACAGTTCACAGTTCCAGTTCACAGTTCACAGTTCACAGTTCACAGTTCACACTTCACTGTTCACAGATCACAGTTCACAGTTCACAGTTCACAGTTCACAGTTCCCAGTTCGCAGGTCACAGTTCACATTTCACAGTTCACTGTCTTCATTTCATACTTTACAGTTCACTGTCTTCATTTCATACTTCACAGTTCGCAGTTCACAGTTCACAGTTCACAGTTCACAGTTCACAGTTCACAGTTCACATGTCACAGTTCACAGTTCACAGGTCACAGGTCACAGTTCACAGTTCACAGTTCACAGTTCCCAGTTCGCAGGTCACAGTTCACATTTCACAGTTCACTGTCTTCATTTCATACTTCACAGTTCAGTGTCTTCATTTCATACTTCACAGTTCGCAGTTCACAGTTCACAGTTCACATGTCACAGTTCACAGGTCACAGTTCACAGTTCCCCGTTCACAGTATTCATTTCACAGTTCACAGTTCACAGTTCACAGTTCACAGTTCACAGTTCACAGTTCACAGTTCACAGTTCACAGTTCACAGTCCACAGTTCACAGTTCACAGTTCTCAGTTCACAGATCACAGTTCGCAGTCTTCATTTCACAGTTCACAGTCTTCATTTCACAGTTCACAGTTCACAGTTCACAGTTCCCCGTTCACAGTATTCATTTCACATTTCACAGTTCGCAGTTCACAGTTGACAGTTCACAGATCACAGTTCACAGTCCACAGTTCACTGTTCACAAATCACAGTTCACAGTTCACAGTCCACAGTTCACTATTCACAGTTCACTGTTCACAGTTCACAGTTCACAGTTCACAGTTCACAGTTCACAGTTCACAGTTCACTGTCTTCATTTCATACTTCACAGTTCACTGTCTTCATTTCATACTTCACAGTTCGCAGTTCACAGTTCACAGTTCACAGTTCACAGTTCACATGTCACAGTTCACAGTTCACAGTTCACAGTTCACAGTTCACAGTTCACAGTCCACAGTTCACAGTTCACAGTTCACAGTTCACAGTTCCCAGATCGCAGGTCACAGTTCACATTTCACAGTTCACTGTCTTCATTTCATACTTCACAGTTCGCAGTTCACAGTTCACAGGTCACAGTTCACAGCCCACTGTTCACAGTTCACAGTTCTCAGTTCACAGATCACAGTTCACAGTTCACAGACTTTATTTCACAATTCAGTTTTCACAGTTCACAATTCACAGGGCACAGGGCACAGTTCACAGTTCACAGTCTTCATTTCACAATTCACAGTTCGCAGTTCACAGTTGACAGATCACACTTCACAGTTCACAGTTCACAGATCACAGTTCACATACTTTATTTCACAATTCAGTTTTCACAGTTCACAGTTCACAGTTCACAGTCCGCAGTTCACTGTTCACAGATCATAGTTCACAGTTCACAGTTCACAGTTCACAGTTCCAGTTCACAGTTCACAGTTCACAGTTCACAGTTCACACTTCACTGTTCACAGATCACAGTTCACAGTTCACAGTTCACAGTTCACAGTTCCCAGTTCGCAGGTCACAGTTCACATTTCACAGTTCACTGTCTTCATTTCATACTTTACAGTTCACTGTCTTCATTTCATACTTCACAGTTCGCAGTTCACAGTTCACAGTTCACAGTTCACAGTTCACAGTTCACAGTTCACAGTTCACAGTTCACATGTCACAGTTCACAGTTCACAGGTCACAGGTCACAGTTCACAGTTCACAGTTCACAGTTCCCAGTTCGCAGGTCACAGTTCACATTTCACAGTTCACTGTCTTCATTTCATACTTCACAGTTCAGTGTCTTCATTTCATACTTCACAGTTCGCAGTTCACAGTTCACAGTTCACATGTCACAGTTCACAGGTCACAGTTCACAGTTCCCCGTTCACAGTATTCATTTCACAGTTCACAGTTCACAGTTCACAGTTCACAGTTCACAGTTCACAGTTCACAGTTCACAGTTCACAGTTCACAGTTCACAGATCACAGTCTTCATTTCACACTTCACAGTTCGCAGTTCACAGTTCACAGATCACAGTTCACAGTTCACAGTCCACATTTCACTGTTCACAATTCACAGTTCACAGTTCACAGTTCACTGTTCACAGATCACAGTTCACAGTTCACAGTCTTCATTTCACGCTTCACAGTTCGCAGTTCACAGTTCACAGATCACAGTTCACAGTTCACAGTTCACAGTTCACAGTTCACAGTTCACAGTTCACAGTTCACAGTTCACAGTTCACAGTTCACAGTTCACTGTTCACAGTTTACAGTTCTCAGTTTACAGTTCTCAGTTCACAGTTGACAGTTCACTGTTCACAGTTCACACTTCACAGTTCACAGTTCACAGTCGACAGTTCACTGTTCACAGATCATAGTTCACAGTCTACAGTTCAGAGTTCACAGTTCACAGTTCGCAGTCTTCATTTCACAATTCACAGTTCGCAGTTCACAGTTCACAGATCACCGTACACAGATCACAGTTCACTGTTCACAGTTCACAGTTCACAGTCCACAGTTCACAGTTCACAGTTCTCAGTTCACAGATCACAGTTCACAGTCTTCATTTCACAGTTCACAGTTCACAGTTCACATTTTACAGTTCTCAGTTCACAGTTCACAGTTCACAGTTCACAGTTCACAGTTCACAGTTCACAGTTCACAGTCCACAGTTCACAGTTCACAGTTCTCAGTTCACAGATCACAGTTCACAGTCTTCATTTCACAGTTCACAGTCTTCATTTCACAGTTCACAGTTCACAGTTCACAGTTCCCCGTTCACAGTATTCATTTCACATTTCACAGTTCGCAGTTCACAGTTGACAGTTCACAGATCACAGTTCACAGTCCACAGTTCACTGTTCACAAATCACAGTTCACAGTTCACAGTCCACAGTTCACTATTCACAGTTCACTGTTCACAAATCACAGTTCACAGTCCACAGTTCACTATTCACAGCTCACAGTTCTCAGTTCACAGATCACAGTTCACAGTCTTCATTTCACACTTCACAGTTAGCAGTTCACAGTTCACAGATCACAGTTCACAGTTCACAGTTCACAGATCACAGTTCACAGTTCACACTTCAGTCTTCACAGGGCACAGTTCACAGTTCACAGTCTTCATTTCACAATTCACAGTTCGCAGTTCACAGTTCACAGATCACACTTCACAGTTCACAGTTCACAGATCACTGTTCACAGACTTTATTTCACAATTCAGTTTTCACAGTTCACAGTTCACAGTTCACAGTCCGCAGTTCACTGTTCACTGATCATAGTTCACAGTTCACAGTTCACAGTTCACAGTTCACAGTTCACAGTTCACAGTTCACACTTCACAGTTCACACTTCACAGTTCACACTTCACAGTTCACAGATCACAGTTCACAGTTCACAGTTCACAGATCACAGTTCACAGTTCACAGTTCACAGTTCACAGTTCACAGTTCACAGTTCACAGTTCACAGTTCACAGTTCACAGTTCACAGTTCACAGTTCACAGTTCACAGTTCACAGTTCACAGTTCACAGTTCACAGTTCACGGTTCACAGTTCACAGTTCCCAGTTCGCAGGTCACAGTTCACATTTCACAGTTCACTGTCTTCATTTCATACTTCACAGTTCGCAGTTCACAGTTCACAGTTCACAGATCAATGTTCACAGTTTACAGTTCTCAGATTACAGTTCTCAGTTCACAGTTGACAGTTCACAGATCACAGTTCACAGTCTTCATTTCACACTTCAGTCTTCACAGGGCACAGTTCACAGTTCACAGTCTTCATTTCACAATTCACAGTTCGCAGTTCACAGTTCACAGGTCACAGTTCACAGCCCACTGTTCACAGTTCACAGTTTTCAGTTCACAGATCACAGTTCACAGTTCACAGACTTTATTTCACAATTCAGTTTTCACAGTTCACAGTTCACAATTCTCAGTTCACAGTTCACAGTTCACAGATCACAGTTCACAGTCTTCATTTCACACTTCAGTCTTCACAGGGCACAGTTCACAGTTCACAGACTTCATTTCACAATTCACAGTTCGCAGTTCACAGTTCACAGATCACACTTCACAGTTCACAGTTCACAGATCACTGTTCACAGATCATAGTTCACAGTCTACAGTTCAGAGTTCACAGTTCACAGTTCACAGTCTTCATTTCACAATTCACAGTTCGCAGTTCACAGTTTACAGATCACCGTACACAGATCACAGTTCACTGTTCACAGTTCACAGTTCACAGTCCACAGTTCACAGTTCACAGTTCTCAGTTCACAGATCACAGTTCACAGTCTTCATTTCACAGTTCACAGTTCACATTTTACAGTTCTCAGTTCACAGTTCACAGTTCACAGTTCACAGTTCACAGTTCACAGTTCACAGTTCACAGTCCACAGTTCACAGTTCACAGTTCTCAGTTCACAGATCACAGTTCGCAGTCTTCATTTCACAGTTCACAGTCTTCATTTCACAGTTCACAGTTCACAGTTCACAGTTCCCCGTTCACAGTATTCATTTCACATTTCACAGTTCGCAGTTCACAGTTGACAGTTCACAGATCACAGTTCACAGTCCACAGTTCACTGTTCACAAATCACAGTTCACAGTTCACAGTCCACAGTTCACTATTCACAGTTCACTGTTCACAAATCACAGTTCACAGTCCACAGTTCACTATTCACAGCTCACAGTTCTCAGTTCACAGATCACAGTTCACAGTCTTCATTTCACACTTCACAGTTAGCAGTTCACAGTTCACAGATCACAGTTCACAGTTCACAGTTCACAGATCACAGTTCACAGTTCACAGTTCACAGTTCTCAGTTCACAGATCACAGTTCACAGTCTTCATTTCACACTTCAGTCTTCACAGGGCACAGTTCACAGTTCACAGTCTTCATTTCACAATTCACAGTTCGCAGTTCACAGTTCACAGTTCACAGTTCACAGTTCACAGTTCACAGTTCACAGTTCACAGTTCACAGTTCACAGTTCACAGTTCACAGTTCACAGTTCACAGTTCACAGTTCACAGTTCACAGTTCACAGTTCACAGTTCACAGTTCACAGTTCACAGTTCACAGTTCACAGTTCACAGTTCACAGTTCACAGTCCGCAGTTCACTGTTCACTGATCATAGTTCACAGTTCACAGTTCACAGTTCACAGTTCACAGTTCACACTTCACAGTTCACAGTTCACAGTTCACAGTTCACAGTTCACACTTCACAGTTCACAGTTCACAGTTCACAGTTCACAGTTCCCCGTTCACAGTATTCATTTCACATTTCACAGTTCGCAGTTCACAGTTGACAGTTCACAGATCACAGTTCACAGTCCACAGTTCACTGTTCACAAATCACAGTTCACAGTTCACAGTCCACAGTTCACTATTCACAGTTCACTGTTCACAAATCACAGTTCACAGTCCACAGTTCACTATTCACAGCTCACAGTTCTCAGTTCACAGATCACAGTTCACAGTCTTCATTTCACACTTCACAGTTAGCAGTTCACAGTTCACAGATCACAGTTCACAGTTCACAGTTCACAGATCACAGTTCACAGTTCACAGTTCACAGTTCTCAGTTCACAGATCACAGTTCACAGTCTTCATTTCACACTTCAGTCTTCACAGGGCACAGTTCACAGTTCACAGTCTTCATTTCACAATTCACAGTTCGCAGTTCACAGTTCACAGATCACACTTCACAGTTCACAGTTCACAGATCACTGTTCACAGACTTTATTTCACAATTCAGTTTTCACAGTTCACAGTTCACAGTTCACAGTCCGCAGTTCACTGTTCACTGATCATAGTTCACAGTTCACAGTTCACAGTTCACAGTTCACAGTTCACAGTTCACAGTTCACAGTTCACAGTTCACAGTTCACAGTTCACAGTTCACAGTTCACAGTTCACAGTTCACAGTTCACAGTTCACACTTCACAGTTCACACTTCACAGTTCACACTTCACAGTTCACAGATCACAGTTCACAGATCACAGTTCACAGTTCACAGTTCACAGTTCACAGTTCACAGTTCACAGTTCACAGTTCACAGTTCACAGTTCACAGTTCACAGTTCACAGTTCACAGTTCACAGTTCCCAGTTCGCAGGTCACAGTTCACATTTCATACTTCACAGTTCGCAGTTCACAGTTCACAGTTCACAGATCAATGTTCACAGTTTACAGTTCTCAGATTACAGTTCTCAGTTCACAGTTGACAGTTCACAGATCACAGTTCACAGTCTTCATTTCACACTTCAGTCTTCACAGGGCACAGTTCACAGTTCACAGTCTTCATTTCACAATTCACAGTTCGCAGTTCACAGTTCACAGATCACACTTCACAGTTCACAGTTCACAGATCACTGTTCACAGACTTTATTTCACAATTCAGTTTTCACAGTTCACAGTTCACAGTTCACAGTCCGCAGTTCACTGTTCACTGATCATAGTTCACAGTTCACAGTTCACAGTTCACAGTTCACAGTTCACAGTTCACAGTTCACAGTTCACAGTTCACAGTTCACAGTTCACAGTTCACAGTTCACAGTTCACAGTTCACTGTTCACAGTTCACAGTTCACAGTTCACAGTTCACAGTTCACAGTTCACACTTCACAGTTCACAGTTCACAGTTCACAGATCACAGTTCACAGATCACAGTTCACAGTTCACAGTTCACAGTTCACAGTTCACAGTTCACAGTTCACAGTTCACAGTTCACAGTTCACAGTTCACAGTTCACAGTTCACAGTTCACAGTTCACAGTTCACAGTTCACAGTTCACAGTTCACAGTTCACAGTTCACAGTTCACAGTTCACAGTTCACAGTTCACAGTTCACAGTTCACAGTCCGCAGTTCACAGTTCACAGTTCACTGTTCACAGTTCACAGTTCACAGTTCACAGTTCACAGTTCACAGTTCACACTTCACAGTTCACAGATCACAGTTCACAGATCACAGTTCACAGTTCACAGTTCACAGTTCACAGTTCACAGTTCACAGTTCACAGTTCACAGTTCACAGTTCACAGTTCACAGTTCACAGTTCACAGTTCACAGTTCACAGTTCACAGTTCACAGTTCACAGTTCACAGTTCACAGTTCACAGTTCACAGTTCACAGTTCCCAGTTCGCAGGTCACAGTTCACATTTCACAGTTCACTGTCTTCATTTCATACTTCACAGTTCGCAGTTCACAGTTCACAGTTCACAGATCACTGTTCACAGTTTACAGTTCTCAGTTTACAGTTCTCAGTTCACAGTTGACAGTTCACAGATCACAGTTCACAGTCTTCATTTCACACTTCAGTCTTCACAGGGCACAGTTCACAGTTCACAGTCTTCATTTCACAATTCACAGTTCGCAGTTCACAGTTCACAGGTCACAGTTCACAGCCCACTGTTCACAGTTCACAGTTTTCAGTTCACAGATCACAGTTCACAGTTCACAGACTTTATTTCACAATTCAGTTTTCACAGTTCACAATTCTCAGTTCACAGTTCACAGTTCACAGATCACAGTTCACAGTCTTCATTTCACACTTCAGTCTTCACAGGGCACAGTTCACAGTTCACAGACTTCATTTCACAATTCACAGTTCGCAGTTCACAGTTCACAGATCACACTTCACAGTTCACAGTTCACAGATCACTGTTCACAGACTTTATTTCACAATT
Organism: Lasioglossum villosulum; assembly: GCA_963971365.1. Classification (NCBI taxonomy): domain Eukaryota; kingdom Metazoa; phylum Arthropoda; class Insecta; order Hymenoptera; family Halictidae; genus Lasioglossum; species Lasioglossum villosulum. The sequence goes on along the minus strand of CAXARU010000031.1, from coordinate 854,858 downwards.
CAGTTTTCACAGTCCACAGTTCACAGTTCACAGTTCACAGTTCACAGTTCACAGTTCACAGTCCGCAGTTCACTGTTCACTGATCATAGTTCACAGTTCACAGTTCACAGTTCACAGTTCACAGTTCACAGTTCACAGTTCACAGTTCACAGTTCACAGTTCACACTTCACACTTCACACTTCACACTTCACAGTTCACAGTTCACAGTTCACAGTTCACAGATCTCAGTTCACAGTTCACAGTTCACAGTTCACAGTTCACAGTTCACAGTTCACAGTTCACAGTTCACAGTTCACAGTTCACAGTTCACAGTTCACAGTTCACTGTCTTCATTTCATACTTCACAGTTCACTGTCTTCATTTCATACTTCACAGTTCGCAGTTCACAGTTCACAGTTCACAGTTCACAGTTCACATGTCACAGTTCACAGTTCACAGTTCACAGTTCACAGGTCACAGGTCACAGTTCACAGATCACAGTTCACAGTTCACAGTTCACAGTCCACATTTCACTGTTCACAATTCACAGTTCACAGTTCACAGTTCACTGTTCACAGATCACAGTTCACAGTTCACAGTCTTCATTTCACGCTTCACAGTTCGCAGTTCACAGTTCACAGATCACAGTTCACAGTCTTCATTTCACACTTCAGTCTTCACAGGGCACAGTTCACAGTTCACAGTCTTCATTTCACAATTCACAGTTCGCAGTTCACAGTTCACAGGTCACAGTTCACAGCCCACTGTTCACAGTTCACAGTTTTCAGTTCACAGATCACAGTTCACAGTTCACAGACTTTATTTCACAATTCAGTTTTCACAGTTCACAGTTCACAGTTCACAGTTCACAGTTCACAGTTCACAGTTCACAGTTCACAGTTCACAGTTCACAGTTCACAGTTCACAGTTCACAGTTCACAGTTCACAGTTCACAGTTCACAGTTCACAGTTCACAGTTCACAGTTCACAGTTCACAGTTCACAGTTCACAGTTCACAGTTCACAGTTCACAGTTCACAGTTCACAGTTCACAGTTCACAGTTCACAGTTCACAGTTCACAGTTCACAGTTCACAGTTCACAGTTCACAGTTCACAGTTCACAGTTCACAGTTCACAGTTCACAGTTCACAGTCCGCAGTTCACTGTTCACTGATCATAGTTCACAGTTCACAGTTCACAGTTCACAGTTCACAGTTCACAGTTCACACTTCACAGTTCACACTTCACAGTTCACAGTTCACAGTTCACACTTCACAGTTCACAGTTCACAGTTCACAGTTCACAGTTCACAGTTCACAGTTCACAGTTCACAGTTCACAGTTCACAGTTCACAGTTCACAGTTCACAGTTCACAGTTCACAGTTCACAGTTCACAGTTCACAGTTCACAGTTCACAGTTCACAGTTCACAGTTCACAGTTCACAGTTCACAGTTCACAGTTCACAGTTCACAGTTCACAGTTCACAGTTCACAGTTCACAGTTCACAGTTCACAGTTCACAGTTCACAGTTCACAGTTCACAGTTCACAGTTCACAGTTCACAGTTCACAGTTCACAGTTCACAGTTCACAGTTCACAGTTCACAGTTCACAGTTCACAGTTCACAGTTCACAGTTCACAGTTCACAGTTCACAGTTCACAGTTCACAGTTCACAGTTCACAGTTCACAGTTCACAGTTCACAGTTCACAGTTCACAGTTCACAGTTCACAGTTCACAGTTCACTGTCTTCATTTCATACTTCACAGTTCGCAGTTCACAGTTCACAGTTCACAGTTCACAGTTCACATGTCACAGTTCACAGTTCACAGTTCACAGTTCACAGTTCACAGTTCACAGTCCACAGTTCACATTTCACAGTTCACAGTTCCCAGATCGCAGGTCACAGTTCACATTTCACAGTTCACAGATCACAGTTCACAGATCACAGTTCACAGTTCACAGTTCACAGTTCACAGTTCACAGTTCACAGTTCACAGTTCACAGTTCACAGTTCACAGTTCACAGTTCACAGTTCACAGTTCACAGTTCACAGTTCACAGTTCCCAGTTCGCAGGTCACAGTTCACATTTCACAGTTCACTGTCTTCATTTCATACTTCACAGTTCGCAGTTCACAGTTCACAGTTCACAGATCAATGTTCACAGTTTACAGTTCTCAGTTCACAGTTCACAGTTCACAGTTCACAGTTCACAGTTCACAGTTCACAGTTCACAGTTCACAGTTCACAGTTCACAGTTCACAGTTCACAGTTCACAGTTCACAGTTCACAGTTCACAGTTCACAGTTCACAGTTCACAGTTCACAGTTCACAGTCCGCAGTTCACTGTTCACTGATCATAGTTCACAGTTCACAGTTCACAGTTCACAGTTCACAGTTCACAGTTCACAGTTCACAGTTCACAGTTCACACTTCACACTTCACACTTCACACTTCACAGTTCACAGTTCACAGTTCACAGTTCACAGATCTCAGTTCACAGTTCACAGTTCACAGTTCACAGTTCACAGTTCACAGTTCACAGTTCACAGTTCACAGTTCACAGTTCACAGTTCACAGTTCACAGTTCACAGTTCACAGTTCACAGTTCACAGTTCACAGTTCACAGTTCACAGTTCACAGTTTACAGTTCACAGTTCACAGTTCACTGTCTTCATTTCATACTTCACAGTTCACTGTCTTCATTTCATACTTCACAGTTCGCAGTTCACAGTTCACAGTTCACAGTTCACAGTTCACATGTCACAGTTCACAGTTCACAGTTCACAGTTCACAGGTCACAGGTCACAGTTCACAGATCACAGTTCACAGTTCACAGTTCACAGTCCACATTTCACTGTTCACAATTCACAGTTCACAGTTCACAGTTCACTGTTCACAGATCACAGTTCACAGTTCACAGTCTTCATTTCACGCTTCACAGTTCGCAGTTCACAGTTCACAGATCACAGTTCACAGTCTTCATTTCACACTTCAGTCTTCACAGGGCACAGTTCACAGTTCACAGTCTTCATTTCACAATTCACAGTTCGCAGTTCACAGTTCACAGGTCACAGTTCACAGCCCACTGTTCACAGTTCACAGTTTTCAGTTCACAGATCACAGTTCACAGTTCACAGACTTTATTTCACAATTCAGTTTTCACAGTTCACAGTTCACAGTTCACAGTTCACAGTTCACAGTTCACAGTTCACAGTTCACAGTTCACAGTTCACAGTTCACAGTTCACAGTTCACAGTTCACAGTTCACAGTTCACAGTTCACAGTTCACAGTTCACAGTTCACAGTTCACAGTTCACAGTTCACAGTTCACAGTTCACAGTTCACAGTTCACAGTTCACAGTTCACAGTTCACAGTTCACAGTTCACAGTTCACAGTTCACAGTTCACAGTTCACAGTTCACAGTTCACAGTTCACAGTTCACAGTTCACAGTTCACAGTTCACAGTTCACAGTTCACAGTTCACAGTTCACAGTTCACAGTTCACAGTTCACAGTTCACAGTTCACAGTTCACAGTTCACAGTTCACAGTTCACAGTTCACAGTTCACAGTTCACAGTTCACTGTCTTCATTTCATACTTCACAGTTCGCAGTTCACAGTTCACAGTTCACAGTTCACAGTTCACAGTTCACATGTCACAGTTCACAGTTCACAGTTCACAGTTCACAGTTCACAGTCCACAGTTCACAGTTCACAGTTCACAGTTCCCAGATCGCAGGTCACAGTTCACATTTCACAGTTCACTGTCTTCATTTCATACTTCAGAGTTCGCAGTTCACAGTTCACAGGTCACAGTTCACAGCCCACTGTTCACAGTTCACAGTTCTCAGTTCACAGATCACAGTTCACAGTTCACAGACTTTATTTCACAATTCAGTTTTCACAGTTCACAGTTCACAGGGCACAGGGCACAGTTCACAGTTCACAGTCTTCATTTCACAATTCACAGTTCGCAGTTCACAGTTCACAGATCACACTTCACAGTTCACAGTTCACACATCACAGTTCACATACTTTATTTCACAATTCAGTTTTCACAGTTCACAGTTCACAGTCCGCAGTTCACTGTTCACAGATCATAGTTCACAGTTCACAGTTCACAGTTCACAGTTCACAGTTCACAGTTCACAGTTCACAGTTCACAGTTCACAGTTCACAGTTCACAGTTCACAGTTCACAGTTCACAGTTCACAGTTCACAGTTCACAGTTCACAGTTCACTGTCTTCATTTCATACTTCACAGTTCACTGTCTTCATTTCATACTTCACAGTTCGCAGTTCACAGTTCACAGTTCACAGTTCACAGTTCACATGTCACAGTTCACAGTTCACAGTTCACAGTTCACAGTTCACAGTCCACAGTTCACAGTTCACAGTTCACAGTTCCCAGATCGCAGGTCACAGTTCACATTTCACAGTTCACTGTCTTCATTTCATACTTCACAGTTCGCAGTTCACAGTTCACAGGTCACAGTTCACAGCCCACTGTTCACAGTTCACAGTTCTCAGTTCACAGATCACAGTTCACAGTTCACAGTCTTCATTTCACAATTCACAGTTCGCAGTTCACAGTTCACAGATCACACTTCACAGTTCACAGTTCACAGATCACAGTTCACATACTTTATTTCACAATTCAGTTTTCACAGTTCACAGTTCACAGTTCCCAGTTCGCAGGTCACAGTTCACATTTCACAGTTCACTGTCTTCATTTCATACTTCACAGTTCACTGTCTTCATTTCATACTTCACAGTTCGCAGTTCACAGTTCACAGTTCACAGTTCACAGTTCACAGTTCACAGTCCACAGTTCACAGTTCACAGTTCACAGTTCCCAGATCGCAGGTCACAGTTCACATTTCACAGTTCACTGTCTTCATTTCATACATCACAGTTCGCAGTTCACAGTTCACAGGTCACAGTTCACAGCCCACTGTTCACAGTTCACAGTTCTCAGTTCACAGATCACAGTTCACAGTTCACAGACTTTATTTCACAATTCAGTTTTCACAGTTCACAGTTCACAGGGCACAGGGCACAGTTCACAGTTCACAGTCTTCATTTCACAATTCACAGTTCGCAGTTCACAGTTCACAGATCACACTTCACAGTTCACAGTTCACAGATCACAGTTCACATACTTTATTTCACAATTCAGTTTTCACAGTTCACAGTTCACAGTTCACAGTCCGCAGTTCACTGTTCACAGATCATAGTTCACAGTTCACAGTTCACAGTTCACAGTTCACAGTTCACAGTTCACAGTTCACAGTTCACAGTTCACAGTTCACAGTTCACAGTTCACAGTTCACAGTTCACAGTTCACAGTTCACAGTTCACAGTTCACAGTTCACAGTTCACAGTTCACTGTCTTCATTTCATACTTCACAGTTCACTGTCTTCATTTCATACTTCACAGTTCGCAGTTCACAGTTCACAGTTCACAGTTCACATGTCACAGTTCACAGTTCACAGTTCACAGTTCACAGTTCACAGTCCACAGTTCACAGTTCACAGTTCACAGTTCCCAGATCGCAGGTCACAGTTCACATTTCACAGTTCACTGTCTTCATTTCATACTTCACAGTTCGCAGTTCACAGTTCACAGGTCACAGTTCACAGCCCACTGTTCACAGTTCACAGTTCTCAGTTCACAGATCACAGTTCACAGTTCACAGACTTTATTTCACAATTCAGTTTTCACAGTTCACAGTTCACAGGGCACAGGGCACAGTTCACAGTTCACAGTCTTCATTTCACAATTCACAGTTCGCAGTTCACAGTTCACAGATCACACTTCACAGTTCACAGTTCACAGATCACAGTTCACATACTTTATTTCACAATTCAGTTTTCACAGTTCACAGTTCACAGTTCACAGTCCGCAGTTCACTGTTCACAGATCATAGTTCACAGTTCACAGTTCACAGTTCACAGTTCCAGTTCCAGTTCACAGTTCACAGTTCACAGTTCACAGTTCACAGTTCACACTTCACTGTTCACAGATCACAGTTCACAGTTCACAGTTCACAGTTCCCAGTTCGCAGGTCACAGTTCACATTTCACAGTTCACTGTCTTCATTTCATACTTCACAGTTCACTGTCTTCATTTCATACTTCACAGTTCGCAGTTCACAGTTCACAGTTCACAGTTCACAGTTCACAGTTCACAGTTCACATGTCACAGTTCACAGTTCACAGGTCACAGGTCACAGTTCACAGTTCACAGTTCACAGTTCCCAGTTCGCAGGTCACAGTTCACATTTCACAGTTCACTGTCTTCATTTCATACTTCGCAGTTCAGTGTCTTCATTTCATACTTCACAGTTCGCAGTTCACAGTTCACAGTTCACAGTTCACAGTTCACATGTCACAGTTCACAGTTCACAGGTCACAGGTCACAGTTCACAGTTCACAGATCACAGTTCACAGTTCACAGTTCACAGTTCACAGTTCACAGTTCACAGTTCACAGTTCACAGTTCACAGTTCACAGTTCACAGTTCACAGTTCACAGTTCACAGTTCACAGATCACAGTTCACAGTTCACAGTTCACAGGTCACAGTTCACAGTTCCCCGTTCACAGTATTCATTTCACACTTCACAGTTCGCAGTTCACAGTTGACAGTTCACAGTCCACAGTTCACTATTCACAGTTCACATTTCACAGTCCACAGATCACAGTTCACAGTCTTCATTTCACACTTCACAGTTCGCAGTTCACAGTTCACAGATCACAGTTCACAGTTCACAGTCCACATTTCACTGTTCACAATTCACAGTACAGATTACAGTTCACTGTTCACAGATCACAGTTCACAGTTCACAGTCTTCATTTCACGCTTCACAGTTCGCAGTTCACAGTTCACAGATCACAGTTCACAGTTCACAGTTCACAGTTCACAGTTCACAGTTCACTGTTCACTGTTCACAGTTTACAGTTCTCAGTTTACAGTTCTCAGTTCACAGTTGACAGTTCACTGTTCACAGTTCACACTTCACAGTTCACAGTTCACAGTCGACAGTTCACTGTTCACAGATCATAGTTCACAGTCTACAGTTCAGAGTTCACAGTTCACAGTTCACAGTCTTCATTTCACAATTCACAGTTCGCAGTTCACAGTTCACAGATCACCGTACACAGATCACAGTTCACTGTTCACAGTTCACAGTTCACAGTTCACAGTTCTCAGTTCACAGATCACAGTTCACAGTCTTCATTTCACAGTTCACAGTTCACAGTTTACAGTTCTCAGTTCACAGTTCACAGTTCACAGTTCACAGTTCACAGTTCACAGTTCACAGTTCACAGTTCACAGTTCACAGTTCACAGTTCACAGTTCTCAGTTCACAGATCACAGTACACAGTCTTCATTTCACAGTTCACAGTCTTCATTTCACAGTTCACAGTTCACAGTTCACAGTTCACAGTCCACAGTTCACTATTCACAGCTCACAGTTCTCAGTTCACAGATCACAGTTCACAGTCTTCATTTCACACTTCACAGTTAGCAGTTCACAGTTCACAGATCACAGTTCAGAGTTCACAGTTCACAGATCACAGTTCACAGTTCACAGTTCACAGTTCTCAGTTCACAGATCACAGTTCACAGTCTTCATTTCACACTTCAGTCTTCACAGGGCACAGTTCACAGTTCACAGTCTTCATTTCACAATTCACAGTTCGCAGTTCACAGTTCACAGATCACACTTCACAGTTCACAGTTCACAGATCACTGTTCACAGACTTTATTTCACAATTCAGTTTTCACAGTTCACAGTTCACAGTTCACAGTCCGCAGTTCACTGTTCACTGATCATAGTTCACAGTTCACAGTTCACAGTTCACAGTTCACAGTTCACAGTTCACAGTTCACAGTTCACAGTTCACAGTTCACAGTTCACAGTTCACAGTTCACAGTTCACAGTTCACAGTTCACAGTTCACAGTTCACAGTTCACAGTTCACAGTTCACAGTTCACAGTTCACACTTCACAGTTCACAGTTCACAGTTCACAGTTCACAGTTCACAGTTCACAGTTCACAGTTCACAGTCCACAGTTCACTGTTCACAAATCACAGTTCACAGTTCACAGTCCACAGTTCACTATTCACAGTTCACTGTTCACAGTTCACAGTTCACAGTTCACAGTTCACAGTTCACAGTTCACAGTTCACTGTCTTCATTTCATACTTCACAGTTCACTGTCTTCATTTCATACTTCACAGTTCGCAGTTCACAGTTCACAGTTCACAGTTCACAGTTCACATGTCACAGTTCACAGTTCACAGTTCACAGTTCACAGTTCACAGTTCACAGTCCACAGTTCACAGTTCACAGTTCACAGTTCACAGTTCCCAGATCGCAGGTCACAGTTCACATTTCACAGTTCACTGTCTTCATTTCATACTTCACAGTTCGCAGTTCACAGTTCACAGGTCACAGTTCACAGCCCACTGTTCACAGTTCACAGTTCTCAGTTCACAGATCACAGTTCACAGTTCACAGACTTTATTTCACAATTCAGTTTTCACAGTTCACAATTCACAGGGCACAGGGCACAGTTCACAGTTCACAGTCTTCATTTCACAATTCACAGTTCGCAGTTCACAGTTGACAGATCACACTTCACAGTTCACAGTTCACAGATCACAGTTCACATACTTTATTTCACAATTCAGTTTTCACAGTTCACAGTTCACAGTTCACTGTTCACAGTTCACAGTTCACAGTTCACAGTTCTCAGTTCACAGATCACAGTTCACAGTCTTCATTTCACAGTTCACAGTTCACAGTTTACAGTTCTCAGTTCACAGTTCACAGTTCACAGTTCACAGTTCACAGTTCACAGTTCACAGTTCACAGTTCACAGTTCACAGTTCACAGTTCACAGTTCTCAGTTCACAGATCACAGTACACAGTCTTCATTTCACAGTTCACAGTCTTCATTTCACAGTTCACAGTTCACAGTTCACAGTTCACAGTCCACAGTTCACTATTCACAGCTCACAGTTCTCAGTTCACAGATCACAGTTCACAGTCTTCATTTCACACTTCACAGTTAGCAGTTCACAGTTCACAGATCACAGTTCAGAGTTCACAGTTCACAGATCACAGTTCACAGTTCACAGTTCACAGTTCTCAGTTCACAGATCACAGTTCACAGTCTTCATTTCACACTTCAGTCTTCACAGGGCACAGTTCACAGTTCACAGTCTTCATTTCACAATTCACAGTTCGCAGTTCACAGTTCACAGATCACACTTCACAGTTCACAGTTCACAGATCACTGTTCACAGACTTTATTTCACAATTCAGTTTTCACAGTTCACAGTTCACAGTTCACAGTCCGCAGTTCACTGTTCACTGATCATAGTTCACAGTTCACAGTTCACAGTTCACAGTTCACAGTTCACAGTTCACAGTTCACAGTTCACAGTTCACAGTTCACAGTTCACAGTTCACAGTTCACAGTTCACAGTTCACAGTTCACAGTTCACAGTTCACAGTTCACAGTTCACAGTTCACAGTTCACACTTCACAGTTCACAGTTCACAGTTCACAGTTCACAGTTCACAGTTCACAGTCCACAGTTCACTGTTCACAAATCACAGTTCACAGTTCACAGTCCACAGTTCACTATTCACAGTTCACTGTTCACAGTTCACAGTTCACAGTTCACAGTTCACAGTTCACAGTTCACAGTTCACTGTCTTCATTTCATACTTCACAGTTCACTGTCTTCATTTCATACTTCACAGTTCGCAGTTCACAGTTCACAGTTCACAGTTCACAGTTCACATGTCACAGTTCACAGTTCACAGTTCACAGTTCACAGTTCACAGTTCACAGTCCACAGTTCACAGTTCACAGTTCACAGTTCACAGTTCACAGTTCCCAGATCGCAGGTCACAGTTCACATTTCACAGTTCACTGTCTTCATTTCATACTTCACAGTTCGCAGTTCACAGTTCACAGGTCACAGTTCACAGCCCACTGTTCACAGTTCACAGTTCTCAGTTCACAGATCACAGTTCACAGTTCACAGACTTTATTTCACAATTCAGTTTTCACAGTTCACAATTCACAGGGCACAGGGCACAGTTCACAGTTCACAGTCTTCATTTCACAATTCACAGTTCGCAGTTCACAGTTGACAGATCACACTTCACAGTTCACAGTTCACAGATCACAGTTCACATACTTTATTTCACAATTCAGTTTTCACAGTTCACAGTTCACAGTTCACAGTCCGCAGTTCACTGTTCACAGATCATAGTTCACAGTTCACAGTTCACAGTTCACAGTTCCAGTTCACAGTTCACAGTTCACAGTTCACAGTTCACACTTCACTGTTCACAGATCACAGTTCACAGTTCACAGTTCACAGTTCACAGTTCCCAGTTCGCAGGTCACAGTTCACATTTCACAGTTCACTGTCTTCATTTCATACTTTACAGTTCACTGTCTTCATTTCATACTTCACAGTTCGCAGTTCACAGTTCACAGTTCACAGTTCACAGTTCACAGTTCACAGTTCACATGTCACAGTTCACAGTTCACAGGTCACAGGTCACAGTTCACAGTTCACAGTTCACAGTTCCCAGTTCGCAGGTCACAGTTCACATTTCACAGTTCACTGTCTTCATTTCATACTTCACAGTTCAGTGTCTTCATTTCATACTTCACAGTTCGCAGTTCACAGTTCACAGTTCACATGTCACAGTTCACAGGTCACAGTTCACAGTTCCCCGTTCACAGTATTCATTTCACAGTTCACAGTTCACAGTTCACAGTTCACAGTTCACAGTTCACAGTTCACAGTTCACAGTTCACAGTTCACAGTTCACAGTTCACAGTTCACAGTTCACAGTTCACAGTTCACAGTTCACAGTTCACAGTTCACAGTTCACAGTTCACAGTTCACAGTTCACAGTTCACAGTTCACAGTTCACAGTTCACAGTTCACAGTTCACAGTTCACAGTTCACAGTTCACAGTTCACAGTTCACTGTCTTCATTTCATACTTCACAGTTCGCAGTTCACAGTTCACAGTTCACAGTTCACAGTTCACATGTCACAGTTCACAGTTCACAGTTCACAGTTCACAGTTCACAGTTCACAGTCCACAGTTCACAGTTCACAGTTCACAGTTCCCAGATCGCAGGTCACAGTTCACATTTCACAGTTCACAGATCACAGTTCACAGATCACAGTTCACAGTTCACAGTTCACAGTTCACAGTTCACAGTTCACAGTTCACAGTTCACAGTTCACAGTTCACAGTTCACAGTTCACAGTTCACAGTTCACAGTTCACAGTTCACATGTCACAGTTCACAGTTCACAGGTCACAGGTCACAGTTCACAGTTCACAGTTCACAGTTCCCAGTTCGCAGGTCACAGTTCACATTTCACAGTTCACTGTCTTCATTTCATACTTCACAGTTCAGTGTCTTCATTTCATACTTCACAGTTCGCAGTTCACAGTTCACAGTTCACATGTCACAGTTCACAGGTCACAGTTCACAGTTCCCCGTTCACAGTATTCATTTCACAGTTCACAGTTCACAGTTCACAGTTCACAGTTCACAGTTCACAGTTCACAGTTCACAGTTCACAGTTCACAGTTCACAGTTCACAGTTCACAGTTCACAGTTCACAGTTCACAGTTCACAGTTCACAGTTCACAGTTCACAGTTCACAGTTCACAGTTCACAGTTCACAGTTCACAGTTCACAGTTCACAGTTCACAGTTCACAGTTCACAGTTCACAGTTCACAGTTCACTGTCTTCATTTCATACTTCACAGTTCGCAGTTCACAGTTCACAGTTCACAGTTCACAGTTCACATGTCACAGTTCACAGTTCACAGTTCACAGTTCACAGTTCACAGTTCACAGTCCACAGTTCACAGTTCACAGTTCACAGTTCCCAGATCGCAGGTCACAGTTCACATTTCACAGTTCACAGATCACAGTTCACAGATCACAGTTCACAGTTCACAGTTCACAGTTCACAGTTCACAGTTCACAGTTCACAGTTCACAGTTCACAGTTCACAGTTCACAGTTCACAGTTCACAGTTCACAGTTCACAGTTCACAGTTCACAGTTCCCAGTTCGCAGGTCACAGTTCACATTTCACAGTTCACTGTCTTCATTTCATACTTCACAGTTCGCAGTTCACAGTTCACAGTTCACAGATCAATGTTCACAGTTTACAGTTCTCAGTTCACAGTTCACAGTTCACAGTTCACAGTTCACAGTTCACAGTTCACAGTTCACAGTTCACAGTTCACAGTTCACAGTTCACAGTTCACAGTTCACAGTTCACAGTTCACAGTTCACAGTTCACAGTTCACAGTTCACAGTTCACAGTTCACAGTTCACAGTCCGCAGTTCACTGTTCACTGATCATAGTTCACAGTTCACAGTTCACAGTTCACAGTTCACAGTTCACAGTTCACAGTTCACAGTTCACAGTTCACAGTTCACACTTCACACTTCACACTTCACACTTCACAGTTCACAGTTCACAGTTCACAGTTCACAGATCTCAGTTCACAGTTCACAGTTCACAGTTCACAGTTCACAGTTCACAGTTCACAGTTCACAGTTCACAGTTCACAGTTCACAGTTCACAGTTCACAGTTCACAGTTCACAGTTCACAGTTCACAGTTCACAGTTCACAGTTTACAGTTCACAGTTCACAGTTCACTGTCTTCATTTCATACTTCACAGTTCACTGTCTTCATTTCATACTTCACAGTTCGCAGTTCACAGTTCACAGTTCACAGTTCACAGTTCACATGTCACAGTTCACAGTTCACAGTTCACAGTTCACAGGTCACAGGTCACAGTTCACAGATCACAGTTCACAGTTCACAGTTCACAGTCCACATTTCACTGTTCACAATTCACAGTTCACAGTTCACAGTTCACTGTTCACAGATCACAGTTCACAGTTCACAGTCTTCATTTCACGCTTCACAGTTCGCAGTTCACAGTTCACAGATCACAGTTCACAGTCTTCATTTCACACTTCAGTCTTCACAGGGCACAGTTCACAGTTCACAGTCTTCATTTCACAATTCACAGTTCGCAGTTCACAGTTCACAGGTCACAGTTCACAGCCCACTGTTCACAGTTCACAGTTTTCAGTTCACAGATCACAGTTCACAGTTCACAGACTTTATTTCACAATTCAGTTTTCACAGTTCACAGTTCACAGTTCACAGTTCACAGTTCACAGTTCACAGTTCACAGTTCACAGTTCACAGTTCACAGTTCACAGTTCACAGTTCACAGTTCACAGTTCACAGTTCACAGTTCACAGTTCACAGTTCACAGTTCACAGTTCACAGTTCACAGTTCACAGTTCACAGTTCACAGTTCACAGTTCACAGTTCACAGTTCACAGTTCACAGTTCACAGTTCACAGTTCACAGTTCACAGTTCACAGTTCACAGTTCACAGTTCACAGTTCACAGTTCACAGTTCACAGTTCACAGTTCACAGTTCACAGTTCACAGTTCACAGTTCACAGTTCACAGTTCACAGTTCACAGTTCACAGTTCACAGTTCACAGTTCACAGTTCACAGTTCACAGTTCACTGTCTTCATTTCATACTTCACAGTTCGCAGTTCACAGTTCACAGTTCACAGTTCACAGTTCACAGTTCACATGTCACAGTTCACAGTTCACAGTTCACAGTTCACAGTTCACAGTCCACAGTTCACAGTTCACAGTTCACAGTTCCCAGATCGCAGGTCACAGTTCACATTTCACAGTTCACTGTCTTCATTTCATACTTCAGAGTTCGCAGTTCACAGTTCACAGGTCACAGTTCACAGCCCACTGTTCACAGTTCACAGTTCTCAGTTCACAGATCACAGTTCACAGTTCACAGACTTTATTTCACAATTCAGTTTTCACAGTTCACAGTTCACAGGGCACAGGGCACAGTTCACAGTTCACAGTCTTCATTTCACAATTCACAGTTCGCAGTTCACAGTTCACAGATCACACTTCACAGTTCACAGTTCACACATCACAGTTCACATACTTTATTTCACAATTCAGTTTTCACAGTTCACAGTTCACAGTCCGCAGTTCACTGTTCACAGATCATAGTTCACAGTTCACAGTTCACAGTTCACAGTTCACAGTTCACAGTTCACAGTTCACAGTTCACAGTTCACAGTTCACAGTTCACAGTTCACAGTTCACAGTTCACAGTTCACAGTTCACAGTTCACAGTTCACAGTTCACAGTTCACAGTTCACTGTCTTCATTTCATACTTCACAGTTCACTGTCTTCATTTCATACTTCACAGTTCGCAGTTCACAGTTCACAGTTCACAGTTCACAGTTCACATGTCACAGTTCACAGTTCACAGTTCACAGTTCACAGTTCACAGTCCACAGTTCACAGTTCACAGTTCACAGTTCCCAGATCGCAGGTCACAGTTCACATTTCACAGTTCACTGTCTTCATTTCATACTTCACAGTTCGCAGTTCACAGTTCACAGGTCACAGTTCACAGCCCACTGTTCACAGTTCACAGTTCTCAGTTCACAGATCACAGTTCACAGTTCACAGTCTTCATTTCACAATTCACAGTTCGCAGTTCACAGTTCACAGATCACACTTCACAGTTCACAGTTCATAGATCACAGTTCACATACTTTATTTCACAATTCAGTTTTCACAGTTCACAGTTCACAGTTCCCAGTTCGCAGGTCACAGTTCACATTTCACAGTTCACTGTCTTCATTTCATACTTCACAGTTCACTGTCTTCATTTCATACTTCACAGTTCGCAGTTCACAGTTCACAGTTCACAGTTCACAGTTCACAGTTCACAGTCCACAGTTCACAGTTCACAGTTCACAGTTCCCAGATCGCAGGTCACAGTTCACATTTCACAGTTCACTGTCTTCATTTCATACATCACAGTTCGCAGTTCACAGTTCACAGGTCACAGTTCACAGCCCACTGTTCACAGTTCACAGTTCTCAGTTCACAGATCACAGTTCACAGTTCACAGACTTTATTTCACAATTCAGTTTTCACAGTTCACAGTTCACAGGGCACAGGGCACAGTTCACAGTTCACAGTCTTCATTTCACAATTCACAGTTCGCAGTTCACAGTTCACAGATCACACTTCACAGTTCACAGTTCACAGATCACAGTTCACATACTTTATTTCACAATTCAGTTTTCACAGTTCACAGTTCACAGTTCACAGTCCGCAGTTCACTGTTCACAGATCATAGTTCACAGTTCACAGTTCACAGTTCACAGTTCACAGTTCACAGTTCACAGTTCACAGTTCACAGTTCACAGTTCACAGTTCACAGTTCACAGTTCACAGTTCACAGTTCACAGTTCACAGTTCACAGTTCACAGTTCACAGTTCACAGTTCACTGTCTTCATTTCATACTTCACAGTTCACTGTCTTCATTTCATACTTCACAGTTCGCAGTTCACAGTTCACAGTTCACAGTTCACATGTCACAGTTCACAGTTCACAGTTCACAGTTCACAGTTCACAGTCCACAGTTCACAGTTCACAGTTCACAGTTCCCAGATCGCAGGTCACAGTTCACATTTCACAGTTCACTGTCTTCATTTCATACTTCACAGTTCGCAGTTCACAGTTCACAGGTCACAGTTCACAGCCCACTGTTCACAGTTCACAGTTCTCAGTTCACAGATCACAGTTCACAGTTCACAGACTTTATTTCACAATTCAGTTTTCACAGTTCACAGTTCACAGGGCACAGGGCACAGTTCACAGTTCACAGTCTTCATTTCACAATTCACAGTTCGCAGTTCACAGTTCACAGATCACACTTCACAGTTCACAGTTCACAGATCACAGTTCACATACTTTATTTCACAATTCAGTTTTCACAGTTCACAGTTCACAGTTCACAGTCCGCAGTTCACTGTTCACAGATCATAGTTCACAGTTCACAGTTCACAGTTCACAGTTCCAGTTCCAGTTCACAGTTCACAGTTCACAGTTCACAGTTCACAGTTCACACTTCACTGTTCACAGATCACAGTTCACAGTTCACAGTTCACAGTTCCCAGTTCGCAGGTCACAGTTCACATTTCACAGTTCACTGTCTTCATTTCATACTTCACAGTTCACTGTCTTCATTTCATACTTCACAGTTCGCAGTTCACAGTTCACAGTTCACAGTTCACAGTTCACAGTTCACAGTTCACATGTCACAGTTCACAGTTCACAGGTCACAGGTCACAGTTCACAGTTCACAGTTCACAGTTCCCAGTTCGCAGGTCACAGTTCACATTTCACAGTTCACTGTCTTCATTTCATACTTCGCAGTTCAGTGTCTTCATTTCATACTTCACAGTTCGCAGTTCACAGTTCACAGTTCACAGTTCACAGTTCACATGTCACAGTTCACAGTTCACAGGTCACAGGTCACAGTTCACAGTTCACAGATCACAGTTCACAGTTCACAGTTCACAGTTCACAGTTCACAGTTCACAGTTCACAGTTCACAGTTCACAGTTCACAGTTCACAGTTCACAGTTCACAGTTCACAGTTCACAGTTCACAGATCACAGTTCACAGTTCACAGTTCACAGGTCACAGTTCACAGTTCCCCGTTCACAGTATTCATTTCACACTTCACAGTTCGCAGTTCACAGTTGACAGTTCACAGTCCACAGTTCACTATTCACAGTTCACATTTCACAGTCCACAGATCACAGTTCACAGTCTTCATTTCACACTTCACAGTTCGCAGTTCACAGTTCACAGATCACAGTTCACAGTTCACAGTCCACATTTCACTGTTCACAATTCACAGTACAGATTACAGTTCACTGTTCACAGATCACAGTTCACAGTTCACAGTCTTCATTTCACGCTTCACAGTTCGCAGTTCACAGTTCACAGATCACAGTTCACAGTTCACAGTTCACAGTTCACAGTTCACAGTTCACTGTTCACTGTTCACAGTTTACAGTTCTCAGTTTACAGTTCTCAGTTCACAGTTGACAGTTCACTGTTCACAGTTCACACTTCACAGTTCACAGTTCACAGTCGACAGTTCACTGTTCACAGATCATAGTTCACAGTCTACAGTTCAGAGTTCACAGTTCACAGTTCACAGTCTTCATTTCACAATTCACAGTTCGCAGTTCACAGTTCACAGATCACCGTACACAGATCACAGTTCACTGTTCACAGTTCACAGTTCACAGTTCACAGTTCTCAGTTCACAGATCACAGTTCACAGTCTTCATTTCACAGTTCACAGTTCACAGTTTACAGTTCTCAGTTCACAGTTCACAGTTCACAGTTCACAGTTCACAGTTCACAGTTCACAGTTCACAGTTCACAGTTCACAGTTCACAGTTCACAGTTCTCAGTTCACAGATCACAGTACACAGTCTTCATTTCACAGTTCACAGTCTTCATTTCACAGTTCACAGTTCACAGTTCACAGTTCACAGTCCACAGTTCACTATTCACAGCTCACAGTTCTCAGTTCACAGATCACAGTTCACAGTCTTCATTTCACACTTCACAGTTAGCAGTTCACAGTTCACAGATCACAGTTCAGAGTTCACAGTTCACAGATCACAGTTCACAGTTCACAGTTCACAGTTCTCAGTTCACAGATCACAGTTCACAGTCTTCATTTCACACTTCAGTCTTCACAGGGCACAGTTCACAGTTCACAGTCTTCATTTCACAATTCACAGTTCGCAGTTCACAGTTCACAGATCACACTTCACAGTTCACAGTTCACAGATCACTGTTCACAGACTTTATTTCACAATTCAGTTTTCACAGTTCACAGTTCACAGTTCACAGTCCGCAGTTCACTGTTCACTGATCATAGTTCACAGTTCACAGTTCACAGTTCACAGTTCACAGTTCACAGTTCACAGTTCACAGTTCACAGTTCACAGTTCACAGTTCACAGTTCACAGTTCACAGTTCACAGTTCACAGTTCACAGTTCACAGTTCACAGTTCACAGTTCACAGTTCACAGTTCACAGTTCACACTTCACAGTTCACAGTTCACAGTTCACAGTTCACAGTTCACAGTTCACAGTTCACAGTTCACAGTCCACAGTTCACTGTTCACAAATCACAGTTCACAGTTCACAGTCCACAGTTCACTATTCACAGTTCACTGTTCACAGTTCACAGTTCACAGTTCACAGTTCACAGTTCACAGTTCACAGTTCACTGTCTTCATTTCATACTTCACAGTTCACTGTCTTCATTTCATACTTCACAGTTCGCAGTTCACAGTTCACAGTTCACAGTTCACAGTTCACATGTCACAGTTCACAGTTCACAGTTCACAGTTCACAGTTCACAGTTCACAGTCCACAGTTCACAGTTCACAGTTCACAGTTCACAGTTCCCAGATCGCAGGTCACAGTTCACATTTCACAGTTCACTGTCTTCATTTCATACTTCACAGTTCGCAGTTCACAGTTCACAGGTCACAGTTCACAGCCCACTGTTCACAGTTCACAGTTCTCAGTTCACAGATCACAGTTCACAGTTCACAGACTTTATTTCACAATTCAGTTTTCACAGTTCACAATTCACAGGGCACAGGGCACAGTTCACAGTTCACAGTCTTCATTTCACAATTCACAGTTCGCAGTTCACAGTTGACAGATCACACTTCACAGTTCACAGTTCACAGATCACAGTTCACATACTTTATTTCACAATTCAGTTTTCACAGTTCACAGTTCACAGTTCACAGTTCACTGTTCACAGTTCACAGTTCACAGTTCACAGTTCTCAGTTCACAGATCACAGTTCACAGTCTTCATTTCACAGTTCACAGTTCACAGTTTACAGTTCTCAGTTCACAGTTCACAGTTCACAGTTCACAGTTCACAGTTCACAGTTCACAGTTCACAGTTCACAGTTCACAGTTCACAGTTCACAGTTCTCAGTTCACAGATCACAGTACACAGTCTTCATTTCACAGTTCACAGTCTTCATTTCACAGTTCACAGTTCACAGTTCACAGTTCACAGTCCACAGTTCACTATTCACAGCTCACAGTTCTCAGTTCACAGATCACAGTTCACAGTCTTCATTTCACACTTCACAGTTAGCAGTTCACAGTTCACAGATCACAGTTCAGAGTTCACAGTTCACAGATCACAGTTCACAGTTCACAGTTCACAGTTCTCAGTTCACAGATCACAGTTCACAGTCTTCATTTCACACTTCAGTCTTCACAGGGCACAGTTCACAGTTCACAGTCTTCATTTCACAATTCACAGTTCGCAGTTCACAGTTCACAGATCACACTTCACAGTTCACAGTTCACAGATCACTGTTCACAGACTTTATTTCACAATTCAGTTTTCACAGTTCACAGTTCACAGTTCACAGTCCGCAGTTCACTGTTCACTGATCATAGTTCACAGTTCACAGTTCACAGTTCACAGTTCACAGTTCACAGTTCACAGTTCACAGTTCACAGTTCACAGTTCACAGTTCACAGTTCACAGTTCACAGTTCACAGTTCACAGTTCACAGTTCACAGTTCACAGTTCACAGTTCACAGTTCACAGTTCACACTTCACAGTTCACAGTTCACAGTTCACAGTTCACAGTTCACAGTTCACAGTCCACAGTTCACTGTTCACAAATCACAGTTCACAGTTCACAGTCCACAGTTCACTATTCACAGTTCACTGTTCACAGTTCACAGTTCACAGTTCACAGTTCACAGTTCACAGTTCACAGTTCACTGTCTTCATTTCATACTTCACAGTTCACTGTCTTCATTTCATACTTCACAGTTCGCAGTTCACAGTTCACAGTTCACAGTTCACAGTTCACATGTCACAGTTCACAGTTCACAGTTCACAGTTCACAGTTCACAGTTCACAGTCCACAGTTCACAGTTCACAGTTCACAGTTCACAGTTCACAGTTCCCAGATCGCAGGTCACAGTTCACATTTCACAGTTCACTGTCTTCATTTCATACTTCACAGTTCGCAGTTCACAGTTCACAGGTCACAGTTCACAGCCCACTGTTCACAGTTCACAGTTCTCAGTTCACAGATCACAGTTCACAGTTCACAGACTTTATTTCACAATTCAGTTTTCACAGTTCACAATTCACAGGGCACAGGGCACAGTTCACAGTTCACAGTCTTCATTTCACAATTCACAGTTCGCAGTTCACAGTTGACAGATCACACTTCACAGTTCACAGTTCACAGATCACAGTTCACATACTTTATTTCACAATTCAGTTTTCACAGTTCACAGTTCACAGTTCACAGTCCGCAGTTCACTGTTCACAGATCATAGTTCACAGTTCACAGTTCACAGTTCACAGTTCCAGTTCACAGTTCACAGTTCACAGTTCACAGTTCACACTTCACTGTTCACAGATCACAGTTCACAGTTCACAGTTCACAGTTCACAGTTCCCAGTTCGCAGGTCACAGTTCACATTTCACAGTTCACTGTCTTCATTTCATACTTTACAGTTCACTGTCTTCATTTCATACTTCACAGTTCGCAGTTCACAGTTCACAGTTCACAGTTCACAGTTCACAGTTCACAGTTCACAGTTCACATGTCACAGTTCACAGTTCACAGGTCACAGGTCACAGTTCACAGTTCACAGTTCACAGTTCCCAGTTCGCAGGTCACAGTTCACATTTCACAGTTCACTGTCTTCATTTCATACTTCACAGTTCAGTGTCTTCATTTCATACTTCACAGTTCGCAGTTCACAGTTCACAGTTCACATGTCACAGTTCACAGGTCACAGTTCACAGTTCCCCGTTCACAGTATTCATTTCACAGTTCACAGTTCACAGTTCACAGTTCACAGTTCACAGTTCACAGTTCACAGTTCACAGTTCACAGTTCACAGTTCACAGATCACAGTCTTCATTTCACACTTCACAGTTCGCAGTTCACAGTTCACAGATCACAGTTCACAGTTCACAGTCCACATTTCACTGTTCACAATTCACAGTTCACAGTTCACAGTTCACTGTTCACAGATCACAGTTCACAGTTCACAGTCTTCATTTCACGCTTCACAGTTCGCAGTTCACAGTTCACAGATCACAGTTCACAGTTCACAGTTCACAGTTCACAGTTCACAGTTCACAGTTCACAGTTCACAGTTCACAGTTCACAGTTCACTGTTCACAGTTTACAGTTCTCAGTTTACAGTTCTCAGTTCACAGTTGACAGTTCACTGTTCACAGTTCACACTTCACAGTTCACAGTTCACAGTCGACAGTTCACTGTTCACAGATCATAGTTCACAGTCTACAGTTCAGAGTTCACAGTTCACAGTTCACAGTCTTCATTTCACAATTCACAGTTCGCAGTTCACAGTTCACAGATCACCGTACACAGATCACAGTTCACTGTTCACAGTTCACAGTTCACAGTTCACAGTTCACAGTTCACAGTTCTCAGTTCACAGATCACAGTTCACAGTCTTCATTTCACAGTTCACAGTTCACAGTTCACATTTTACAGTTCTCAGTTCACAGTTCACAGTTCACAGTTCACAGTTCACAGTTCACAGTTCACAGTTCACAGTCCACAGTTCACAGTTCACAGTTCTCAGTTCACAGATCACAGTTCACAGTCTTCATTTCACAGTTCACTGTCTTCATTTCATACTTTACAGTTCACTGTCTTCATTTCATACTTCACAGTTCGCAGTTCACAGTTCACAGTCCGCAGTTCACTGTTCACAGATCATAGTTCACAGTTCACAGTTCACAGTTCACAGTTCCAGTTCACAGTTCACAGTTCACAGTTCACAGTTCACACTTCACTGTTCACAGATCACAGTTCACAGTTCACAGTTCACAGTTCACAGTTCCCAGTTCGCAGGTCACAGTTCACATTTCACAGTTCACTGTCTTCATTTCATACTTTACAGTTCACTGTCTTCATTTCATACTTCACAGTTCGCAGTTCACAGTTCACAGTTCACAGTTCACAGTTCACAGTTCACAGTTCACATGTCACAGTTCACAGTTCACAGGTCACAGGTCACAGTTCACAGTTCACAGTTCACAGTTCCCAGTTCGCAGGTCACAGTTCACATTTCACAGTTCACTGTCTTCATTTCATACTTCACAGTTCAGTGTCTTCATTTCATACTTCACAGTTCGCAGTTCACAGTTCACAGTTCACATGTCACAGTTCACAGGTCACAGTTCACAGTTCCCCGTTCACAGTATTCATTTCACAGTTCACAGTTCACAGTTCACAGTTCACAGTTCACAGTTCACAGTTCACAGTTCACAGTTCACAGTTCACAGTTCACAGTTCACAGATCACAGTCTTCATTTCACACTTCACAGTTCGCAGTTCACAGTTCACAGATCACAGTTCACAGTTCACAGTCCACATTTCACTGTTCACAATTCACAGTTCACAGTTCACAGTTCACTGTTCACAGATCACAGTTCACAGTTCACAGTCTTCATTTCACGCTTCACAGTTCGCAGTTCACAGTTCACAGATCACAGTTCACAGTTCACAGTTCACAGTTCACAGTTCACAGTTCACAGTTCACAGTTCACAGTTCACAGTTCACAGTTCACTGTTCACAGTTTACAGTTCTCAGTTTACAGTTCTCAGTTCACAGTTGACAGTTCACTGTTCACAGTTCACACTTCACAGTTCACAGTTCACAGTCGACAGTTCACTGTTCACAGATCATAGTTCACAGTCTACAGTTCAGAGTTCACAGTTCACAGTTCACAGTCTTCATTTCACAATTCACAGTTCGCAGTTCACAGTTCACAGATCACCGTACACAGATCACAGTTCACTGTTCACAGTTCACAGTTCACAGTTCACAGTTCACAGTTCACAGTTCTCAGTTCACAGATCACAGTTCACAGTCTTCATTTCACAGTTCACAGTTCACAGTTCACATTTTACAGTTCTCAGTTCACAGTTCACAGTTCACAGTTCACAGTTCACAGTTCACAGTTCACAGTTCACAGTCCACAGTTCACAGTTCACAGTTCTCAGTTCACAGATCACAGTTCACAGTCTTCATTTCACAGTTCACAGTCTTCATTTCACAGTTCACAGTTCACAGTTCACAGTTCCCCGTTCACAGTATTCATTTCACATTTCACAGTTCGCAGTTCACAGTTGACAGTTCACAGATCACAGTTCACAGTCCACAGTTCACTGTTCACAAATCACAGTTCACAGTTCACAGTCCACAGTTCACTATTCACAGTTCACTGTTCACAAATCACAGTTCACAGTCCACAGTTCACTATTCACAGCTCACAGTTCTCAGTTCACAGATCACAGTTCACAGTCTTCATTTCACACTTCACAGTTAGCAGTTCACAGTTCACAGATCACAGTTCACAGTTCACAGTTCACAGATCACAGTTCACAGTTCACACTTCAGTCTTCACAGGGCACAGTTCACAGTTCACAGTCTTCATTTCACAATTCACAGTTCGCAGTTCACAGTTCACAGATCACACTTCACAGTTCACAGTTCACAGATCACTGTTCACAGACTTTATTTCACAATTCAGTTTTCACAGTTCACAGTTCACAGTTCACAGTCCGCAGTTCACTGTTCACTGATCATAGTTCACAGTTCACAGTTCACAGTTCACAGTTCACAGTTCACAGTTCACAGTTCACAGTTCACAGTTCACAGTTCACAGTTCACACTTCACAGTTCACACTTCACAGTTCACACTTCACAGTTCACAGATCACAGTTCACAGTTCACAGTTCACAGTTCACAGTTCACAGTTCACAGTTCACAGTTCACAGTTCACAGTTCACAGTTCACAGTTCACAGTTCACAGTTCACAGTTCACAGTTCACAGTTCACAGTTCACAGTTCACAGTTCACAGTTCACAGTTCACAGTTCACAGTTCACAGTTCCCAGTTCGCAGGTCACAGTTCACATTTCACAGTTCACTGTCTTCATTTCATACTTCACAGTTCGCAGTTCACAGTTCACAGTTCACAGATCAATGTTCACAGTTTACAGTTCTCAGATTACAGTTCTCAGTTCACAGTTGACAGTTCACAGATCACAGTTCACAGTCTTCATTTCACACTTCAGTCTTCACAGGGCACAGTTCACAGTTCACAGTCTTCATTTCACAATTCACAGTTCGCAGTTCACAGTTCACAGGTCACAGTTCACAGCCCACTGTTCACAGTTCACAGTTTTCAGTTCACAGATCACAGTTCACAGTTCACAGACTTTATTTCACAATTCAGTTTTCACAGTTCACAGTTCACAATTCTCAGTTCACAGTTCACAGTTCACAGATCACAGTTCACAGTCTTCATTTCACACTTCAGTCTTCACAGGGCACAGTTCACAGTTCACAGACTTCATTTCACAATTCACAGTTCGCAGTTCACAGTTCACAGATCACACTTCACAGTTCACAGTTCACAGATCACTGTTCACAGATCATAGTTCACAGTCTACAGTTCAGAGTTCACAGTTCACAGTTCACAGTCTTCATTTCACAATTCACAGTTCGCAGTTCACAGTTTAAAGATCACCGTACACAGATCACAGTTCACTGTTCACAGTTCACAGTTCACAGTCCACAGTTCACAGTTCACAGTTCTCAGTTCACAGATCACAGTTCACAGTCTTCATTTCACAGTTCACAGTTCACATTTTACAGTTCTCAGTTCACAGTTCACAGTTCACAGTTCACAGTTCACAGTTCACAGTTCACAGTTCACAGTCCACAGTTCACAGTTCACAGTTCTCAGTTCACAGATCACAGTTCGCAGTCTTCATTTCACAGTTCACAGTCTTCATTTCACAGTTCACAGTTCACAGTTCACAGTTCCCCGTTCACAGTATTCATTTCACATTTCACAGTTCGCAGTTCACAGTTGACAGTTCACAGATCACAGTTCACAGTCCACAGTTCACTGTTCACAAATCACAGTTCACAGTTCACAGTCCACAGTTCACTATTCACAGTTCACTGTTCACAAATCACAGTTCACAGTCCACAGTTCACTATTCACAGCTCACAGTTCTCAGTTCACAGATCACAGTTCACAGTCTTCATTTCACACTTCACAGTTAGCAGTTCACAGTTCACAGATCACAGTTCACAGTTCACAGTTCACAGATCACAGTTCACAGTTCACAGTTCACAGTTCTCAGTTCACAGATCACAGTTCACAGTCTTCATTTCACACTTCAGTCTTCACAGGGCACAGTTCACAGTTCACAGTCTTCATTTCACAATTCACAGTTCGCAGTTCACAGTTCACAGTTCACAGTTCACAGTTCACAGTTCACAGTTCACAGTTCACAGTTCACAGTTCACAGTTCACAGTTCACAGTTCACAGTTCACAGTTCACAGTTCACAGTTCACAGTTCACAGTTCACAGTTCACAGTTCACAGTTCACAGTCCGCAGTTCACTGTTCACTGATCATAGTTCACAGTTCACAGTTCACAGTTCACAGTTCACAGTTCACACTTCACAGTTCACAGTTCACAGTTCACAGTTCACACTTCACAGTTCACAGATCACAGTTCACAGTTCACAGTTCCCCGTTCACAGTATTCATTTCACATTTCACAGTTCGCAGTTCACAGTTGACAGTTCACAGATCACAGTTCACAGTCCACAGTTCACTGTTCACAAATCACAGTTCACAGTTCACAGTCCACAGTTCACTATTCACAGTTCACTGTTCACAAATCACAGTTCACAGTCCACAGTTCACTATTCACAGCTCACAGTTCTCAGTTCACAGATCACAGTTCACAGTCTTCATTTCACACTTCACAGTTAGCAGTTCACAGTTCACAGATCACAGTTCACAGTTCACAGTTCACAGATCACAGTTCACAGTTCACAGTTCACAGTTCTCAGTTCACAGATCACAGTTCACAGTCTTCATTTCACACTTCAGTCTTCACAGGGCACAGTTCACAGTTCACAGTCTTCATTTCACAATTCACAGTTCGCAGTTCACAGTTCACAGATCACACTTCACAGTTCACAGTTCACAGATCACTGTTCACAGACTTTATTTCACAATTCAGTTTTCACAGTTCACAGTTCACAGTTCACAGTCCGCAGTTCACTGTTCACTGATCATAGTTCACAGTTCACAGTTCACAGTTCACAGTTCACAGTTCACAGTTCACAGTTCACAGTTCACAGTTCACAGTTCACAGTTCACAGTTCACAGTTCACAGTTCACAGTTCACACTTCACAGTTCACACTTCACAGTTCACACTTCACAGTTCACACTTCACAGTTCACACTTCACAGTTCACAGATCACAGTTCACAGTTCACAGTTCACAGTTCACAGTTCACAGTTCACAGTTCACAGTTCACAGTTCACAGTTCACAGTTCACAGTTCACAGTTCACAGTTCACAGTTCACAGTTCACAGTTCCCAGTTCGCAGGTCACAGTTCACATTTCACAGTTCACTGTCTTCATTTCATACTTCACAGTTCGCAGTTCACAGTTCACAGTTCACAGATCAATGTTCACAGTTTACAGTTCTCAGATTACAGTTCTCAGTTCACAGTTGACAGTTCACAGATCACAGTTCACAGTCTTCATTTCACACTTCAGTCTTCACAGGGCACAGTTCACAGTTCACAGTCTTCATTTCACAATTCACAGTTCGCAGTTCACAGTTCACAGATCACACTTCACAGTTCACAGTTCACAGATCACTGTTCACAGACTTTATTTCACAATTCAGTTTTCACAGTTCACAGTTCACAGTTCACAGTCCGCAGTTCACTGTTCACTGATCATAGTTCACAGTTCACAGTTCACAGTTCACAGTTCACAGTTCACAGTTCACAGTTCACAGTTCACAGTTCACAGTTCACAGTTCACAGTTCACAGTTCACAGTTCACTGTTCACAGTTCACAGTTCACAGTTCACAGTTCACAGTTCACAGTTCACACTTCACAGTTCACACTTCACAGTTCACAGATCACAGTTCACAGATCACAGTTCACAGTTCACAGTTCACAGTTCACAGTTCACAGTTCACAGTTCACAGTTCACAGTTCACAGTTCACAGTTCACAGTTCACAGTTCACAGTTCACAGTTCACAGTTCACAGTTCACAGTTCACAGTTCACAGTTCCCAGTTCGCAGGTCACAGTTCACATTTCACAGTTCACTGTCTTCATTTCATACTTCACAGTTCGCAGTTCACAGTTCACAGTTCACAGATCACTGTTCACAGTTTACAGTTCTCAGTTTACAGTTCTCAGTTCACAGTTGACAGTTCACAGATCACAGTTCACAGTCTTCATTTCACACTTCAGTCTTCACAGGGCACAGTTCACAGTTCACAGTCTTCATTTCACAATTCACAGTTCGCAGTTCACAGTTCACAGGTCACAGTTCACAGCCCACTGTTCACAGTTCACAGTTTTCAGTTCACAGATCACAGTTCACAGTTCACAGACTTTATTTCACAATTCAGTTTTCACAGTTCACAGTTCACAATTCTCAGTTCACAGTTCACAGTTCACAGATCACAGTTCACAGTCTTCATTTCACACTTCAGTCTTCACAGGGCACAGTTCACAGTTCACAGACTTCATTTCACAATTCACAGTTCGCAGTTCACAGTTCACAGATCACACTTCACAGTTCACAGTTCACAGATCACTGTTCACAGACTTTATTTCACAATTCAGTTTTCACAGTCCACAGTTCACAGTTCACAGTTCACAGTTCACAGTTCACAGTTCACAGTCCGCAGTTCACTGTTCACTGATCATAGTTCACAGTTCACAGTTCACAGTTCACAGTTCACAGTTCACAGTTCACAGTTCACAGTTCACAGTTCACAGTTCACAGTTCACACTTCACACTTCACACTTCACACTTCACAGTTCACAGTTCACAGTTCACAGTTCACAGATCTCAGTTCACAGTTCACAGTTCACAGTTCACAGTTCACAGTTCACAGTTCACAGTTCACAGTTCACAGTTCACAGTTCACAGTTCACAGTTCACAGTTCACAGTTCACTGTCTTCATTTCATACTTCACAGTTCACTGTCTTCATTTCATACTTCACAGTTCGCAGTTCACAGTTCACAGTTCACAGTTCACAGTTCACATGTCACAGTTCACAGTTCACAGTTCACAGTTCACAGTTCACAGGTCACAGGTCACAGTTCACAGATCACAGTTCACAGTTCACAGTTCACAGTCCACATTTCACTGTTCACAATTCACAGTTCACAGTTCACAGTTCACTGTTCACAGATCACAGTTCACAGTTCACAGTCTTCATTTCACGCTTCACAGTTCGCAGTTCACAGTTCACAGATCACAGTTCACAGTCTTCATTTCACACTTCAGTCTTCACAGGGCACAGTTCACAGTTCACAGTCTTCATTTCACAATTCACAGTTCGCAGTTCACAGTTCACAGGTCACAGTTCACAGCCCACTGTTCACAGTTCACAGTTTTCAGTTCACAGATCACAGTTCACAGTTCACAGACTTTATTTCACAATTCAGTTTTCACAGTTCACAGTTCACAGTTCACAGTTCACAGTTCACAGTTCACAGTTCACAGTTCACAGTTCACAGTTCACAGTTCACAGTTCACAGTTCACAGTTCACAGTTCACAGTTCACAGTTCACAGTTCACAGTTCACAGTTCACAGTTCACAGTTCACAGTTCACAGTTCACAGTTCACAGTTCACAGTTCACAGTTCACAGTTCACAGTTCACAGTTCACAGTTCACAGTTCACAGTTCACAGTTCACAGTTCACAGTTCACAGTTCACAGTTCACAGTTCACAGTTCACAGTTCACAGTTCACAGTTCACAGTTCACAGTTCACAGTTCACAGTTCACAGTTCACAGTTCACAGTTCACAGTTCACAGTTCACAGTTCACAGTTCACAGTTCACAGTTCACAGTTCACAGTTCACAGTCCGCAGTTCACTGTTCACAGTTCACTGTTCACAGTTCACAGTTCACAGTTCACAGTTCACAGTTCACAGTTCACAGTTCACACTTCACAGTTCACAGTTCACAGTTCACAGTTCACAGTTCACAGTTCACAGTTCACAGTTCACAGTTCACAGTTCACAGTTCACAGTTCACAGTTCACAGTTCACAGTTCACAGTTCACAGTTCACAGTTCACAGTTCACAGTTCACAGTTCACAGTTCACAGTTCACAGTTCACAGTTCACAGTTCACAGTTCACAGTTCACAGTTCACAGTTCACAGTTCACAGTTCACAGTTCACAGTTCACAGTTCACAGTTCACAGTTCACAGTTCACAGTTCACAGTTCACAGTTCACAGTTCACAGTTCACAGTTCACAGTTCACAGTTCACAGTTCACAGTTCACAGTTCACAGTTCACTGTCTTCATTTCATACTTCACAGTTCGCAGTTCACAGTTCACAGTTCACAGTTCACAGTTCACATGTCACAGTTCACAGTTCACAGTTCACAGTCCACAGTTCACAGTTCACAGTTCACAGTTCCCAGATCGCAGGTCACAGTTCACATTTCACAGTTCACAGATCACAGTTCACAGATCACAGTTCACAGTTCACAGTTCACAGTTCACAGTTCACAGTTCACAGTTCACAGTTCACAGTTCACAGTTCACAGTTCACAGTTCACAGTTCACAGTTCACAGTTCCCAGTTCGCAGGTCACAGTTCACATTTCACAGTTCACTGTCTTCATTTCATACTTCACAGTTCGCAGTTCACAGTTCACAGTTCACAGATCAATGTTCACAGTTTACAGTTCTCAGTTCACAGTTCACAGTTCACAGTTCACAGTTCACAGTTCACAGTTCACAGTTCACAGTTCACAGTTCACAGTTCACAGTTCACAGTTCACAGTTCACAGTTCACAGTTCACAGTTCACAGTTCACAGTTCACAGTTCACAGTTCACAGTTCACAGTCCGCAGTTCACTGTTCACTGATCATAGTTCACAGTTCACAGTTCACAGTTCACAGTTCACAGTTCACAGTTCACAGTTCACAGTTCACAGTTCACACTTCACACTTCACACTTCACACTTCACAGTTCACAGTTCACAGTTCACAGTTCACAGATCTCAGTTCACAGTTCACAGTTCACAGTTCACAGTTCACAGTTCACAGTTCACAGTTCACAGTTCACAGTTCACAGTTCACAGTTCACAGTTCACAGTTCACAGTTCACAGTTCACAGTTCACAGTTTACAGTTCACAGTTCACAGTTCACTGTCTTCATTTCATACTTCACAGTTCACTGTCTTCATTTCATACTTCACAGTTCGCAGTTCACAGTTCACAGTTCACAGTTCACATGTCACAGTTCACAGTTCACAGTTCACAGTTCACAGGTCACAGGTCACAGTTCACAGATCACAGTTCACAGTTCACAGTTCACAGTTCACAGTCCACATTTCACTGTTCACAATTCACAGTTCACAGTTCACAGTTCACTGTTCACAGATCACAGTTCACAGTTCACAGTCTTCATTTCACGCTTCACAGTTCGCAGTTCACAGTTCACAGATCACAGTTCACAGTCTTCATTTCACACTTCAGTCTTCACAGGGCACAGTTCACAGTTCACAGTCTTCATTTCACAATTCACAGTTCGCAGTTCACAGTTCACAGGTCACAGTTCACAGCCCACTGTTCACAGTTCACAGTTTTCAGTTCACAGATCACAGTTCACAGTTCACAGACTTTATTTCACAATTCAGTTTTCACAGTTCACAGTTCACAGTTCACAGTTCACAGTTCACAGTTCACAGTTCACAGTTCACAGTTCACAGTTCACAGTTCACAGTTCACAGTTCACAGTTCACAGTTCACAGTTCACAGTTCACAGTTCACAGTTCACAGTTCACAGTTCACAGTTCACAGTTCACAGTTCACAGTTCACAGTTCACAGTTCACAGTTCACAGTTCACAGTTCACAGTTCACAGTTCACAGTTCACAGTTCACAGTTCACAGTTCACAGTTCACAGTTCACAGTTCACAGTTCACAGTTCACAGTTCACAGTTCACAGTTCACAGTTCACAGTTCACAGTTCACAGTTCACAGTTCACAGTTCACAGTTCACAGTTCACAGTTCACAGTTCACAGTTCACAGTTCACAGTTCACAGTTCACAGTTCACAGTTCACAGTTCACAGTTCACAGTTCACAGTTCACAGTTCACAGTTCACAGTTCACAGTTCACAGTTCACAGTTCACAGTTCACAGTTCACAGTTCACAGTTCACAGTTCACAGTTCACTGTCTTCATTTCATACTTCACAGTTCGCAGTTCACAGTTCACAGTTCACAGTTCACAGTTCACATGTCACAGTTCACAGTTCACAGTTCACAGTTCACAGTTCACAGTCCACAGTTCACAGTTCACAGTTCACAGTTCCCAGATCGCAGGTCACAGTTCACATTTCACAGTTCACTGTCTTCATTTCATACTTCAGAGTTCGCAGTTCACAGTTCACAGGTCACAGTTCACAGCCCACTGTTCACAGTTCACAGTTCTCAGTTCACAGATCACAGTTCACAGTTCACAGACTTTATTTCACAATTCAGTTTTCACAGTTCACAGTTCACAGGGCACAGGGCACAGTTCACAGTTCACAGTCTTCATTTCACAATTCACAGTTCGCAGTTCACAGTTCACAGATCACACTTCACAGTTCACAGTTCACACATCACAGTTCACATACTTTATTTCACAATTCAGTTTTCACAGTTCACAGTTCACAGTCCGCAGTTCACTGTTCACAGATCATAGTTCACAGTTCACAGTTCACAGTTCACAGTTCACAGTTCACAGTTCACAGTTCACAGTTCACAGTTCACAGTTCACAGTTCACAGTTCACAGTTCACAGTTCACAGTTCACAGTTCACAGTTCACAGTTCACAGTTCACTGTCTTCATTTCATACTTCACAGTTCACTGTCTTCATTTCATACTTCACAGTTCGCAGTTCACAGTTCACAGTTCACAGTTCACAGTTCACAGTTCACAGTTCACAGTTCACAGTTCACAGTTCACAGTTCACAGTCCACAGTTCACAGATCACAGTTCACATACTTTATTTCACAATTCAGTTTTCACAGTTCACAGTTCACAGTTCACAGTCCGCAGTTCACTGTTCACAGATCATAGTTCACAGTTCACAGTTCACAGTTCACAGTTCACAGTTCACAGTTCACAGTTCACAGTTCACAGTTCACAGTTCACAGTTCACAGTTCACAGTTCACAGTTCACAGTTCACAGTTCACAGTTCACAGTTCACAGTTCACAGTTCACTGTCTTCATTTCATACTTCACAGTTCACTGTCTTCATTTCATACTTCACAGTTCGCAGTTCACAGTTCACAGTTCACAGTTCACATGTCACAGTTCACAGTTCACAGTTCACAGTTCACAGTTCACAGTCCACAGTTCACAGTTCACAGTTCACAGTTCCCAGATCGCAGGTCACAGTTCACATTTCACAGTTCACTGTCTTCATTTCATACTTCACAGTTCGCAGTTCACAGTTCACAGGTCACAGTTCACAGCCCACTGTTCACAGTTCACAGTTCTCAGTTCACAGATCACAGTTCACAGTTCACAGACTTTATTTCACAATTCAGTTTTCACAGTTCACAGTTCACAGGGCACAGGGCACAGTTCACAGTTCACAGTCTTCATTTCACAATTCACAGTTCGCAGTTCACAGTTCACAGATCACACTTCACAGTTCACAGTTCACAGATCACAGTTCACATACTTTATTTCACAATTCAGTTTTCACAGTTCACAGTTCACAGTTCACAGTCCGCAGTTCACTGTTCACAGATCATAGTTCACAGTTCACAGTTCACAGTTCACAGTTCCAGTTCCAGTTCACAGTTCACAGTTCACAGTTCACAGTTCACAGTTCACACTTCACTGTTCACAGATCACAGTTCACAGTTCACAGTTCACAGTTCCCAGTTCGCAGGTCACAGTTCACATTTCACAGTTCACTGTCTTCATTTCATACTTCACAGTTCACTGTCTTCATTTCATACTTCACAGTTCGCAGTTCACAGTTCACAGTTCACAGTTCACAGTTCACAGTTCACAGTTCACATGTCACAGTTCACAGTTCACAGGTCACAGGTCACAGTTCACAGTTCACAGTTCACAGTTCCCAGTTCGCAGGTCACAGTTCACATTTCACAGTTCACTGTCTTCATTTCATACTTCGCAGTTCAGTGTCTTCATTTCATACTTCACAGTTCGCAGTTCACAGTTCACAGTTCACAGTTCACATGTCACAGTTCACAGTTCACAGGTCACAGGTCACAGTTCACAGTTCACAGATCACAGTTCACAGTTCACAGTTCACAGTTCACAGTTCACAGTTCACAGTTCACAGTTCACAGTTCACAGTTCACAGTTCACAGTTCACAGTTCACAGTTCACAGATCACAGTTCACAGTTCACAGTTCACAGTTCACAGGTCACAGTTCACAGTTCCCCGTTCACAGTATTCATTTCACACTTCACAGTTCGCAGTTCACAGTTGACAGTTCACAGTCCACAGTTCACTATTCACAGTTCACATTTCACAGTCCACAGATCACAGTTCACAGTCTTCATTTCACACTTCACAGTTCGCAGTTCACAGTTCACAGATCACAGTTCACAGGTCACAGTCCACATTTCACTGTTCACAATTCACAGTACAGATTACAGTTCACTGTTCACAGATCACAGTTCACAGTTCACAGTCTTCATTTCACGCTTCACAGTTCGCAGTTCACAGTTCACAGATCACAGTTCACAGTTCACAGTTCACAGTTCACAGTTCACAGTTCACTGTTCACTGTTCACAGTTTACAGTTCTCAGTTTACAGTTCTCAGTTCACAGTTGACAGTTCACTGTTCACAGTTCACACTTCACAGTTCACAGTTCACAGTCGACAGTTCACTGTTCACAGATCATAGTTCACAGTCTACAGTTCAGAGTTCACAGTTCACAGTTCACAGTCTTCATTTCACAATTCACAGTTCGCAGTTCACAGTTCACAGATCACCGTACACAGATCACAGTTCACTGTTCACAGTTCACAGTTCACAGTTCACAGTTCTCAGTTCACAGATCACAGTTCACAGTCTTCATTTCACAGTTCACAGTTCACAGTTTACAGTTCTCAGTTCACAGTTCACAGTTCACAGTTCACAGTTCACAGTTCACAGTTCACAGTTCACAGTTCACAGTTCTCAGTTCACAGATCACAGTACACAGTCTTCATTTCACAGTTCACAGTCTTCATTTCACAGTTCACAGTTCACAGTTCACAGTTCACAGTCCACAGTTCACTATTCACAGCTCACAGTTCTCAGTTCACAGATCACAGTTCACAGTCTTCATTTCACACTTCACAGTTAGCAGTTCACAGTTCACAGATCACAGTTCAGAGTTCACAGTTCACAGATCACAGTTCACAGTTCACAGTTCACAGTTCTCAGTTCACAGATCACAGTTCACAGTCTTCATTTCACACTTCAGTCTTCACAGGGCACAGTTCACAGTTCACAGTCTTCATTTCACAATTCACAGTTCGCAGTTCACAGTTCACAGATCACACTTCACAGTTCACAGTTCACAGATCACTGTTCACAGACTTTATTTCACAATTCAGTTTTCACAGTTCACAGTTCACAGTTCACAGTCCGCAGTTCACTGTTCACTGATCATAGTTCACAGTTCACAGTTCACAGTTCACAGTTCACAGTTCACAGTTCACAGTTCACAGTTCACAGTTCACAGTTCACAGTTCACAGTTCACAGTTCACAGTTCACAGTTCACAGTTCACAGTTCACAGTTCACAGTTCACAGTTCACAGTTCACAGTTCACAGTTCACACTTCACAGTTCACAGTTCACAGTTCACAGTTCACAGTTCACAGTTCACAGTTCACAGTTCACAGTTCACAGTTCACAGTTCACAGTTCACAGTTCACAGTTCACAGTTCACAGTTCACAGTTCACAGTTCACAGTTCACAGTTCACAGTTCACTGTCTTCATTTCATACTTCACAGTTCGCAGTTCACAGTTCACAGTTCACAGTTCACAGTTCACATGTCACAGTTCACAGTTCACAGTTCACAGTTCACAGTTCACAGTTCACAGTCCACAGTTCACAGTTCACAGTTCACAGTTCCCAGATCGCAGGTCACAGTTCACATTTCACAGTTCACAGATCACAGTTCACAGATCACAGTTCACAGTTCACAGTTCACAGTTCACAGTTCACAGTTCACAGTTCACAGTTCACAGTTCACAGTTCACAGTTCACAGTTCACAGTTCACAGTTCACAGTTCACAGTTCCCAGTTCGCAGGTCACAGTTCACATTTCACAGTTCACTGTCTTCATTTCATACTTCACAGTTCGCAGTTCACAGTTCACAGTTCACAGATCAATGTTCACAGTTTACAGTTCTCAGTTCACAGTTCACAGTTCACAGTTCACAGTTCACAGTTCACAGTTCACAGTTCACAGTTCACAGTTCACAGTTCACAGTTCACAGTTCACAGTTCACAGTTCACAGTTCACAGTTCACAGTTCACAGTTCACAGTTCACAGTTCACAGTTCACAGTTCACAGTTCACAGTCCGCAGTTCACTGTTCACTGATCATAGTTCACAGTTCACAGTTCACAGTTCACAGTTCACAGTTCACAGTTCACAGTTCACAGTTCACACTTCACACTTCACACTTCACAGTTTACAGTTCACAGTTCACAGTTCACTGTCTTCATTTCATACTTCACAGTTCACTGTCTTCATTTCATACTTCACAGTTCGCAGTTCACAGTTCACAGTTCACAGTTCACAGTTCACATGTCACAGTTCACAGTTCACAGTTCACAGTTCACAGGTCACAGGTCACAGTTCACAGATCACAGTTCACAGTTCACAGTTCACAGTCCACATTTCACTGTTCACAATTCACAGTTCACAGTTCACAGTTCACTGTTCACAGATCACAGTTCACAGTTCACAGTCTTCATTTCACGCTTCACAGTTCGCAGTTCACAGTTCACAGATCACAGTTCACAGTCTTCATTTCACACTTCAGTCTTCACAGGGCACAGTTCACAGTTCACAGTCTTCATTTCACAATTCACAGTTCGCAGTTCACAGTTCACAGGTCACAGTTCACAGCCCACTGTTCACAGTTCACAGTTTTCAGTTCACAGATCACAGTTCACAGTTCACAGACTTTATTTCACAATTCAGTTTTCACAGTTCACAGTTCACAGTTCACAGTTCACTGATCAGAGTTCACAGTTCACAGTTCACAGTTCACAGTTCACAGTTCACAGTTCACAGTTCACACTTCACAGTTCACACTTCACAGTTCACAGTTCACACTTCACACTTCACAGTTCACACTTCACAGTTCACACTTCACAGTTCACAGTTCACAGTTCACAGTTCACAGTTCACAGTTCACAGTTCACTGTTCACAGTTCACAGTTCACAGTTCACAGTTCACAGTTCACAGTTCACAGTTCACAGTTCACAGTTCACAGTTCACAGTTCACAGTTCACAGTTCACAGTTCACAGTTCACAGTTCACAGTTCACAGTTCACAGTTCACA
The DNA here is from genome assembly GCA_963971365.1 of Lasioglossum villosulum. Classification (NCBI taxonomy): domain Eukaryota; kingdom Metazoa; phylum Arthropoda; class Insecta; order Hymenoptera; family Halictidae; genus Lasioglossum; species Lasioglossum villosulum. The sequence goes on along the minus strand of CAXARU010000031.1, from coordinate 818,133 downwards.
GTTCACAGTTCACAGTTCACAGTTCACAGTTCACAGTTCACAGTTCACAGTTCACAGTTCACAGTTCACAGTTCACAGTTCACAGTTCACAGTTCACAGTTCACAGTTCACAGTTCACAGTTCACAGTTCACAGTTCACAGTTCACAGTTCACAGTTCACAGTTCACAGTTCACAGTTCACAGTTCACAGTTCACAGTTCACAGTTCACAGTTCACAGTTCACAGTTCACAGTTCACAGTTCACAGTTCACAGTTCACAGTTCACAGTTCACAGTTCACAGTTCACAGTTCACAGTTCACAGTTCACAGTTCACAGTTCACAGTTCACAGTTCACAGTTCACAGTTCACAGTTCACAGTTCACAGTTCACAGTTCACAGTTCACAGTTCACAGTTCACAGTTCACAGTTCACAGTTCACAGTTCACAGTTCACAGTTCACAGTTCACAGTTCACAGTTCACAGTTCACAGTTCACAGTTCACAGTTCACTGTCTTCATTTCATACTTCACAGTTCGCAGTTCACAGTTCACAGTTCACAGTTCACAGTTCACATGTCACAGTTCACAGTTCACAGTTCACAGTTCACAGTTCACAGTCCACAGTTCACAGTTCACAGTTCACAGTTCCCAGATCGCAGGTCACAGTTCACATTTCACAGTTCACTGTCTTCATTTCATACTTCAGAGTTCGCAGTTCACAGTTCACAGGTCACAGTTCACAGCCCACTGTTCACAGTTCACAGTTCTCAGTTCACAGATCACAGTTCACAGTTCACAGACTTTATTTCACAATTCAGTTTTCACAGTTCACAGTTCACAGGGCACAGGGCACAGTTCACAGTTCACAGTCTTCATTTCACAATTCACAGTTCGCAGTTCACAGTTCACAGATCACACTTCACAGTTCACAGTTCACACATCACAGTTCACATACTTTATTTCACAATTCAGTTTTCACAGTTCACAGTTCACAGTCCGCAGTTCACTGTTCACAGATCATAGTTCACAGTTCACAGTTCACAGTTCACAGTTCACAGTTCACAGTTCACAGTTCACAGTTCACAGTTCACAGTTCACAGTTCACAGTTCACAGTTCACAGTTCACAGTTCACAGTTCACAGTTCACAGTTCACAGTTCACAGTTCACTGTCTTCATTTCATACTTCACAGTTCACTGTCTTCATTTCATACTTCACAGTTCGCAGTTCACAGTTCACAGTTCACAGTTCACAGTTCACAGTTCACATGTCACAGTTCACAGTTCACAGTTCACAGTTCACAGTTCACAGTCCACAGTTCACAGTTCACAGTTCACAGTTCCCAGATCGCAGGTCACAGTTCACATTTCACAGTTCACTGTCTTCATTTCATACTTCACAGTTCGCAGTTCACAGTTCACAGGTCACAGTTCACAGCCCACTGTTCACAGTTCACAGTTCTCAGTTCACAGATCACAGTTCACAGTTCACAGTCTTCATTTCACAATTCACAGTTCGCAGTTCACAGTTCACAGATCACACTTCACAGTTCACAGTTCACAGATCACAGTTCACATACTTTATTTCACAATTCAGTTTTCACAGTTCACAGTTCACAGTTCACAGTCCGCAGTTCACTGATCACAGATCATAGTTCACAGTTCACAGTTCACAGTTCACAGTTCCAGTTCCAGTTCACAGTTCACAGTTCACAGTTCACAGTTCACAGTTCACACTTCACTGTTCACAGATCACAGTTCACAGTTCACAGTTCACAGTTCACAGTTCCCAGTTCGCAGGTCACAGTTCACATTTCACAGTTCACTGTCTTCATTTCATACTTCACAGTTCACTGTCTTCATTTCATACCTCACAGTTCGCAGTTCACAGTTCACAGTTCACAGTTCACAGTTCACAGTTCACAGTTCACAGTCCACAGTTCACAGTTCACAGTTCACAGTTCCCAGATCGCAGGTCACAGTTCACATTTCACAGTTCACTGTCTTCATTTCATACATCACAGTTCGCAGTTCACAGTTCACAGGTCACAGTTCACAGCCCACTGTTCACAGTTCACAGTTCTCAGTTCACAGATCACAGTTCACAGTTCACAGACTTTATTTCACAATTCAGTTTTCACAGTTCACAGTTCACAGGGCACAGGGCACAGTTCACAGTTCACAGTCTTCATTTCACAATTCACAGTTCGCAGTTCACAGTTCACAGATCACACTTCACAGTTCACAGTTCACAGATCACAGTTCACATACTTTATTTCACAATTCAGTTTTCACAGTTCACAGTTCACAGTTCACAGTCCGCAGTTCACTGTTCACAGATCATAGTTCACAGTTCACAGTTCACAGTTCACAGTTCACAGTTCACAGTTCACAGTTCACAGTTCACAGTTCACAGTTCACAGTTCACAGTTCACAGTTCACAGTTCACAGTTCACAGTTCACAGTTCACAGTTCACAGTTCACTGTCTTCATTTCATACTTCACAGTTCACTGTCTTCATTTCATACTTCACAGTTCGCAGTTCACAGTTCACAGTTCACAGTTCACATGTCACAGTTCACAGTTCACAGTTCACAGTTCACAGTTCACAGTCCACAGTTCACAGTTCACAGTTCACAGTTCCCAGATCGCAGGTCACAGTTCACATTTCACAGTTCACTGTCTTCATTTCATACTTCACAGTTCGCAGTTCACAGTTCACAGGTCACAGTTCACAGCCCACTGTTCACAGTTCACAGTTCTCAGTTCACAGATCACAGTTCACAGTTCACAGACTTTATTTCACAATTCAGTTTTCACAGTTCACAGTTCACAGGGCACAGGGCACAGTTCACAGTTCACAGTCTTCATTTCACAATTCACAGTTCGCAGTTCACAGTTCACAGATCACACTTCACACTTCACAGTTCACAGTTCACAGTTCACAGTCCGCAGTTCACTGTTCACAGATCATAGTTCACAGTTCACAGTTCACAGTTCACAGTTCCAGTTCCAGTTCACAGTTCACAGTTCACAGTTCACAGTTCACAGTTCACACTTCACTGTTCACAGATCACAGTTCACAGTTCACAGTTCACAGTTCACAGTTCCCAGTTCGCAGGTCACAGTTCACATTTCACAGTTCACTGTCTTCATTTCATACTTCACAGTTCACTGTCTTCATTTCATACTTCACAGTTCGCAGTTCACAGTTCACAGTTCACAGTTCACAGTTCACATGTCACAGTTCACAGTTCACAGGTCACAGGTCACAGTTCACAGTTCACAGTTCACAGTTCACAGTTCCCAGTTCGCAGGTCACAGTTCACATTTCACAGTTCACTGTCTTCATTTCATACTTCGCAGTTCAGTGTCTTCATTTCATACTTCACAGTTCGCAGTTCACAGTTCACAGTTCACAGTTCACAGTTCACATGTCACAGTTCACAGTTCACAGGTCACAGGTCACAGTTCACAGTTCACAGATCACAGTTCACAGTTCACAGTTCACAGTTCACAGTTCACAGTTCACAGTTCACAGTTCACAGTTCACAGTTCACAGTTCACAGTTCACAGTTCACAGATCACAGTTCACAGTTCACAGTTCACAGGTCACAGTTCACAGTTCCCCGTTCACAGTATTCATTTCACACTTCACAGTTCGCAGTTCACAGTTGACAGTTCACAGTCCACAGTTCACTATTCACAGTTCCCATTTCACAGTCCACAGATCACAGTTCACAGTCTTCATTTCACACTTCACAGTTCGCAGTTCACAGTTCACAGATCACAGTTCACAGTTCACAGTCCACATTTCACTGTTCACAATTCACAGTACAGATTACAGTTCACTGTTCACAGATCACAGTTCACAGTTCACAGTCTTCATTTCACGCTTCACAGTTCGCAGTTCACAGTTCACAGATCACAGTTCACAGTTCACAGTTCACAGTTCACTGTTCACGGTTCACAGTTTACAGTTCTCAGTTTACAGTTCTCAGTTCACAGTTGACAGTTCACTGTTCACAGTTCACACTTCACAGTTCACAGTTCACAGTCGACAGTTCACTGTTCACAGATCATAGTTCACAGTCTACAGTTCAGAGTTCACAGTTCACAGTTCACAGTCTTCATTTCACAATTCACAGTTCGCAGTTCACAGTTCACAGATCACCGTACACAGATCACAGTTCACTGTTCACAGTTCACAGTTCACAGTTCACAATTCTCAGTTCACAGATCACAGTTCACAGTCTTCATTTCACAGTTCACAGTTCACAGTTTACAGTTCTCAGTTCACAGTTCACAGTTCACAGTTCACAGTTCACAGTTCACAGTTCACAGTTCACAGTTCACAGTTCTCAGTTCACAGATCACAGTACACAGTCTTCATTTCACAGTTCACAGTCTTCATTTCACAGTTCACAGTTCACAGTTCACAGTTCACAGTCCACAGTTCACTATTCACAGCTCACAGTTCTCAGTTCACAGATCACAGTTCACAGTCTTCATTTCACACTTCACAGTTAGCAGTTCACAGTTCACAGATCACAGTTCAGAGTTCACAGTTCACAGATCACAGTTCACAGTTCACAGTTCACAGTTCTCAGTTCACAGATCACAGTTCACAGTCTTCATTTCACACTTCAGTCTTCACAGGGCACAGTTCACAGTTCACAGTCTTCATTTCACAATTCACAGTTCGCAGTTCACAGTTCACAGATCACACTTCACAGTTCACAGTTCACAGATCACTGTTCACAGACTTTATTTCACAATTCAGTTTTCACAGTTCACAGTTCACAGTTCACAGTCCGCAGTTCACTGTTCACTGATCATAGTTCACAGTTCACAGTTCACAGTTCACAGTTCACAGTTCACAGATCAGAGTTCACACTTCACAGTTCACACTTCACAGTTCACAGTTCACACTTCACAGTTCACACTTCACACTTCACAGTTCACACTTCACAGTTCACACTTCACAGTTCACAGTTCACAGTTCACAGTTCACAGTTCACAGTTCACAGTTCACAGTTCACAGTTCACAGTTCACAGTTCACAGTTCACAGTTCACAGTTCACAGTTCACAGTTCACAGTTCACTGTTCACAGTTCACAGTTCACAGTTCACAGTTCACAGTTCACAGTTCACAGTTCACAGTTCACAGTTCACAGTTCACAGTTCACAGTTCACAGTTCACAGTTCACAGTTCACAGTTCACAGTTCACAGTTCACAGTTCACAGTTCACAGTTCACAGTTCACAGTTCACAGTTCACAGTTCACAGTTCACAGTTCACAGTTCACAGTTCACAGTTCACAGTTCACAGTTCACAGTTCACAGTTCACAGTTCACAGTTCACAGTTCACAGTTCACAGTTCACAGTTCACAGTTCACAGTTCACAGTTCACAGTTCACAGTTCACAGTTCACAGTTCACAGTTCACAGTTCACAGTTCACAGTTCACAGTTCACAGTTCACAGTTCACAGTTCACAGTTCACAGTTCACAGTTCACAGTTCACAGTTCACAGTTCACAGTTCACAGTTCACAGTTCACAGTTCACAGTTCACAGTTCACAGTTCACAGTTCACAGTTCACAGTTCACAGTTCACAGTTCACAGTTCACAGTTCACAGTTCACAGTTCACAGTTCACAGTTCACAGTTCACAGTTCACAGTTCACAGTTCACAGTTCACAGTTCACAGTTCACAGTTCACAGTTCACAGTTCACAGTTCACAGTTCACAGTTCACAGTTCACAGTTCACAGTTCACAGTTCACAGTTCACAGTTCACAGTTCACAGTTCACAGTTCACAGTTCACAGTTCACAGTTCACAGTTCACAGTTCACAGTTCACAGTTCACAGTTCACAGTTCACAGTTCACTGTCTTCATTTCATACTTCACAGTTCGCAGTTCACAGTTCACAGTTCACAGTTCACAGTTCACATGTCACAGTTCACAGTTCACAGTTCACAGTTCACAGTTCACAGTCCACAGTTCACAGTTCACAGTTCCCAGATCGCAGGTCACAGTTCACATTTCACAGTTCACTGTCTTCATTTCATACTTCAGAGTTCGCAGTTCACAGTTCACAGGTCACAGTTCACAGCCCACTGTTCACAGTTCACAGTTCTCAGTTCACAGATCACAGTTCACAGTTCACAGACTTTATTTCACAATTCAGTTTTCACAGTTCACAGTTCACAGGGCACAGGGCACAGTTCACAGTTCACAGTCTTCATTTCACAATTCACAGTTCGCAGTTCACAGTTCACAGATCACACTTCACAGTTCACAGTTCACACATCACAGTTCACATACTTTATTTCACAATTCAGTTTTCACAGTTCACAGTTCACAGTCCGCAGTTCACTGTTCACAGATCATAGTTCACAGTTCACAGTTCACAGTTCACAGTTCACAGTTCACAGTTCACAGTTCACAGTTCACAGTTCACAGTTCACAGTTCACAGTTCACAGTTCACAGTTCACAGTTCACAGTTCACAGTTCACAGTTCACAGTTCACAGTTCACAGTTCACAGTTCACAGTTCACAGTTCACTGTCTTCATTTCATACTTCACAGTTCACTGTCTTCATTTCATACTTCACAGTTCGCAGTTCACAGTTCACAGTTCACAGTTCACAGTTCACATGTCACAGTTCACAGTTCACAGTTCACAGTTCACAGTTCACAGTCCACAGTTCACAGTTCACAGTTCACAGTTCCCAGATCGCAGGTCACAGTTCACATTTCACAGTTCACTGTCTTCATTTCATACTTCACAGTTCGCAGTTCACAGTTCACAGGTCACAGTTCACAGCCCACTGTTCACAGTTCACAGTTCTCAGTTCACAGATCACAGTTCACAGTTCACAGTCTTCATTTCACAATTCACAGTTCGCAGTTCACAGTTCACAGATCACACTTCACAGTTCACAGTTCACAGATCACAGTTCACATACTTTATTTCACAATTCAGTTTTCACAGTTCACAGTTCACAGTTCACAGTCCGCAGTTCACTGATCACAGATCATAGTTCACAGTTCACAGTTCACAGTTCACAGTTCCAGTTCACAGTTCACAGTTCACAGTTCACAGTTCACAGTTCACACTTCACTGTTCACAGATCACAGTTCACAGTTCACAGTTCCCAGATCGCAGGTCACAGTTCACATTTCACAGTTCACTGTCTTCATTTCATACATCACAGTTCGCAGTTCACAGTTCACAGGTCACAGTTCACAGTTCACAGTTCACAGTTCACAGTTCACAGTTCACAGTTCACAGTTCACAGTTCACAGTTCACAGTTCACAGTTCACAGTTCACAGTTCACAGTTCACAGTTCACAGTTCACAGTTCACAGTTCACAGTTCACAGTTCACAGTTCACAGTTCACAGTTCACAGTTCACAGTTCACAGTTCACAGTTCACAGTTCACAGTTCACAGTTCACAGTTCACAGTTCACAGTTCACAGTTCACAGTTCACAGTTCACAGTTCACAGTTCACAGTTCACAGTTCACAGTTCACAGTTCACAGTTCACAGTTCACAGTTCACAGTTCACAGTTCACAGTTCACAGTTCACAGTTCACAGTTCACAGTTCACAGTTCACAGTTCACAGTTCACAGTTCACAGTTCACAGTTCACAGTTCACAGTTCACAGTTCACAGTTCACAGTTCACAGTTCACAGTTCACAGTTCACAGTTCACAGTTCACAGTTCACAGTTCACAGTTCACAGTTCACAGTTCACAGTTCACAGTTCACAGTTCACAGTTCACAGTTCACAGTTCACAGTTCACAGTTCACAGTTCACAGTTCACAGTTCACAGTTCACAGTTCACAGTTCACAGTTCACTGTCTTCATTTCATACTTCACAGTTCGCAGTTCACAGTTCACAGTTCACAGTTCACAGTTCACAGTTCACATGTCACAGTTCACAGTTCACAGTTCACAGTTCACAGTTCACAGTCCACAGTTCACAGTTCACAGTTCACAGTTCCCAGATCGCAGGTCACAGTTCACATTTCACAGTTCACTGTCTTCATTTCATACTTCAGAGTTCGCAGTTCACAGTTCACAGGTCACAGTTCACAGCCCACTGTTCACAGTTCACAGTTCTCAGTTCACAGATCACAGTTCACAGTTCACAGACTTTATTTCACAATTCAGTTTTCACAGTTCACAGTTCACAGGGCACAGGGCACAGTTCACAGTTCACAGTCTTCATTTCACAATTCACAGTTCGCAGTTCACAGTTCACAGATCACACTTCACAGTTCACAGTTCACACATCACAGTTCACATACTTTATTTCACAATTCAGTTTTCACAGTTCACAGTTCACAGTCCGCAGTTCACTGTTCACAGATCATAGTTCACAGTTCACAGTTCACAGTTCACAGTTCACAGTTCACAGTTCACAGTTCACAGTTCACAGTTCACAGTTCACAGTTCACAGTTCACAGTTCACAGTTCACAGTTCACAGTTCACAGTTCACAGTTCACAGTTCACAGTTCACAGTTCACAGTTCACAGTTCACAGTTCACAGTTCACTGTCTTCATTTCATACTTCACAGTTCACTGTCTTCATTTCATACTTCACAGTTCGCAGTTCACAGTTCACAGTTCACAGTTCACAGTTCACATGTCACAGTTCACAGTTCACAGTTCACAGTTCACAGTTCACAGTCCACAGTTCACAGTTCACAGTTCACAGTTCCCAGATCGCAGGTCACAGTTCACATTTCACAGTTCACTGTCTTCATTTCATACTTCACAGTTCGCAGTTCACAGTTCACAGGTCACAGTTCACAGCCCACTGTTCACAGTTCACAGTTCTCAGTTCACAGATCACAGTTCACAGTTCACAGTCTTCATTTCACAATTCACAGTTCGCAGTTCACAGTTCACAGATCACACTTCACAGTTCACAGTTCACAGATCACAGTTCACATACTTTATTTCACAATTCAGTTTTCACAGTTCACAGTTCACAGTTCACAGTCCGCAGTTCACTGATCACAGATCATAGTTCACAGTTCACAGTTCACAGTTCACAGTTCCAGTTCACAGTTCACAGTTCACAGTTCACAGTTCACAGTTCACACTTCACTGTTCACAGATCACAGTTCACAGTTCACAGTTCCCAGATCGCAGGTCACAGTTCACATTTCACAGTTCACTGTCTTCATTTCATACATCACAGTTCGCAGTTCACAGTTCACAGGTCACAGTTCACAGCCCACTGTTCACAGTTCACAGTTCTCAGTTCACAGATCACAGTTCACAGTTCACAGACTTTATTTCACAATTCAGTTTTCACAGTTCACAGTTCACAGGGCACAGGGCACAGTTCACAGTTCACAGTCTTCATTTCACAATTCACAGTTCGCAGTTCACAGTTCACAGATCACACTTCACAGTTCACAGTTCACAGATCACAGTTCACATACTTTATTTCACAATTCAGTTTTCACAGTTCACAGTTCACAGTTCACAGTCCGCAGTTCACTGTTCACAGATCATAGTTCACAGTTCACAGTTCACAGTTCACAGTTCACAGTTCACAGTTCACAGTTCACAGTTCACAGTTCACAGTTCACAGTTCACAGTTCACAGTTCACAGTTCACAGTTCACAGTTCACAGTTCACAGTTCACAGTTCACAGTTCACTGTCTTCATTTCATACTTCACAGTTCACTGTCTTCATTTCATACTTCACAGTTCGCAGTTCACAGTTCACAGTTCACAGTTCACATGTCACAGTTCACAGTTCACAGTTCACAGTTCACAGTTCACAGTCCACAGTTCACAGTTCACAGTTCACAGTTCCCAGATCGCAGGTCACAGTTCACATTTCACAGTTCACTGTCTTCATTTCATACTTCACAGTTCGCAGTTCACAGTTCACAGGTCACAGTTCACAGCCCACTGTTCGCAGTTCACAGTTCACAGATCACACTTCACAGTTCACAGTTCACAGATCACAGTTCACATACTTTATTTCACAATTCAGTTTTCACAGTTCACAGTTCACAGTTCACAGTCCGCAGTTCACTGTTCACAGATCATAGTTCACAGTTCACAGTTCACAGTTCACAGTTCCAGTTCCAGTTCACAGTTCACAGTTCACAGTTCACAGTTCACAGTTCACACTTCACTGTTCACAGATCACAGTTCACAGTTCACAGTTCACAGTTCCCAGTTCGCAGGTCACAGTTCACATTTCACAGTTCACTGTCTTCATTTCATACTTCACAGTTCACTGTCTTCATTTCATACTTCACAGTTCGCAGTTCACAGTTCACAGTTCACAGTTCACAGTTCACAGTTCACAGTTCACATGTCACAGTTCACAGTTCACAGTTCACAGGTCACAGGTCACAGTTCACAGTTCACAGTTCACAGTTCACAGTTCCCAGTTCGCAGGTCACAGTTCACATTTCACAGTTCACTGTCTTCATTTCATACTTCGCAGTTCAGTGTCTTCATTTCATACTTCACAGTTCGCAGTTCACAGTTCACAGTTCACAGTTCACAGTTCACAGTTCACATGTCACAGTTCACAGTTCACAGGTCACAGGTCACAGTTCACAGTTCACAGATCACAGTTCACAGTTCACAGTTCACAGTTCACAGTTCACAGTTCACAGTTCACAGTTCACAGTTCACAGTTCACAGTTCACAGTTCACAGTTCACAGATCACAGTTCACAGTTCACAGTTCACAGGTCACAGTTCACAGTTCCCCGTTCACAGTATTCATTTCACACTTCACAGTTCGCAGTTCACAGTTGACAGTTCACAGTCCACAGTTCACTATTCACAGTTCACATTTCACAGTCCACAGATCACAGTTCACAGTCTTCATTTCACACTTCACAGTTCGCAGTTCACAGTTCACAGATCACAGTTCACAGTTCACAGTCCACATTTCACTGTTCACAATTCACAGTACAGATTACAGTTCACTGTTCACAGATCACAGTTCACAGTTCACAGTCTTCATTTCACGCTTCACAGTTCGCAGTTCACAGTTCACAGATCACAGTTCACAGTTCACAGTTCACAGTTCACAGTTCACAGTTCACTGTTCACTGTTCACAGTTTACAGTTCTCAGTTTACAGTTCTCAGTTCACAGTTGACAGTTCACTGTTCACAGTTCACACTTCACAGTTCACAGTTCACAGTCGACAGTTCACTGTTCACAGATCATAGTTCACAGTCTACAGTTCAGAGTTCACAGTTCACAGTTCACAGTCTTCATTTCACAATTCACAGTTCGCAGTTCACAGTTCACAGATCACCGTACACAGATCACAGTTCACTGTTCACAGTTCACAGTTCACAGTTCACAGTTCTCAGTTCACAGATCACAGTTCACAGTCTTCATTTCACAGTTCACAGTTCACAGTTTACAGTTCTCAGTTCACAGTTCACAGTTCACAGTTCACAGTTCACAGTTCACAGTTCACAGTTCACAGTTCACAGTTCACAGTTCACAGTTCACAGTTCTCAGTTCACAGATCACAGTACACAGTCTTCATTTCACAGTTCACAGTCTTCATTTCACAGTTCACAGTTCACAGTTCACAGTTCACAGTCCACAGTTCACTATTCACAGCTCACAGTTCTCAGTTCACAGATCACAGTTCACAGTCTTCATTTCACACTTCACAGTTAGCAGTTCACAGTTCACAGATCACAGTTCAGAGTTCACAGTTCACAGATCACAGTTCACAGTTCACAGTTCACAGTTCTCAGTTCACAGATCACAGTTCACAGTCTTCATTTCACACTTCAGTCTTCACAGGGCACAGTTCACAGTTCACAGTCTTCATTTCACAATTCACAGTTCGCAGTTCACAGTTCACAGATCACACTTCACAGTTCACAGTTCACAGATCACTGTTCACAGACTTTATTTCACAATTCAGTTTTCACAGTTCACAGTTCACAGTTCACAGTCCGCAGTTCACTGTTCACTGATCATAGTTCACAGTTCACAGTTCACAGTTCACAGTTCACAGTTCACAGTTCACAGTTCACAGTTCACAGTTCTCAGTTCACAGTTCACAGTTCACAGTTCACACTTCACAGTTCACACTTCACAGTTCACAGATCACAGTTCACAGTTCACAGTTCACAGTTCACAGTTCACAGTTCACAGTTCACAGTTCACAGTTCACAGTTCACAGTTCACAGTTCACAGTTCACAGTTCACAGTTCACAGTTCACAGTTCACAGTTCACAGTTCACAGTTCACAGTTCACAGTTCACAGTTCACAGTTCACAGTTCACAGTTCACAGTTCACAGTTCACAGTTCACAGTTCACAGTTCACAGTTCACAGTTCACAGTTCACAGTTCACAGTTCACAGTTCACAGTTCACAGTTCACAGTTCACAGTTCACAGTTCACAGTTCACAGTTCACAGTTCACAGTTCACAGTTCACAGTTCACAGTTCACAGTTCACAGTTCACAGTTCACAGTTCACAGTTCACAGTTCACAGTTCCCAGTTCGCAGGTCACAGTTCATATTTCACAGTTCACTGTCTTCATTTCATACTTCACAGTTCGCAGTTCACAGTTCACAGTTCACAGATCACTGTTCACAGTTTACAGTTCTCAGTTTACAGTTCTCAGTTCACAGTTGACAGTTCACAGTTGACAGTTCACACTTCACAGTTCACAGTTCACAGTTCACAGTCCACAGTTCACTGTTCACAATTCACAGTTCACAGTTCACATGTCACAGTTCACAGTTCACAGTTCACAGTTCACAGTTCACAGTCCACAGTTCACAGTTCACAGTTCACAGTTCCCAGATCGCAGGTCACAGTTCACATTTCACAGTTCACTGTCTTCATTTCATACTTCAGAGTTCGCAGTTCACAGTTCACAGGTCACAGTTCACAGCCCACTGTTCACAGTTCTCAGTTCACAGATCACAGTTCACAGTTCACAGACTTTATTTCACAATTCAGTTTTCACAGTTCACAGTTCACAGGGCACAGGGCACAGTTCACAGTTCACAGTCTTCATTTCACAATTCACAGTTCGCAGTTCACAGTTCACAGATCACACTTCACAGTTCACAGTTCACAGATCACAGTTCACATACTTTATTTCACAATTCAGTTTTCACAGTTCACAGTTCACAGTTCACAGTCCGCAGTTCACTGTTCACAGATCATAGTTCACAGTTCACAGTTCACAGTTCACAGTTCCAGTTCACAGTTCACAGTTCACAGTTCACAGTTCACAGTTCACACTTCACTGTTCACAGATCACAGTTCACAGTTCACAGTTCACAGTTCCCAGTTCGCAGGTCACAGTTCACATTTCACAGTTCACTGTCTTCATTTCATACTTCACAGTTCACTGTCTTCATTTCATACTTCACAGTTCGCAGTTCACAGTTCACAGTTCACAGTTCACAGTTCACAGTTCCCAGTTCGCAGGTCACAGTTCACATTTCACAGTTCACTGTCTTCATTTCATACTTCACAGTTCAGTGTCTTCATTTCATACTTCACAGTTCGCAGTTCACAGTTCACAGTTCACAGTTCACAGTTCACATGTCACAGTTCACAGTTCACAGGTCACAGGTCACAGTGCACAGTTCACAGTTCACAGATCACAGTTCACAGTTCACAGTTCACAGTTCACAGTTCACAGTTCACAGTTCACAGTTCACAGTTCACAGTTCACAGTTCACAGTTCACAGTTCACAGTTCACAGTTCACAGTTCACAGTTCACAGTTCACAGGTCACAGTTCACAGTTCCCCGTTCACAGTATTCATTTCACACTTCACAGTTCGCAGTTCACAGTTGACAGTTCACAGTCCACAGTCCACAGATCACAGTTCACAGTCTTCATTTCACACTTCACAGTTCGCAGTTCACAGTTCACAGATCACAGTTCACAGTTCACAGTCCACATTTCACTGTTCACAATTCACAGTTCACAGTTCACAGTTCACTGTTCACAGATCACAGTTCACAGTTCACAGTCTTCATTTCACGCTTCACAGTTCGCAGTTCACAGTTGACAGATCACAGTTCACAGTTCACAGTTCACAGTTCACAGTTCACAGTTCACTGTTCACAGTTTACAGTTCTCAGTTTACAGTTCTCAGTTCACAGTTGACAGTTCACTGTTCACAGTTCACACTTCACAGTTCACAGTTCACAGTCGACAGTTCACTGTTCACAGATCATAGTTCACAGTCTACAGTTCAGAGTTCACAGTTCACAGTTCACAGTCTTCATTTCACAATTCACAGTTCGCAGTTCACAGTTCACAGATCACCGTACACAGATCACAGTTCACTGTTCACAGTTCACAGTTCACAGTCCACAGTTCACAGTTCACAGTTCTCAGTTCACAGATCACAGTTCACAGTCTTCATTTCACAGTTCACAGTTCACAGTTTACAGTTCTCAGTTCACAGTTCACAGTTCACAGTTCACAGTTCACAGTTCACAGTCCACAGTTCACAGTTCACAGTTCTCAGTTCACAGATCACAGTTCACAGTCTTCATTTCACAGTTCACAGTCTTCATTTCACAGTTCACAGTCTTCATTTCACAGTTCACAGTTCACAGTTCACAGTTCCCCGTTCACAGTATTCATTTCACATTTCACAGTTCGCAGTTCACAGTTGACAGTTCACAGATCACAGTTCACAGTCCACAGTTCACTGTTCACAAATCACAGTTCACAGTTCACAGTCCACAGTTCACTATTCACAGTTCACTGTTCACAAATCACAGTTCACAGTTCACAGTCCACAGTTCACTATTCACAGCTCACAGTTCTCAGTTCACAGATCACAGTTCACAGTCTTCATTTCACACTTCACAGTTAGCAGTTCACAGTTCACAGATCACAGTTCACAGTTCACAGTTCACAGATCACAGTTCACAGTTCACAGTTCACAGTTCACAGTTCTCAGTTCACAGATCACAGTTCACAGTCTTCATTTCACACATCAGTCTTCACAGGGCACAGTTCACAGTTCACAGTCTTCATTTCACAATTCACAGTTCGCAGTTCACAGTTCACAGATCACACTTCACAGTTCACAGTTCACAGATCACTGTTCACAGACTTTATTTCACAATTCAGTTTTCACAGTTCACAGTTCACAGTTCACAGTTCACAGTTCACAGTCCGCAGTTCACACTTCACAGTTCACAGATCACAGTTCACAGATCACAGTTCACAGTTCACAGTTCACAGTTCACAGTTCACAGTTCACAGTTCACAGTTCACAGTTCACAGTTCACAGTTCACAGTTCACAGTTCACAGTTCACAGTTCACAGTTCACAGTTCACAGTTCACAGTTCACAGTTCACAGTTCACAGTTCACAGTTCACAGTTCCCAGTTCGCAGGTCACAGTTCACATTTCACAGTTCACTGTCTTCATTTCATACTTCACAGTTCGCAGTTCACAGTTCACAGTTCACAGATCACTGTTCACAGTTTACGGTTCTCAGTTTACAGTTCTCAGTTCACAGTTGACAGTTCACAGTTGACAGTTCACACTTCACAGTTCACAGTTCACAGTTCACAGTCCACAGTTCACTGTTCACAATCCACAGTTCACAGTTCACAGTTCACAGTTCACAGTTCACACTTAACTGTTCACTGTTCACAGTTCACAGTTCACAGTTCACAGTTCACAGTTCACAGTTCACAGTTCACAGTTCACAGTTCACAGTCTTCATTTCACAATTCATAGTTCGCAGTTCACAGTTCACAGGTCACAGTTCACAGTTCACAGTTCACAGGTCACAGTTCACAGTTCACAGTTCACAGTCCACAGTTCACTGTTCACAATTCACAGTTCACAGTTCACAGTTCACAGTTCACACTTCACTGTTCACTGTTCACAGTTCACAGTTCACAGTTCACAGTCTTCATTTCACAATTCATAGTTCGCAGTTCACAGTTCACAGGTCACAGTTCACAGTTCACAGTTCACAGGTCACAGTTCACAGTTCACTGTCCACAGTTCACTGATCACACATCACAGTTCACAGTTCACAGATCACAGTTCACAGTCTTCACTTCACACTTCACAGTTCGCAGTTCACAGTTCACAGATCACAGTTCACAGTTCACAGTTCACAGTTTACAGTTCACATGTCACAGTTCACACTTCAGTCTTCACAGGGCACAGTTCACAGTTCACAGACTTCATTTCACAATTCACAGTTCGCAGTTCACAGTTCACATATCACACTTCACAGTTCACAGTTCACAGATCACTGTTCACAGTTCACAGATCACTGTTCACAGACTTTATTTCACAATTCAGTTTTCACAGTTCACAGTTCACAGTTCACAGTTCACAGTTCACAGTCCGCAGTTCACAGTTCACAGTTCACAGTTCACAGTTCACACTTCACAGTTCACACTTCACAGTTCACACTTCACAGTTCACAGATCACAGTTCACAGATCACAGTTCACAGTTCACAGTTCACAGTTCACAGTTCACAGTTCACAGTTCACAGTTCACAGTTCACAGTTCACAGTTCACAGTTCACAGTTCACAGTTCACAGTTCCCAGTTCGCAGGTCACAGTTCATATTTCACAGTTCACTGTCTTCATTTCATACTTCACAGTTCGCAGTTCACAGTTCACAGTTCACAGATCACTGTTCACAGTTTACAGTTCTCAGTTTACAGTTCTCAGTTCACAGTTGACAGTTCACAGTTGACAGTTCACACTTCACAGTTCACAGTTCACAGTTCACAGTCCACAGTTCACTGTTCACAATCCACAGTTCACAGTTCACAGTTCACAGTTCACAGTTCACACTTAACTGTTCACTGTTCACAGTTCACAGTTCACAGTTCACAGTTCACAGTCTTCATTTCACAATTCATAGTTCGCAGTTCACAGTTCACAGGTCACAGTTCACAGTTCACAGTTCACAGGTCACAGTTCACAGTTCACAGTTCACAGTTCACAGTCCACAGTTCACTGTTCACAATTCACAGTTCACAGTTCACAGTTCACAGTTCACACTTCACTGTTCACTGTTCACAGTTCACAGTTCACAGTTCACAGTCTTCATTTCACAATTCATAGTTCGCAGTTCACAGTTCACAGGTCACAGTTCACAGCTCACAGTTCACAGGTCACAGTTCACAGTTCACTGTCCACAGTTCACTGATCACACATCACAGTTCACAGTTCACAGATCACAGTTCACAGTCTTCACTTCACACTTCACAGTTCGCAGTTCACAGTTCACAGATCACAGTTCACAGTTCACAGTTCACAGTTTACAGTTCACATGTCACAGTTCACACTTCAGTCTTCACAGGGCACAGTTCACAGTTCACAGACTTCATTTCACAATTCACAGTTCGCAGTTCGCAGTTCACAGATCACACTTCACAGTTCACAGTTCACAGATCACTGTTCACAGACTTTATTTCACAATTCAGTTTTCACAGTTCACAGTTCACAGTTCACAGTTCACAGTTCACAGTCCGCAGTTCACTGTTCACTGATCATAGTTCACAGTTCACAGTTCACAGTTCACAGTTCACAGTTCACAGTTCACAGTACACAGTTCACAGTTCACAGTTCACAGTTCACAGTTCACAGTTCACACTTCACACTTCACACTTCACAGTTCACAGTTCACAGTTCACAGTTCACAGTTCACAGTTCACAGTTCACAGTTCACAGTTCACAGTTCACAGTTCACAGTTCACAGTTCACAGTTCACAGTTCACAGTTCACAGTTCACAGTTCACTGTCTTCATTTCATACTTCACAGTTCACTGTCTTCATTTCATACTTCACAGTTCGCAGTTCACAGTTCACAGTTCACAGTCTTCATTTCACACTTCACACTTCACAGTGCACAGTTCGCAGTCCACAGTTCACAGTCCACAGTTCACTGATCACACATCACAGTTCACAGTTCACAGTTCACAGTCCACAGATCACAGTTCACAGACTTCATTTCACAGTTCGCAGTTCACAGTTCACAGATCACAGTTCACAGTTCACAGTCTTCATTTCACACTTCACACTTCACAGTGCACAGTTCACAGTCCACAGTTCACAGTCCACAGATCACTGATCACACATCACAATTCACAGTTCACAGTTCACAGTTCACAGTTCACAGTTCACAGTTCACAGTTCACAGTTCACAGTTCACAGTTCCGAGTTCACAGTTCCCAGTTCGCAGGTCACAGTTCACATTTCACAGTTCACTGTCTTCATTTCATACTTCACAGTTCGCAGTTCACAGTTCACAGTTCACAGATCACTGTTCACAGTTTACAGTTCTCAGTTTACAGTTCTCAGTTCACAGTTGACAGTTGACAGTTCACAGTTGACAGTTCACAGTTGACAGTTCACAGTTGACAGTTCACACTTCACAGTTCACAGTTCACAGTTCACAGTTCACAGTTCACTGTTCACTGTTCACAGTTCACAGTTCACAGTTCACAGTTCACAGACTTCATTTAACAATTCATAGTTCGCAGTTCACAGTTCACAGGTCACAGTTCACAGTTCACAGGTCACAGTTCACTGTTCACAGATCACAGTTCACAGTTCACAGTCTTCATTTCACACTTCACACTTCACAGTGCACAGTTCGCAGTCCACAGTTCACAGTCCACAGTTCACTGATCACACATCACAGTTCACAGTTCACAGTTCACAGTCCACAGATCACAGTTCACAGTCTTCATTTCACAGTTCGCAGTTCACAGTTCACAGATCACAGTTCACAGTTCACAGTCTTCATTTCACACTTCACACTTCACAGTTCACAGTTCACAGTTCACAGTTCACAGTTCACACTTCACACTTCACACTTCACAGTTCACAGTTCACAGTTCACAGTTCACAGATCTCAGTTCACAGTTCACAGTTCACAGTTCACAGTTCACAGTTCACAGTTCACAGTTCACAGTTCACTGTTCACTGTCTTCATTTCATACTTCACAGTTCACTGTCTTCATTTCATACTTCACAGTTCGCAGTTCACAGTTCACAGTTCACAGTTCACAGTTCACATGTCACAGTTCGCAGTTCACAGTTCACAGGTCACAGGTCACAGTTCACAGATCACAGTTCACAGTTCACAGTTCACAGTTCACAGTCCACATTTCACTGTTCACAATTCACAGTTCACAGTTCACAGTTCACTGTTCACAGATCACAGTTCACAGTTCACAGTCTTCATTTCACGCTTCACAGTTCGCAGTTCACAGTTCACAGATCACAGTTCACAGTCTTCATTTCACACTTCAGTCTTCACAGGGCACAGTTCACAGTTCACAATCTTCATTTCACAATTCACAGTTCGCAGTTCACAGTTCACAGGTCACAGTTCACAGCCCACTGTTCACAGTTCACAGTTTTCAGTTCACAGATCACAGTTCACAGTTCACAGACTTTATTTCACAATTCAGTTTTCACAGTTCACAGTTCACAGTTCACAGTTCACAGTTCACAGTTCACAGTCCGCAGTTCACTGTTCACTGATCATAGTTCACAGTTCACAGTTCACAGTTCACAGTTCACAGTTCACAGTTCACACTTCACAGTTCACAGTTCACAGTTCACACTTCACAGTTCACACTTCACAGTTCACACTTCACAGTTCACACTTCACAGTTCACACTTCACAGTTCACACTTCACAGTTCACACTTCACAGTTCACACTTCACAGTTCACACTGCACAGTTCACAGTTCACAGTTCACAGTTCACAGTTCACAGTTCACAGTTCACAGTTCACATGTCACAGTTCACAGTTCAAAGTTCACAGTTCACAGTCCACAGTTCACAGTTCACAGTTCACAGTTCCCAGATCGCAGGTCACAGTTCACATTTCACAGTTCACTGTCTTCATTTCATACTTCACAGTTCGCAGTTCACAGTTCACAGGTCACAGTTCACAGCCCACTGTTCACAGTTCACAGTTCTCAGTTCACAGATCACAGTTCACAGTTCACAGACTTTATTTCACAATTCAGTTTTCACAGTTCACAGTTCACAGGGCACAGGGCACAGTTCACAGTTCACAGTCTTCATTTCACAATTCACAGTTCGCAGTTCACAGTTCACAGATCACACTTCACAGTTCACAGTTCACAGATCACAGTTCACATACTTTATTTCACAATTCAGTTTTCACAGTTCACAGTTCACAGTTCACAGTCCGCAGTTCACTGTTCACAGATCATAGTTCACAGTTCACAGTTCACAGTTCACAGTTCACAGTTCACAGTTCACAGTTCACAGTTCACAGTTCACAGTTCACAGTTCACAGTTCACAGTTCACAGTTCACAGTTCACTGTCTTCATTTCATACTTCACAGTTCACTGTCTTCATTTCATACTTCACAGTTCGCAGTTCACAGTTCACAGTTCACAGTTCACAGTTCACAGTCCACAGTTCACAGTTCACAGTTCACAGTTCACAGTCCACAGTTCACAGTTCACAGTTCACAGTTCACAGTTCCCAGATCGCAGGTCACAGTTCACATGTCACAGTTCACTGTCTTCATTTCATACTTCACAGTTCGCAGTTCACAGTTCACAGGTCACAGTTCACAGCCCACTGTTCACAGTTCACAGTTCTCAGTTCACAGATCACAGTTCACAGTTCACAGACTTTATTTCACAATTCAGTTTTCACAGTTCACAATTCACAGGGCACAGGGCACAGTTCACATTTCACAGTCTTCATTTCACAATTCACAGTTCGCAGTTCACAGTTCACAGATCACACTTCACAGTTCACAGTTCACAGATCACAGTTCACATACTTTATTTCACAATTCAGTTTTCACAGTTCACAGTTCACAGTTCACAGTCCGCAGTTCCCTGTTCACAGATCATAGTTCACAGTTCACAGTTCACAGTTCACAGTTCCAGTTCACAGTTCACAGTTCACAGTTCACAGTTCACAGTTCACACTTCACTGTTCACAGTTTACAGTTCTCAGTTTACAGTTCTCAGTTCACAGTTGACAGTTCACAGTTGACAGTTCACACTTCACAGTTCACAGTTCACAGTTCACAGTCCACAGTTCACTGTTCACAATTCACAGTTCACAGTTCACATGTCACAGTTCACAGTTCACAGTTCACAGTTCACAGTTCACAGTCCACAGTTCACAGTTCACAGTTCACAGTTCCCAGATCGCAGGTCACAGTTCACATTTCACAGTTCACTGTCTTCATTTCATACTTCAGAGTTCGCAGTTCACAGTTCACAGGTCACAGTTCACAGCCCACTGTTCACAGTTCACAGTTCTCAGTTCACAGATCACAGTTCACAGTTCACAGACTTTATTTCACAATTCAGTTTTCACAGTTCACAGTTCACCGGGCACAGGGCACAGTTCACAGTTCACAGTCTTCATTTCACAATTCACAGTTCACAGTTCACAGTTCACAGTTCACACTTCACTGTTCACAGATCACAGTTCACAGTTCACAGTTCACAGTTCCCAGTTCGCAGGTCACAGTTCACATTTCACAGTTCACTGTCTTCATTTCATACTTCACAGTTCACTGTCTTCATTTCATACTTCACAGTTCTTAGTTCACAGTTCACAGTTCACAGTTCACAGTTCACAGTTCCCAGTTCGCAGGTCACAGTTCACATTTCACAGTTCACTGTCTTCATTTCATACTTCACAGTTCAGTGTCTTCATTTCATACTTCACAGTTCGCAGTTCACAGTTCACAGTTCACAGTTCACAGTTCACATGTCACAGTTCACAGTTCACAGGTCACAGGTCACAGTTCACAGTTCACAGTTCACAGATCACAGTTCACAGTTCACAGTTCACAGTTCACAGTTCACAGTTCACAGTTCACAGTTCACAGTTCACAGTTCACAGTTCACAGTTCACAGTTCACAGTTCACAGTTCACAGTTCACAGTTCACAGATCACAGTTCACAGTTCACAGTTCACAGGTCACAGTTCACAGTTCCCCGTTCACAGTATTCATTTCACACTTCACAGTTCGCAGTTCACAGTTGACAGTTCACAGTCCACAGTCCACAGATCACAGTTCACATTCTTCATTTCACACTTCACAGTTCGCAGTTCACAGTTCACAGATCACAGTTCACAGTTCACAGTCCACATTTCACTGTTCCCAATTCACAGTTCACAGTTCACAGTTCACTGTTCACAGATCACAGTTCACAGTTCACAGTCTTCATTTCACGCTTCACGCTTCACAGTTCGCAGTTCACAGTTGACAGATCACAGTTCACAGTTCACAGTTCACAGTTCACAGTTCACAGTTCACAGTTCACAGTTCACTGTTCACAGTTTACAGTTCTCAGTTTACAGTTCTCAGTTCACAGTTGACAGTTCACTGTTCACAGTTCACACTTCACAGTTCACAGTTCACAGTCGACAGTTCACTGTTCACAGATCATAGTTCACAGTCTACAGTTCAGAGTTCACAGTTCACAGTTCACAGTCTTCATTTCACAATTCACAGTTCGCAGTTCACAGTTCACAGATCACCGTACACAGATCACAGTTCACTGTTCACAGTTCACAGTTCACAGTCCACAGTTCACAGTTCACAGTTCTCAGTTCACAGATCACAGTTCACAGTCTTCATTTCACAGTTCACAGTTCACAGTTTACAGTTCTCAGTTCACAGTTCACAGTTCACAGTTCACAGTTCACAGTTCACAGTCCACAGTTCACAGTTCACAGTTCTCAGTTCACAGATCACAGTTCACAGTCTTCATTTCACAGTTCACAGTCTTCATTTCACAGTTCACAGTTCACAGTTCACAGTTCCCCGTTCACAGTATTCATTTCACATTTCACAGTTCGCAGTTCACAGTTGACAGTTCACAGATCACAGTTCACAGTCCACAGTTCACTGTTCACAAATCACAGTTCACAGTTCACAGTCCACAGTTCACTATTCACAGTTCACTGTTCACAAATCACAGTTCACAGTTCACAGTCCACAGTTCACTATTCACAGCTCACAGTTCTCAGTTCACAGATCACAGTTCACAGTCTTCATTTCACACTTCACAGTTAGCAGTTCACAGTTCACAGATCACAGTTCACAGTTCACAGTTCACAGATCACAGTTCACAGTTCACAGTTCACAGGTCACAGTTCACAGCCCACTGTTCACAGTTCACAGTTCTCAGTTCACAGATCACAGTTCACAGTTCACAGACTTTATTTCACAATTCAGTTTTCACAGTTCACAGTTCACAGGGCACAGGGCACAGGGCACAGTTCACAGTTCACAGTCTTCATTTCACAATTCACAGTTCGCAGTTCACAGTTCACAGATCACACTTCACAGTTCACAGTTCACAGATCACAGTTCACATACTTTATTTCACAATTCAGTTTTCACAGTTCACAGTTCACAGTTCACAGTCCGCAGTTCACTGTTCACAGATCATAGTTCACAGTTCACAGTTCACAGTTCACAGTTCACAGTTCACAGTTCACAGTTCACAGTTCACAGTTCACAGTTCACAGTTCACAGTTCACAGTTCACAGTTCACAGTTCACAGTTCACAGTTCACTGTCTTCATTTCATACTTCACAGTTCACTGTCTTCATTTCATACTTCACAGTTCGCAGTTCACAGTTCACAGTTCACAGTTCACAGTTCACAGTCCACAGTTCACAGTTCACAGTTCACAGTTCACAGTCCACAGTTCACAGTTCACAGTTCACAGTTCACAGTTCACAGTTCCCAGATCGCAGGTCACAGTTCACATTTCACAGTTCACTGTCTTCATTTCATACTTCACAGTTCGCAGTTCACAGTTCACAGGTCACAGTTCACAGCCCACTGTTCACAGTTCACAGTTCTCAGTTCACAGATCACAGTTCACAGTTCACAGACTTTATTTCACAATTCAGTTTTCACAGTTCACAATTCACAGGGCACAGGGCACAGTTCACAGTTCACAGTCTTCATTTCACAATTCACAGTTCGCAGTTCACAGTTCACAGATCACACTTCACAGTTCACAGTTCACAGATCACAGTTCACATACTTTATTTCACAATTCAGTTTTCACAGTTCACAGTTCACAGTTCACAGTCCGCAGTTCCCTGTTCACAGATCATAGTTCACAGTTCACAGTTCACAGTTCACAGTTCTAGTTCACAGTTCACAGTTCACAGTTCACAGTTCACAGTTCACACTTCACTGTTCACAGTTTACAGTTCTCAGTTTACAGTTCTCAGTTCACAGTTGACAGTTCACAGTTGACAGTTCACACTTCACAGTTCACAGTTCACAGTTCACAGTCCACAGTTCACTGTTCACAATTCACAGTTCACAGTTCACATGTCACAGTTCACAGTTCACAGTTCACAGTTCACAGTTCACAGTTCACAGTCCACAGTTCACAGTTCACAGTTCACAGTTCCCAGATCGCAGGTCACAGTTCACATTTCACAGTTCACTGTCTTCATTTCATACTTCAGAGTTCGCAGTTCACAGTTCACAGGTCACAGTTCACAGCCCACTGTTCACAGTTCACAGTTCTCAGTTCACAGATCACAGTTCACAGTTCACAGACTTTATTTCACAATTCAGTTTTCACAGTTCACAGTTCACCGGGCACAGGGCACAGTTCACAGTTCACAGTCTTCATTTCACAATTCACAGTTCACAGTTCACAGTTCACAGTTCACACTTCACTGTTCACAGATCACAGTTCACAGTTCACAGTTCACAGTTCCCAGTTCGCAGGTCACAGTTCACATTTCACAGTTCACTGTCTTCATTTCATACTTCACAGTTCACTGTCTTCATTTCATACTTCACAGTTCGCAGTTCACAGTTCACAGTTCACAGTTCACAGTTCACAGTTCCCAGTTCGCAGGTCACAGTTCACACTTCACAGTTCACTGTCTTCATTTCATACTTCACAGTTCAGTGTCTTCATTTCATACTTCACAGTTCGCAGTTCACAGTTCACAGTTCACAGTTCACAGTTCACATGTCACAGTTCACAGTTCACAGGTCACAGGTCACAGTTCACAGTTCACAGTTCACAGATCACAGTTCACAGTTCACAGTTCACAGTTCACAGTTCACAGTTCACAGTTCACAGTTCACAGTTCACAGTTCACAGTTCACAGTTCACAGTTCACAGTTCACAGTTCACAGTTCACAGATCACAGTTCACAGTTCACAGTTCACAGGTCACAGTTCACAGTTCCCCGTTCACAGTATTCATTTCACACTTCACAGTTCGCAGTTCACAGTTGACAGTTCACAGTCCACAGTCCACAGATCACAGTTCACATTCTTCATTTCACACTTCACAGTTCGCAGTTCACAGTTCACAGATCACAGTTCACAGTTCACAGTCCACATTTCACTGTTCCCAATTCACAGTTCACAGTTCACAGTTCACTGTTCACAGATCACAGTTCACAGTTCACAGTCTTCATTTCACGCTTCACGCTTCACAGTTCGCAGTTCACAGTTGACAGATCACAGTTCACAGTTCACAGTTCACAGTTCACAGTTCACAGTTCACTGTTCACAGTTTACAGTTCTCAGTTTACAGTTCTCAGTTCACAGTTGACAGTTCACTGTTCACAGTTCACACTTCACAGTTCACAGTTCACAGTCGACAGTTCACTGTTCACAGATCATAGTTCACAGTCTACAGTTCAGAGTTCACAGTTCACAGTTCACAGTCTTCATTTCACAATTCACAGTTCGCAGTTCACAGTTCACAGATCACCGTACACAGATCACAGTTCACTGTTCACAGTTCACAGTTCACAGTCCACAGTTCACAGTTCACAGTTCTCAGTTCACAGATCACAGTTCACAGTCTTCATTTCACAGTTCACAGTTCACAGTTTACAGTTCTCAGTTCACAGTTCACAGTTCACAGTTCACAGTTCACAGTTCACAGTCCACAGTTCACAGTTCACAGTTCTCAGTTCACAGATCACAGTTCACAGTCTTCATTTCACAGTTCACAGTTCACAGTTCACAGTTCCCCGTTCACAGTATTCATTTCACATTTCACAGTTCGCAGTTCACAGTTGACAGTTCACAGATCACAGTTCACAGTCCACAGTTCACTGTTCACAAATCACAGTTCACAGTTCACAGTCCACAGTTCACTATTCACAGTTCACTGTTCACAAATCACAGTTCACAGTTCACAGTCCACAGTTCACTATTCACAGCTCACAGTTCTCAGTTCACAGATCACAGTTCACAGTCTTCATTTCACACTTCACAGTTAGCAGTTCACAGTTCACAGATCACAGTTCACAGTTCACAGTTCACAGATCACAGTTCACAGTTCACAGTTCACAGTTCACAGTTCTCAGTTCACAGATCACAGTTCACAGTCTTCATTTCACACATCAGTCTTCACAGGGCACAGTTCACAGTTCACAGTCTTCATTTCACAATTCACAGTTCGCAGTTCACAGTTCACAGATCACACTTCACAGTTCACAGTTCACAGATCACTGTTCACAGACTTTATTTCACAATTCAGTTTTCACAGTTCACAGTTCACAGTTCACAGTTCACAGTTCACAGTCCGCAGTTCACAGTTCACAGTTCACAGTTCACAGTTCACACTTCACAGTTCACACTTCACAGTTCACACTTCACAGTTCACAGATCACAGTTCACAGATCACAGTTCACAGTTCACAGTTCACAGTTCACAGTTCACAGTTCACAGTTCACAGTTCAC
The DNA here is from genome assembly GCA_963971365.1 of Lasioglossum villosulum. NCBI lineage: Eukaryota > Metazoa > Arthropoda > Insecta > Hymenoptera > Halictidae > Lasioglossum > Lasioglossum villosulum. The sequence goes on along the minus strand of CAXARU010000031.1, from coordinate 791,374 downwards.
AGTTCACAGTTCACAGTTCACAGTTCACAGTTCACAGTTCACAGTTCACAGTTCACAGTTCACAGTTCACAGTTCACAGTTCACAGTTCACAGTTCACAGTTCACAGTTCACAGTTCACAGTTCACAGTTCACAGTTCACAGTTCACAGTTCACAGTTCACAGTTCACAGTTCCCAGTTCGCAGGTCACAGTTCACATTTCACAGTTCACTGTCTTCATTTCATACTTCACAGTTCGCAGTTCACAGTTCACAGTTCACAGATCACTGTTCACAGTTTACAGTTCTCAGTTTACAGTTCTCAGTTCACAGTTGACAGTTCACACTTCACAGTTCACAGTTCACAGTTCACAGTCCACAGTTCACTGTTCACAATTCACAGTTCACAGTTCACAGTTCACAGTTCACAGTTCACACTTAACTGTTCACTGTTCACAGTTCACAGTTCACAGTTCACAGTTCACAGTCTTCATTTCACAATTCATAGTTCGCAGTTCACAGTTCACAGGTCACAGTTCACAGTTCACAGTTCACAGGTCACAGTTCACAGTTCACAGTTCACAGTCCACAGTTCACTGTTCACAATTCACAGTTCACAGTTCACAGTTCACACTTCACTGTTCACTGTTCACAGTTCACAGTCTTCATTTCACAATTCATAGTTCGCAGTTCACAGTTCACAGGTCACAGTTCACAGTTCACAGTTCACAGGTCACAGTTCACAGTTCACAGTTCACAGGTCACAGTTCACAGTTCACTGTCCACAGTTCACTGATCACACATCACAGTTCACAGTTCACAGTTCACAGTTCACAGTCCACAGATCACAGTTCACAGTCTTCACTTCACACTTCACAGTTCGCAGTTCACAGTTCACAGTTCACAGGTCACAGGTCACAGTTCACAGATCACAGTTCACAGTTCACAGTTCACAGTCCACATTTCACTGTTCACAATTCACAGTTCACAGTTCACAGTTCACTGTTCACAGATCACAGTTCACAGTTCACAGTCTTCATTTCACGCTTCACAGTTCGCAGTTCACAGTTCACAGATCACAGTTCACAGTCTTCATTTCACACTTCAGTCTTCACAGGGCACAGTTCACAGTTCACAGTCTTCATTTCACAATTCACAGTTCGCAGTTCACAGTTCACAGGTCACAGTTCACAGCCCACTGTTCACAGTTCACAGTTTTCAGTTCACAGATCACAGTTCACAGTTCACAGACTTTATTTCACAATTCAGTTTTCACAGTTCACAGTTCACAGTTCACAGTTCACAGTTCACAGTTCACAGTCCGCAGTTCACTGTTCACTGATCATAGTTCACAGTTCACAGTTCACAGTTCACAGTTCACAGTTCACAGTTCACACTTCACAGTTCACAGTTCACAGTTCACACTTCACAGTTCACACTTCACAGTTCACACTTCACAGTTCACACTTCACAGTTCACACTTCACAGTTCACACATCACAGTTCACACTTCACAGTTCACACTTCACAGTTCACACTTCACAGTTCACAGTTCACAGTTCACAGTTCACAGTTCACAGTTCACAGTTCACAGTTCACAGTTCACAGTTCCCAGTTCGCAGGTCACAGTTCACATTTCACAGTTCACTGTCTTCATTTCATACTTCACAGTTCAGTGTCTTCATTTCATACTTCACAGTTCGCAGTTCACAGTTCACAGTTCACAGTTCACAGTTCACATGTCACAGTTCACAGTTCACAGGTCACAGGTCACAGTTCACAGTTCACAGTTCACAGATCACAGTTCACAGTTCACAGTTCACAGTTCACAGTTCACAGTTCACAGTTCACAGTTCACAGTTCACAGTTCACAGTTCACAGTTCACAGTTCACAGTTCACAGTTCACAGTTCACAGTTCACAGTTCACAGTTCACAGTTCACAGTTCACAGATCACAGTTCACAGTTCACAGTTCACAGGTCACAGTTCACAGTTCCCCGTTCACAGTATTCATTTCACACTTCACAGTTCGCAGTTCACAGTTGACAGTTCACAGTCCACAGTCCACAGATCACAGTTCACAGTCTTCATTTCACACTTCACAGTTCGCAGTTCACAGTTCACAGATCACAGTTCACAGTTCACAGTCCACATTTCACTGTTCACAATTCACAGTTCACAGTTCACAGTTCACTGTTCACAGATCACAGTTCACAGTTCACAGTCTTCATTTCACGCTTCACAGTTCGCAGTTCACAGTTGACAGATCACAGTTCACAGTTCACAGTTCACAGTTCACAGTACACAGTTCACAGTTCACAGTTCACAGTTCACTGTTCACTGTTCACAGTTTACAGTTCTCAGTTTACAGTTCTCAGTTCACAGTTGACAGTTCACTGTTCACAGTTCACACTTCACAGTTCACAGTTCACAGTCGACAGTTCACTGTTCACAGATCATAGTTCACAGACTACAGTTCAGAGTTCACAGTTCACAGTTCACAGTCTTCATTTCACAATTCACAGTTCGCAGTTCACAGTTCACAGATCACCGTACACAGATCACAGTTCACTGTTCACAGTTCACAGTTCACAGTCCACAGTTCACAGTTCACAGTTCTCAGTTCACAGATCACAGTTCACAGTCTTCATTTCACAGTTCACAGTTCACAGTTTACAGTTCTCAGTTCACAGTTCACAGTTCACAGTTCACAGTTCACAGTTCACAGTTCACAGTTCACAGTCCACAGTTCACAGTTCACAGTTCTCAGTTCACAGATCACAGTTCACAGTCTTCATTTCACAGTTCACAGTCTTCATTTCACAGTTCACAGTTCACAGTTCACAGTTCCCCGTTCACAGTATTCATTTCACATTTCACAGTTCGCAGTTCACAGTTGACAGTTCACAGATCACAGTACACAGTCCACAGTTCACTGTTCACAAATCACAGTTCACAGTTCACAGTCCACAGTTCACTATTCACAGTTCACTGTTCACAAATCACAGTTCACAGTTCACAGTCCACAGTTCACTATTCACAGCTCACAGTTCTCAGTTCACAGATCACAGTTCACAGTCTTCATTTCACACTTCACAGTTAGCAGTTCACAGTTCACAGATCACAGTTCACAGTTCACAGTTCACAGATCACAGTTCACAGTTCACAGTTCACAGTTCACAGTTCTCAGTTCACAGATCACAGTTCACAGTCTTCATTTCACACATCAGTCTTCACAGGGCACAGTTCCCAGTTCACAGTCTTCATTTCACAATTCACAGTTCGCAGTTCACAGTTCACAGATCACACTTCACAGTTCACAGTTCACAGATCTTTGTTCACAGACTTTATTTCACAATTCAGTTTTCACAGTTCACAGTTCACAGTTCACAGTTCACAGTTCACAGTTCACAGTCCGCAGTTCACAGTTCACAGTTCACAGTTCACAGTTCACACTTCACAGTTCACACTTCACAGTTCACACTTCACAGTTCACAGATCACAGTTCACAGATCACAGTTCACAGTTCACAGTTCACAGTTCACAGTTCACAGTTCACAGTTCACAGTTCACAGTTCACAGTTCACAGTTCACAGTTCACAGTTCACAGTTCACAGTTCACAGTTCACAGTTCACAGTTCACAGTTCACAGTTCACAGTTCACAGTTCCCAGTTCGCAGGTCACAGTTCACATTTCACAGTTCACTGTCTTCATTTCATACTTCACAGTTCGCAGTTCACAGTTCACAGTTCACAGATCACTGTTCACAGTTTACAGTTCTCAGTTTACAGTTCTCAGTTCACAGTTGACAGTTCACAGTTGACAGTTCACAGTTCACAGTTCACAGTTCACAGTCCACAGTTCACTGTTCACAATTCACAGTTCACAGTTCACAGTTCACACTTAACTGTTCACTGTTCACAGTTCACAGTTCACAGTTCACAGTTCACAGTTCACAGTCTTCATTTCACAATTCATAGTTCGCAGTTCACAGTTCACAGGTCACAGTTCACAGTTCACAGTTCACAGGTCACAGTTCACAGTTCACAGTCCACAGTTCACTGTTCACAATTCACAGTTCACAGTTCACAGTTCACACTTCACTGTTCACTGTTCACAGTTCACAGTTCACAGTTCACAGTCTTCATTTCACAATTCATAGTTCGCAGTTCACAGTTCACAGGTCACAGTTCACAGTTCACAGTTCACAGGTCACAGTTCACAGTTCACTGTCCACAGTTCACTGATCACACATCACAGTTCACAGTTCACAGTTCACAGTTCACAGTTCACAGTCCACAGATCACAGTTCACAGTCTTCACTTCACACTTCACAGTTCGCAGTTCACAGTTCACAGTTCACATGTCACAGTTCGCAGTTCACAGTTCACAGGTCACAGGTCACAGTTCACAGATCACAGTTCACAGTTCACAGTTCACAGTCCACATTTCACTGTTCACAATTCACAGTTCACAGTTCACAGTTCACTGTTCACAGATCACAGTTCACAGTTCACAGTCTTCATTTCACGCTTCACAGTTCGCAGTTCACAGTTCACAGATCACAGTTCACAGTCTTCATTTCACACTTCAGTCTTCACAGGGCACAGTTCACAGTTCACAGTCTTCATTTCACAATTCACAGTTCGCAGTTCACAGTTCACAGGTCACAGTTCACAGCCCACTGTTCACAGTTCACAGTTTTCAGTTCACAGATCACAGTTCACAGTTCACAGACTTTATTTCACAATTCAGTTTTCACAGTTCCCAATTCACAGTTCACAGTTCACAGTTCACTGTTCACAGATCACAGTTCACAGTTCACAGTCTTCATTTCACGCTTCACGCTTCACAGTTCGCAGTTCACAGTTGACAGATCACAGTTCACAGTTCACAGTTCACAGTTCACAGTTCACAGTTCACTGTTCACAGTTTACAGTTCTCAGTTTACAGTTCTCAGTTCACAGTTGACAGTTCACTGTTCACAGTTCACACTTCACAGTTCACAGTTCACAGTCGACAGTTCACTGTTCACAGATCATAGTTCACAGTCTACAGTTCAGAGTTCACAGTTCACAGTTCACAGTCTTCATTTCACAATTCACAGTTCGCAGTTCACAGTTCACAGATCACCGTACACAGATCACAGTTCACTGTTCACAGTTCACAGTTCACAGTCCACAGTTCACAGTTCACAGTTCTCAGTTCACAGATCACAGTTCACAGTCTTCATTTCACAGTTCACAGTTCACAGTTTACAGTTCTCAGTTCACAGTTCACAGTTCACAGTTCACAGTTCACAGTTCACAGTCCACAGTTCACAGTTCACAGTTCTCAGTTCACAGATCACAGTTCACAGTCTTCATTTCACAGTTCACAGTCTTCATTTCACAGTTCACAGTTCACAGTTCACAGTTCCCCGTTCACAGTATTCATTTCACATTTCACAGTTCGCAGTTCACAGTTGACAGTTCACAGATCACAGTTCACAGTCCACAGTTCACTGTTCACAAATCACAGTTCACAGTTCACAGTCCACAGTTCACTATTCACAGTTCACTGTTCACAAATCACAGTTCACAGTTCACAGTCCACAGTTCACTATTCACAGCTCACAGTTCTCAGTTCACAGATCACAGTTCACAGTCTTCATTTCACACTTCACAGTTAGCAGTTCACAGTTCACAGATCACAGTTCACAGTTCACAGTTCACAGATCACAGTTCACAGTTCACAGTTCACAGTTCACAGTTCTCAGTTCACAGATCACAGTTCACAGTCTTCATTTCACACATCAGTCTTCACAGGGCACAGTTCACAGTTCACAGTCTTCATTTCACAATTCACAGTTCGCAGTTCACAGTTCACAGATCACACTTCACAGTTCACAGTTCACAGATCACTGTTCACAGACTTTATTTCACAATTCAGTTTTCACAGTTCACAGTTCACAGTTCACAGTTCACAGTTCACAGTCCGCAGTTCACAGTTCACAGTTCACAGTTCACAGTTCACACTTCACAGTTCACACTTCACAGTTCACACTTCACAGTTCACAGATCACAGTTCACAGATCACAGTTCACAGTTCACAGTTCACAGTTCACAGTTCACAGTTCACAGTTCACAGTTCACAGTTCACAGTTCACAGTTCACAGTTCACAGTTCACAGTTCACAGTTCACAGTTCACAGTTCACAGTTCACAGTTCACAGTTCACAGTTCACAGTTCACAGTTCACAGTTCACAGTTCACAGTTCACAGTTCACAGTTCACAGTTCACAGTTCCCAGTTCGCAGGTCACAGTTCACATTTCACAGTTCACTGTCTTCATTTCATACTTCACAGTTCGCAGTTCACAGTTCACAGTTCACAGATCACTGTTCACAGTTTACAGTTCTCAGTTTACAGTTCTCAGTTCACAGTTGACAGTTCACACTTCACAGTTCACAGTTCACAGTTCACAGTCCACAGTTCACTGTTCACAATTCACAGTTCACAGTTCACAGTTCACACTTAACTGTTCACTGTTCACAGTTCACAGTTCACAGTTCACAGTTCACAGTCTTCATTTCACAATTCATAGTTCGCAGTTCACAGTTCACAGGTCACAGTTCACAGTTCACAGTTCACAGGTCACAGTTCACAGTTCACAGTTCACAGTCCACAGTTCACTGTTCACAATTCACAGTTCACAGTTCACAGTTCACACTTCACTGTTCACTGTTCACAGTTCACAGTCTTCATTTCACAATTCATAGTTCGCAGTTCACAGTTCACAGGTCACAGTTCACAGTTCACAGTTCACAGGTCACAGTTCACAGTTCACAGTTCACAGGTCACAGTTCACAGTTCACTGTCCACAGTTCACTGATCACACATCACAGTTCACAGTTCACAGTTCACAGTTCACAGTCCACAGATCACAGTTCACAGTCTTCACTTCACACTTCACAGTTCGCAGTTCACAGTTCACAGTTCACAGGTCACAGGTCACAGTTCACAGATCACAGTTCACAGTTCACAGTTCACAGTCCACATTTCACTGTTCACAATTCACAGTTCACAGTTCACAGTTCACTGTTCACAGATCACAGTTCACAGTTCACAGTCTTCATTTCACGCTTCACAGTTCGCAGTTCACAGTTCACAGATCACAGTTCACAGTCTTCATTTCACACTTCAGTCTTCACAGGGCACAGTTCACAGTTCACAGTCTTCATTTCACAATTCACAGTTCGCAGTTCACAGTTCACAGGTCACAGTTCACAGCCCACTGTTCACAGTTCACAGTTTTCAGTTCACAGATCACAGTTCACAGTTCACAGACTTTATTTCACAATTCAGTTTTCACAGTTCACAGTTCACAGTTCACAGTTCACAGTTCACAGTTCACAGTCCGCAGTTCACTGTTCACTGATCATAGTTCACAGTTCACAGTTCACAGTTCACAGTTCACAGTTCACAGTTCACACTTCACAGTTCACAGTTCACAGTTCACACTTCACAGTTCACACTTCACAGTTCACACTTCACAGTTCACACTTCACAGTTCACACTTCACAGTTCACACATCACAGTTCACACTTCACAGTTCACACTTCACAGTTCACACTTCACAGTTCACAGTTCACAGTTCACAGTTCACAGTTCACAGTTCACAGTTCACAGTTCACAGTTCACAGTTCCCAGTTCGCAGGTCACAGTTCACATTTCACAGTTCACTGTCTTCATTTCATACTTCACAGTTCAGTGTCTTCATTTCATACTTCACAGTTCGCAGTTCACAGTTCACAGTTCACAGTTCACAGTTCACATGTCACAGTTCACAGTTCACAGGTCACAGGTCACAGTTCACAGTTCACAGTTCACAGATCACAGTTCACAGTTCACAGTTCACAGTTCACAATTCACAGTTCACAGTTCACAGTTCACAGTTCACAGTTCACAGTTCACAGTTCACAGTTCACAGTTCACAGTTCACAGTTCACAGTTCACAGTTCACAGTTCACAGTTCACAGATCACAGTTCACAGTTCACAGTTCACAGGTCACAGTTCACAGTTCCCCGTTCACAGTATTCATTTCACACTTCACAGTTCGCAGTTCACAGTTGACAGTTCACAGTCCACAGTCCACAGATCACAGTTCACAGTCTTCATTTCACACTTCACAGTTCGCAGTTCACAGTTCACAGATCACAGTTCACAGTTCACAGTCCACATTTCACTGTTCACAATTCACAGTTCACAGTTCACAGTTCACTGTTCACAGATCACAGTTCACAGTTCACAGTCTTCATTTCACGCTTCACAGTTCGCAGTTCACAGTTCACAGATCACAGTTCACAGTCTTCATTTCACACTTCAGTCTTCACAGGGCACAGTTCACAGTTCACAGTCTTCATTTCACAATTCACAGTTCGCAGTTCACAGTTCACAGGTCACAGTTCACAGCCCACTGTTCACAGTTCACAGTTTTCAGTTCACAGATCACAGTTCACAGTTCACAGACTTTATTTCACAATTCAGTTTTCACAGTTCACAGTTCACAGTTCACAGTTCACAGTTCACAGTTCACAGTTCACAGTTCACAGTTCACAGTCCGCAGTTCACTGTTCACTGATCATAGTTCACAGTTCACAGTTCACAGTTCACAGTTCACAGTTCACAGTTCACAGTTCACACTTCACAGTTCACAGTTCACAGTTCACACTTCACAGTTCACACTTCACAGTTCACACTTCACAGTTCACACTTCACAGTTCACACTTCACAGTTCACACTTCACAGTTCACACTTCACAGTTCACACTTCACAGTTCACACTTCACAGTTCACAGTTCACAGTTCACAGTTCACAGTTCACAGTTCACAGTTCACAGTTCACAGTTCACAGTTCACATGTCACAGTTCACAGTTCACAGTTCACAGTTCACAGTTCACAGTCCACAGTTCACAGTTCACAGTTCACAGTTCCCAGATCGCAGGTCACAGTTCACATTTCACAGTTCACTGTCTTCATTTCATACTTCACAGTTCGCAGTTCACAGTTCACAGGTCACAGTTCACAGCCCACTGTTCACAGTTCACAGTTCTCAGTTCACAGATCACAGTTCACAGTTCACAGACTTTATTTCACAATTCAGTTTTCACAGTTCACAGTTCACAGGGCACAGGGCACAGTTCACAGTTCACAGTCTTCATTTCACAATTCACAGTTCGCAGTTCACAGTTCACAGATCACACTTCACAGTTCACAGTTCACAGATCACAGTTCACATACTTTATTTCACAATTCAGTTTTCACAGTTCACAGTTCACAGTTCACAGTCCGCAGTTCACTGTTCACAGATCATAGTTCACAGTTCACAGTTCACAGTTCACAGTTCACAGTTCACAGTTCACAGTTCACAGTTCACAGTTCACAGTTCACAGTTCACAGTTCACAGTTCACAGTTCACAGTTCACAGTTCACTGTCTTCATTTCATACTTCACAGTTCACTGTCTTCATTTCATACTTCACAGTTCGCAGTTCACAGTTCACAGTTCACAGTTCACAGTTCACATGTCACAGTTCACAGTTCACAGTTCACAGTTCACAGTTCACAGTTCACAGTCCACAGTTCACAGTTCACAGTTCACAGTTCACAGTTCCCAGATCGCAGGTCACAGTTCACATTTCACAGTTCACTGTCTTCATTTCATACTTCACAGTTCGCAGTTCACAGTTCACAGGTCACAGTTCACAGCCCACTGTTCACAGTTCACAGTTCTGAGTTCACAGATCACAGTTCACAGTTCACAGACTTTATTTCACAATTCAGTTTTCACAGTTCACAATTCACAGGGCACAGGGCACAGTTCACAGTTCACAGTCTTCATTTCACAATTCACAGTTCGCAGTTCACAGTTCACAGATCACACTTCACAGTTCACAGTTCACAGATCACAGTTCACATACTTTATTTCACAATTCAGTTTTCACAGTTCACAGTTCACAGTTCACAGTCCGCAGTTCCCTGTTCACAGATCATAGTTCACAGTTCACAGTTCACAGTTCACAGTTCCAGTTCCAGTTCACAGTTCACAGTTCACAGTTCACAGTTCACACTTCACTGTTCACAGTTTACAGTTCTCAGTTTACAGTTCTCAGTTCACAGTTGACAGTTCACAGTTGACAGTTCACACTTCACAGTTCACAGTTCACAGTTCACAGTCCACAGTTCACTGTTCACAATTCACATTTCACAGTTCACATGTCACAGTTCACAGTTCACAGTTCACAGTTCACAGTTCACAGTCCACAGTTCACAGTTCACAGTTCACAGTTCACAGTTCCCAGATCGCAGGTCACAGTTCACATTTCACAGTTCACTGTCTTCATTTCATACTTCAGAGTTCGCAGTTCACAGTTCACAGGTCACAGTTCACAGCCCACTGTTCACAGTTCACAGTTCTCAGTTCACAGATCACAGTTCACAGTTCACAGACTTTATTTCACAATTCAGTTTTCACAGTTCACAGTTCACAGGGCACAGGGCACAGTTCACAGTTCACAGTCTTCATTTCACAATTCACAGTTCGCAGTTCACAGTTCACAGATCACACTTCACAGTTCACAGTTCACAGATCACAGTTCACATACTTTATTTCACAATTCAGTTTTCACAGTTCACAGTTCACAGTTCACAGTCCGCAGTTCACTGTTCACAGATCATAGTTCACAGTTCACAGTTCACAGTTCACAGTTCCAGTTCACAGTTCACAGTTCACAGTTCACAGTTCACAGTTCACACTTCACTGTTCACAGATCACAGTTCACAGTTCACAGTTCACAGTTCCCAGTTCGCAGGTCACAGTTCACATTTCACAGTTCACTGTCTTCATTTCATACTTCACAGTTCACTGTCTTCATTTCATACTTCACAGTTCGCAGTTCACAGTTCACAGTTCACAGTTCACAGTTCACAGTTCCCAGTTCGCAGGTCACAGTTCACATTTCACAGTTCACTGTCTTCATTTCATACTTCACAGTTCAGTGTCTTCATTTCATACTTCACAGTTCGCAGTTCACAGTTCACAGTTCACAGTTCACATGTCACAGTTCACAGTTCACAGGTCACAGGTCACAGTTCACAGTTCACAGTTCACAGATCACAGTTCACAGTTCACAGTTCACAGTTCACAGTTCACAGTTCACAGGTCACAGTTCACAGTTCCCCGTTCACAGTATTCATTTCACACTTCAAAGTTCACAGTTCACAGTTGACAGTTCACAGTCCACAGTCCACAGATCACAGTTGACAGATCACAGTTCACAGTTCACAGTTCACAGTTCACAGTTCACAGTTCACAGTTCACTGTTCACAGTTTACAGTTCTCAGTTTACAGTTCTCAGTTCACAGTTGACAGTTCACTGTTCACAGTTCACACTTCACAGTTCACAGTTCACAGTCGACAGTTCACTGTTCACAGATCATAGTTCACAGTCTACAGTTCAGAGTTCACAGTTCACAGTTCACAGTCTTCATTTCACAATTCACAGTTCGCAGTTCACAGTTCACAGATCACCGTACACAGATCACAGTTCACTGTTCACAGTTCACAGTTCACAGTCCACAGTTCACAGTTCACAGTTCTCAGTTCACAGTCTTCATTTCACAGTTCACAGTTCACAGTTTACAGTTCTCAGTTCACAGTTCACAGTTCACAGTTCACAGTTCACAGTTCACAGTCCACAGTTCACAGTTCACAGTTCTCAGTTCACAGATCACAGTTCACAGTCTTCATTTCACAGTTCACAGTCTTCATTTCACAGTTCACAGTCTTCATTTCACAGTTCACAGTTCACAGTTCACAGTTCCCCGTTCACAGTATTCATTTCACATTTCACAGTTCGCAGTTCACAGTTGACAGTTCACAGATCACAGTTCACAGTCCACAGTTCACTGTTCACAAATCACAGTTCACAGTTCACAGTCCACAGTTCACTATTCACAGTTCACTGTTCACAAATCACAGTTCACAGTTCACAGTCCACAGTTCACTATTCACAGCTCACAGTTCTCAGTTCACAGATCACAGTTCACAGTCTTCATTTCACACTTCACAGTTAGCAGTTCACAGTTCACAGATCACAGTTCACAGTTCACAGTTCACAGATCACAGTTCACAGTTCACAGTTCACAGTTCACAGTTCTCAGTTCACAGATCACAGTTCACAGTCTTCATTTCACACATCAGTCTTCACAGGGCACAGTTCACAGTTCACAGTCTTCATTTCACAATTCACAGTTCGCAGTTCACAGTTCACAGATCACACTTCACAGTTCACAGTTGACAGATCACTGTTCACAGACTTTATTTCACAATTCAGTTTTCACAGTTCACAGTTCACAGTTCACAGTTCACAGTTCACAGTCCGCAGTTCACAGTTCACAGTTCACAGTTCACAGTTCACAGTTCACACTTCACAGTTCACACTTCACAGTTCACACTTCACAGTTCACAGATCACAGTTCACAGATCACAGTTCACAGTTCACAGTTCACAGTTCACAGTTCACAGTTCACAGTTCACAGTTTACAGTTCACAGATCACTGTTCACAGTTTACAGTTCTCAGTTTACAGTTCTCAGTTCACAGTTGACAGTTCACAGTTGACAGTTCACACTTCACAGTTCACAGTTCACAGTTCACAGTCCACAGTTCACTGTTCACAATTCACAGTTCACAGTTCACAGTTCACAGTTCACACTTAACTGTTCACTGTTCACAGTTCACAGTTCACAGTTCACAGTCTTCATTTCACAATTCATAGTTCGCAGTTGACAGTTCACAGGTCACAGTTCACAGTTCACAGTTCACAGTTCACAGGTCACAGTTCACAGTTCACAGTTCACAGTCCACAGTTCACTGTTCACAATTCACAGTTCACAGTTCACAGTTCACACTTCACTGTTCACTGTTCACAGTTCACAGTTCACAGTTCACAGTCTTCATTTCACAATTCATAGTTCGCAGTTCACAGTTCACAGGTCACAGTTCACAGTTCACAGTTCACAGTTCACAGGTCACAGTTCACAGTTCACTGTCCACAGTTCACTGATCACACATCACAGTTCACAGTTCACAGTTCACAGTTCACAGTTCACAGTCCACAGATCACAGTTCACAGTCTTCACTTCACACTTCACAGTTCGCAGTTCACAGTTCACAGATCACAGTTCACAGTTCACAGTTCACAGTTTACAGTTCACATGTCACAGTTCACAGTTCACAGTTCACAGGTCACAGGTCACAGTTCACAGTTCACAGGTCACAGGTCACAGTTCACAGTTCGCAGTTCACAGTTCACAGATCACAGTTCACAGTTCACAGTTCACTGATCACACATCACAGTTCACAGACTTTATTTCACAATTCAGTTTTCACAGTTCACAGTTCACAATTCTCAGTTCACAGTTCACAGTTCACAGATCACAGTTCACAGTCTTCATTTCACACTTCAGTCTTCACAGGGCACAGTTCACAGTTCACAGACTTCATTTCACAATTCACAGTTCGCAGTTCACAGTTCACAGATCACACTTCACAGTTCACAGTTCACAGATCACTGTTCACAGACTTTATTTCACAATTCAGTTTTCACAGTTCACAGTTCACAGTTCACAGTTCACAGTTCACAGTCCGCAGTTCACTGTTCACTGATCATAGTTCACAGTTCACAGTTCACAGATCACACTTCACAGTTCACAGTTCACAGTTCACAGTTCACAGACTTTATTTCACAATTCAGTTTTCACAGTTCACAGTTCACAGTTCACAGTTCACAGTTCACAGTCCGCAGTTCACAGTTCACAGTTCACAGTTCACAGTTCACAGTTCACACTTCACAGTTCACACTTCACAGTTCACACTTCACAGTTCACAGATCACAGATCACAGTTCACAGTTCACAGTTCACAGTTCACAGTTCACAGTTCACAGTTCACAGTTTACAGTTCACAGATCACTGTTCACAGTTTACAGTTCTCAGTTTACAGTTCTCAGTTCACAGTTGACAGTTCACAGTTGACAGTTCACACTTCACAGTTCACAGTTCACAGTTCACAGTCCACAGTTCACTGTTCACAATTCACAGTTCACAGTTCACAGTTCACAGTTCACAGTTCACACTTAACTGTTCACTGTTCACAGTTCACAGTTCACAGTTCACAGTCTTCATTTCACAATTCATAGTTCGCAGTTCACAGTTCACAGGTCACAGTTCACAGTTCACAGTTCACAGGTCACAGTTCACAGTTCACAGTTCACAGTCCACAGTTCACTGTTCACAATTCACAGTTCACAGTTCACAGTTCACACTTCACTGTTCACTGTTCACAGTTCACAGTTCACAGTTCACAGTCTTCATTTCACAATTCATAGTTCGCAGTTCACAGTTCACAGGTCACAGTTCACAGTTCACAGTTCACAGTTCACAGGTCACAGTTCACAGTTCACTGTCCACAGTTCACTGATCACACATCACAGTTCACAGTTAACAGTTCACAGTTCACAGTCCACAGATCACAGTTCACAGTCTTCACTTCACACTTCACAGTTCGCAGTTCACAGTTCACAGATCACAGTTCACAGTTCACAGTTCACAGTTTACAGTTCACATGTCACAGTTCACAGTTCACAGTTCACAGGTCACAGGTCACAGTTCACAGTTCACAGGTCACAGGTCACAGTTCACAGTTCGCAGTTCACAGTTCACAGATCACAGTTCACAGTTCACAGTTCACTGATCACACATCACAGTTCACAGACTTTATTTCACAATTCAGTTTTCACAGTTCACAGTTCACAATTCTCAGTTCACAGTTCACAGTTCACAGATCACAGTTCACAGTCTTCATTTCACACTTCAGTCTTCACAGGGCACAGTTCACAGTTCACAGACTTCATTTCACAATTCACAGTTCGCAGTTCACAGTTCACAGATCACACTTCACAGTTCACAGTTCACAGATCACTGTTCACAGACTTTATTTCACAATTCAGTTTTCACAGTTCACAGTTCACAGTTCACAGTCCGCAGTTCACTGTTCACTGATCATAGTTCACAGTTCACAGTTCACAGTTCACAGTTCACAGTTCACAGTTCACAGTTCACAGTTCACAGTTCACAGTTCACAGTTCACAGTTCACACTTCACACTTCACACTTCACACTTCACAGTTCACAGTTCACAGTTCACAGATCTCAGTTCACAGTTCACAGTTCACAGTTCACAGTTCACAGTTCACAGTTCACAGTTCACAGTTCACAGTTCACAGTTCACAGTTCACAGTTCACAGTTCACAGTTCACAGTTCACAGTTCACAGTTCACAGTTCACAGTTCACAGTTCACAGTTCACAGTTCACAGTTCACTGTCTTCATTTCATACTTCACAGTTCACTGTCTTCATTTCATACTTCACAGTTCGCAGTTCACAGTTCACAGTTCACAGTTCACAGTTCACATGTCACAGTTCACAGTTCACAGTTCACAGTTCACAGTTCACAGGTCACAGGTCACAGTTCACAGATCACAGTTCACAGTTCACAGTTCACAGTCCACATTTCACTGTTCACAATTCACAGTTCACAGTTCACAGTTCACTGTTCACAGATCACAGTTCACAGTTCACAGTCTTCATTTCACGCTTCACAGTTCGCAGTTCACAGTTCACAGATCACAGTTCACAGTCTTCATTTCACACTTCAGTCTTCACAGGGCACAGTTCACAGTTCACAGACTTCATTTCACAATTCACAGTTCGCAGTTCACAGTTCACAGATCACACTTCACAGTTCACAGTTCACAGATCACTGTTCACAGACTTTATTTCACAATTCAGTTTTCACAGTTCACAGTTCACAGTTCACAGTTCACAGTTCACAGTCCGCAGTTCACTGTTCACTGATCATAGTTCACAGTTCACAGTTCACAGTTCACAGTTCACACTTCACACTTCACACTTCACACTTCACAGTTCACAGTTCACAGTTCACAGTTCACAGTTCACAGTTCACAGTTCACAGTTCACAGTTCACAGTTCACAGTTCACAGTTCACTGTCTTCATTTCATTCTTCACAGTTCACTGTCTTCATTTCATACTTCACAGTTCGCAGTTCACAGTTCACAGTTCACAGTTCACAGTTCACAGTTCACAGTTCACAGTTCACATGTCACAGTTCACAGTTCACAGTTCACAGTTCACAGTTCACAGTTCACAGTCCACAGTTCACAGTTCACAGTTCACAGTTCCCAGATCGCAGGTCACAGTTCACATTTCACAGTTCACTGTCTTCATTTCATACTTCACAGTTCGCAGTTCACAGTTCACAGGTCACAGTTCACAGCCCACTGTTCACAGTTCACAGTTCACAGTTCTCAGTTCACAGATCACAGTTCACAGTTCACAGACTTTATTTCACAATTGAGTTTTCACAGTTCACAGTTCACAGGGCACAGGGCACAGTTCACAGTTCACAGTCTTCATTTCACAATTCACAGTTCGCAGTTCACAGTTCACAGATCACACTTCACAGTTCACAGTTCACAGATCACAGTTCACATACTTTATTTCACAATTCAGTTTTCACAGTTCACAGTTCACAGTTCACAGTCCGCAGTTCACTGTTCACAGATCATAGTTCACAGTTCACAGTTCACAGTTCACAGTTCACAGTTCACAGTTCACAGTTCACAGTTCACAGTTCACAGTTCACAGTTCACAGTTCACAGTTCACAGTTCACAGTTCACAGTTCACAGTTCACAGTTCACAGTTCACAGTTCACAGTTCACAGTTCACAGTTCACAGTTCACTGTCTTCATTTCATACTTCACAGTTCACTGTCTTCATTTCATACTTCACAGTTCGCAGTTCACAGTTCACAGTTCACAGTCTTCATTTCACACTTCACACTTCACAGTGCACAGTTCGCAGTCCACAGTTCACAGTCCACAGTTCACTGATCACACATCACAGTTCACAGTTCACAGTTCACAGTCCACAGATCACAGTTCACAGTCTTCATTTCACAGTTCGCAGTTCACAGTTCACAGATCACAGTTCACAGTTCACAGTCTTCATTTCACACTTCACACTTCACAGTGCACAGTTCACAGTCCACAGTTCACAGTCCACAGTTCACTGATCACACATCACAATTCACAGTTCACAGTTCACAGTTCACAGTTCACAGTTCACAGTTCACAGTTCACAGTTCACAGTTCACAGTTCACAGTTCACACTTCACAGTTCACAGTCCACAGTTCACAGTTCACAGTTCACAGTTCCCAGATCGCAGGTCACAGTTCACATTTCACAGTTCACTGTCTTCATTTCATACTTCACAGTTCGCAGTTCACAGTTCACAGGTCACAGTTCACAGCCCACTGTTCACAGTTCACAGTTCTCAGTTCACAGATCACAGTTCACAGTTCACAGACTTTATTTCACAATTGAGTTTTCACAGTTCACAGTTCACAGGGCACAGGGCACAGTTCACAGTTCACAGTCTTCATTTCACAATTCACAGTTCGCAGTTCACAGTTCACAGATCACACTTCACAGTTCACAGTTCACAGATCACAGTTCACATACTTTATTTCACAATTCAGTTTTCACAGTTCACAGTTCACAGTTCACAGTCCGCAGTTCACTGTTCACAGATCATAGTTCACAGTTCACAGTTCACAGTTCACAGTTCACAGTTCACAGTTCACAGTTCACAGTTCACAGTTCACAGTTCACAGTTCACAGTTCACAGTTCACAGTTCACAGTTCACAGTTCACAGTTCACAGTTCACAGTTCACAGTTCACAGTTCACAGTTCACAGTTCACAGTTCACAGTTCACAGTTCACAGTTCACAGTTCACAGTTCACTGTCTTCATTTCATACTTCACAGTTCACTGTCTTCATTTCATACTTCACAGTTCGCAGTTCACAGTTCACAGTTCACAGTCTTCATTTCACACTTCACACTTCACAGTGCACAGTTCGCAGTCCACAGTTCACAGTCCACAGTTCACTGATCACACATCACAGTTCTCAGTTCACAGTTCACAGTCCACAGATCACAGTTCACAGTCTTCATTTCACAGTTCGCAGTTCACAGTTCACAGATCACAGTTCACAGTTCACAGTCTTCATTTCACACTTCACACTTCACAGTGCACAGTTCACAGTCCACAGTTCACAGTCCACAGTTCACTGATCACACATCACAATTCACAGTTCACAGTTCACAGTTCACAGTTCACAGTTCACAGTTCACAGTTCACAGTTCACAGTTCACAGTTCACAGTTCACAGTTCCCAGTTCACAGTTCCCAGTTCGCAGGTCACAGTTCACATTTCACAGTTCACTGTCTTCATTTCATACTTCACAGTTCGCAGTTCACAGTTCACAGATCACTGTTCACAGTTTACAGTTCTCAGTTTACAGTTCTCAGTTCACAGTTGACAGTTGACAGTTCACAGTTGACAGTTCACAGTTGATAGTTCACAGTTGACAGTTCACACTTCACAGTTCACAGTTCACAGTTCACAGTTCACAGTTCACAGTTCACAGTTCACAGTTCACAGTTCACTGTTCACTGTTCACAGTTCACAGTTCACAGTTCACAGTTCACAGACTTCATTTCACAATTCATAGTTCGCAGTTCACAGTTCACAGGTCACAGTTCACAGTTCACAGGTCACAGTTCACTGTTCACAGATCACAGTTCACAGTTCACAGTCTTCATTTCACACTTCACACTTCACAGTGCACAGTTCGCAGTCCACAGTTCACAGTCCACAGTTCACTGATCACACATCACAGTTCACAGTTCACAGTTCACAGTCCACAGATCACAGTTCACAGTCTTCATTTCACAGTTCGCAGTTCACAGTTCACAGATCACAGTTCACAGTTCACAGTCTTCATTTCACACTTCACACTTCACAGTTCACAGTTCACAGTTCACAGTTCACAGTTCACAGTTCACAGTTCACAGTTCACACTTCACACTTCACACTTCACAGTTCACAGTTCACAGTTCACAGTTCACAGATCTCAGTTCACAGTTCACAGTTCACAGTTCACAGTTCACAGTTCACAGTTCACAGTTCACAGTTCACAGTTCACTGTTCACTGTCTTCATTTCATACTTCACAGTTCACTGTCTTCATTTCATACTTCACAGTTCGCAGTTCACAGTTCACAGTTCACAGTTCACAGTTCACATGTCACAGTTCGCAGTTCACAGTTCACAGGTCACAGGTCACAGTTCACAGATCACAGTTCACAGTTCACAGTTCACAGTCCACATTTCACTGTTCACAATTCACAGTTCACAGTTCACAGTTCACTGTTCACAGATCACAGTTCACAGTTCACAGTCTTCATTTCACGCTTCACAGTTCGCAGTTCACAGTTCACAGATCACAGTTCACAGTCTTCATTTCACACTTCAGTCTTCACAGGGCACAGTTCACAGTTCACAGTCTTCATTTCACAATTCACAGTTCGCAGTTCACAGTTCACAGGTCACAGTTCACAGCCCACTGTTCGCAGTTCACAGTTTTCAGTTCACAGATCACAGTTCACAGTTCACAGACTTTATTTCACAATTCAGTTTTCACAGTTCACAGTTCACAGTTCACAGTTCACAGTTCACAGTTCACAGTCCGCAGTTCACTGTTCACTGATCATAGTTCACAGTTCACAGTTCACAGTTCACAGTTCACAGTTCACACTTCACAGTTCACAGTTCACAGTTCACACTTCACAGTTCACACTTCACAGTTCACACTTCACAGTTCACACTTCACAGTTCACACTTCACAGTTCACACTTCACAGTTCACACTTCACAGTTCACACTTCACAGTTCACACTTCACAGTTCACACTTCACAGTTCACAGTTCACAGTTCACAGTTCACAGTTCACAGTTCACAGTTCACAGTTCACAGTTCACAGTTCACAGTTCACAGTTCACATGTCACAGTTCACAGTTCACAGTTCACAGTTCACAGTCCACAGTTCACAGTTCACAGTTCACAGTTCCCAGATCGCAGGTCACAGTTCACATTTCACAGTTCACTGTCTTCATTTCATACTTCACAGTTCGCAGTTCACAGTTCACAGGTCACAGTTCACAGCCCACTGTTCACAGTTCACAGTTCTCAGTTCACAGATCACAGTTCACAGTTCACAGACTTTATTTCACAATTCAGTTTTCACAGTTCACAGTTCACAGGGCACAGGGCACAGTTCACAGTTCACAGTCTTCATTTCACAGTTCACAGTTCACAGTTCACAGTCCGCAGTTCACTGTTCACAGATCATAGTTCACAGTTCACAGTTCACAGTTCACAGTTCACAGTTCACAGTTCACAGTTCACAGTTCACAGTTCACAGTTCACAGTTCACAGTTCACAGTTCACAGTTCACAGTTCACAGTTCACAGTTCACAGTTCACAGTTCACTGTCTTCATTTCATACTTCACAGTTCACTGTCTTCATTTCATACTTCACAGTTCGCAGTTCACAGTTCACAGTTCACAGTCCACAGTTCACATGTCACAGTTCACAGTTCACAGTTCACAGTTCACAGTTCACAGTTCACAGTCCACAGTTCACAGTTCACAGTTCACAGTTCACAGTTCACAGTTCCCAGATCGCAGGTCACAGTTCACATTTCACAGTTCACTGTCTTCATTTCATACTTCACAGTTCGCAGTTCACAGTTCACAGGTCACAGTTCACAGCCCACTATTCACAGTTCACAGTTCTCAGTTCACAGATCACAGTTCACAGTTCACAGACTTTATTTCACAATTCAGTTTTCACAGTTCACAATTCACAGGGCACAGGGCACAGTTCACAGTTCACAGTCTTCATTTCACAATTCACAGTTCGCAGTTCACAGTTCACAGATCACACTTCACAGTTCACAGTTCACAGATCACAGTTCACATACTTTATTTCACAATTCAGTTTTCACAGTTCACAGTTCACAGTTCACAGTCCGCAGTTCCCTGTTCACAGATCATAGTTCACAGTTCACAGTTCACAGTTCACAGTTCCAGTTCACAGTTCACAGTTCACAGTTCACAGTTCACACTTCACTGTTCACAGATCACAGTTCACAGTTCACAGTTCACAGTTCACAGTTCCCAGTTCGCAGGTCACAGTTCACATTTCACAGTTCACTGTCTTCATTTCATACTTCACAGTTCACTGTCTTCATTTCATACTTCACAGTTCGCAGTTCACAGTTCACAGTTCACAGTTCACAGTTCACAGTTCACAGTTCACATGTCACAGTTCACAGTTCACAGGTCACAGTTCACAGTTCACAGTTCACAGTTCACAGTTCACAGTTCACAGTTCACATTTCACAGTTCACTGTCTTCATTTCATACTTCACAGTTCGCAGTTCACAGTTCACAGTTCACAGTTCACAGTTCACAGTCCGCAGTTCACTGTTCACAGATCATAGTTCACAGTTCACAGTTCACAGTTCACAGTTCACAGTCCGCAGTTCACTGTTCACAGTTCACAGTTCACAGTTCACAGTTCACAGTTCACAGTTCACAGTTCACAGTTCACAGTTCACAGTTCACAGTTCACAGTTCACAGTTCACAGTTCACAGTTCACAGTTCACAGTTCACAGTTCACTGTCTTCATTTCATACTTCACAGTTCACTGTCTTCATTTCATACTTCACAGTTCGCAGTTCACAGTTCACAGTTCACAGTCTTCATTTCACACTTCACACTTCACAGTGCACAGTTCGCAGTCCACAGTTCACAGTCCACAGTTCACTGATCACACATCACAGTTCACAGTTCACAGTTCACAGTCCACAGATCACAGTTCACAGTCTTCATTTCACAGTTCGCAGTTCACAGTTCACAGATCACAGTTCACAGTTCACAGTCTTCATTTCACACTTCACACTTCACAGTGCACAGTTCACAGTCCACAGTTCACAGTCCACAGTTCACTGATCACACATCACAATTCACAGTTCACAGTTCACAGTTCACAGTTCACAGTTCACAGTTCACAGTTCACAGTTCACAGTTCACACTTCACAGTTCACAGTCCACAGTTCACAGTTCACAGTTCACAGTTCCCAGATCGCAGGTCACAGTTCACATTTCACAGTTCACTGTCTTCATTTCATACTTCACAGTTCGCAGTTCACAGTTCACAGGTCACAGTTCACAGCCCACTGTTCACAGTTCACAGTTCTCAGTTCACAGATCACAGTTCACAGTTCACAGACTTTATTTCACAATTGAGTTTTCACAGTTCACAGTTCACAGGGCACAGGGCACAGTTCACAGTTCACAGTCTTCATTTCACAATTCACAGTTCGCAGTTCACAGTTCACAGATCACACTTCACAGTTCACAGTTCACAGATCACAGTTCACATACTTTATTTCACAATTCAGTTTTCACAGTTCACAGTTCACAGTTCACAGTCCGCAGTTCACTGTTCACAGATCATAGTTCACAGTTCACAGTTCACAGTTCACAGTTCACAGTTCACAGTTCACAGTTCACAGTTCACAGTTCACAGTTCACAGTTCACAGTTCACAGTTCACAGTTCACAGTTCACAGTTCACAGTTCGCAGGTCACAGTTCACATTTCACAGTTCACTGTCTTCATTTCATACTTCACAGTTCAGTGTCTTCATTTCATACTTCACAGTTCGCAGTTCACAGTTCACAGTTCACAGTTCACATGTCACAGTTCACAGGTCACAGTTCACAGTTCCCCGTTCACAGTATTCATTTCACAGTTCACAGTTCACAGTTCACAGTTCACAGTTCACAGTTCACAGTTCACAGTTCACAGTTCACAGTTCACAGTTCACAGTTCACAGTTCACAGTTCACAGTTCACAGATCACAGTCTTCATTTCACACTTCACAGTTCGCAGTTCACAGTTCGCAGTTCACAGTTCACAGTTCACAGATCACAGTTCACAGTTCACAGTCCACATTTCACTGTTCACAATTCACAGTTCACAGTTCACAGTTCACAGTTCACTGTTCACAGATCACAGTTCACAGTTCACAGTCTTCATTTCACGCTTCACAGTTCGCAGTTCACAGTTCACAGATCACAGTTCACAGTTCACAGTTCACAGTTCACAGTTCACAGTTCACAGTTCACAGTTCACAGTTCACTGTTCACAGTTTACAGTTCTCAGTTTACAGTTCTCAGTTCACAGTTGACAGTTCACTGTTCACAGTTCACACTTCACAGTTCACAGTTCACAGTCGACAGTTCACTGTTCACAGATCATAGTTCACAGTCTACAGTTCAGAGTTCACAGTTCACAGTTCACAGTCTTCATTTCACAATTCACAGTTCGCAGTTCACAGTTCACAGATCACCGTACACAGATCACAGTTCACTGTTCACAGTTCACAGTTCACAGTCCACAGTTCACAGTTCACAGTTCTCAGTTCACAGATCACAGTTCACAGTCTTCATTTCACAGTTCACAGTTCACATTTTACAGTTCTCAGTTCACAGTTCACAGTTCACAGTTCACAGTTCACAGTTCACAGTTCACAGTCCACAGTTCACAGTTCACAGTTCTCAGTTCACAGATCACAGTTCACAGTCTTCATTTCACAGTTCACAGTCTTCATTTCACAGTTCACAGTTCACAGTTCACAGTTCCCCGTTCACAGTATTCATTTCACATTTCACAGTTCGCAGTTCACAGTTGACAGTTCACAGATCACAGTTCACAGTCCACAGTTCACTGTTCACAAATCACAGTTCACAGTTCACAGTCCACAGTTCACTATTCACAGTTCACTGTTCACAAATCACAGTTCACAGTCCACAGTTCACTATTCACAGCTCACAGTTCTCAGTTCACAGATCACAGTTCACAGTCTTCATTTCACACTTCACAGTTAGCAGTTCACAGTTCACAGATCACAGTTCACAGTTCACAGTTCACAGATCACAGTTCACAGATCACAGTTCACAGTCCACAGTTCACAGTTCACAGTTCACAGTTCCCAGATCGCAGGTCACAGTTCACATTTCACAGTTCACTGTCTTCATTTCATACTTCAGAGTTCGCAGTTCACAGTTCACAGGTCACAGTTCACAGCCCACTGTTCACAGTTCACAGTTCTCAGTTCACAGATCACAGTTCACAGTTCACAGACTTTATTTCACAATTCAGTTTTCACAGTTCACAGTTCACAGGGCACAGGGCACCGTTCACAGTTCACAGTCTTCATTTCACAATTCACAGTTCGCAGTTCACAGTTCACAGATCACACTTCACAGTTCACAGTTCACAGATCACAGTTCACATACTTTATTTCACAATTCAGTTTTCACAGTTCACAGTTCACAGTTCACAGTCCGCAGTTCACTGTTCACAGATCATAGTTCACAGTTCACAGTTCACAGTTCACAGTTCCAGTTCACAGTTCACAGTTCACAGTTCACAGTTCACAGTTCACACTTCACTGTTCACAGATCACAGTTCACAGTTCACAGTTCACAGTTCCCAGTTCGCAGGTCGCAGTTCACATTTCACAGTTCACTGTCTTCATTTCATACTTCACAGTTCACTGTCTTCATTTCATACTTCACAGTTCGCAGTTCACAGTTCACAGTTCACAGTTCACAGTTCACAGTTCCCAGTTCGCAGGTCACAGTTCACATTTCACAGTTCACTGTCTTCATTTCATACTTCACAGTTCAGTGTCTTCATTTCATACTTCACAGTTCGCAGTTCACAGTTCACAGTTCACAGTTCACAGTTCACATGTCACAGTTCACAGTTCACAGGTCACAGGTCACAGTTCACAGTTCACAGTTCACAGATCACAGTTCACAGTTCACAGTTCACAGTTCACAGTTCACAGTTCACAGTTCACAGTTCACAGTTCACAGTTCACAGTTCACAGTTCACAGTTCACAGTTCACAGTTCACAGTTCACAGATCACAGTTCACAGTTCACAGTTCACAGTTCACAGGTCACAGTTCACAGTTCCCCGTTCACAGTATTCATTTCACACTTCACAGTTCGCAGTTCACAGTTGACAGTTCACAGATCACAGTACACAGTCCACAGTTCACTGTTCACAAATCACAGTTCACAGTTCACAGTCCACAGTTCACTATTCACAGTTCACTGTTCACAAATCACAGTTCACAGTTCACAGTCCACAGTTCACTATTCACAGCTCACAGTTCTCAGTTCACAGATCACAGTTCACAGTCTTCATTTCACACTTCACAGTTAGCAGTTCACAGTTCACAGATCACAGTTCACAGTTCACAGTTCACAGATCACAGTTCACAGTTCACAGTTCACAGTTCACAGTTCACAGTTCTCAGTTCACAGATCACAGTTCACAGTCTTCATTTCACACATCAGTCTTCACAGGGCACAGTTCACAGTTCACAGTCTTCATTTCACAATTCACAGTTCGCAGTTCACAGTTCACAGATCACACTTCACAGTTCACAGTTCACAGATCACTGTTCACAGACTTTATTTCACAATTCAGTTTTCACAGTTCACAGTTCACAGTTCACAGTTCACAGTTCACAGTCCGCAGTTCACAGTTCACAGTTCACAGTTCACAGTTCACACTTCACAGTTCACACTTCACAGTTCACACTTCACAGTTCACAGATCACAGTTCACAGATCACAGTTCACAGTTCACAGTTCACAGTTCACAGTTCACAGTTCACAGTTCACAGTTCACAGTTCACAGTTCACAGTTCACAGTTCACAGTTCACAGTTCACAGTTCACAGTTCACAGTTCACAGTTCACAGTTCACAGTTCACAGTTCACAGTTCACAGTTCACAGTTCACAGTTCCCAGTTCGCAGGTCACAGTTCACATTTCACAGTTCACTGTCTTCATTTCATACTTCACAGTTCGCAGTTCACAGTTCACAGTTCACAGATCACTGTTCACAGTTTACAGTTCTCAGTTTACAGTTCTCAGTTCACAGTTGACAGTTCACAGTTGACAGTTCACAGTTCACAGTTCACAGTTCACAGTCCACAGTTCACTGTTCACAATTCACAGTTCACAGTTCACAGTTCACAGTTCACAGTTCACACTTAACTGTTCACTGTTCACAGTTCACAGTTCACAGTTCACAGTTCACAGTCTTCATTTCACAATTCATAGTTCGCAGTTCACAGTTCACAGGTCACAGTTCACAGTTCACAGTTCACAGGTCACAGTTCACAGTTCACAGTCCACAGTTCACTGTTCACAATTCACAGTTCACAGTTCACAGTTCACACTTCACTGTTCACTGTTCACAGTTCACAGTTCACAGTTCACAGTCTTCATTTCACAATTCATAGTTCGCAGTTCACAGTTCACAGGTCACAGTTCACAGTTCACAGTTCACAGGTCACAGTTCACAGTTCACTGTCCACAGTTCACTGATCACACATCACAGTTCACAGTTCACAGTTCACAGTTCACAGTCCACAGATCACAGTTCACAGTCTTCACTTCACACTTCACAGTTCGCAGTTCACAGTTCACAGTTCACATGTCACAGTTCGCAGTTCACAGTTCACAGGTCACAGGTCACAGTTCACAGATCACAGTTCACAGTTCACAGTTCACAGTCCACATTTCACTGTTCACAATTCACAGTTCACAGTTCACAGTTCACTGTTCACAGATCACAGTTCACAGTTCACAGTCTTCATTTCACGCTTCACAGTTCGCAGTTCACAGTTCACAGATCACAGTTCACAGTCTTCATTTCACACTTCAGTCTTCACAGGGCACAGTTCACAGTTCACAGTCTTCATTTCACAATTCACAGTTCGCAGTTCACAGTTCACAGGTCACAGTTCACAGCCCACTGTTCACAGTTCACAGTTTTCAGTTCACAGATCACAGTTCACAGTTCACAGACTTTATTTCACAATTCAGTTTTCACAGTTCACAGTTCACAGTTCACAGTTCACAGTTCACAGTTCACAGTTCACAGTTCACAGTTCACAGTTCACAGTCCGCAGTTCACAGTCCACAGTTCACAGTTCACAGTTCACAGTTCCCAGATCGCAGGTCACAGTTCACATTTCACAGTTCACTGTCTTCATTTCATACTTCACAGTTCGCAGTTCACAGTTCACAGGTCACAGTTCACAGCCCACTGTTCACAGTTCACAGTTCTCAGTTCACAGATCACAGTTCACAGTTCACAGACTTTATTTCACAATTCAGTTTTCACAGTTCACAGTTCACAGGGCACAGGGCACAGTTCACAGTTCACAGTCTTCATTTCACAATTCACAGTTCGCAGTTCACAGTTCACAGATCACACTTCACAGTTCACAGTTCACAGATCACAGTTCACATACTTTATTTCACAATTCAGTTTTCACAGTTCACAGTTCACAGTTCACAGTCCGCAGTTCACTGTTCACAGAACATAGTTCACAGTTCACAGTTCACAGTTCACAGTTCACAGTTCACAGTTCACAGTTCACAGTTCACAGTTCACAGTTCACAGTTCACAGTTCACAGTTCACAGTTCACAGTTCACAGTTCACAGTTCACAGTTCACAGTTCACAGTTCACTGTCTTCATTTCATACTTCACAGTTCACTGTCTTCATTTCATACTTCACAGTTCGCAGTTCACAGTTCACAGTTCACAGTTCACAGTTCACATGTCACAGTTCACAGTTCACAGTTCACAGTTCACAGTTCACAGTTCACAGTCCACAGTTCACAGTTCACAGTTCACAGTTCACAGTTCCCAGATCGCAGGTCACAGTTCACATTTCACAGTTCACTGTCTTCATTTCATACTTCACAGTTCGCAGTTCACAGTTCACAGGTCACAGTTCACAGCCCACTGTTCACAGTTCACAGTTCTGAGTTCACAGATCACAGTTCACAGTTCACAGACTTTATTTCACAATTCAGTTTTCACAGTTCACAATTCACAGGGCACAGGGCACAGTTCACAGTTCACAGTCTTCATTTCACAATTCACAGTTCGCAGTTCACAGTTCACAGATCACACTTCACAGTTCACAGTTCACAGATCACAGTTCACATACTTTATTTCACAATTCAGTTTTCACAGTTCACAGTTCACAGTTCACAGTCCGCAGTTCCCTGTTCACAGATCATAGTTCACAGTTCACAGTTCACAGTTCACAGTTCCAGTTCACAGTTCACAGTTCACAGTTCACAGTTCACACTTCACTGTTCACAGTTTACAGTTCTCAGTTTACAGTTCTCAGTTCACAGTTGACAGTTCACAGTTGACAGTTCACACTTCACAGTTCACAGTTCACAGTTCACAGTCCACAGTTCACTGTTCACAATTCACATTTCACAGTTCACATGTCACAGTTCACAGTTCACAGTTCACAGTTCACAGTTCACAGTCCACAGTTCACAGTTCACAGTTCACAGTTCCCAGATCGCAGGTCACAGTTCACATTTCACAGTTCACTGTCTTCATTTCATACTTCAGAGTTCGCAGTTCACAGTTCACAGGTCACAGTTCACAGCCCACTGTTCACAGTTCACAGTTCTCAGTTCACAGATCACAGTTCACAGTTCACAGTCTTTATTTCACAATTCAGTTTTCACAGTTCACAGTTCACAGGGCACAGGGCACAGTTCACAGTTCACAGTCTTCATTTCACAATTCACAGTTCGCAGTTCACAGTTCACAGATCACACTTCACAGTTCACAGTTCACAGATCACAGTTCACATACTTTATTTCACAATTCAGTTTTCACAGTTCACAGTTCACAGTTCACAGTCCGCAGTTCACTGTTCACAGATCATAGTTCACAGTTCACAGTTCACAGTTCACAGTTCACAGTTCCAGTTCACAGTTCACAGTTCACAGTTCACAGTTCACAGTTCACACTTCACTGTTCACAGATCACAGTTCACAGTTCACAGTTCACAGTTCCCAGTTCGCAGGTCACAGTTCACATTTCACAGTTCACTGTCTTCATTTCATACTTCACAGTTCACTGTCTTCATTTCATACTTCACAGTTCGCAGTTCACAGTTCACAGTTCACAGTTCACAGTTCACAGTTCACAGTTCCCAGTTCGCAGGTCACAGTTCACATTTCACAGTTCACTGTCTTCATTTCATACTTCACAGTTCAGTGTCTTCATTTCATACTTCACAGTTCGCAGTTCACAGTTCACAGTTCACAGTTCACATGTCACAGTTCACAGTTCACAGGTCACAGGTCACAGTTCACAGTTCACAGTTCACAGATCACAGTTCACAGTTCACAGTTCACAGTTCACAGTTCACAGGTCACAGTTCACAGTTCCCCGTTCACAGTATTCATTTCACACTTCAAAGTTCACAGTTCACAGTTGACAGTTCACAGTCCACAGTCCACAGATCACAGTTGACAGATCACAGTTCACAGTTCACAGTTCACAGTTCACAGTTCACAGTTCACAGTTCACTGTTCACAGTTTACAGTTCTCAGTTTACAGTTCTCAGTTCACAGTTGACAGTTCACTGTTCACAGTTCACACTTCACAGTTCACAGTTCACAGTCGACAGTTCACTGTTCACAGATCATAGTTCACAGTCTACAGTTCAGAGTTCACAGTTCACAGTTCACAGTCTTCATTTCACAATTCACAGTTCGCAGTTCACAGTTCACAGATCACCGTACACAGATCACAGTTCACTGTTCACAGTTCACAGTTCACAGTCCACAGTTCACAGTTCACAGTTCTCAGTTCACAGATCACAGTTCACAGTCTTCATTTCACAGTTCACAGTTCACAGTTTACAGTTCTCAGTTCACAGTTCACAGTTCACAGTTCACAGTTCACAGTTCACAGTCCACAGTTCACAGTTCACAGTTCTCAGTTCACAGATCACAGTTCACAGTCTTCATTTCACAGTTCACAGTCTTCATTTCACAGTTCACAGTCTTCATTTCACAGTTCACAGTTCACAGTTCACAGTTCCCCGTTCACAGTATTCATTTCACATTTCACAGTTCGCAGTTCACAGTTGACAGTTCACAGATCACAGTTCACAGTCCACAGTTCACTGTTCACAAATCACAGTTCACAGTTCACAGTCCACAGTTCACTACTCACAGTTCACTGTTCACAAATCACAGTTCACAGTTCACAGTCCACAGTTCACTATTCACAGCTCACAGTTCTCAGTTCACAGATCACAGTTCACAGTCTTCATTTCACACTTCACAGTTAGCAGTTCACAGTTCACAGATCACAGTTCACAGTTCACAGTTCACAGATCACAGTTCACAGTTCACAGTTCACAGTTCACAGTTCTCAGTTCACAGATCACAGTTCACAGTCTTCATTTCACACATCAGTCTTCACAGGGCACAGTTCACAGTTCACAGTCTTCATTTCACAATTCACAGTTCGCAGTTCACAGTTCACAGATCACACTTCACAGTGCACAGTAGACAGATCACTGTTCACAGACTTTATTTCACAATTCAGTTTTCACAGTTCACAGTTCACAGTTCACAGTTCACAGTTCACAGTCCGCAGTTCACAGTTCACAGTTCACAGTTCACAGTTCACAGTTCACACTTCACAGTTCACACTTCACAGTTCACACTTCACAGTTCACAGATCACAGTTCACAGATCACAGTTCACAGTTCACAGTTCACAGTTCACAGTTCACAGTTCACAGTTCACAGTTCACAGTTTACAGTTCACAGATCACTGTTCACAGTTTACAGTTCTCAGTTTACAGTTCTCAGTTCACAGTTGACAGTTCACAGTTGACAGTTCACACTTCACAGTTCACAGTTCACAGTTCACAGTCCACAGTTCACTGTTCACAATTCACAGTTCACAGTTCACAGTTCACAGTTCACAGTTCACACTTAACTGTTCACTGTTCACAGTTCACAGTTCACAGTTCACAGTCTTCATTTCACAATTCATAGTTCGCAGTTCACAGTTCACAGGTCACAGTTCACAGTTCACAGTTCACAGGTCACAGTTCACAGTTCACAGTTCACAGTCCACAGTTCACTGTTCACAATTCACAGTTCACAGTTCACAGTTCACAGTTCACAGTTCACACTTCACTGTTCACTGTTCACAGTTCACAGTTCACAGTTCACAGTCTTCATTTCACAATTCATAGTTCGCAGTTCACAGTTCACAGGTCACAGTTCACAGTTCACAGTTCACAGTTCACAGGTCACAGTTCACAGTTCACTGTCCACAGTCTTCACTTCACACTTCACAGTTCGCAGTTCACAGTTCACAGATCACAGTTCACAGTTCACAGTTCACAGTTTACAGTTCACATGTCACAGTTCACAGTTCACAGTTCACAGGTCACAGGTCACAGTTCACAGTTCACAGGTCACAGGTCACAGTTCACAGTTCGCAGTTCACAGTTCACAGATCACAGTTCACAGTTCACAGTTCACTGATCACACATCACAGTTCACAGACTTTATTTCACAATTCAGTTTTCACAGTTCACATTTCACAATTCTCAGTTCACAGTTCACAGTTCACAGATCACAGTTCACAGTCTTCATTTCACACTTCAGTCTTCACAGGGCACAGTTCACAGTTCACAGACTTCATTTCACAATTCACAGTTCGCAGTTCACAGTTCACAGATCACACTTCACAGTTCACAGTTCACAGATCACTGTTCACAGACTTTATTTCACAATTCAGTTTTCACAGTTCACAGTTCACAGTTCACAGTTCACAATTCACAGTCCGCAGTTCACTGTTCACTGATCATAGTTCACAGTTCACAGTTCACAGTTCACAGTTCACAGTTCACAGTTCACAGTTCACAGTTCACAGTTCACAGTTCACAGTTCACAGTTCACAGTTCACAGTTCACAGTTCACACTTCACACTTCACACTTCACAGTTCACAGTTCACAGTTCACAGTTCACAGTTCACAGATCTCAGTTCACAGTTCACAGTTCACAGTTCACAGTTCACAGTTCACAGTTCACAGTTCACAGTTCACAGTTCACAGTTCACAGTTCACAGTTCACAGTTCACTGTCTTCATTTCATACTTCACAGTTCACTGTCTTCATTTCATACTTCACAGTTCGCAGTTCACAGTTCACAGTTCACAGTTCACAGTTCACATGTCACAGTTCACAGTTCACAGTTCACAGTTCACAGTTCACAGGTCACAGGTCACAGTTCACAGATCACAGTTCACAGTTCACAGTTCACAGTCCACATTTCACTGTTCACAATTCACAGTTCACAGTTCACAGTTCACTGTTCACAGATCACAGTTCACAGTTCACAGTCTTCATTTCACGCTTCACAGTTCGCAGTTCACAGTTCACAGATCACAGTTCACAGTCTTCATTTCACACTTCAGTCTTCACAGGGCACAGTTCACAGTTCACAGACTTCATTTCACAATTCACAGTTCGCAGTTCACAGTTCACAGATCACACTTCACAGTTCACAGTTCACAGATCACTGTTCACAGACTTTATTTCACAATTCAGTTTTCACAGTTCACAGTTCACAGTTCACAGTTCACAGTTCACAGTCCGCAGTTCACTGTTCACTGATCATAGTTCACAGTTCACAGTTCACAGTTCACAGTTCACACTTCACACTTCACACTTCACAGTTCACAGTTCACAGTTCACAGTTCACAGTTCACAGTTCACAGTTCACAGTTCACAGTTCACAGTTCACAGTTCACAGTTCACAGTTCACAGTTCACAGTTCACAGTTCACAGTTCACAGTTCACAGTTCACAGTTCACAGTTCACAGTTCACAGTTCACAGTTCACAGTTCACAGTTCACAGTTCACAGTTCACAGTTCACAGTTCACAGTTCACAGTTCACAGTTCACAGTTCACAGTTCACAGTTCACAGTTCACAGTTCACAGTTCACAGTTCACAGTTCACAGTTCACAGTTCACAGTTCACAGTTCACTGTCTTCATTTCATTCTTCACAGTTCACTGTCTTCATTTCATACTTCACAGTTCGCAGTTCACAGTTCACAGTTCACAGTTCACAGTTCACAGTTCACAGTTCACAGTTCACAGTTCACATGTCACAGTTCACAGTTCACAGTTCACAGTTCACAGTTCACAGTTCACAGTCCACAGTTCACAGTTCACAGTTCACAGTTCCCAGATCGCAGGTCACAGTTCACATTTCACAGTTCACTGTCTTCATTTCATACTTCACAGTTCGCAGTTCACAGTTCACAGGTCACAGTTCACAGCCCACTGTTCACAGTTCACAGTTCTCAGTTCACAGATCACAGTTCACAGTTCACAGACTTTATTTCACAATTGAGTTTTCACAGTTCACAGTTCACAGGGCACAGGGCACAGTTCACAGTTCACAGTCTTCATTTCACAATTCACAGTTCGCAGTTCACAGTTCACAGATCACACTTCACAGTTCACAGTTCACAGATCACAGTTCACATACTTTATTTCACAATTCAGTTTTCACAGTTCACAGTTCACAGTTCACAGTCCGCAGTTCACTGTTCACAGATCATAGTTCACAGTTCACAGTTCACAGTTCACAGTTCACAGTTCACAGTTCACAGTTCACAGTTCACAGTTCACAGTTCACAGTTCACAGTTCACAGTTCACAGTTCACAGTTCACAGTTCACAGTTCACAGTTCACAGTTCACAGTTCACAGTTCACAGTTCACAGTTCACAGTTCACAGTTCACAGTTCACAGTTCACAGTTCACTGTCTTCATTTCATACTTCACAGTTCACTGTCTTCATTTCATACTTCACAGTTCGCAGTTCACAGTTCACAGTTCACAGTCTTCATTTCACACTTCACACTTCACAGTGCACAGTTCGCAGTCCACAGTTCACAGTCCACAGTTCACTGATCACACATCACAGTTCACAGTTCACAGTTCACAGTCCACAGATCACAGTTCACAGTCTTCATTTCACAGTTCGCAGTTCACAGTTCACAGATCACAGTTCACAGTTCACAGTCTTCATTTCACACTTCACACTTCACAGTGCACAGTTCACAGTCCACAGTTCACAGTCCACAGTTCACTGATCACACATCACAATTCACAGTTCACAGTTCACAGTTCACAGTTCACAGTTCACAGTTCACAGTTCACAGTTCACAGTTCACAGTTCACAGTTCACAGTTCACAGTTCACAGTCCACAGTTCACAGTTCACAGTTCACAGTTCCCAGATCGCAGGTCACAGTTCACATTTCACAGTTCACTGTCTTCATTTCATACTTCACAGTTCGCAGTTCACAGTTCACAGGTCACAGTTCACAGCCCACTGTTCACAGTTCACAGTTCTCAGTTCACAGATCACAGTTCACAGTTCACAGACTTTATTTCACAATTGAGTTTTCACAGTTCACAGTTCACAGGGCACAGGGCACAGTTCACAGTTCACAGTCTTCATTTCACAATTCACAGTTCGCAGTTCACAGTTCACAGATCACACTTCACAGTTCACAGTTCACAGATCACAGTTCACATACTTTATTTCACAATTCAGTTTTCACAGTTCACAGTTCACAGTTCACAGTCCGCAGTTCACTGTTCACAGATCATAGTTCACAGTTCACAGTTCACAGTTCACAGTTCACAGTTCACAGTTCACAGTTCACAGTTCACAGTTCACAGTTCACAGTTCACAGTTCACAGTTCACAGTTCACAGTTCACAGTTCACAGTTCACAGTTCACAGTTCACAGTTCACAGTTCACAGTTCACAGTTCACAGTTCACAGTTCACAGTTCACAGTTCACTGTCTTCATTTCATACTTCACAGTTCACTGTCTTCATTTCATACTTCACAGTTCGCAGTTCACAGTTCACAGTTCACAGTCTTCATTTCACACTTCACACTTCACAGTGCACAGTTCGCAGTCCACAGTTCACAGTCCACAGTTCACTGATCACACATCACAGTTCACAGTTCACAGTTCACAGTCCACAGATCACAGTTCACAGTCTTCATTTCACAGTTCGCAGTTCACAGTTCACAGATCACAGTTCACAGTTCACAGTCTTCATTTCACACTTCACACTTCACAGTGCACAGTTCACAGTCCACAGTTCACAGTCCACAGTTCACTGATCACACATCACAATTCACAGTTCACAGTTCACAGTTCACAGTTCACAGTTCACAGTTCACAGTTCACAGTTCACAGTTCACAGTTCACAGTTCCCAGTTCACAGTTCCCAGTTCGCAGGTCACAGTTCACATTTCACAGTTCACTGTCTTCATTTCATACTTCACAGTTCGCAGTTCACAGTTCACAGATCACTGTTCACAGTTTACAGTTCTCAGTTTACAGTTCTCAGTTCACAGTTGACAGTTGACAGTTCACAGTTGACAGTTCACAGTTGACAGTTCACAGTTGACAGTTCACACTTCACAGTTCACAGTTCACAGTTCACAGTTCACAGTTCACAGTTCACAGTTCACAGTTCACAGTTCACTGTTCACTGTTCACAGTTCACAGTTCACAGTTCACAGTTCACAGACTTCATTTCACAATTCATAGTTCGCAGTTCACAGTTCACAGGTCACAGTTCACAGTTCACAGGTCACAGTTCACTGTTCACAGATCACAGTTCACAGTTCACAGTCTTCATTTCACACTTCACACTTCACAGTGCACAGTTCGCAGTCCACAGTTCACAGTCCACAGTTCACTGATCACACATCACAGTTCACAGTTCACAGTTCACAGTCCACAGATCACAGTTCACAGTCTTCATTTCACAGTTCGCAGTTCACAGTTCACAGATCACAGTTCACAGTTCACAGTCTTCATTTCACACTTCACACTTCACAGTTCACAGTTCACAGTTCACAGTTCACAGTTCACAGTTCACACTTCACACTTCACACTTCACAGTTCACAGTTCACAGTTCACAGTTCACAGATCTCAGTTCACAGTTCACAGTTCACAGTTCACAGTTCACAGTTCACAGTTCACAGTTCACAGTTCACAGTTCACTGTTCACTGTCTTCATTTCATACTTCACAGTTCACTGTCTTCATTTCATACTTCACAGTTCGCAGTTCACAGTTCACAGTTCACAGTTCACAGTTCACATGTCACAGTTCGCAGTTCACAGTTCACAGGTCACAGGTCACAGTTCACAGATCACAGTTCACAGTTCACAGTTCACAGTCCACATTTCACTGTTCACAATTCACAGTTCACAGTTCACAGTTCACTGTTCACAGATCACAGTTCACAGTTCACAGTCTTCATTTCACGCTTCACAGTTCGCAGTTCACAGTTCACAGATCACAGTTCACAGTCTTCATTTCACACTTCAGTCTTCACAGGGCACAGTTCACAGTTCACAGTCTTCATTTCACAATTCACAGTTCGCAGTTCACAGTTCACAGGTCACAGTTCACAGCCCACTGTTCGCAGTTCACAGTTTTCAGTTCACAGATCACAGTTCACAGTTCACAGACTTTATTTCACAATTCAGTTTTCACAGTTCACAGTTCACAGTTCACAGTTCACAGTTCACAGTTCACAGTTCACAGTCCGCAGTTCACTGTTCACTGATCATAGTTCACAGTTCACAGTTCACAGTTCACAGTTCACAGTTCACAGTTCACACTTCACAGTTCACAGTTCACAGTTCACACTTCACAGTTCACACTTCACAGTTCACACTTCACAGTTCACACTTCACAGTTCACACTTCACAGTTCACACTTCACAGTTCACACTTCACAGTTCACACTTCACAGTTCACACTTCACAGTTCACACTTCACAGTTCACAGTTCACAGTTCACAGTTCACAGTTCACAGTTCACAGTTCACAGTTCACAGTTCACAGTTCCCAGATCGCAGGTCACAGTTCACATTTCACAGTTCACTGTCTTCATTTCATACTTCACAGTTCGCAGTTCACAGTTCACAGGTCACAGTTCACAGCCCACTGTTCACAGTTCACAGTTCTCAGTTCACAGATCACAGTTCACAGTTCACAGACTTTATTTCACAATTCAGTTTTCACAGTTCACAGTTCACAGGGCACAGGGCACAGTTCACAGTTCACAGTCTTCATTTCACAGTTCACAGTTCACAGTTCACAGTCCGCAGTTCACTGTTCACAGATCATAGTTCACAGTTCACAGTTCACAGTTCACAGTTCACAGTTCACAGTTCACAGTTCACAGTTCACAGTTCACAGTTCACAGTTCACAGTTCACAGTTCACAGTTCACAGTTCACAGTTCACAGTTCACAGTTCACAGTTCACTGTCTTCATTTCATACTTCACAGTTCACTGTCTTCATTTCATACTTCACAGTTCGCAGTTCACAGTTCACAGTTCACAGTCCACAGTTCACATGTCACAGTTCACAGTTCACAGTTCACAGTTCACAGTTCACAGTTCACAGTCCACAGTTCACAGTTCACAGTTCACAGTTCACAGTTCCCAGATCGCAGGTCACAGTTCACATTTCACAGTTCACTGTCTTCATTTCATACTTCACAGTTCGCAGTTCACAGTTCACAGGTCACAGTTCACAGCCCACTGTTCACAGTTCACAGTTCTCAGTTCACAGATCACAGTTCACAGTTCACAGACTTTATTTCACAATTCAGTTTTCACAGTTCACAATTCACAGGGCACAGGGCACAGTTCACAGTTCACAGTCTTCATTTCACAATTCACAGTTCGCAGTTCACAGTTCACAGATCACACTTCACAGTTCACAGTTCACAGATCACAGTTCACATACTTTATTTCACAATTCAGTTTTCACAGTTCACAGTTCACAGTTCACAGTCCGCAGTTCCCTGTTCACAGATCATAGTTCACAGTTCACAGTTCACAGTTCACAGTTCCAGTTCACAGTTCACAGTTCACAGTTCACAGTTCACACTTCACTGTTCACAGATCACAGTTCACAGTTCACAGTTCACAGTTCACAGTTCCCAGTTCGCAGGTCACAGTTCACATTTCACAGTTCACTGTCTTCATTTCATACTTCACAGTTCACTGTCTTCATTTCATACTTCACAGTTCGCAGTTCACAGTTCACAGTTCACAGTTCACAGTTCACAGTTCACAGTTCACAGTTCACATGTCACAGTTCACAGTTCACAGGTCACAGGTCACAGTTCACAGTTCACAGTTCACAGTTCCCAGTTCGCAGGTCACAGTTCACATTTCACAGTTCACTGTCTTCATTTCATACTTCACAGTTCAGTGTCTTCATTTCATACATCACAGTTCGCAGTTCACAGTTCACAGTTCACAGTTCACATGTCACAGTTCACAGGTCACAGTTCACAGTTCCCCGTTCACAGTATTCATTTCACAGTTCACAGTTCACAGTTCACAGTTCACAGTTCACAGTTCACAGTTCACAGTTCACAGTTCACAGTTCACAGTTCACAGTTCACAGTTCACAGTTCACAGATCACAGTCTTCATTTCACACTTCACAGTTCGCAGTTCACAGTTCACAGATCACAGTTCACAGTTCACAGTCCACATTTCACTGTTCACAATTCACAGTTCACAGTTCACAGTTCACAGTTCACAGTTCACAGTTCACTGTTCACAGATCACAGTTCACAGTTCACAGTCTTCATTTCACGCTTCACAGTTCGCAGTTCACAGTTCACAGATCACAGTTCACAGTTCACAGTTCACAGTTCACAGTTCACAGTTCACAGTTCACAGTTCACAGTTCACTGTTTACAGTTCTCAGTTTACAGTTCTCAGTTCACAGTTGACAGTTCACTGTTCACAGTTCACACTTCACAGTTCACAGTTCACAGTCGACAGTTCACTGTTCACAGATCATAGTTCACAGTCTACAGTTCAGAGTTCACAGTTCACAGTTCACAGTTCACACTTCACAGTTCACACTTCACAGTTCACACTTCACAGTTCACACTTCACAGTTCACACTTCACAGTTCACACTTCACAGTTCACACTTCACAGTTCACACTTCACAGTTCACAGTTCACAGTTCACAGTTCACAGTTCACAGTTCACAGTTCACAGTTCACAGTTCACAGTTCACAGTTCACAGTTCACAGTTCACATGTCACAGTTCACAGTTCACAGTTCACAGTTCACAGTCCACAGTTCACAGTTCACAGTTCACAGTTCCCAGATCGCAGGTCACAGTTCACATTTCACAGTTCACTGTCTTCATTTCATACTTCACAGTTCGCAGTTCACAGTTCACAGGTCACAGTTCACAGCCCACTGTTCACAGTTCACAGTTCTCAGTTCACAGATCACAGTTCACAGTTCACAGACTTTATTTCACAATTCAGTTTTCACAGTTCACAGTTCACAGGGCACAGGGCACAGTTCACAGTTCACAGTCTTCATTTCACAGTTCACAGTTCACAGTTCACAGTCCGCAGTTCACTGTTCACAGATCATAGTTCACAGTTCACAGTTCACAGTTCACAGTTCACAGTTCACAGTTCACAGTTCACAGTTCACAGTTCACAGTTCACAGTTCACAGTTCACAGTTCACAGTTCACAGTTCACAGTTCACAGTTCACAGTTCACTGTCTTCATTTCATACTTCACAGTTCACTGTCTTCATTTCATACTTCACAGTTCGCAGTTCACAGTTCACAGTTCACAGTCCACAGTTCACATGTCACAGTTCACAGTTCACAGTTCACAGTTCACAGTTCACAGTTCACAGTCCACAGTTCACAGTTCACAGTTCACAGTTCACAGTTCCCAGATCGCAGGTCACAGTTCACATTTCACAGTTCACTGTCTTCATTTCATACTTCACAGTTCGCAGTTCACAGTTCACAGGTCACAGTTCACAGCCCACTGTTCACAGTTCACAGTTCTCAGTTCACAGATCACAGTTCACAGTTCACAGACTTTATTTCACAATTCAGTTTTCACAGTTCACAATTCACAGGGCACAGGGCACAGTTCACAGTTCACAGTCTTCATTTCACAATTCACAGTTCGCAGTTCACAGTTCACAGATCACACTTCACAGTTCACAGTTCACAGATCACAGTTCACATACTTTATTTCACAATTCAGTTTTCACAGTTCACAGTTCACAGTTCACAGTCCGCAGTTCCCTGTTCACAGATCATAGTTCACAGTTCACAGTTCACAGTTCACAGTTCCAGTTCACAGTTCACAGTTCACAGTTCACAGTTCACACTTCACTGTTCACAGATCACAGTTCACAGTTCACAGTTCACAGTTCACAGTTCCCAGTTCGCAGGTCACAGTTCACATTTCACAGTTCACTGTCTTCATTTCATACTTCACAGTTCACTGTCTTCATTTCATACTTCACAGTTCGCAGTTCACAGTTCACAGTTCACAGTTCACAGTTCACAGTTCACAGTTCACATGTCACAGTTCACAGTTCACAGGTCACAGGTCACAGTTCACAGTTCACAGTTCACAGTTCCCAGTTCGCAGGTCACAGTTCACATTTCACAGTTCACTGTCTTCATTTCATACTTCACAGTTCAGTGTCTTCATTTCATACATCACAGTTCGCAGTTCACAGTTCACAGTTCACAGTTCACATGTCACAGTTCACAGGTCACAGTTCACAGTTCCCCGTTCACAGTATTCATTTCACAGTTCACAGTTCACAGTTCACAGTTCACAGTTCACAGTTCACAGTTCACAGTTCACAGTTCACAGTTCACAGTTCACAGTTCACAGTTCACAGTTCACAGATCACAGTCTTCATTTCACACTTCACAGTTCGCAGTTCACAGTTCACAGATCACAGTTCACAGTTCACAGTCCACATTTCACTGTTCACAATTCACAGTTCACAGTTCACAGTTCACAGTTCACAGTTCACAGTTCACTGTTCACAGATCACAGTTCACAGTTCACAGTCTTCATTTCACGCTTCACAGTTCGCAGTTCACAGTTCACAGATCACAGTTCACAGTTCACAGTTCACAGTTCACAGTTCACAGTTCACAGTTCACAGTTCACAGTTCACTGTTTACAGTTCTCAGTTTACAGTTCTCAGTTCACAGTTGACAGTTCACTGTTCACAGTTCACACTTCACAGTTCACAGTTCACAGTCGACAGTTCACTGTTCACAGATCATAGTTCACAGTCTACAGTTCAGAGTTCACAGTTCACAGTTCACAGTCTTCATTTCACAATTCACAGTTCGCAGTTCACAGTTCACAGATCACCGTACACAGATCACAGTTCACTGTTCACAGTTCACAGTTCACAGTCCACAGTTCACAGTTCACAGTTCTCAGTTCACAGATCACAGTTCACAGTCTTCATTTCACAGTTCACAGTTCACATTTTACAGTTCTCAGTTCACAGTTCACAGTTCACAGTTCACAGTTCACAGTTCACAGTTCACAGTTCACAGTCCACAGTTCACAGTTCACAGTTCTCAGTTCACAGATCACAGTTCACAGTCTTCATTTCACAGTTCACAGTCTTCATTTCACAGTTCACAGTTCACAGTTCACAGTTCCCCGTTCACAGTATTCATTTCACATTTCACAGTTCGCAGTTCACAGTTGACAGTTCACAGATCACAGTTCACAGTCCACAGTTCACTGTTCACAAATCACAGTTCACAGTTCACAGTCCACAGTTCACTATTCACAGTTCACTGTTCACAAATCACAGTTCACAGTCCACAGTTCACTATTCACAGCTCACAGTTCTCAGTTCACAGATCACAGTTCACAGTCTTCATTTCACACTTCACAGTTAGCAGTTCACAGTTCACAGATCACAGTTCACAGTTCACAGTTCACAGATCACAGTTCACAGTTCACAGTTCACAGTCCACAGTTCACAGTTCACAGTTCACAGTTCCCAGATCGCAGGTCACAGTTCACATTTCACAGTTCACTGTCTTCATTTCATACTTCAGAGTTCGCAGTTCACAGTTCACAGGTCACAGTTCACAGCCCACTGTTCACAGTTCACAGTTCTCAGTTCACAGATCACAGTTCACAGTTCACAGACTTTATTTCACAATTCAGTTTTCACAGTTCACAGTTCACAGGGCACAGGGCACCGTTCACAGTTCACAGTCTTCATTTCACAATTCACAGTTCGCAGTTCACAGTTCACAGATCACACTTCACAGTTCACAGTTCACAGATCACAGTTCACATACTTTATTTCACAATTCAGTTTTCACAGTTCACAGTTCACAGTTCACAGTCCGCAGTTCACTGTTCACAGATCATAGTTCACAGTTCACAGTTCACAGTTCACAGTTCCAGTTCACAGTTCACAGTTCACAGTTCACAGTTCACAGTTCACACTTCACTGTTCACAGATCACAGTTCACAGTTCACAGTTCACAGTTCCCAGTTCGCAGGTCACAGTTCACATTTCACAGTTCACTGTCTTCATTTCATACTTCACAGTTCACTGTCTTCATTTCATACTTCACAGTTCGCAGTTCACAGTTCACAGTTCACAGTTCACAGTTCACAGTTCACAGTTCCCAGTTCGCAGGTCACAGTTCACATTTCACAGTTCACTGTCTTCATTTCATACTTCACAGTTCAGTGTCTTCATTTCATACTTCACAGTTCGCAGTTCACAGTTCACAGTTCACAGTTCACAGTTCACATGTCACAGTTCACAGTTCACAGGTCACAGGTCACAGTTCACAGTTCACAGTTCACAGATCACAGTTCACAGTTCACAGTTCACAGTTCACAGTTCACAGTTCACAGTTCACAGTTCACAGTTCACAGTTCACAGTTCACAGTTCACAGTTCACAGTTCACAGTTCACAGTTCACAGTTCACAGTTCACAGTTCACAGTTCACAGATCACAGTTCACAGTTCACAGTTCACAGTTCACAGGTCACAGTTCACAGTTCCCCGTTCACAGTATTCATTTCACACTTCACAGTTCGCAGTTCACAGTTGACAGTTCACAGTCCACAGTCCACAGATCACAGTTCACAGTCTTCATTTCACACTTCACAGTTCGCAGTTCACAGTTCACAGATCACAGTTCACAGTTCACAGTCCACATTTCACTGTTCACAATTCACAGTTCACAGTTCACAGTTCACTGTTCACAGATCAAAGTTCACAGTTCACAGTCTTCATTTCACGCTTCACAGTTCGCAGTTCACAGTTGACAGATCACAGTTCACAGTTCACAGTTCACAGTTCACAGTTCACAGTTCACTGTTCACAGTTTACAGTTCTCAGTTTACAGTTCTCAGTTCACAGTTGACAGTTCACTGTTCACAGTTCACACTTCACAGTTCACAGTTCACAGTCGACAGTTCACTGTTCACAGATCATAGTTCACAGTCTACAGTTCAGAGTTCACAGTTCACAGTTCACAGTCTTCATTTCACAATTCACAGTTCGCAGTTCACAGTTCACAGATCACCGTACACAGATCACAGTTCACTGTTCACAGTTCACAGTTCACAGTCCGCAGTTCACTGTTCACTGATCATAGTTCACAGTTCACAGTTCACAGTTCACAGTTCACAGTTCACAGTTCACAGTTCACAGTTCACAGTTCACAGTTCACAGTTCACAGTTCACAGTTCACAGTTCACAGTTCACAGTTCACAGTTCACACTTCACACTTCACACTTCACAGTTCACAGTTCACAGTTCACAGTTCACAGTTCACAGATCTCAGTTCACAGTTCACAGTTCACAGTTCACAGTTCACAGTTCACAGTTCACAGATCTCAGTTCACAGTTCACAGTTCACAGTTCACAGTTCACAGTTCACAGTTCACAGTTCACAGTTCACAGTTCACAGTTCACAGTTCACAGTTCACAGTTCACAGTTCACAGTTCACAGTTCACAGTTCACAGTTCACAGTTCACAGTTCACAGTTCACAGTTCACAGTTCACAGTTCACAGTTCACAGTTCACAGTTCACTGTCTTCATTTCATACTTCACAGTTCACTGTCTTCATTTCATACTTCA
Source organism: Lasioglossum villosulum (assembly GCA_963971365.1). Classification (NCBI taxonomy): domain Eukaryota; kingdom Metazoa; phylum Arthropoda; class Insecta; order Hymenoptera; family Halictidae; genus Lasioglossum; species Lasioglossum villosulum. The sequence goes on along the minus strand of CAXARU010000031.1, from coordinate 747,334 downwards.
CAGTTCGCAGTTCACAGTTCACAGTTCACAGTTCACAGTTCACATGTCACAGTTCACAGTTCACAGTTCACAGTTCACAGTTCACAGGTCACAGGTCACAGTTCACAGATCACAGTTCACAGTTCACAGTTCACAGTCCACATTTCACTGTTCACAATTCACAGTTCACAGTTCACAGTTCACTGTTCACAGATCACAGTTCACAGTTCACAGTCTTCATTTCACGCTTCACAGTTCGCAGTTCACAGTTCACAGATCACAGTTCACAGTCTTCATTTCACACTTCAGTCTTCACAGGGCACAGTTCACAGTTCACAGACTTCATTTCACAATTCACAGTTCGCAGTTCACAGTTCACAGATCACACTTCACAGTTCACAGTTCACAGATCACTGTTCACAGACTTTATTTCACAATTCAGTTTTCACAGTTCACAGTTCACAGTTCACAGTTCACAGTCCACAGATCACAGTTCACAGTCTTCACTTCACACTTCACAGTTCGCAGTTCACAGTTCACAGATCACAGTTCACAGTTCACAGTTCACAGTTTACAGTTCACATGTCACAGTTCACAGTTCACAGTTCACAGGTCACAGGTCACAGTTCACAGTTCACAGGTCACAGGTCACAGTTCACAGTTCGCAGTTCACAGTTCACAGATCACAGTTCACAGTTCACAGTTCACTGATCACACATCACAGTTCACAATTCACAGTTCGCAGTTCACAGTTCACAGGTCACAGTTCACAGCCCACTGTTCACAGTTCACAGTTTTCAGTTCACAGATCACAGTTCACAGTTCACAGACTTTATTTCACAATTCAGTTTTCACAGTTCACAGTTCACAATTCTCAGTTCACAGTTCACAGTTCACAGATCACAGTTCACAGTCTTCATTTCACACTTCAGTCTTCACAGGGCACAGTTCACAGTTCACAGACTTCATTTCACAATTCACAGTTCGCAGTTCACAGTTCACAGCTCACAGTTCTCAGTTCACAGATCACAGTTCACAGTCTTCATTTCACACTTCACAGTTAGCAGTTCACAGTTCACAGATCACAGTTCACAGTTCACAGTTCACAGATCACAGTTCACAGTTCACAGTTCACAGTCCACAGTTCACAGTTCACAGTTCACAGTTCCCAGATCGCAGGTCACAGTTCACATTTCACAGTTCACTGTCTTCATTTCATACTTCAGAGTTCGCAGTTCACAGTTCACAGGTCACAGTTCACAGCCCACTGTTCACAGTTCACAGTTCTCAGTTCACAGATCACAGTTCACAGTTCACAGACTTTATTTCACAATTCAGTTTTCACAGTTCACAGTTCACAGGGCACAGGGCACCGTTCACAGTTCACAGTCTTCATTTCACAATTCACAGTTCGCAGTTCACAGTTCACAGATCACACTTCACAGTTCACAGTTCACAGATCACAGTTCACATACTTTATTTCACAATTCAGTTTTCACAGTTCACAGTTCACAGTTCACAGTCCGCAGTTCACTGTTCACAGATCATAGTTCACAGTTCACAGTTCACAGTTCACAGTTCCAGTTCACAGTTCACAGTTCACAGTTCACAGTTCACAGTTCACACTTCACTGTTCACAGATCACAGTTCACAGTTCACAGTTCACAGTTCCCAGTTCGCAGGTCACAGTTCACATTTCACAGTTCACTGTCTTCATTTCATACTTCACAGTTCACTGTCTTCATTTCATACTTCACAGTTCGCAGTTCACAGTTCACAGTTCACAGTTCACAGTTCACAGTTCACAGTTCCCAGTTCGCAGGTCACAGTTCACATTTCACAGTTCACTGTCTTCATTTCATACTTCACAGTTCAGTGTCTTCATTTCATACTTCACAGTTCGCAGTTCACAGTTCACAGTTCACAGTTCACAGTTCACATGTCACAGTTCACAGTTCACAGGTCACAGGTCACAGTTCACAGTTCACAGTTCACAGATCACAGTTCACAGTTCACAGTTCACAGTTCACAGTTCACAGTTCACAGTTCACAGTTCACAGTTCACAGTTCACAGTTCACAGTTCACAGTTCACAGTTCACAGTTCACAGTTCACAGTTCACAGTTCACAGTTCACAGTTCACAGATCACAGTTCACAGTTCACAGTTCACAGTTCACAGGTCACAGTTCACAGTTCCCCGTTCACAGTATTCATTTCACACTTCACAGTTCGCAGTTCACAGTTGACAGTTCACAGTCCACAGTCCACAGATCACAGTTCACAGTCTTCATTTCACACTTCACAGTTCGCAGTTCACAGTTCACAGATCACAGTTCACAGTTCACAGTCCACATTTCACTGTTCACAATTCACAGTTCACAGTTCACAGTTCACTGTTCACAGATCAAAGTTCACAGTTCACAGTCTTCATTTCACGCTTCACAGTTCGCAGTTCACAGTTGACAGATCACAGTTCACAGTTCACAGTTCACAGTTCACAGTTCACAGTTCACTGTTCACAGTTTACAGTTCTCAGTTTACAGTTCTCAGTTCACAGTTGACAGTTCACTGTTCACAGTTCACACTTCACAGTTCACAGTTCACAGTCGACAGTTCACTGTTCACAGATCATAGTTCACAGTCTACAGTTCAGAGTTCACAGTTCACAGTTCACAGTCTTCATTTCACAATTCACAGTTCGCAGTTCACAGTTCACAGATCACCGTACACAGATCACAGTTCACTGTTCACAGTTCACAGTTCACAGTCCGCAGTTCACTGTTCACTGATCATAGTTCACAGTTCACAGTTCACAGTTCACAGTTCACAGTTCACAGTTCACAGTTCACAGTTCACAGTTCACAGTTCACAGTTCACAGTTCACAGTTCACAGTTCACAGTTCACAGTTCACAGTTCACACTTCACACTTCACACTTCACAGTTCACAGTTCACAGTTCACAGTTCACAGTTCACAGATCTCAGTTCACAGTTCACAGTTCACAGTTCACAGTTCACAGTTCACAGTTCACAGATCTCAGTTCACAGTTCACAGTTCACAGTTCACAGTTCACAGTTCACAGTTCACAGTTCACAGTTCACAGTTCACAGTTCACAGTTCACAGTTCACAGTTCACAGTTCACAGTTCACAGTTCACAGTTCACAGTTCACAGTTCACAGTTCACAGTTCACAGTTCACAGTTCACAGTTCACAGTTCACAGTTCACTGTCTTCATTTCATACTTCACAGTTCACTGTCTTCATTTCATACTTCACAGTTCGCAGTTCACAGTTCACAGTTCACAGTTCACAGTTCACATGTCACAGTTCACAGTTCACAGTTCACAGTTCACAGTTCACAGGTCACAGGTCACAGTTCACAGATCACAGTTCACAGTTCACAGTTCACAGTCCACATTTCACTGTTCACAATTCACAGTTCACAGTTCACAGTTCACTGTTCACAGATCACAGTTCACAGTTCACAGTCTTCATTTCACGCTTCACAGTTCGCAGTTCACAGTTCACAGATCACAGTTCACAGTCTTCATTTCACACTTCAGTCTTCACAGGGCACAGTTCACAGTTCACAGACTTCATTTCACAATTCACAGTTCGCAGTTCACAGTTCACAGATCACACTTCACAGTTCACAGTTCACAGATCACTGTTCACAGACTTTATTTCACAATTCAGTTTTCACAGTTCACAGTTCACAGTTCACAGTTCACAGTCCACAGATCACAGTTCACAGTCTTCACTTCACACTTCACAGTTCGCAGTTCACAGTTCACAGATCACAGTTCACAGTTCACAGTTCACAGTTTACAGTTCACATGTCACAGTTCACAGTTCACAGTTCACAGGTCACAGGTCACAGTTCACAGTTCACAGGTCACAGGTCACAGTTCACAGTTCGCAGTTCACAGTTCACAGATCACAGTTCACAGTTCACAGTTCACTGATCACACATCACAGTTCACAATTCACAGTTCGCAGTTCACAGTTCACAGGTCACAGTTCACAGCCCACTGTTCACAGTTCACAGTTTTCAGTTCACAGATCACAGTTCACAGTTCACAGACTTTATTTCACAATTCAGTTTTCACAGTTCACAGTTCACAATTCTCAGTTCACAGTTCACAGTTCACAGATCACAGTTCACAGTCTTCATTTCACACTTCAGTCTTCACAGGGCACAGTTCACAGTTCACAGACTTCATTTCACAATTCACAGTTCGCAGTTCACAGTTCACAGATCACACTTCACAGTTCACAGTTCACAGATCACTGTTCACAGACTTTATTTCACAATTCAGTTTTCACAGTTCACAGTTCACAGTTCACAGTTCACAGTTCACAGTCCGCAGTTCACTGTTCACTGATCATAGTTCACAGTTCACAGTTCACAGTTCACAGTTCACAGTTCACAGTTCACAGTTCACAGTTCACAGTTCACAGTTCACAGTTCACAGTTCACACTTCACACTTCACACTTCACAGTTCACAGTTCACAGTTCACAGTTCACAGTTCACAGATCTCAGTTCACAGTTCACAGTTCACAGTTCACAGTTCACAGTTCACAGATCTCAGTTCACAGTTCACAGTTCACAGTTCACAGTTCACAGTTCACAGTTCACAGTTCACAGTTCACAGTTCACAGTTCACAGTTCACAGTTCACAGTTCACAGTTCACAGTGCACAGTTCACAGTTCACAGTTCACAGTTCACTGTCTTCATTTCATACTTCACAGTTCACTGTCTTCATTTCATACTTCACAGTTCGCAGTTCACAGTTCACAGTTCACAGTTCACAGTTCACATGTCACAGTTCACAGTTCACAGTTCACAGTTCACAGTTCACAAGTCACAGGTCACAGTTCACAGATCACAGTTCACAGTTCACAGTTCACAGTCCACATTTCACTGTTCACAATTCACAGTTCACAGTTCACAGTTCACTGTTCACAGATCACAGTTCACAGTTCACAGTCTTCATTTCACGCTTCACAGTTCGCAGTTCACAGTTTACAGATCACAGTTCACAGTCTTCATTTCACACTTCAGTCTTCACAGGGCACAGTTCACAGTTCACAGACTTCATTTCACAATTCACAGTTCGCAGTTCACAGTTCACAGATCACACTTCACAGTTCACAGTTCACAGATCACTGTTCACAGACTTTATTTCACAATTCAGTTTTCACAGTTCACAGTTCACAGTTCACAGTTCACAGTTCACAGTTCACAGTCCGCAGTTCACTGTTCACTGATCATAGTTCACAGTTCACACTTCACACTTCACAGTTCACAGTTCACAGTTCACAGTTCACAGTTCACAGTTCACAGTTCACAGTTCACAGTTCACAGTTCACAGTTCACAGTTCACAGTTCACAGTTCACAGTTCACAGTTCACAGTTCACAGTTCACAGTTCACAGTTCACAGTTCACAGTTCACAGTTCACAGTTCACAGTTCACAGTTCACAGTTCACAGTTCACAGTTCACAGTTCACAGTTCACAGTTCACAGTTCACAGTTCACAGTTCACAGTTCACAGTTCACAGTTCACAGTTCACAGTTCACAGTTCACAGTTCACAGTTCACAGTTCACAGTTCACAGTTCACAGTTCACAGTTCACTGTCTTCATTTCATTCTTCACAGTTCACTGTCTTCATTTCATACTTCACAGTTCGCAGTTCACAGTTCACAGTTCACAGTTCACAGTTCACAGTTCACAGTTCACAGTTCACATGTCACAGTTCACAGTTCACAGTTCACAGTTCACAGTTCACAGTCCACAGTTCGCAGTTCACAGTTCACAGTTCCCAGATCGCAGGTCACAGTTCACATTTCACAGTTCACTGTCTTCATTTCATACTTCACAGTTCGCAGTTCACAGTTCACAGGTCACAGTTCACAGCCCACTGTTCACAGTTCACAGTTCTCAGTTCACAGATCACAGTTCACAGTTCACAGACTTTATTTCACAATTGAGTTTTCACAGTTCACAGTTCACAGGGCACAGGGCACAGTTCACAGTTCACAGTCTTCATTTCACAATTCACAGTTCGCAGTTCACAGTTCACAGATCACACTTCACAGTTCACAGTTCACAGATCACAGTTCACATACTTTATTTCACAATTCAGTTTTCACAGTTCACAGTTCACAGTTCACAGTCCGCAGTTCACTGTTCACAGATCATAGTTCACAGTTCACAGTTCACAGTTCACAGTTCACAGTTCACAGTTCACAGTTCACAGTTCACAGTTCACAGTTCACAGTTCACAGTTCACAGTTCACAGTTCACAGTTCACAGTTCACAGTTCACAGTTCACAGTTCACAGTTCACAGTTCACTGTCTTCATTTCATACTTCACAGTTCACTGTCTTCATTTCATACTTCACAGTTCGCAGTTCACAGTTCACAGTTCACAGTCTTCATTTCACACTTCACACTTCACAGTGCACAGTTCGCAGTCCACAGTTCACAGTCCACAGTTCACTGATCACACATCACAGTTCACAGTTCACAGTTCACAGTCCACAGATCACAGTTCACAGTCTTCATTTCACAGTTCGCAGTTCACAGTTCACAGATCACAGTTCACAGTTCACAGTCTTCATTTCACACTTCACACTTCACAGTGCACAGTTCACAGTCCACAGTTCACAGTCCACAGTTCACTGATCACACATCACAATTCACAGTTCACAGTTCACAGTTCACAGTTCACAGTTCACAGTTCACAGTTCACAGTTCACAGTTCACAGTTCACAGTTCACAGTTCCCAGTTCACAGTTCCCAGTTCGCAGGTCACAGTTCACATTTCACAGTTCACTGTCTTCATTTCATACTTCACAGTTCGCAGTTCACAGTTCACAGATCACTGTTCACAGTTGACAGTTCACAGTTGACAGTTCACAGTTGACAGTTCACACTTCACAGTTCACAGTTCACAGTTCACAGTTCACAGTTCACAGTTCACAGTTCACTGTTCACTGTTCACAGTTCACAGTTCACAGTTCACAGACTTCATTTCACAATTCATAGTTCGCAGTTCACAGTTCACAGGTCACAGTTCACAGTTCACAGGTCACAGTTCACTGTTCACAGATCACAGTTCACAGTTCACAGTCTTCATTTCACACTTCACACTTCACAGTGCACAGTTCGCAGTCCACAGTTCACAGTCCACAGTTCACTGATCACACATCACAGTTCACAGTTCACAGTTCACAGTCCACAGATCACAGTTCACAGTCTTCATTTCACAGTTCGCAGTTCACAGTTCACAGACTTTATTTCACACTTCACAGTTCGCAGTTCACAGTTCACAGATCACACTTCACAGTTCACAGTCCACAGATCACTGTTCACAGACTTTATTTCACAATTCAGTTTTCACAGTTCACAGTTCACAGTTCACAGTCCGCAGTTCACTGTTCACTGATCATAGTTCACAGTTCACAGTTCACAGTTCACAGTTCACAGTTCACAGTTCACAGTTCACAGTTCACAGTTCACAGTTCACATTTCACAGTTCACTGTCTTCATTTCATACTTCACAGTTCGCAGTTCACAGTTCACAGTTCACAGTTCACAGTTCACAGTCCGCAGTTCACTGTTCACAGATCATAGTTCACAGTTCACAGTTCACAGTTCACAGTTCACAGTCCGCAGTTCACTGTTCACAGATCATAGTTCACAGTTCACAGTTCACTGTTCACTGTTCACAGTTCACAGTTCACAGTTCACAGTTTTCATTTCACAATTCATAGTTCGCAGTTCACAGTTCACAGGTCACAGTTCACAGTTCACAGGTCACAGTTCACAGTTCACAGTTCACAGTCCACAGTTCACTGTTCACAGATCACAGTTCACAGTTCACAGTCTTCATTTCACACTTCACACTTCACAGTGCACAGTTCACAGTCCACAGTTCACAGTCCACAGTTCACTGATCACACATCACATTTCACAGTCTTCATTTCACAATTCACAGTTCGCAGTTCACAGTTCACAGATCACCGTTCACAGATCACAGTTCACAGTTCACAGTTCACAGTTCACAGTCCACAGTTCACAGTTCACAGTTCTCAGTTCACAGATCACAGTTCACAGTCTTCATTTCACAGTTCACAGTCTTCATTTCACAGTTCACAGTTCACAGTTCACAGTTCCCCGTTCACAGTATTCATTTCACATTTCACAGTTCGCAGTTCACAGTTGACAGTTCACAGTCCACAGTTCACTATTCACAGTTCACAGTCCACAGTTCACTATTCACAGCTCACAGTTCTCAGTTCACAGATCACAGTTCACAGTCTTCATTTCACACTTCACAGTTAGCAGTTCACAGTTCACAGATCACAGTTCACAGTTCACAGTTCACAGTTCACAGTTCACAGATCACAGTTCACAGTTCACAGTTCTCAGTTCACAGTCACAGTTCACAGATCACACTTCACAGTTCACAGTTCACAGATCACTGTTCACAGACTTTATTTCACAATTCAGATTTCACAGTTCACAGTTCACAGTTCACAGTCCGCAGTTCACTGTTCACTGATCATAGTTCACAGTTCACAGTTCACAGTTCACAGTTCACAGTTCACAGTTCACAGTTCACAGTTCACAGTTCACAGTTCACAGTTCACAGTTCACAGTTCACAGTTCACAGTTCACAGTTCACAGTTCACAGTTCACAGTTCACAGTTCACAGTTCACAGTTCACAGTTCACAGTTCACAGTTCACAGTTCACAGTTCACAGTTCACAGTTCACACTTCACAGTTCACACTTCATAGTTTACACTTCACAGTTCACAGTTCACAGATCACTGATCACAGTTCACAGTTCACAGTTCACAGTTCACAGTTCACAGTTCACAGTTCACAGTTCACAGTTCACAGTCCACAGATCACAGTTCACAGTCTTCATTTCACACTTCACAGTTCGCAGTTCACAGTTCACAGATCACAGTTCACAGTTCACAGTTTACAGTTCTTAGTTTACAGTTCTCAGTTCACAGTTGACAGTTCACAGTTCACAGTCCACAGTTCACAGTTCACAGTTCACAGTTCCCAGTTCGCAGGTCACAGTTCACATTTCACAGTTCACTGTCTTCATTTCATACTTCACAGTTCGCAGTTCACAGTTCACAGGTCACAGTTCACAGCCCACTGTTCACAGTTCACAGTTCTCAGTTCACAGATCACAGTTCACAGTTCACAGACTTTATTTCACAATTCAGTTTTCTCAGTTCACAGTTCACAGTTCTCAGTTCACAGTTCACAGTTCACAGTTCACAGATCACAGTTCACAGTCTTCATTTCACACTTCAGTCTTCACAGGGCACAGTTCACAGTTCACAGTCTTCATTTCACAATTCACAGTTCGCAGTTCACAGTTCACAGATCACACTTCACACTTCACAGTTCACAGATCACAGTTCACAGATCACAGTTCACAGTCCACAGTCCACAGTTCACAGTTCTCCGTTCACAGATCACAGTTCACAGTCTTCATTTCACAGTTCACAGTTAACAGTTCCCCGTTCACAGTATTCATTTCACACTTCACAGTTCGCAGTTCACAGTTGACAGTTCCAGTTCACAGTTCACAGTTCACAGTTCACAGTTCACAGTTCACAGTTCACAGTTCACACTTCACTGTTCACAGATCACAGTTCACAGTTCACAGTTCACAGTTCACAGTTCACAGTTCACAGTTCACAGTTCACAGTTCACAGTTCACAGTTCACAGTTCACAGTTCACAGTTCACAGTTCACAGTTCACAGGTCACAGTTCACAGTTCACAGGTCACAGTTCACAGTTCACAGTCCACA